>OU015771.1:3484162-3829111 GCA_907173295.1 Fagus sylvatica | reverse complement strand
CCATTATCACATAACTCCATTGTTAACTCATAGAATTCTCTCTAGGAGATTATAGAAATAGTTTGTAGAATTCATTAAGAATTAGGAGGTTTTCTTCATAAATCCAAGGGGATCCATCCTATCGGATTGGATTATTCAATTTGTGTGTTGATTGTGTGATTGTTGAGGGAGATTGAGTGTTTTAGAGAGACAAAGCAAGGGGATCCTTTCATTTGATATTAAGAGCTAATTACGAGCCATGGTGATTGAAATAAGAGGAGGAGCTTAAATCGGAGCTCTCAATGAGAATGTCCAAGGGATTCAACAACAATTGGATGAGCATTCCAATCAAATCGGGTTGATCAATGAGAAATTGGATCGGATGGAGTCCAATTTTGGTGAGTTCAAAGCTGCATTTTCTCGTCTTCAAGCCATGATTGAGGAGAGGCTGCCCAAACCAGCAGAACCGAACCATCAAGCTCAAGCTGGACAGAATGTGGACCAAGCTTCAAGTTCAATTCGGGTTCAACCTAGTTTTGGTGAGCAATTGCCAACTACTCCTCCAAGCACTCATAGGTTTCCAATTGGGGCTGAGGAGAGGAATGCCATGCCAATGAGACCTCCAAACCAGGACATTAGGCTCCAGCCCAATCAAACCCGAGTTGGAGTGCAAATGGGAGAAGGTATGAGAAATGGGCAAAATAGACCCATTTTGGGTGATTTTGGTGACCCGATTGAGGAGAGAAGAAATGTGGGAAACAATGCTAGGGTCATGCCTCCATTTCAAGGGCATTTTGATGCTCCTTATGAGGAACCTTGGCTAGGAATGAGGCAAGGAAGGCAGCAGGGGCAGCAAGGGCAGCAAGCACAGCTTGAGCCCATTTTGGGTGATTTTGGTGACCCGATTGAGGAGAGAAGGAATGTGGGGAACAATGCTAGGTTCATGCCTCCATTTCAAGGGCATTTTGATGCTCCTTATGAGGAACCTTGGCTAGGAAGGAGGCAAGGAAGGCAGCAAGTGCAGCAGGGGCAGCAAGCACAGTTTGAGCCCCATGCAGCCCCTCCAAGGCATGAGATGCACTTTGGTGACCCGAGGGAGGACCAATGGGGTTTGAATGACCAAGATGAAGCTCGGTTTGATCCAAGAAGAGGGAGACCAGCTCGGGAAAGGCCAAGGCAGTACCAAGGAGCTCACCATAGAGATCCTTGTTGGCAAGAGCAAGATGGACCTCCATGGAACCAAGGAAGAGCAAGGGACCCGAGGCCAATGAAGTTGGACTTTCCAAGGTTCAAAGGTGGTGATCCAACAGCTTGGGTGTATAGGGCATTGCAATACTTCCACTACTACCAAGTCCTTGAACCCGAAAAGGTAATGCATGCTTCTTATCACTTAGATGAGGAAGCCCTAGTGTGGTTCCAAGATTGTGAGCATGAATTGCATGGATGGAAATGATTTTGTTAGAGCTATACAAATTAGGTTTGGGCCTGCTAGCTATGATGATCCTATGGAATTGTTGACTAAATTGAAACAAACTCATAATATTGCTGCATATAAGAGTCAATTTGAGTCTACTAGCAATAGGGTGAGGGATTTATCTGACATGCATAAATTGAGTTGTTTCATGAGTGGCATGAAAGATGAAATTAGGTTGGCTGTAAAAATGCAAGGGCCAAGGAACTTAGGGGAGGCCTATGCCTTGGCCAAGATACAAGAGGAGTACTTGGCAACTGTGAAGAGAAGTGCAAGACCAACCTATGAGCCAAGCCGAGGCTCATGGGTCCAGTCACAAGCCCAACAAGGGGCAGCTTAGGTTGAGAACAAGAGTGGGGATTCCAAACAGTTTAGTGCAAGACCTTCTATGCAAGTGCAAAGGTTAACACCTATGCAAATGTCAGAGAGGAGGAAGAAGGGTTTGTGCTACAATTGTGATGAGAGATGGAGTTCAGATCACAGGTGCAAGGATAGGAAACTATATGTTATGGAAGAAGTGGAAGATGAAGAGGCCGAATTGGTAGAGATTGAGGAAGAAGAAGTTGAGGCAGAATTAGAAGAAGCGAAGGCCGAGATCACTTTATGTGCTTTATTGGGCAACACCTCTCCTTCCACCATGAGAGTGATTGCCATTGTGAATGGCCAGACGACTGTTGTTCTTCTTGATACTGGAAGCACCCATAACTTCATGGATGGGACTTTGGCAAAGACATTGAAGCTACCAATTGATGGGGAAAGCAACTTTGGAGTGAGGGTAGCAAATGGCCAAGTAATAAGAACTTTGGGTGAATGCAAAGAAGTGAAGTTCAAGATGCAAGGCTTGCACTTGAAATTGACTTTCAACTTGCTAGAATTGGGAGGATATGGCATAGTATTGGGTACCCAATGGTTGAGCACACTTGGAATGATTAATTGGGACTTCAAGAACCTTATGATGGGGTTCATGCATGAAGGAAATAAAGTGTGGCTGCAAGGGTTGAAGGAAAAACCCAACTTGATACAAGGTAGCAAGGACTTCAAGGGGAAGGCTACCATGAAGGGACTACTCTTTCATATCATACCTTGTGAGTTTGCTAGTATACAAGAAGAGAGTGGTGCTCCAATCCGAGAGTTAGTAGAAGAATTTCCTCAAGTCTTTGAGGAACCCGAGGGTTTGCCTCCAAAGAGGAACCATGAGCACCAAATACTACTTAAGCATGAGACTAGCAAGCCTGAAGGGTTTAGTGCAGTGGAGGATTTGCTGGAGCATAAGCAGCAAGTTGTGGGGCTTGTGGAGCACAATTTGGTGGCTGCCCAAGCTAGGATGAAGCAACAAGCTGACAAGCATAGGTCCGAGAGGAAGTTTGAGGTGGGAGATTGGGTTTTCCTAAGGCTCCAACCCTTCAGGCAAAAGAGCATGCGCAAGAAACTTGGGAAGCTTAGTCCTAAGTTCTATGGGCCATACAAGGTGATCCAAAGAGTGGGCATGGTGGCCTACAAGCTTGAGCTACCCGAGGGGGCTTGTATACATCCAGTTTTCCATGTGTCTTTCCTCAAGGCTAAGTTGGGGGAGACTATCACTCCTATATCAAGGCTTCCACCCATGGATGCATTGGGTCATTTAGCTCCTCAATCAGCAAGGATCCTTGAGGCACGGACCATCAAGAAGAGAAGACTTCCTGCAGTGACAGAAGTGCTTGTGCAATGGGAAGGGGGAGATCCAGATGATGCTACATGGGAGCTCTTGTTCAAGCTCCAAGAAGACTACCCACACCTTGTGGGCAAGGTGTTTTAGATGGGGGGCAATGTTAAGACCCCAACCATCCCACATCCGTGGGTATGCTTACCCTAGCCACTAAGGCACGGATTGGCTTAGCTTTACATTTGATTAAACATGTATTAGCTTATATTCATGGTTAGTAAGGTCCAAGCTATTCAAGCTTGTACCTTGCTAGTTAATTAAGTGCATTGGGGGTCTAGTACATTCCTAGGCTTTAACCCCTTGTACTTAATTGTTAGAGATCCTTAGGTTGTACCTTGGTTGTTGCATGAGAAATGCATGACCAACTCAGCCAATGAGAGGAGAGCATGAGCTCGGCCAATGAGAGAAAAGTATGAGAAATGCATGACAAATGCATGATCCTCTCGGCCAATGAGAGGAGAGCATAAGCTCGGCCAATGAGAGGAGTGCATGAGAAAACCCATGCAATTCGTGTGGGTTATCTCTCCCACTCCTCCATTGTTGCCCATTATCACATAACTCCATTGTTAACTCATAGAATTCTCTCTAGGAGATTATAGAAATAGTTTGTAGAATTCATTAAGAATTAGGAGGTTTTCTTCATAAATCCAAGAGGATCCATCCTATCGGATTGGATTATTCAATTTGTGTGTTGATTGTGTGATTGTTGAGGGAGATTGAGTGTTTTAGAGAGACAAAGCAAGGGGATCCTTTCAGTGATTGAAGCAAAAAAGAAGAAATTGCACCAGCTGGAATGTTTGCCGAAGGAAGATTATAATGTTAATGAAGTTAACATGCTAAGGAGAGAGGTCAATGGTCTGGTGGCTAAGGAAGAAGTTATGTGGCGGCAAAATTCACGTGTAACATGGCTTAGGGAAGGTGATCTTAATACAAGTTATTTTCATGCATGTGCATCTCAACGTATGAAGACTAATTCTATTAATGGGTTGCGGGATTCTGTTGGTGGGTGGCATACGAATGCTGGAGAGATGGGATCAATTGCAGTGGACTATTTTACTTCTCTTTTTTCCACATCTAATCCATCTACAATTGAGGAGGTGATTGCACCTGTGAAGCAAGTTGTTTGCCTCGGATATGAATGCCAGGTTGATGGCTCCTTACAATGCTGAGGAAGTAAAGCGGGCTTTATTCCAAATGAGCCCTTCAAAATCGCCAGGTCCAGATGGTATGACTGCGTTATTTTTTCAAAAATTTTTGGAATATTGTGGGTACTGACGTTACTGATGCTGTTCTTGATTTTTTAAATTGTGGTAAGATGTTAAGCAGTATTAATTTTACTCATATTGCTTTAGTTCCAAGACTCAAGTCACCTTGATTGTATGCCTCAATTTCATCCTATTAGTCTATGTAACGTTCTATACAAAATTGTGTCTAAGGTTTTGGTGAACCGTATGAAGGTGATTCTTCCGCGGGTTATTTCTGACAGTCAAAGTGCATTTATACCAGGGCGTATGATAACTGACAATATTATAGCTTTTGAGGTGATCCATTATCTCAAAAATCTTAGGGGGGGTCGTAATGTGCAAATGGCTACTAAACTTGACATAAGTAAGGCTTATAACAGGGTGGAGTAAGACTATTTGAAAGCTATTTTACTGAAGTTGGGTTTTCATGCGCGATGGGTGATGCTGATAATGGAGTGTGTTTCATCTGCTACTTATTCCGTCTTAGTGAATGGTGAACCTACTGGATATATTAAGCCATCTCGGGGTCTAAAGCAAGGAGATCCATTGTCTCCTTACCTTTTTCTGATATGTGCAGAAGGCTTTTCGGCGTTAATTAGAAAGGCGGAGCATGATCGTTTGATTCATGAGGTTGCTATATCTCGTGGGGGTCCACATATCTCACATTTATTCTTTGCTGATGATAGCATTATTTTTTGTAGAGCTTCAAATTTTGATTGTGAGGCTCTGCATAATTTATTGCTATTATATGAGAAGGCTTCTGGTCAGAAAATTAATGGTGAGAAGACAGCTTTATTTTTTAGCAAGAATACACCTTAAGTAACAAGATTAGCTATTGTAGCTTCTTTTGGCTCTCCTAATTCTGCACAATTTGAGAAGTATTTGGGTTTACCCTCAATCATTGGTAGAGCCAAGAAGAAAGCTTTTAATGAGATCAAAGATTGGATTTGGCGGCGGCTTCAAGGATGGAAGGAAAAGTTGTTATCTCAAGCTGGTAGGGAGATTCTGATTAAGGCAGTGATCCAAGCTATTCCAACGTATGCTATGAGTGTATTTCAGTTTCCTGCAGGTCTGTGTGCAGATATTTGCTCCATGGCAAACAGGTTTTGGTGGGGCCAAATGGGAGGAAATCGGAAAATTCATTGGGTTGGAAAACATAAGTTGATTAAACCGAAACTTGAGGGAGGCATGGGATTTCGTGATATTCACTTGTTTAATAAAGCTCTCCTGGCTCGTCAAGGCTGGCGCTTGTTACAACACCCTGACTCTTTAATTCATAAATTACTCAAGGCAAAATACTTCCCACATACTTCTTTTTTGGAGGCTTCTGTTCCGGGGGGAGCTTCTTTTGTTTGGCATAGTATTTGTGAGGCTAATGTGGTGTTGAAGGCTGGATTAAGGTGGCGTGTGGGTACGGGTTCTAGGATAAACATTTGGAAAGATGCGTGGTTGCCAACTCCTACCACGCATAGAGTTTTGACTCCGATTAGAGTCCTTGCTGAGTCTGCTACTGTTGATTGCTTGATTGATTTGGAGACTATGAGATGGGATGGGACGTTATTGGATGCTATTTTTTTGCCGAGGGATAAGGAGATTATTCAAGCTATTCCACTTAGCAAGCGTCGGCCTGTGGATGGATGGATATGGACAGGGACGCGACGAGGAGATGGATATGGACAGGGACGCGACGAGGAAATTTTACAGTTCGGAGTGCATATCATCTTCAGCTATCTAATCTACGAAGTGGTGAGGCTTCTTCTTCGGATTCAGGGGCTTCTCAAGCTGTTTTTTGGAAGACAATTTGGCTGGCTGATGTTACCCCTAAGGTGAAGAATTTCATATGGCGTGCTTGTTTAGATGTTCTTCCTACTCAAACGAAGTTATTTGACAAGGGGATTGTGCACTCTCTATCGTGTCGATGGTGTGAGGAAGAAGCTGAAACTGTATCCCATGTTTTATGGACACTGTGAATTTGCTCAAAAGATGTGGGGTTTGAGTTCTATTAATTTTCCACCGGAATGCCTCCAAGCTCAATCCTTCCATGATGTTATTATGTTTTGTATTAGTTTTCTCAAGACTCCAGGCTTGGAGATTGTTTTTTCCACGGCTTGGTGTCTTTAGCAAGCTCGTAACCGATTATTATGGGAAGCAAGTGTTGTGCCGGCGGAGGAAATTGTTCATAAAGGGGTGGGCATGGCTTTTGATTTTATAGAATTGGGACTGCATGTTCAAGATGTTGGAGGGCGAGTGGAGATTGAAGATTCGGGTAAATGGAGGCCACCTGATAGGGGAGTCTAAAAATTGAATTTAGCTTGCAATATTTCGTTAAATTCTGGGGAGATGGGTGTTGGAATTCTAGCAAGGGATTCCTCTGGTTTGGTGATAGTTGCATCGACAATGAAGATGTTGAGTGTAGGAGATTCTTTACAGGCTCATGCAATGGCGATTATGGAGGCACTACAGCTTCTTTTTGATGTGGGTCTTTAGAGTATTATTATTGAGATTGGAAATAAGGAGCTGGTGTGCCTGCTTAATATGGTGGGTCCTTGCTTTGCTGCTATAGGCAATTTGGTTGATGATATCAAAGTCCTACAATCCAAGTTTGTTTTTGTTAAATTTTCTTATGTCAGTAAGTGTTGTAACAAGGCTGCTCAAGTCTTGGCTACAGAGGCTTTGTCCTCAACTTTTGCACAGGTTTGGTTGGAAGACTGTCCTGTTTGTATTATTTCTCATGTACGGTTCGATTCTTTGCAATAAAATTCTGCTATGGCTTCGTTTAAAAATATATATATACACAAAGAGAAACAACAAATGGATTAATATCATGCATATGCTTATCTCAAGAAACCAGTTTATGTATCCATACCCCTCTACTAGCACAGATGCTCTTAGCTTTCTCCAGGAGGCCCAATGAAACCCTCTTATTTTGGTCTTGCATAGACTCGATCAAAGCCGGTGCTGTAAAGCAGAAATATTGCAACTTGTGAATAGAAATTAACTAAAATTGCATAACAAGAGAATGAGAGGTAGAGTAAGGAAACTCAACTGGCTGACACAGGAAAATACATGCGAGCAAAACCCAGTGGTGCAGCAAATACATTAGTATAGTTTGCAAAAGGCTGTGCTGCGAAGATGACAAGGGTGGATTTTGTGACTGATTCTTTGAGATTGTCGAGCACCCACATGAGTGCATGGTAACTATTCTCGTTTTCATCTATGGCCACCATCACCTTCTTCTCCAACAATTTTGTTTCTTTCTCCATTTCTGAGACAAATGAATGGACGTTCCACACTCTAAGTAAAGGTTGGTGTGAAATGAAAGGTTGTAACTTGAAAGTACTTAAAGGAAAACATTGCACGTACAGGATTTGGTCTTGAATGGAGTACTTAAAAAAGTAAGTGCGACACTCCTGTAACCGATACATATTCGAGGATACTGACCCTGGTGGCATTAAATTGATCAGGACCTATCATTCATATACCTACTACTGTAATATATATTGGTTGATGAACCAACATCAACGGAGCTGTCTAATCTTTCTTTTCAAATCAATTTGTCAGATTCAAAGATTTGATTACTGTCCAAAGATTGAAAAGAAAAAAAAAATCAACGAATTATGCTTTCTGCTGCAATTCAAGAACTAAATTATCGTTTAATGCAAAAGTGGAAAAAGTGACGGCCAGTACCGCAATAACCCAAAAAGTTAATTTTTTTTTTTTTTAATAATTTCTTTTAGATATAATGGATTTGAATTATAGTCCTATTTATTATTATTTACCCTTAAGTCATGATATTAATGAATTTCCTTTTAATCTAAACATGATTTAAATAGAGATATCTTAATACACTACAAAATATCTTATCAATTGAAGTTGAATAGAGTTTTAACATCTAACGTTTCATACTTCATACACTAAGCTTATGATCATGACAAGGCACAAGGTGATATAGGTTGTCACATGTCATGGAAGGTTTTTATTTTGAATTGGGTAAAATGTAAAAATATTATTTGAACTTTAGGTCAAATTCAAACTCATTAATCTTCTAATTTCAAATTAGAAATCCTTGAACTTCGAAAATACTTAAATTGATTATTTTGTCTAAATTTTTGTCTCTCTAAGTTTTATCTTTATTAAAAAAAAAATCATTTTAGAAAATATTTTAATAAACATCTGTTCAAATTAAAAAAATTTATGCTTTTTCTCAATGGAGAGAGAAAAATTTAGACAAAATAATCAATTTGGTTATTTCTCAAAATTTATGAGCTTTTAATTTCAAATTAAAAAAAAAAAAAAAAATCAAGGGATCAATTTGATTTTGATTCAAAGTTTCAAAACGGTGTCTTTGAATTATTATGTTTTGATCAGTAGTTTTGGGGCAAAAGCGTATAGGTTTTTGAAATAATTTGTTTGCTTTTTGGGGCAGCAGCGTATAGGAGTTCATTATCCTGATCCTGAAAAATCAAATCAATAAAGTAACCGACCACGCGGTGTGTATTCGTGACATATAATTAGTGGTTGGTGACAAGATTATAACTGAAAACGGAAAATTGTAATTTTCTTAGGGCCTGTTTCGTATGTGTTTTTGTTTTCTGCTTTGGTTTTATGACTTTTTTCAGTATCTAACTTGGAACTTTAATCCTGATTTGAATTCAAGATTGTAAAAAAAATTTCTATTTGGTACATAGTTTTGGTTTCACAACTGAAATCACAATTTAAAAAAAAAAAAAATTATGTTTGGTTTATAATTTGGTTTTTATACTTGGTTGCGAAATAAATAAATAAATAAATTCTTAGCTTATTTTCTCTCTCTCCAAATCCCCAAAGCCTTATCCCTCTTGTCTTCTTTTCCAATTTTACACATATCCTTTCATCTTCTTTTTTTTCTCTCATCTTTACTTTCTCTTGGTGATTTATTTTTTCATAGACTCTCCCTATCAGTTCTCTTCTCTTTTTCTTTCTCTTTTCTTCCTCTAAAACACAAGCTCATATTATTTTCGATGTTGCCATGGTGGAGGTTGAGGTTGGTTGTGCGAGGGGTTGCGAGAGGGAAGTTTTCGGCGATATGTGGGTTGTGATCGGCGCTGGAACGGTCGCAGCGCGAGCTCGTTCCGGCGATATGGAGGCTGGGTTGGCTTGTGTTGCAATCGGGTTTGCTAGAGGTGAGTGGGTTTTGGCTGAAGTGGGTGGATCTAAATTTTTTTTATTTTTTTGGGTTTGGATTGTTGATGCTAGGGGATAGGGTGACTCAGGGATTTTGATGTTTGGGTCACGGTGGCTGTGGGTTTTGATGTGTGGGTGATAAGTTTGTTGAACGGAATGGTTGGCTATTATTCAAGGGTGATAGCAGTTGTTCTTCACGGTGTTGGTGGATTGTTCTTCAATAGTTGGTTATTCTTCAAGGGTTTTAATGGAGGAGTTAGCCGAGATAGAGAGAGGTGAGGGATTAATGGAGGAGAGAGAGAGAGAAGTGTCTGGAATAATGAAAGAGAGAGAGAGAAAACAGGGGAGAAGTCATAAATTAGTGGGGCCCAATAACGGTAATAAGTGAGTTCAGTTCGGATTTGGATTCTGCTTAAATCCAAAAAGAGCTGATGGGCTGTTCTCAAATTTGCCATGGAATCCACATAAAACTCAAGTTAGGATTTCAGACTTCAATAAAAATTTGATGTACCCAAAAAGATTTTTTTCAATGGGACCCAGCGATTATGGATTGCAATCACAAAATCACAGTTTTAGTTTGATGTACCAAACACTCTCTTACCTTCTCTTTTTTAGATTTTCTTACCAAACGCTGTCCTTGTTCCTAAATTTTCAATAAATTTCTTCAAATAAGTGCTGAATTATAAACAACCAAAAAAAAAAAAAAAAAAGGTCTTGAATTATAAGTAATATTTATTCTGGGTTTAATGCAACGATTTTACGTGTAAGCGGCTTTATTAATTTCTCTCCACAGTACATACTTTCGGTGATCACTTTGTCTGAATAAACTTTAGTGCGTTGAGACGTTTTCGTCCCAGTAATAGAGTTTGCTTGCAATGAAAACTTGGTAAGATTCCCTTTAAAAAAAAAGGAGACAGAATAACTTGCATGAATTTTTTTTTTTTTCCACTATTACATAACATAAGAAACGAAAAAGATAATACATTATCTTCACATGTTAATATATCCATTACAAATTAAATCTAATTACTCTAAATTTAGAAAGAATAAATATCACAAAACTGCAAGCATAAAAAAAATAATTCCAGTAATTTTCATTTATATGTAGAATAATTTGAAGAATTCTTTTTTTTTTTTAATTATTTTTTTATTTTTATTTTTTTATTTGATTTTTTTTAGATGTAAGATAATATTATAGAAGTGTATATATATATATATATATATATATATTTTCTCAAATCGCATGTTATATATTAATGATCTACAAGAATATTATATGAAACACTTTAATTAAAAATATGCTTACGATATATTGGATCAAGATTGTAATTGAATCAATTATAAATTATAGACATGTGATCAAAACAATTGAAAAATAAATAGCGTAATAAGAAAGGAATCAAAGTTGGAGAGATATTATTATATTTTACACAAAAACACTTTTGCTAATATATTTATAACCCATTGACATATATTTTGGGAGTATTATGACTTAAATTGGATATTATGTATAAATATGTTTAAACTAACAAAAATATAAACATTTAAAAAAAAATTTGAGAAAGCCAAGCGATATTTTTCCTATAAGCTACCATGAAAAGACTAGGCTTTGATACCATCAAAGAGGATCATTTTTCTAGAGCTAGGCTTTCATATAAAAAGACTAAATATCTGTATGTAGTAATTTTTGTGTAGGAACTATACATTTTTTTTTATTGGTACCAGGTATCCTAAGTATTTGCTTTGACTATCTTAGGGGTGCACATGCTCTCGACAAGAAGTTTCCTGCAAGTGCACCTCGAGTAATTTAAGGGCAATTAAAATCTTCCAGCTCGATGGCCCCAAAGGATCAAATGCACCCAAGAGATGTTGAATCTTAGAAAATAATAACTATACATGGGTTGCCTTTATATAAGCTTACAAAATAGGATGGAAAATACAAATGTTATTATTATTGAACCTAAACAACTATGGTTTGGGCCTTGTGCCTATTATTATTATTATTGTTAATTCAATAATTGAGGGAAGGGAGATTTGAACCCTAAATATCTCTGTTGAAAACACAAAGAGGTGTTTTAATATTTTAATAGTTACCATAACTAGACATTTTGAGAAGTTTCCTCAGTATGAATTTTTCTTGGATTAATTGCACTTTCTATCTCTTAATTATGTAGCAATTACAATGTTTCCCTAAACTTCAAAACTGATCTAATGTCTTTCCTGATTTATTGGTAATAAACAATTTATATAGATGGGTTTGGATCTTTGTAAAATTTAACAAAAAAATGTCAATTTTGTAGAAAACGTGCACGACAAAAATGAATGAAATTAATAAACTATTGTCCCGTCATTAGACTCTCTCCATCACGCAGAGCGTTGACGTTAAGGTTTTTGATCCCAAACAATAAACAAATTTCACATAATCAACTACCTAATACGAGAGCAACAGCCAAAACAGTACTGAGGAAGGAAATGAGGAAGCGACCCAGCCAACATTGACAAGACTTCTAAAAAGTAGCCTATAGACTTTTTATTTTTTATTTATATATATTTTTTTAAGAGTAGCCTATAGACTTGAAGCCAGAAATGTCCCAAAATCCATGTTAGAAAAAGTATCCAATGCTATACAATCACAAATATATGTATATATTTTTTAAGAGTAGCCTATATAGACTTGAAGCCGCCCTGTGTATAGGGTTTTTCGCCATGACGAATGTCACTTTCTCTGCCCTCTATGTAGGGTTTTGTATCCCTCTTGTAGGGTTGTGTAATTTTCTTTATTTCATTAAAAGTTTGCTATTTATAAAAAAAAATATAGACTTGAAGCTAGAAATGTCCCAAAATCCATGTTAGAAAAAGTATCCAATGCTATACAATCACAAATCTCATAAGGGGGGGGGGTGTTTTGGTTTCTTAATCCACACCATGGTGTGAAATAGTGTTTTCACATCATAGATGTGAATGAATCTTATTGGTCCACATTTGTTATAGGATCCCACGGGTCTCACAACTAAAAATCAGCTAAACCATGTAAGAATGGGCTTAAATGTGTTGTGCCAAACACTATAAAAAAAAGGAGAAAGAAGTGAGAAGGAAGTGATTACCGTTTCTTTATTTTTTTTCCCTCCATCTGGCTAGTCTCCTTCTTCATCATGCCATGGCCACTAAAAGTACTAGAAACAGCAAGCAATAAAGGCAAAAAGAAAGCACAAGGAAGCCAAGAAGAACCCCCCATTTCTAAGGTTGGATTTTTTAAGTTTTGCTACTTATTATTTCTTACCAATAATTATGAAACAGTAATCCTTAAACATAGACATCATAATCTGTAAAACAGTGTTGCTGCCATTATTGTAGAAGCTTGAGCTTGAAACAGAGACACCATTTGGAGCAGAGACAGAGACCACCATTTGAGATTTGGAGTAGCATTTGACGTGAGTTTTGGAGGTGCATTACACTGGTGCATTGATTGCCACTGTTCACGTGATATGCATTTTTCTTTCTCTTTTTCTTTTTTGTTTCTTGTGTATATTATTTAAGTTTAGTTTTAGTGATAATCTATATATATTGTTTTGTGTAATAAAAAAAGAAAAAAAAAATTATGCTTGTTTTAGGTGTAGTAAAATATTCATCATTGTTGTATTATGGCTATAGATGTTTAATGGGTTTTTTCATATTATTGTTTAATGATAATTTTAGTGAGTGTGTGTTGGTGTGTTTGAATGTTTTCTGTTATTGATACTAGTCACAATGTAATACTTTAGGTTTAGGTTGTATATCAGTATTGGTACGTGGTAAATTATTTGGTAGAGTTTACATTACATGTCATTATTAACTTTGGTATTCGGCTTATAGGTTGTTGCAGTCATGAGTACATCAGAGATGGATGGTGTTAGATCCTTTGCTGCTAGTAATAGTTTTGTGGAGGATTTATCATAGCCTGTTGAGGGAAATATGCAAGATACACTGGAGAGTTTATTGAGGAATTCAGTGATTGAACCAGGGGTTGGAATGGAGTTTGATTCACTTCTAGAAGTCACTGAATTTTATAAGAATTATGCTTATTCGAAAGGATTTGCAACAATGATAAGGAATTCAAGGAAAAATAAGGCTTCACTGAGACTTCTTACATAAACTTAAATTGTAACCGAGAGGAAATATACAGTAGTTCGGTTAATGATGCTTCCAAGAAGAGATCGACAATAAAAAATTCGTGTGAAACTGGGATCAAAGTTTCGATAGATATTACCGATTGGAAATGGAGGATATTGGGCTTTATCGAGAATCATAATCATGATTTGAGTCCAAGTAAATCTAGGTATTTTGCTGCTTTTCGACATATAAGCACAGATACAAGGAGGAGACTTTTGATCAATGATAATGCCGGTGTTAGGGTAAATAGTAGTATTAAATCTTCCATCTTTGAAGCAGGGGCTTATGAGAATGTAACTTATAATTAGAAAGATGTTCGCAACTTTCTCGATAAGGAACGTCGTTTAAAGTGTAAAGAGGGTGACGGACAAGCCTTGCACGATTACTTCGTTAGAATGCAAGGTAAAAATTCTAACTTCTACCATGCGTTGGATTTGGATGATGAGCTACGTGTGCGGAATGTTTTTTGGGTTGATGCGAGGAGTAGGGCAGCATACGAATCCTTCCATGATGTGATCATATTCGACACCACATATCTAACAAACAAGTATGATATGCCATTCGCCCCTTTTATTGGAATTAATCATCGTGGCAAATCTATTATACTTGGTTGTGGGTAATTGTCTGGTGAAGAAACGGATTCGTTTGTTTGGGTATTTAGGCAATGGTTGCAAAGTATATGTGGCATTGCTCTAAAAGCCATTATCACAGACCAATGCCAAGCAATGCGGCGGGCCATTAAAATAGTTTTTCCGGAAACTGTTCATCGTTGGTGTATTTGGCATATTACGATGAAATTGCCGATGAAGTTTGCTGGATTGGAAGCTTATCAAGATATAAAGTATTATTTGCTTAAAGCCGTGCATGAATCAATGACAGTGGAAGAGTTTGAAGAAAAATGGAATCATACCATCACTTCACATCATCTTGAGGAAAATGAATGGTTGGCTAAGTTATATGAGGAACGGGAGTGATGGGTTCTTGCATTTCTCAATTTCAATTTCTTTGCGGGAATGTCGTCAACCCAGCGTTCGGAATCAATGAATGCCTTCTTTGATGGTTACTTACATAGCTCTACAACCTTGAAAGTATTCGTGGAGCAATTCGAAAATGTGATGCGGAATAAGGTAGAAAAGGAGATTTTATCAAATTTTGAGTGTTTCAAAGGCAAGCTGGAGTGTTCGTCATCATTTCCTATGAAGAAACAGTTCCAAGAAGTTTACACCCATGGGATTTTTAAGCGGATGTGAATAGAATTTTCTCGAAGACATGGTTGTATCGTAAAAGAGGTTGTTAGAGGTGGTGAAGAGGTGAAATACAAGATTCAAGACAAAGCGGCGATAGAGAGGCTTTTTGAAGTTAGATTCAGTAGCTCTGAATGCTTGGTTGGTTGTGTATGTCGCATGTTTGAGTTTAGAGGCATATTATGTAGGCATGCCTTATTTGTGCTTTCCCAAGAATGTGTGACTATACTCCCTGACATGTATATACTAGATAGGCGGAGAAAAGATATTAAAAGAAAACACACCTACGTCTCTATTTGTACAGATGATGTACAACATAACCCTGTTTTGGAAAGGTACGAGAAGTTGCACAGACTAGCAGTCGGTGTGCTTGAGATAGGGGCTGAGTCTATAGAAAACTTCAATGTTCTAGAAAAGTTGTTAATTGATTTGAAAGACAACTTTCCTCGTTCATGTGATAAACAGCTCTTGTCTCAGAAAAAAAATAGTGTTGGAGCTACTTCTGATGTTGTTAGGATTGAAGTTGTAAGGAGTCCTATGGTTGTGAAGCGTAAGGGTCGACCTAGGACGAAACGGCTGAAGTCATCAATGGAGGAAGCAGTTTCAAAACCGAAGAAGAAAAGGAACACTGCCGCTGCTAGGAATCTTGCTCAATCTACATCAACTACTGTGGTACATAATTAAAAGACCACACTTCTTTTAATATCCTAATCTATTATTGTTTATTAATTTTGGTTTAATTGTGATTGGATGGCCTAGGTTGGAGGTAGTGCTTATGGAGACGGCTCTACATCAAACATGGTAAGTATAGGTGATTTGCACTGTTATTATTCATATGTAGCAAAGACGTTATTTTTGGGCTTATGGTTGATTTTTTTTTTTTTGGTATTGTAGGAATATCCAATGTCCATGTCACATTCAAATGATAGAGTTATAGATTTGACAAATCCAATGCCTTCCCAGAGCTTTGTGTCAGAGGTAAAGATATTTGTAATGTGGAATAAATGGTTATTGAATCCAATTTATTGTATACTTATTGTACCACGTTTTCTTTTACAGTCAATGTCACAGAGTCAAGCTCATGGATATGAAGACCAAGCCTTAAACCTTACTTGATTAGATATATGTAAATAAATTTTGTTTTTTTTTTTTGTTAAACGATCCTCCTTTTTTGTATTATGGAAGGATGTGTTGGTAGTTAGTTTTTTGTATTATGGAAGGACCCGTCTTAATCTCCTATATCCTTAGCGTTATTGTTTTTGCAAGAGAAAAGAGAAAATGTTGGTTCCTTTCACTTCATTAATAGACACCCATTGATTGTATTGTTTGTAACTAGAGTGGAAAATTATTGTATTTTGTGGTCCCAATGCAATGAGAATGGAAGTGCATACGTATTTGAGTTATTGCTAGTTGATTGTTCTAAGTTGTTATATATTCAGGTCATGATGAATTTCATGAATGTTATAATTTTATGAAAGTTATGTAAGAGCTACACTGTGAACCAAGTTTGCAGAAAGTGGTCTGGGTAAGACAGGTTTCTGGGTAATATGATACTGTGCACCAAGTTTGTAGAAAGAGTGGACAATGTTGTCCACACTTAAATAAAATTGTCTACACTTTCATGTCAATAGGAACACTGTTCACGTATACTGTTAACGTATACTGTTTACCATTGTTCTTCAGGTGTGGACAATATTGTCCACACTCGTATACATATTGTCCACACTTTCAAGGCAGAGTTACAATGTCATGTAACACACTTTCACCTAAAATATTGTTCACGTCATGGTAGAAAAGTGTGGACAATTTTGTCCACACTTTGATCAAATTGTCCACACTTTCTGGGTATGAATTTTACTGTTCACCTTAAAAATGTTCACATAAAACACTGTTCACGTGACTGTTTAGTGTTCAAACGTGCATCAAATTGCATAAATTTGCATGGAAATTGCATGGCCATTGCAAGAAAGTATGGACATTAGTGTCCACAAATTGATGCAAATTGTCCACACTATCTGGGCAGACTTAAATGTTAAACTAAACATTTTTTTGGTAAAGACTCCATCTGTTCAAACATTTCAATACATTCATTCATTCAAATAAACATCCACATTTATTCAAATATTGTTTAATTACAAAAAATGGTTGTTAATGACTGCACTACATATTTATTGAATTTGATACCATAATACAACAATAAGGCCTACAATTACAGCAAATTCTATTGTTAACAACTTCTTCAACGATTGGATGTCATCACGATGTACTGGTTGGACCATATTACGCATCCCATGCATCTCTATCTGAAGTTGATGCAAGTCCAGTAACAGTTGTGATGCATCAAGCAATTGTGATGCATCAACCATGGATTTAGAACTGGTTGCTTGTGATACCTCATCCATTCTTTCACAGCCAGCTCGTTGGTTGATGGGCAAACACCAAGAAAAGAAACCGCATCGGTTGGCAGCACAACAATAATACAATTTGTTTTTGTTTAAACTTGATTCCGAAATCCTGACTGATACTCTTCTGCCACAACCACAATCTATATTTCTAAATCTTAGCCCATCTCTAATTGTACTATTTACTGACGAGCTAGATATCTTTGCTGCAAAGGTATTAAAAAATCATATAATATATTAGGTTATGTCAAAAAATTTAGGGTTTTGAATATTAAGGTTTTGAATATTATTTAAGTTGAATAAATCATAATTAGGGTTTTGAATATTAAAGTTTTCAATATGATTTAATTTGAATATGATGTAATTAGGGTTTTGAAATATTAATTAAGGAATTAAATCAAGAACAAAGAGAGAGAGAGAGAGATAGCATACCAAGCCCTGAAGGATGAATAAAGTTGAACAAATAGAGAGGAAAATTGAAAACAAACAACACCCCCACTAAATTTCGGTCACAGCAACCAACAAATTTCCTCACAGCCCAGTAACAAAATCACATTCCACTGGTTCAGACACCTAACACGCAGAGGAGATGGAGTGAGATTGAGAAATCTTATAAGCATTTAATGCTCTCTGCCAACCAAAAGACAGCTAACGCAAATTTAGAATGGAAGAAAGATGAAGAAAATGTACCTCCAGACAGATAAGAAGAAGGAAGGAAGATTGGGTTTGTGGTTGAAGCACTTGAGGACTCTACCTTCTAATTCATTGCCTGAGAACATAGCATCAATAGGGACGTCAGCATGTCGCACCTCCAAGAAGAGAAGAGTTCGGCTGATGGAACCCTTGCCGTGTCCTTGTGTACAGAAGATCACATCAGTGTTTAAACAAACCAGCTAAGATTTGGCTGTTAAAGCTATTGGTACTGTGTAAAAAATCAGCTCCCTTCAAAGGAAGTGATATGCCGTGTAACCAATCGCTAGTGCAATTGCAAATGTAAATTTAGATTAGATAAGTGTGTAAAATTAAAAAGTGATAAGTTGATTTAATATATTTTATTTATTTATTTAAGGGATGAGATTAAAAGTGAATGTTGAAACTTTTAATCTTAACCATTCAAGCCAATTGCATGGGTGCAATCATGCAAACCCATGATCTCAATTCAGGTTTTTTATGCAATTGCATAGGTTGTTTAAAAAACTTTGCTGGTATTAATACAGTTCATACAAGGATTATGAATACATTTTATATGGTTTGTTTTTGTGGTTATAAACACAATTTTATGTTAGTATTATAAAAAGAACATTAGTATAAGATAACCTCAGCAGCATTAAATTTGTTATAAAGATTTGGTTGTTAATAATACATTTAATAATTATTGAGAAAAAATGCAAATATTCATTCAAATATTATTATCAATAAAAATATTGCAAATAATACAGTTAATAATTATTGACATAAAACGTAAAAAAAAAATTAAGAAAATGTGACTTCAGAAAGTATGCACAAGTTAGATTCAGAAGTTGTAATTTTAAAATATGTCAAAAAAATATTATGAAAATTAGAAAACGAAAAAATATTTCAAAAAAAAAAAAAGTACAATAATGTATTTTACGTATGTTAGATTCACAAGTTGTAATAATCATAGTTGAATATGTTAGATCAATATTTGTTGTTAACTAATTTACAAATTTCTTCATTACAATATAGAACTTTTTTTAACAATGATAAAATGTAAACTTCAATTAAAAAATGTAACTTTAGAAAGTATTCTTAACTTATACAAGTCAATATAGTGCAATTTAGCAAAAATAATAATAACATAACAATTTTATTCAGTTTTGTGTGGTATAATTGGAAAACATTGGTCATCCTAGTCATCCAGCTCTTCCCCATTAGGATCACCTCCTATGATGTGTCGTCATCAGTTATATCTCATACATTCAATGGTAATGGCTACGTTCACACATAGTTCGCTTCTTCAAAATCAACTCTAAGCATATCATCCGCTATAGTACGATACAAGGAAATGTATAAATCGTGTGTTGGTCTCTTCCTCGGATCAACCCTAAACATACCATCCGCTATAGATCGAGTGTTGATTGGAACCATTCTACTTATCCAACACTTTCCTGTTTGGATTGGATCTCCTGTTCACATAGAAGATGGCCATTAGTATATTGTATATTTTAACTATTAATGTTTGTTCAAAAACATATATGGTGAGCCAAAACATAGTAGTACTAGTTTATAGACCATTCTTAGTTATATAGTACTGTATAGAGCATTCTTAGTAGAAAAACATTACAATTTGCTGTTTAAATATGTCACTCAAATGTAATCGTAGTACATACCAATCTTCATTATATACAATACGAGTGTTTTTCCAAGGTAGTTATCAAATGTAAACACGAATACCAAGAATATTGTATGACATACGTTTTTAATACGTTAGTTTGTATAATTACATTACATAAAATATCAAGATAACTTTTTGATAACTAAGATCTAAATTACTCAATTCCAATGTTCTACTTATATTTTTGGAATTTAAATATTTTTATTATAATCTTTTAATTTTTTGTCCTTACTGATTTTAATATAAAAAAGTTATTAGATCTTATTATATGTATGTATGTTAGTGTCGAATTATAATTTTGCCCCCCTAACTAAATTTCAGATATTATATATTTTGTCTTCCTTTTTTTTTTTTTTAATTTAAAATAGTTTAATAACTATTTTATTCATTAATATGTACATTTTTCTGGTAATTTATTGATTAATATTTACATGTAAATTAATTTGATTGATTAAATATTTAATTGCTTAAGATTTTATAGATTAATGTTAGGGGTTGCAAAAAAAGCCCAAACCCATTAGCCTCACCGAAACCCACTCACTAATTGGCCAACCAAACCCATGTTTTTTAATAAAATTAAAATAGGCAAATGGACTATTGGTTTTGAAGGACTCAACCCATTTAGTAATGTTCAAATTGTTCATAAATAAGAAACTAAAAAAAGAAAGAAAGAATGGGCCGGTCCAGCATTTTTCCAAGGTGGGAAACTTGGTCTCCAAAACGGTGTCGTGTTGGGCTTTTGGGAGGAAAATGGTCCCCAAAACGGCGTCGTGTTGGCCTTTTGGGGGGAAATTTTTTTACCAAAACGGCATCATGTTGGCTTTTGGGGGGAAACTTTTTACCAAAATGGCGTCGTTTAGGCCTTGCATGAATTACTCCATTGAAGCACTGAACTTCCTGAACACGACTTTTTCTCTTCTCTCTCTTCGATGTCAGTTTTTTCCAAATTGAAACTCTCCTTCTAGACACTCTTTCCTCTCCCTCTCTTCACGGTTTCCTTTTGCAAAGTCCCCCACGTTCCTCTCAAACATCCCCAACCACAAAGTCCACTCCTCTCAAACACTCAAACTTCCCCAACGTGACCCATTTCCTTGCACCCGTAGACACAACAACACAAGAAACTAAGAAACAACCTTCGAAAGATAAATGTCAATTTACATTTTCATTTTCTTCTGTGATTTTTATCATTTTTTGTGAGTTGATACTATGATTGGACTAAGTTTGTGAAATATTTTGACTTTGGTTCATGTTAGCTAAGTGTGGACAATGTTAGGGTTTTTTGGACAATTTTTGGGTTTTCTGGACAATGTTAGGGTTTTCTGTACAATGTATTGTTTGTGGATACATATGTGGGAACACACTGTCTGAAACATATATTCGATTGTTTGTCACTCTCATAAGATTTGATGAGGTATTGATATTTATTTTTTAAGTAAGGAATTTTGCCTATTGTAATATTAAGCAATGTCATAGTGGTCTTTATATTTTATAAATTTTCATGAGTATAAACCCATAATACTGGTCAAGAAATTTGTTTCCATGAAACTTCAAATAATATTAGACTTTCAAATAGGAGTAGTAGCTTTCCTAATTTTCTATCTTTTGAGAAACAAAATGGCATGTTAGTTTTTAGGCTTTCTTCTTGGTGATCACTTTTAGAGTGATTCATAAGAGAATTGCTTTTTAGTTTTTAGGTGAAGATGTGCCCTTTTGGAGTTTGTAGTAAAAACTACCTCTTCAAAATTTGTATGTTTACTGTTTCATGCATGATTAGAACTCATTCTCCAATTACACCAAGTGAGCCATGTCATATCATGATTATGATCATACAAGGAACAACAACCTCAACTTTATTTGCCTCAGAAAAAAAAAGACAAAATTTTGAAGGTCAATTTCTTTCTCTTCCTCTTTACTCTTAATTTCTCTTATTTACCAAACTGTTGTTGACACCCCATTTTGCTACCTACATTCTAACCCTTATACAAACTAGGGTTTTCACAAATTAAAATTCTAAAAACGGAAAGTGCACAACTTGCCTAAATTAGGGTTTTAAACCAATAGTGTTTTTGACCGTTTGATCGACAACTAAAAGGAATCAAACAGATCTTTAAGTTGAGACAAATGAAATGACGTGTCATGTGTTCAAATCGGACCATAAGTGCAAATGTTATGATATATTGAAGATTTAACGGATAGAGTGTATAATGATTTAATAATTCCGGGTACATGGGATTAATCCAAACTAATTATTATTGGTCCATTAATTGGGTTGATTTTAATTAGTGAGGTGTAAACATCTTATTGGCTTGTAATGATAAATAATTATGGACTCTACTACGTTAAATAAAATGAGCTTAAGTTGGATAAATAGTGTGATTAATTAATTAAAATATAAGGATTAATTGAAATAGATTAATTCAAATATTTTAAAGGGGTTAAGAAGATCACTATAATATCTGGTGTTTATCATAAAAAGTTGAACAACTTTGAACAAATGGATAAATACAAAAAAAGAAGTTGAAAACGTTTTTTAAGAACTCAAAGTACCGGCCGGCACTTTGATTGGGGTTTGAAGTACCGGCCGGCACTTCAAGCTTGTATTTGGCACTTTGATTGGGATTTGAAGTACCGGCCGGCACTTCAAGCACATTTTGAAGTACCGGCCGGCACATTAAAGTACCGGCCGGCACTTTAAAGTACCGGCCGGCACTTCGGACCTGGAGCACGTTGTTTTATCCCAAAATTATCTCCAAACTTGAATTTTGAATTCTCACACGTCCAAGTCAGTCCACAGCTGGTTGAGGATAAAGAATAGGGATTATTTGAAAATAAAAAATACAAAATTAAACAAATAGCTTCTCGTTTGTTTGGCTATAAAAAGGAAAGAGGGGTTCAGTTACAGGGGTCCCAAGGTTTGAGCTTTAGAGAGAATTCCAGATCATTCTGCGTATGATTTCTAAAGCATAAAACACCTCTAAATAATCCCCCATTAAAAGACAGAGAAAATCTCCCACAAAAATCCCCTACGGCGAAGCTCTGTTCACAGGTACCTTGAAGACCATCAAGGAAGCATTTTCGGAGTTCTCTTTTGGCAGCTGGGCAGAATACAAATCCTTGCTCTTCCCCTTTTTCTCCCTACCATTCCAAAGTTGAACATAACTCTAGTGATTCTAAAGCAATCAACAAGATCTTCTTCCATGTGTATGCAGGTAAAAATTCTTTGCTGAATTTCTTTATTTGTTTGCCTATTCGCATGATGATGACGATAATATGCCTTTTTCATATGTAAATGATTTAATAAAGAACTTGAACCTTTAAAATAAATTTTATGATATACCATGTTTTTGTACATTGAAATATTTGTTTTTGGCCAAGCTCTATCCTAGAAGACCGATTTTAATCGGGCAAAACGAGGTGCTTACACCTTCTCGTTTTGTAACCAAGCCCCCGAGCCTAATCTTGAAGGTTCTAGATTAGTTTATTTGTGAATGTAAATTTCTACTGTACTATACTGTATTTAGGAAGCATTCAAATGTAATTTTCTTAGATTGTACCTAGGAAACAACTTTTGCTATGTAATTTTCTGTTTTGGACACTCAATTGTAATCATACAATCCAAATTGAATAAAGAGAAGTATTTTTCAGAATTTTCTTATTTTTCTTTCTTGCAAAAATAAGTGGCGACTCTACTGTAACATCACCTTCATTCTAGAGGGATGATCATTCGTCAGTTGGGTCACATTTTGAGGCCCATTTGACCCTCGGGTCGTGGTTCTCACAACTGTATGCATTAGTTTCGTGAATAAGATCTTGAAGGGTGTTTTTTTTTTCTCAGTAACCAAACAAAGGACTTAGATTTGATTGATTAATTGAAGAATGTTTTGGTTGTGTATATGATTTTTATTTTGCAAGTACTGTGTGTTCAGTAGAATATGTGGTTGACTTTCTTGGCAATGGTTTGTGTGAATGTACATATATCTATACTTGTGGACACCATGGTCCCAGTTTGTGATGAAGAGTTTCAATTGGACGGCCTGTTGGCAATTATTAGATAGCTAGCCCATGTCAGACCAAAAACAATATAATTTCCTGCATGTGATTTATACATTTAGAAAAATGTATATTCTCACTTTCTGATGAGCCAGAATTATGGGACTAGTAGTTTTTAGAACTTTTTGTTTGTTTTGTTTTATGATTGTGCTATGTTATGGTTTATCGTATCAGCTGATTGCTTTTACTGAAGCAGGGTAAATGTAGACAGTATACATGTGTTAGTCAACAAAGTTATGTTCATCTACATTAGTAGCTTCTCTATCAAATTCTTCAAGTATCTTAGAAATTTGAGTTTGTATAAGCATACATGGTTGGCATATTGCACTTCTTATTTTTTGGATGGAAGAAATGAACTTAGTTTAAAAGAAAACATGCTGATGACAATAAATAATTCTTGTACACTTGGATTGAGTTTATTTTATGCATTGCTTTTAGGCTCTTGATTGGAACACTCTTCACTTCATTTCTTTGATGATCTGATTCTTATACTATTCTAATTAGTTTCCAACAATATCCTATAACATTTCTTGCATTAGATTTACATAATATCATATCAACTACAAGCTTGAGATGATTGAGGTAAGCATTCTAGGCAAGCTATTTGTCCAACTTCTCTTCTTAGATCTTGGCTGCATAAAAGTCCCTACTCCCACAATAATTTTTTTTGGATAAGATAAGTAACAGTCCCTAACCCCACAATAATAAGTTCAGAGCTCTTCTCAAACTTCATTTATTATTTATACTAGCCCTTTGTTACAAGCAACAGTAGCATGCACAAAATAACCACTGCTGTTCCATCAGGGATGCCTCTCATAGGGTAGACTCTTTCTAAAGTTTGTATTGCTTTCCTTAACTTCTTGTCTGCCTTACAATTCACACAAAATGTTCACAACAATGCCCACTCAAGGACAAACAAACTGTTCATCATTGACCTGGACATTGAGCATTTGGTAGTTGGTACTCTTGATGCTGCATTACATTGGACCCTTCCCATTATGATACCTCTCCACATATGTCATACCTTTGTGGAGCTGACTGTAGTTGAATGCATTTATTTATCACTTGAAAGATCAATATTATTCATCATTGTTTTTTTCTTATATAAGTATAAATCATCATTGTAATTGTTTTGTCACTAACTCAGTTAAAAGCCACTACTCATAATTCACATCTCTGTGGATTATAAGTGGCTTACAAGTTACAAACATTATGTTGATAGTCCAATCCTACATTTGGAAATCCAAACATGGCTTATAGCTAAAGTAAATTAAGAGAGGCTGAAAAAGTAACAAAGAAGAAAAGAATACACAAATCTACTAGTTGACCTTGTGCTGCTTCCAATGTTACACCAATTCTGTCTTGATTAGCCAAAAAAAAATAAAAATTCAAGGTATATGTTGTGGGCTCATATAAAATACAAATTTTTTTCTTGTAAACATCATTCTGTTTATGTTAGGGCTTGAAACCACTCATATCATGTTGTTTTGGTTTAAAGCCCAAGTTCAGATTCTATATCTTGTTGCATTTCATAACTGTAATTGCATGACATGGGTTTCAAATGGAATTGATTTTGATGCATGGTTGTTGTTTCTTTTAATGATCAATGATTTTATAAAATATTCTAATTCTATGGATTTCCATTTTGCATGTGGCCAAGGCGATGGCGACTATTGATGTCAACACACCCGCAAGCAACTCGGAAGTTCAAACCCGTATTCGCCATCATTGCATTGTCACTAAGTTTATGGAGGTTAACAAGAGCCTATCTGACCAATGTAAGAGGCAGCTGAAAACCACTCCATTTGGGTGGTTGTTGAATCTACACTGCAACATTGAGGCCAGTGGACGAATGCTGGAAGTCATGCTTGCAACTTGGAATGCCGACGAACGTGCATTCCAAGTGGGTGATTAGCTCATACCCTTCACCCTATATGATGTTGCCCTTATATTGGGGTTGCCCGTGACGGGGGAGCCAATTGATTGCAATAAGTCTCATGCTGGGGGGGTCTCTGGTGGAAACATTGCTGGTCACCCATTTGAAGACAGATTAGCCGGAACAGACTAAATTTGTGACATTGCTCACCAAACCTTCTATAAAAGTCCCAGACAGGGTTAGGTTGTATATGGCCCTTGTCTTGAGCTATTTTTTGTTTCCTACCACCTCCCAAAAAGTCACCACAAACCTCTTACCACTGCTTGATGATAGACCCAGGCTAGGTAGTTATGCATGGGGGAAGGCAGTGTATGAGTTTTTGGTTAGTGGTTTAAACCACGCTGTAGCATCGAAGAAAGCGCAAAAAAATAGAGGCAACTTGCACATTCAAGGTTGCACTGCCTTGCTTCAGGTAAAATGTTTTTGTTAGAGTTGTTTACTCCACAACCATTCTAACTTTTGTTTTATTCTTAAACTTACCATTGATGTCATCATTTATGCAGATCTGGGCATGCGAGCACTTGGGGATTGGTGAGAAGCATGCTCAAATTAACCAACCTTTCCTAAGATTCTTAGCATGGACCCACCAACGAATGTTTAGTAAGAAGGCAATGGCGGCCTTTAATAATAGTGACAATGTAAGTATCTTACACTAAAGTTGAGTACTAATTTAATATCAATGTTAGTTTCTTATAAAGATGTTGTATGTTAGTATTTCATTGTTCTAATTCATATAGTGCAATTTGCAGGTGCTGTGCGTGCTTGCAGCGATGCCATGGGAGCAACAGGAATCCGTGGTACAAGAAGCCATGGAGACCTTGCAAGAAACCCATGGCAGCTCGCACACAGCCATATTAAGGCATGATGGGGCTGGACCAAGCAATACAACTCAGACGCCGTCCAACCAATGGCAGCTATAGTTCCAAGCTGAGAGGACTGAACGGGAAGCTCTAGCACGCCATGTTAAGCACTTAGAGGATGAGCTTAACCGTGTGAAGGGTATGCTAGCCACGGTGATAGAGTCTAGCCCCACTGTTCAACAAAACTAGCCCCCACCCTCACAAAACTTAGAACAAAACCAACCACCCATTCAAAGCTAGCTGCCCATTCAAACCCCCATTGTGGACTTGCCAAGCTCACCGTCCAAGACTATCAAGAGAGGCAAACCTGCCAAAAAGAAGGCCAAGGCAGCCATGGTGGACTTGGCAAGCTCACCATCGAAGCGGGACAAGAGAGGCAGATGCCAACAAAAGGGGGAGGCATGGTGGCTGCAGCTATGGCAATGGTGGATTTGGTGAGTTCACCATCGAAAGGGGCTACTAGTGTGAGGTATACAAGGGCGAAAACACGAGCCCAAAAGAATGTAATGATAGTGCCCCCCGAATCGGAACCGGTCAGAAATGAGGTACGTGTGTTGTTTAACGATAAAGTACTTAAGAAATGCAAGTTTACTTTATGTTGGGTTCATGCTTTAACTTTTTTTTGTTTAAAAATCACAAAATATTTAATTCTTCATAATTTATTGTCTGTACCAGCCCACATCTTCAATTATTGTTACTCTAATTCTATGTTTTCAGCAGTGGGTGGATGCTCATTTTCTGTACCAGCCAACAGCTCATGAGGAGGCTGTCTTGGCTGATTTAAGAAAGAAATGGTCGTTTGCGACAAGGCGAGCCACTAGGAGAAGGTTGTAACAACTAGTTTGGTTTAATTATATAATGATTTATTAAGTGAGTAGATATATTATTTCATACTGGTTTATAACTCCTAAAAAATTTGATATGGCCAGCGGGGTTGATAGCAATGAGGTTGCAATCTCGACCAAAACATATGAGATCATGGGTCGAGATGTGTCATCCTTGTTAGGCGATCAAGCTCAGGAAGAAAGTTCTAGGTGGATATCCACCGCGGTAATTACATACTCATTTTGCATTTTAGATCCATTTCTTTATTGCATATTTGAGACATGAGTTTTACAATTCCATATTGTTTACTAATCAAGTGTGACACACGCAGGTGGTGGACTGTTTCAAGGATGTACTTATGGAAAAACTCACTGAAAGCGGCCACCCTCCACCGTACATAAACTATATAATAACCGTACATGGCGGGGTAAAATAACAAAATTTCTACCTTGGCAAATACTTGTTGATACTTTTACACTATGAATGATGTCAATATAGCGAGCTCTTTTGTCGAAATAACTAACTATGATTTATGCAGACTACGATCCTGGCTTCAGCTCAGTCAACTTCAACACAAAGAAGCAAAAGACCAAAAAAGGATAAACAACCCATGGAGGATGACCAGCCTGGACCAGAATCTGTGTTCCGCAGTAGTTAGGTATGCGCAATGCCGGAAAAATGCAACCAGGTAATTAGAGAACTTTTCCAACTTCATTTTGTCAAAAATTGTCGTTACATATCTATTTTGAAAAAACTGTGTATGACCTACCTTTTCGTGTTTCTTAATGCAGATTTTTATTCCAGCATGTCATAATGGCCATTTTGTAATGCTGGTTATAGAGTGCCTAGCTAAACTTTTCCATTTTTATGATTCTTTACCTAGTGCGACACATAGAGCTTGGGCGCCGATATTGGTAAACACTTGTTTTTCATTTCAATTTTCTTGCTAACCCAGTATTAACTTAGTTAATCCTGCTAATACTACTTTCTACTGCCTGCATCATAGTGAAAAGCTTTGGAGCAGCTATGCGTAGAGAAGTTGGGCCATTAGGATGTCGAAACATGGCTCCTAGAACACAAGAATAACATATCAAACCTATGCGTAGAGAAGTTGGGCCATTAGGATGTCGAAACATGGCTCCTAGAACACAAGAATGACATACCAAACCAAGTTCACTACGCGTAAGTACCAATATCTATCATGACCCCAAATATATTGAGACAAATTTGAGTGTACTGCCTCGAGGGATTTCTCATCAATCATAGATGGAAATTTATGATTTGGCCTTCAAAATTTTCTTGCCTTTTAATGTAGATTATGTAAGTAAGTTCATATTCTCTTTTAATGTGTTTTGATAATTCAAATGCAATTGTTGGTTGCTATGTTGATTGTTGGTGTTTTGATAACTCAAATGTAATTGAGATGTTAGTTATTAGTTGATAACTCAAATGTAATTGTTGGTTGCTATGTTGGTTTCTGTTCACTTTGTTCATACTATTTTCTAGAAAATTGGACAATTTGTCCAAACTTAAAGGTCTACACTTTCTGGGCTCACTTGTAATTCAATGTTCTATGATGGAGAGAATGAAATAGAGAAATGGAATTGTGAGATTAAATAGTTGCTAGAAGATTTGAAGAAAGAACTCTTCAAGAGATAAACTCTCGGAAAATGCTATGGTCTCTTTTACAATATTGCCTATACTCCAAACTTTATTAGAAAAAGATACTCCTATTGGTTTGTCCACACTTTCTAACAATGGTAACTAACTAATTATTACAATTCAAATGAACTTTATGCATCATGCTATATTGGTTGTTACACGTTGGTTGTTGGTACATGTTGGTTTCTATGGATATTATGAATCTAAATTTTGAGTGAAGTAAATTTCCATAAATTATGTTAATCAGTGTTGATTTTTATGTACTTTTGCCTCATTTTTTCCAGTTCCGACTGTAAGATTTTCATATTGACATACATGGAATCCTTGATTTTTTTAAACAAAATAGTACAGTTTGGAGAGGTATGATTTCCACACCTTCATTTCATGATGCGTTAATGCGTTCATTTTAAGTCAAAACAACTAACTAACCAATAATTTCTAAATGTCTTTTATGTTTTGTAGGTTGATTACCAAAGAATTCGGCAACGCATTCTGCTGGAATTATATTACAATTCCTTGCTGCCCAAAGCTGTACAAAGCTAAAACTGCCCAATTCGATTGTGCCGTGCTTGCTGCCCAAAACTGCCCAATTCTTTACCAAAATATAGTTTTATGTTTTGATACACATTTGTTGTTTTTGTATTTTGCTATACGTTTCTTCTTTTTGTATTTAAAATTTTGGTTGCTCTATTTTTTCTATACTTGAGATTGTATTAAAGGTAGTCAACAGAAACAATATCTTATGATTTTGTAAATGGAGTAAATAAATGAAATGGTGAAATTGGTTGGAAACATTTGCGTATATTTTAGGTTACCCATGAGTAACCCATTACATAAACTTTCTTTTATATTTAATGTTACCTAGGAGCAACCTATTGCCATTGGAATCTTCACATTACTCATTGTGAAAGATATAAAAAAAGAATGTCTAAAAATGTTCCCTAAATTGTGGTGAAACTCAATATGTTCAAACAAATACCCAGGAGTAACCTATTGCCATTGTCTACATTTTCTGGGTACACTCGATTTTAAAATTTAATAACCCAGGCCACTGGATGGAAAAATCCAGGCCACTTTAATACAATCTTGACTCCATCATGATTCTTATTGCATTCAGCGAAGGAGTTGAACGCGATTCCAGGTTTCCATGAGGCAAATTTGTGTTTTAAAGTCCAAAACATCTCCAAGACCCATTCAAATTTCCAGAAAACACTTTCTGGGTTCACTTAAATGTTCATGCGTAGACTCGAATGTTCATACTATTTTCCAGAAAATGTGGACAATATTGTCCAAACTTAAAGAATAATTGTCCACACTTTCTGGGTTCACTTGAATGTTTGAATGTTCATAAGTAGACTCGAAATGTTTGTCCATAATTTCATGTTTTTGTCCACATTTTCTAGAAAATTGTATGAACATTTCTGGGTTCACTTGAATGTTCATAAGTAGACTCGAAATGTTTGTCCATAGTTTTATGTTTTTGTTCATGATTTCATGTTTTTGTCCACGTTTTCTGGAAAATTGTATGAACATTTAAACATGTTCATATGAATTGGTCATGTTTCTTGGCATCTATTAAACATGTTTCTTGGCATCTTTGTAACAATTTTATTATTTTTTATCTCAACCAACCAAAATCACTTCAAAATAAAAAAAACCAAACTTTATTATTTCCAATCTCAACCAAAATCAACCAAACCCTCAGAAAAATATTAAACCTAACAAAACGTTCAACTTTTATTATTTCTAAACCCTAACAAAATCATCCAAACCCTCATAAATACAATCAAACTCCAACTTCAAATATTAAAACTGAAACCATTCCTAAACCCAAATAAAACCAAAATCTTTAAACCCAAATCAGATCTGAAATCAACTCTTTCAAACCCCAACTTTTTCAAACTTCAAACTTCAATAGAGAAAAAACCTTTGGGGAAGAGAGATCCATGGCTTCATGAGGACAGATCTGAAGAGGAGCAGAAAATCAATGGAGGAGGAGAAAGATTTCGGGGAGAGGAGGAGAGAGCTTTCGTGAGGAGAGAGCATTTGGGAGGAGAGAGAGTGAAAGTTTCAGAAAAAATGGGTGTTTGGTTACAAGGATAGTGGAAATTGGAATAGCAAACTCGGAATAACCGGTTTGTCTTTTAGTGGTAGTGTGAAATCACTATTTCACACCGTGGTGTGAAAGAATCATTTTCCATCTCATAAAGTCCATCAAATTAGTTAGATTGCAGAAGCTAAATCAAGTGAATTACATTTATTGTTGATGCAACCTGCTCAAGTGATTCATCGTGGTTAGCGGTGGTTACGAGGGATGACCAAGACTCTATTTTAAAATGCTGGACAAAGGCTTTCCGTAGCTGTGATGCAGTAGTAGTTGAAGCTGAAGCAATTCTATGGGCCGTTCAAATTGCGCAGTATGAAAACATCCACTCAGTCATTATAGAAAGGGATGCAAAAGTATGTTTTGATACTCTTAATGGTGATTTGGAGAAGTGCAGCTGGGCTATAGCATCTCGATGTAATGATATGGTAGAACTTAGTAAGGAGTTTGTAAGTTGTAATTTTTGCTGGATCAAAAGGGATGCAAATTTAGCTAAAGAGTGGGCTACAAAATTTGCATCCTGTAACAAACTTATTTTTTCTTGTAATATTTCCTCTCCTCCTCCATTCGTTTGAGAGGTTTGGAAGGGAGATGGTTTCCCTCCTTCTGTTTAATGAAAAGTCCATTTAGCAAAAAAAAAGAAGAAGTGAATTGCATTTATTCTATTTATTAAACTTTTAATTCATGTATATGTACAATACTTAAATTCTCAATTATACCAAACAGCATATGAACATAGTTTTTTTTTTTGGTTTTCTTAGTGTACAATAGTACAGTTGGTAATGGTAGAAATCTTTCATATTCGTCTCCTCAGTACGACTATATATAGTAATACGCTAAGTTGCACAGATACAGGTACGGTATCGTACCCGATATGAGTATGGGTACGGGGATACATCAATTTTTTAAAAACATATTTGGGATACGATGAATATTGGATATTGGGTATGATACGAGTATGAGTATCAGGTACGATGCGGGTACGGGTACATGGGCTAAAATGGAATACCCTTACAATTTAGGCAATACGTCACTCTTCAAACTGATTTTCTCACGACAAGAACAGGGCATTTGACGTGATGAACACAATAATTGCTTACGCTTCCCAGAAAAGCCCTGTCCCAACATATATACTTGCATTAGTATTTTAATATGGAATAATAACATGTCTTCTAGTGCACAACCTAGGCACCCAAATATGCATGCAAGTATACAAGAGACGGTTTACATTATGACTTAGCTACTAAAAAATAAAGACAACAATGAGTAGAGACATTATTCAAAGAGTTTTCTGAAGAATTTTTCTTAGGGTAAAACTTAGGTACAGTTTTTTAATATACCTAACTTAAGGAACTGTACCTAAGTTTTACCCTTTTTCTTAAATGCAAACTATATATACATACCAGAATCAACACGTAAGTAACAAGTCCAACAATGTGTTTTATGAATAACTAGCACAGGATGTATTATTAATGAAACACGGCCAAAAGTAGTAATAAAGCTGACCATGTAGTAAAGAAGCACATATTAATCAAACAGTTTTCTGAAGAATTTTTCTTAAAACTGCATTGTTTCCAATACAATAATTTAATTAATGTGAACTTTACTCACTTAATGTCAAGCACATGATTGGCATTTTATCATTAATCAGAGGATGTACTTGAATCAGCAATCAGCACACTTTAGTACTATAGGACAAAACATGTTAATGGGAAAAACATAAATAACATGCCGTTTCACATTTTTACCAGATTAGATGAGCAAACATTTAGAATCCAAACTGACATATTTTTGTTTGCACAATGCACCATGCATGTCTTCTCAGTTATAAATTGGCAATAATTTCCTTTATTTTTTATTTAAGAATATAGCGAAATCCCAATGAAACCAATTCTCGGACACACGATAGTTCTGCAAGAACACTTTGTAATTAAAGAGTAACTAAGGAAACATTTCAAAAATAAAATAAAATGGAAGATAGATATAAACTAATGCAAAGACAAATGACGACTCTTAGCTACTAACCTCTTTATAGCTCCACGGCCATGGCTGCCCAATACAAGTAATTGAATGTTGAGCTTCTCCACAGCTTCACGTATTACCTCTTTAGGATCCCCAACTTCCGTCACCGTCTCTGCAACAATCTGTAGCAAGGAACAACGAATATTACTACATTTAACATCAGGTGGATATTTGCACTTCAGTAAGTGTGCACTTTCGCATATTTATTTTTTTATTTTTTATGAATATTGCATATTTATTCTTGGTTAAATCTATCAATCAGGTGGATTTTAGCTCATTGCCTAAGTTACCTACCCATAGAGTCGGCCATAAATTAAGATACATTTAATTTTTTTTTTTCAAAAGATAAGGTCAAATGGTACAGTTTTATCAAAAGATAAGGTCAAATGGTACAGTTGTACAAAAATATGGACAAAAGGACACATAATCACTTTAAATTTTGTTTGCAACCAATGAATAAAAGTGTATTTCTTTCTTAAGAATCTTTCTTAAGGGCACCATTAAAAAGTTTTTGATATGGATAGGGAGACTGTTGGCAGCAATGAAGGTATTGTCAGTAATTAAGGAACTCCATTTCAGGAGGTAATATCCTCTATGAATGAATATTTTCTATCTTACTTTTTGTGTTTTAGTTTGTACTCTATAAATTACAATATATCACATATAAGATTGTTTTTTATTTGTTTCCATTTTAAATCTTAGTTATTTTATAAGGATAGAAAATAAACACGTGGTGTATTGTAATTAGTGGAGTATAAAGTGGAATATAAAAAGTGAGATAGAAGATTTGTATTCGTAATAAATCAAAGAACTCCATTTCAAAAGGTAACAGTGACATGGGCAAATTTCAAGCCAATCCCACCAAAAATAGGTAATAGACAACTAACATCATTCTTGGATCCATCTAAGGAAGCCATCACCTAATTACATTTCAAATACTTCCTTGTAATAACCGTAATTATCTCCCTCAAGGGATCTATTGTACATCATTATCTCCCTTAAGCAAGTGTAAGTGACAGTTCAATATGAGAAGTTGCGTGCTTCTGCAATACTATGAATATTCATAATCATTGATGCTGTAGGCATTATTTAATTGGAAACTTGTCTCAACCAGATATATGGATGGTAAGGCATCTCTCTCTTCATTAACGTAACAGTTTCTTAGAATAGCATACCTAATATAATGGTTCTAATTTGGTGTTGGTATGAAAATAATTGAAATTAAATTTCTAGGTGTTGCTTTGTAATGCAGAAGATTTTGCTCTTCTGACAACCCTTGTAATTGCGTAGCTAAGTTGAAATACCAATAGAGAGAATACTAGAACAGTACAGGTATGTTAAATTAACAAACTACCAGTCCTACATTCATAATAACATATAGAAAGTTGATGGCCAATATAGATCATATTACAAGCATTTGTCAACCTCTCAGGGTGCAAAGTCATTTAAGACAATTTGCAATTTCTGATGTAGCTGCTTGATATAACATACAATAGTACAGGTTATGTTAAATCTACCAGTCTTATATTTCATTACATTCATAATAACATCGAGAAAGTCGATGGCCAATATAGATCATATTACAAGCATTTGTCAACCTCTCAGGCTGCAAAGTCATTTAAGATAATTTGCAATTTCTGGTGTAGCTGCTTGATATAACATACAATCTGAACATAATTGAAAAGCTTTCAAACAAACCTAATATGTTAGTACTTCAACATTCCAGTTGTTAACAGATTCCTAGCATCTGTTATTCAGGTTTCTTCACAATAAGAACAGGACACTTGGCATTATTTAAGCAATAGTTGCTCAAACTCCCCTGAAATGCCCTGTTTCCACAAATTTATTTCATTACTCAGATATCACAAGAAGTAAATTGATCACAGGATTCAAGGATAATTTATATTGTCAGTGTAATGATTACAAGCAGATCATGCAAATTGGAGGTTTTGATTTTAGAGTAACTTGAAACTTATTATGGCTACAACAGATTGTTATACATAGCCATATTACCTGAATGTATTAAAAACTAATAAGAAGCCGAACTAACCTCATGAAGGTTCTATTGGCTTGGCCACCCATAACAAGTAGATTGATTTCGTACTTTTGGACTGCGTTACATACGGTTTCCTTAGGATCCCCTGCCTCTGTAAACGTGTCCACCTTTACCTGTAGAGACATATACAATGAGCATAATACTCAATCTTAATATTAGTTATGCACACAAAAAAGTGAATAAAATTGAGCTTATGCCACTTAGTTTATTACAAAAGGAAATGCATATAGAGGTTGCCTATGCTAATGTTGCCCCAAAAGAATGGTCCAAATTCCAACTATATTCTAAAAGGTGTTTCAAGCAACACAAATTTTACCCCCAAATATCAAAGTTAAAGATTGAATTAGTGAACAACACTGAACTTATGACTTAATTTGCCCTGAGTGGTTCAGTTTTTTTGGGACATTTGAAAATCTTTGACTAATGCTTCAATATGGTCATATAATTACAAGTGCCTAAAGCTTAATATAAAGAGAAACAACAAATGGATTAATATCATGCATATGCTTATCTCAAGAAACCAGTTTATGTATCCATACCCCTCTACTAGCACAGATGCTCTTAGCTTTCTCCAGGAGGCCCAATGAAACCCTCTTATTTTGGTCTTGGATAGACTCGATCAAAGCCGGTGCTGTAAAGCAGAAATATTGCAACTTGTGAATAGAAATTAACTAAAATTGCATAACAAGAGAATGAGAGGTAGAGTAAGGAAACTTAACTGGCTGACACAGGAAAATACATGCGAGCAAAACCCAGTGGTGCAGCAAATACATTAGTATAGTTTGCAAGAGGCTGTGCTGCGAAGATGACAAGGGTGGATTTTGTGACTGATTCTTTGAGATTGTCGAGCACCCACATGAGTGCATGGTAACTATTCTCGTTTTCATCTATGGCCACCATCACCTTCTTCTCCAACAATTTTGTTGCTTTCTCCATTTCTGAGACAAATGAATGGACGTTCCACACTCTAATTAAGTAAAGGTTGGTGTGAAATGAAAGGTTGTAACTTTTTTCTTTGCTAAATGAAAGGTTTTGAGACTACTTAAAGGAAAACATTGCACGTACAGGAAATTGTGGATTCATATCCCATGCAATACTCAAAATTATTGCATGGGTGCAATTCCTTTTTTCTTCTCACATTTTCAAAATTTTTTCATTTTTTTGCTTTTTTAATTTTTTAATAATTTTTTATTAAATGGTTGAGATTCTCAATTACTTAATTGATATTACATACAATACCAATTACATGAGATAAGAATCCGGAAATGGTCTGGAAATGGTCTGGAATGGGTGCGACACTCCTGTAACCAATACATATATATAATTCAAATACCTACTACTGTAATATTGGTGATCAGTGTTTTATCAAAAAAAATAGGCCAAATTATATATTACACCCTTTATGTTTGGTCAAAGTTCAATTAAGTCCTCTAAGTTTTGACCGTTTCAATTCAGTCCTCTAAGTTTCATTCCGTTTCAATTGACAATTTTCTGTTAAATTTTATTAACACCGTTAGATTTTAATTTAAATTTGATTTTTCAGATTTTTTTATCAAATATTAAAAACTAAAACAATAACCCATGAACCCAATTTAACCAACACCCAACCCGATTTATTTAACCTGATTAAACACAAAAGAAGAAATCATCCGTTCATCAATAGTAAAACAAAAACCCAGCCACTAATTGGTCCCCAAATTACTTCCGAAATCCCAAAATCCAAAACCCAACTTCATCACTATCCCCAAATCCCGATTTCGTAAAACCCAAACTTCATCACGCTAGCCTTCTACATATTCCAATAAACCGAGTCAGAGAGAACCACGAGCTGAGCAAGGAACTCCATCGACAAGTGAGAGAGATCAAGAACCGAGGGTTATCGATATATATATGGATGCTTTACGAAATTTTGAAGTTAAAGATGGCGTCGAACATATATATTAAAGGTCTCATTAAGATTCAGTTTTCCCTTCGAATGATACTAAACCTTCATGGTTGATCTTGAAAAGATGAGCTCGCAACTTGCACTCGATTCCTAGGAATTGCTTCTTCTTCTTTTTTGCTTTTGTTTTATTCGTTTTTGGGGTATGTCACTCATGCTTAAGATCTAGAAAGAGGAAGAAAGGTGTTTCTAGATCTTAGAAGAAAGGTGTTGAAGAAGCTACCTAACGGACCTATAAACATCCTAATAAAATACTTTATTATTGTCTCTATTACAATAACTCTCCACTGTCTTTAAGTAATTTGATTTTTCTTTATTTTTCGAATTTACAGATCGTGGATTTGTTTGGGATTTCAGAAGTAATTTGGGGATCAATCTGTGGCTGGGTTTTTGTTTTACAGTGATGAACTGATGATTTCTTCTTTTGTGTTTAATCGGGTTAAATATATCGGGTTGGGTGTTGGTAAAATTGGGTTCATGGGTTATTTTTTTAGTTTTTAATAATTGATTAAAAAATCCGAAAAATCAAATTTAAATTAAAAACTAACAGTGTTAACAAAATTTAACGGAAAATTGTCAATTGAAATGAATGAAACTTACAAGACTGAATTGAAACGGTTAAAACTTAGAGGACTTAATTGAACTTTGACTAAACATAAAGGGTGTAATGTATAATTTAGCCAAAAAAATATTGGTGATCAGTGACACCCAATGACCCAACACCAACGGAGCTGTCTAATCTTTCTTTTCAAATTATTTGGTGACATTCAAAGATTTGATTACTGTCCCAAGATTGAAAAGAAAAAAACATAATCACAAGAACTAAATTATTGTTTAATGCAAAAATGGCAAAAGTGACTGCCAATACCGCAATGGGTAATTTTTTTTTTTTTTGGATAAAAAAAAAAAAAGTTTAGACACAATTACTTAAGTCAAGTACACTAAATTCTTAACTGAATTCAAATACATTAAATTTAAATATTCTTAAAAAAAAAATAACATTGTTTGTGTTTCATTGGTTAATACAACTATATGATTGAATTCAATTGGAGAACTTAAATTTAAGAAATGTACTTAACTTTTAACTGTACCGCAATAACCCAAGATAGCTAAAATTTTTTTTAGATTTAATGGATTTGAATTACATTCGTAATTATTGTTATTTACCATTAAATCATGACATTAATGAATTTCCTTTTAATATAAACATGATTTAAATAGAGGTATCTTAATACACTACAAAAGATTTTATCAATTGAAGTTGAATAGAGCTTTAACATCTAACTTTCATACTTCATACACTAAGCTTATGATCATGACAAGGCACAAGGTGATATAGGGTGTCACATGTCATGGAAGGTTTTTATTTTGAATTGGGTAAAATGTAAAAATATTATTTGAACTTTAGGTCAAAATCAAACTCATTAATCTTCTAATTTCAAATTAGAAATCCTTGAACTTCGAAAATACTTAAATTGATCATTTTGTCTAAATTTTTGTCTCTCTAAGTTTTATCTTTATTAAAAAAAAATCATTTTAGAAAATATTTTAATAAACATCTGTTCAAATTAAAAAAATTTATGCTTTTTCTCAAGGAAGAGAGAAAAAATTAGACAAAATAATCAATTTGGTTATTTCTCCAAATTTATGAGCTTTTAATTTCAAATAATATTAAAAAAACTTACCTTTGAATGCGCGTATTCATTTATGTTTAAACGAATTTATTTGATTGAGCCGGTAAGGTGGCACATTAATGTTGTGTGAGGCTTATAAAAGAGGGGTAATGGATGGTCCCATGCTAAGGAAAAGATAAGTACAGAACATATGGCACAGAAACTGCACTGTATATGTACTCTTCATACAACTATCATTTAAGACGTTTTCCTCATCTTTTCGAACTCATGATGATTGAGGCATTCTCAATGATGCAGAGAAAAGAAACTTAGATCTAATTGACGTAGCAAAAAGGTATTAACTTTCTAGCTGATAAATGTAACTATAGGCATTAAGGGGAAAGATCCAACAACAAAACAATAGAAAATAGTAAAAGATTGAAATTGGAACTTCAAATGATGAGTTTAAGGGTTCAAGAGACCAAAGAAGCCTGAATTTCTTAGTTATTATGTGGCTGAAACTTTATACTAAGACTCTTAAGAGACTAGTTTACACTAGCCCATTAGAAACTTACATTGTCACCCCTTGATTACACATGTCCTAATATTTTCTATAGACGTTCATTCAAGGTCATATTTAAGTAACAAACATAAGAAATGATTCCAAATTATCTAGCGATCCTACAAGTTTTCAGTACGTGCTGATCAGAAGAGAGTTTTAGCCTGCACAGAAATGTGCAAGAACTTTCACACAAAGCACAGGGTCATTAAGTTTTGAAGCAATATTAAAGAGATTTTGTGGCAACAATTCAATGTTGTTCCTAGTATCTTTTTCTGAAAATTGGCCTTGCATTGTTATTATTTGTTCAGAATATTTACTAAAGCTTCATGTTACCACTCACTTGTCAAATTGACGTAACCACAAGAATACAAGATTATTTCTCAACTAAATTGCATCACTGGCAAAGGCAGATTAATTTTTGTGCTGTTTATGCGACTGAAAAGTTCCACACGAGAAGTTAGAAGCTTGTCTTTTTCCCTACAGAGGCATAAGGCATAAAAGGGTCTCATATCTTGCAGATAGTCTTAATAGGGCACAGGGGCGTAGCTAGGAATTATCATATGGGGGGGCTAATTACCATAGCTGAAATGTTAAGTTAATTTGTGATACTCACTCTCCAGTCTCTTCATCCTCAAAATGGACAATAAGAAATCAACACAACCGTTTGAACTTTGAAGCCTAAAACCAAAATTTTTACAAATAACTAGATAAGAACAATGGTAAAAAAAAAAAAAATGATAATGATTGATGAGGAAAAAAAACTCACCACAATATCACTCTCAAAAACACCCAACCACGAGAGGTCCTCACCCTCACACCATTGCAAATTCTGAAATTCACACTAACTCAGTAAGCAGGGGCGGCACTTAGGAAGAGGAGAGATTTTGATGAGTTTATTTGTTGTGTTGACAAAATGAGAAGAGAAAGAAACATAGGGAAAAGAAAAAGTAAGTTTGTACTTTGTACAATTTTGGGAAATGAGAAAGAAAAAGAGACTAGAGAGAGCCAATGGGCAAAAATGCTACAGTTGACAAAATGAGAAGAGAAAGAAAGATAGGGAAAAGAAAAAGAAGTCAGAAAAGTAAGTTGTAATTTGTACAATCTTGGGAAATGAGAAAGAAGAAGTGACTAGAGAGAAAGCCAAATGGGCAAAAATGCTAGGGAAAAAAATTAATGGGTAAGGGGCAGTCGAAATAATTAATGGGTATGTAAGGGCAATCGAAATGTGCAATGTGACAGTCAAAAAGTAACATTGCAATAGTTTAAAATTTGTAATTCTCAAAAAGGAAATAAAAGAAAAAGTTAAATGTTGTTTTAAAGACTGTTCTTTTTATGCTATTTGGGGATAAAACTCAAAAGGGGGGCTGGTTATTATTTTTTGGAGGGGCTAAATTTGAATTGCCATATACTTTGTTAAGAAAAATTAAAATTTTGGGGGGGGGAAAGGAGCAACGTAGCTCCGCCCCTGATAGGGCACTGTTACCAGTTTACTTGTTTATTCTGCAGATGATTTTAAATGAATAACAACCCACTATGAGACTCCAAAGGAGTTTTAAGAGCTCCATACATTTGAAGAATCATCCTTCTTACATGTAGGAATTTAGATAAGTAATATGATATTGTCAATTAATTTTAAACAAGGCCTTATATGATATCATAAATGATCAATCTCTATAAGTCTTTGATGAGTACATGATATGTCCAAATCACACTACCAAGTACCACTAACTGTTATATTCCTATGTAAACCAAAATGGATTGAATAATAATTGAGTTGCTACTACCTAATACTATACAATTTTGTTAAAAAGGGAATGAAAGATAGTGGATATACCCCTCGACTAGCACATATCTCCTTAGCTTTCTCCAGAAGAGCCAATGCGAGCTTCTTCTGATTTTCTTTGACAGAGCTAACAAACTCTGGAGCTGTCATGGACAAACATGCATAACTTGTTAATAGAAACTCCAACGTCTCAAATAAAGTTTCTACTCATCATTGTAACTTTTCAAAAATGGGAATAAAGAAGAATGAAAAGAAGGGCAAGGTGAAGAATGCAGTTTTTACAGAATAGTTCTCAAATCGAGGAGAGCACAAACTTTCCCCAACTTCAACCACCATTAGTCTCATCTGGAACAGCACGAGCCTAAATGACCCCTTCAAGTAGGACGTGTGTGCTCTGATTAAAAATACAACGCTACAATCCCCAGTTTAATTGGACCAAAAGTAAAGCACAATAACGCCATGAAAGTTATCAATTACTTATTTCCCAATTGGTAATAGCAATGTTGAAAAAAATGAGTAGGAAACAACGATTCGGATTTATTTCAAACCCTTTATTTATCAATAATGAAGAGATTTTTATTAGAACATCACCACTCTTCATTTTAATTGGCACCTTTTTGAAAATCAAGACTTTTTATATTTCAGTATAATCGTTAAAGCATCCAATCTAAAAGCTTGAGTTGATAGGTGGAGAAATTCAACAAGTTCATATATCCATTACACACTTTTTAACTCTTTCTAATGTAGAATACCACTAAAACGCAACACACCATATGCGTGTGTAAGTGTTATAGTGCCACATATGCATAGATTCTTTATCTAATTTATTTTGGGACAGAGTTTACCTCTAACCCGGTTTGAAGGAATCATTCTTCAACCCATTACATAGCAATTAAATAGAATATTTATATATATTTTTAGTCACATGACATTTTTAACGAGTTATATGACAATTTTAAAGAATACATGTGGTTAATCTATTTTATTGACACATAGTGTGTTGAAGGAAAATTCTTCTAAACCGGATTGGAGGGAAACTCTATCCCTATTATATACCCACCCAAACCCTTTTAAACTTTCTATTTAAAACACAAATCCACCTCCTTCCACTCCCAAATCACAATCTACATACTAGATTTTTAACAAGCACTGCCACAGAACTATAACCATCACAAGAAAGCGATGCTTTGAGGCATAAAAGAAAAACAAAAGTAGAAACCCCATTTTTCCCAACTAAAAATACTAACTTTCTAAGAGAAATAGAACTACTGAATCATGGCCGGCCCAGCCTTGAAGCAAGGTAAGCCGTCGCTTAAGGCCCCCGAAAAATTGAAAAAAAAAAACGTATAAAACGAGGCCCCCGCATTCAAAAAAGAGAAGCTCATAGGCCCCAATTTAAAAAAACTTTGAGATAAAGATAAAGAAAAAAGAGAAGCCTAGCCTTCAATTTCATTTTTTCCTCTACGTCTCACAGCATAGCACGGCACAGTCACAAAATTATCATCTTTTTTTACGTCCACTTCTTATATTTTCTCTCTATCTCTCTCTTTTATTTTCTTTCTTTCACTCTCTCTTTTAAAATAAATAATTTAAAGATCTGTTTCTAGAGTCTCCCACTTCACCTTTTTTTTGCCAGCATAATCCCTCCCTCACCTTTTTTCTATTCTAGAGCCCCCCACCTCCCATGTTGTCAGTTGACTTGTTTGACCTTTTTTAATTTAATTGGTTTTTTTGTTTTTCATTTTTTTTTTCTGATAAGCATCAAAGATTTTTTTGTTTTTCACTTGAATCATATATTATTATTATTTTAAATCTATTACTTTTTCTTTTTGCTAAGATCCACAAAGTTTTTGAATGTCAAAATGTAGATGTGATCAATAATTAGCGAGAATAATGAAATATCAATAAAAATATTAATTTAATTTAGTATTAAATGGTCAAAAGCCCAATTTGAAATTTCACTTGAGGCCCCAAAATAATTGGGCCTGGCCCTGTACTGAATCAATAATTTCCCAAAATCTAAAGCCCCAAATTCACCTTATTCCCCCACCTCTCTTTTACTCCAATAAACACCAAAGAACACAAACCAACCAATGAAATAATTCTAAAAACTTAACTGGCTGAAACAGGACAGTACATCCCGAGCAGAGCCAAGAGAGGCAGCGAAGGTGTAAGCATTTTGGGGAGGAAGCTGTGCCATGAAGATCACAAGCGGCGACTTGATTATAGATTCTTTGAGATTATCAAGTACCCAATTGAGCGCATAGTAACTGTACTCACTCTCATCAATGGCCACCATCACCTTCTTCTCAGCTCCTCCTTCACTCAATACCTCAGCCATTATTACTAAAGGGTTTTGGCTTAGAGTTTTAGGCAAAGACAAATCACAAATGGTTCAAAAGCATAAAAATCTGTGTAACTGAAAAAACAAGACAGTAGTAGTAGTACTATGTTTTTGATTAATAGTACTATGTTGTAAATGCGAAGTGGTAGTTGGGAAAACAAAGGGCGGGGTTTTTGCAGGTCATAACGGTCAGTCAAACCTTGAATTCTGGTTAAGGATCATCTCGTTGTCACTCCATTTTTTATCCAATTGCCACGTTGAATACTCAAGAGATTTTTTTTTTTTTTTTTTTTTTTCTTTTCTTTTTTGCCTTTTGATTTTGTTCAGGAATGCAAGGCATCTAATATTTTATTTTTTCTAAATTTTAAAAAATTATTATTGTTGGTAGCTGAACTGTTGAAGTGTTGAAATGTCTTAGTTTTCTTCTTCTTTTGGATTATGTTAACCAATGTAAGGCAATATTTTGCTATTTTATTTTAAAAAATATTATTTTTAATTGGTGTTCTAAAAAACCAACTTTAATTAATATTGTGAGTAAAATTTTGTGAGCGATGCATGTATTGGAAGAAAAAAAAAAAACTAATCTTTACATATAATTTAGTATGTATTGATTGGATATATATATATATATATATATATATATATATATATATATATATATATATATGTATATATAATATATATATATATTTGTAATGTTGTCTCTGCAATAAAAAAAAAAAAAATTCCAAAACTATCCCAATTTTTGGTCGGACACTCAAGAGTCATAAAAAAAAATCTCATTCTTATTGATTGTTTTTTTTTTAAATGCTTTAAGAAATAAAGTAGGGGGAACTAAATCATCCTTTGCTAGTAGAAAGAGTGAACAAGCAGCAACCAAGATCACTTTTTTATTTTTTATTTTCATTTTTTCCTTGAAATTAGCCCAGGATTGTCCCATAATTTTGGGGCCTTTTATTCCATTAATCCCTATGAAGGACAGAGGAGGTTGCAGGGTGTATTGAATCGCCAGGCGCCACTTGCGAAGAGGTGGAAGAAAAAGTGCACAGTTAGCGCTTTAAAATTTTATTTTTCCTTTTTGGTGAAGCCAACCCAAAATTAATATTAGTCTACAATGTGGGGGCCTTCTTCTAGTTTGGATTTTAGCTCATTGCCTAAGTTACCTATCCAATACCCATAGAGTCGGCCATAAATTAAGATACATCTAATTTTATTTTTTTTCAAAAGATAAGGTCAAATGGTACAGTTGTACAAAAATATGGACAAAAGGACACATAATCACTTTAAATTTTGTTTGCAACCAATGAATAAAAGTGTATTTCTTTCTTAAGAATCTTTCTTAAGGGCACCATTAAAAAGTTTTTGATATGGATAGGGAGACTGTTGGCAGCAATCAAGGTATTGGCAGTAATTAAGGAACTCCATTTCAAGGTAATATCCTCCATGAATGAATGAATATTCTCTATCCCTCTTTTTGTGTTCTACTTTATACTCTATAAACTACAATATATCACATGTAAGATTGTTTTTTATTTGTTTCTGTTTTAAATCTTAGTTATTTTATAAGGATAGAAAATAAACACGTGGTATATTGTAATTAGTAAAATATAAAGTGAAATATAAAAAGTGAGATAGAAGATTTGTATTCGTAAATCGTAATAAATCGAAGAACTCCATTTCAAAAGGTAACAGTGACATGGGCAAATTTCAACCCAATCCCACCAAAAATAGGTAATAGACAACTAACATCATTCTTGGATCCATCTAAGGAAGCCATCACCTAATTACAATTCAAATACTTGTAATAACTGTAATTATCTCCCTCAAGGGATCTATTGTACATCATTATCTCCCTTAAGCAAGTGTAAGTGACAGTTCAATATGAGAAGTTGCGTCCTTCTGCAATACTATGAATATTCATAATCATTGATGCTGCAGGCATTATTTAATTGGAAACTTGTCTCAACCAGATATATGGATGGTAAGGCATCTCTCTCTTCATTAACGTAACAGTTTCTTAGAATAGCATACCTAATATAATGGTTCTAATTTGGTGTTGGTATGCAAATAATTGAAATTAAATTTCTAGGCGTTGCTTTGTAATGCAGAAGATTTTGCTCTTCTGACAACCCTTGTAATTGCGTAGCTAAGTTGAAATACCAATAAAGAATACTAGAACAGTGCAGGTATGTTAAATTAACGAGACTACCAGTCTTGCATTCATTGCATTCATAATAACATAGAGAAAGTTGATGGCCAATATAGATCATATTACAAGCAATTTTCAACCTCTCAGGGTGCAGAGTCATTTAAGACAATTTGCAATTTCTGGTGTAGCTGCTTGATATAACATACAATAGTACAGGTTATGTTAAATCTACCAGTCTTATATTTCATTACATTCATAATAACATCGAGAAAGTCGATGGCCAATATAGATCATATTACAAGCATTTGTCAACCTCTCAGGCTGCAAAGTCATTTAAGATAATTTGCAATTTCTGGTGTAGCTGCTTGATATAACATACAATCTGAACATAAATGATAAGCTTTCAAACAAACCTAATATGTTAGTACTTCAACATTCCAGTTGTTAACAGATTCCTAGCATCTGTTATTCTGGTTTCTTCACAATAAGAACAGGACACTTGGCATTATTTAAGCAATAGTTGCTCAAACTCCCCTGAAATGCCCTGTTTCGACAAATTTATTTCATTACTCAGATATCACAAGAAGTAAATTGATCACAGGATTCAAGGATAATTTATATTGTCAGAGTAATTACAAGCAGATCATGCAAATTGGAGGTTTTGATTTTAGAGGTACCTTTGAAACTTATGGCTACAACAGATTGTTATACATAGCCATATTACCTGAATGTATTAAAAACTAATAAGAAGCCGAACTAACCTCATGAAGGTTCTATTGGCTTGGCCACCCATAACAAGTAGATTGATTTCGTACTTTTGCACTGCGTTACATACGGTTTCCTTAGGATCCCCTGCCTCTGTAAACGTGTCCACCTTTACCTGTAGAGACATATACAATGAGCATAATACTCAATCTTAATGTTAGTTATGCACACAAAAAAGTGAATAAAATTGAGCTTATGCCACTTAGTTTATTACAAAAGGAAATGGCATATAGAGGTTGCCTATGCTAATGTTGCCCCCAAATGAATGGTCCAAATTCCAACTATATTCTAAAAAATGTTTCAAGCAACACAAATTTTACCCCCAAATATCAAAGTTAAAGATTGAAATAGTGAACAACACTACTAACTTATGAGTTAATTTGCCCTGACTGGTTCAGTTTTTTTGGGACATCTGACAACCTTTGACTAATGCTTCAATATGGTCATATAATTACAAGTGCCTAAAGCTTAATATAAAGAGAAACAACAAATGGATTAATATCATGCATATGCTTATCTCAAGAAACCAGTTTATGTATCCATACCCCTCTACTAGCACAGATGCTCTTAGCTTTCTCCAGGAGGCCCAATGAAACCCTCATATTTTGGTCTTGGATAGACTCGATCAAAGCCGGTGCTGTAAAGCAGAAATATTGCAACTTGTGAATAGAAATTAACTAAAATTGCATAACAAGAGAATGAGAGGTAGAGTAAGGAAACTTAACTGGCTGACACAGGAAAATACATGCGAGCAAAACCCAGTGGTGCAGCAAATACACTAGTATAGTTTGCAAGAGGCTGTGCTGCGAAGATGACAAGGGTGGATTTTGTGACTGATTCTTTGAGATTGTCGAGCACCCACATGAGTGCATGGTAACTATTCTCGTTTTCATCTATGGCCACCATCACCTTCTTATCCAACAATTTTGTTGCTTTCTCCATTTCTGAGACAAATGAATGGACGTTCCACACTCTAATTAAGTAACGGTTGGTGTGAAATGAAAGGTTGTAACTTTTTTCTTTGCTAAATGAAAGGTTTTGAGACTACTTAAAGGAAAACATTGCACGTACAGGAAATGGTCTTGAATGGGTTCGACGCTCCTGTAACCAATACATATATACAATTCAAATACCTGCTACTGTAATATTGGTGATCAGTGACACCCAATGACCCAACACCAACGGAGCTGTCTAATCTTTCTTTTTCAAATTATTTCGTGACATTCAAAGATTTGATTACTGTCCAAAGATTGAAAAGAAAAAAAAACATAATCACAAGAACTAAATTATTGTTTAATGCAAAAATGGCAAAAGTGACTGCCAGTACCGCAATGGGTAAAACTTTTTTTTGGATTAATTAAAAAAAAAAAAAAAAAGTTTAGACATAATTATTTAAGTCAAATACATTAAATTCCTAATTGAATTCAAATACATTAAATTTAAATATTCTTAAAAAAAATAACATTGTTTGTGTTTCATTGGTTAATGCAATCATATGATTGAATTTAATTGGAGAACTTAATGTACCTAACTTAAGAAACTGTACTTAAGTTTTAACCGCATCACAATAACCCAAATAGCTAAATTTCTAAAATTATTGTTATTTACCATTAAATCATGACATTAATGAATTTCCTTTTAATATAAACATGATTTAAATAGAGGTATCTTAATACACTACAAAATATCTTATCAATTGAAGCTGAATAGAGTTTTAACATCTAACGTTTCATACTTCACACACTAAGCCTATGATAATGACAAGGCAGGAGGTGATATAGGGTGTCACATGTCATGGAAGGTTTTTATTTTGAATTGGGTAAAATGTAAAAATATTATTTGAACTTTAGGTAAAAATCAAACTCATTAATCTTCTAATTTTAAATTAGAAATCCTAGAACTTCGAAAATACTAAAATTGATCATTTTGTCTAAATTTTTGTATCTAAGTTTTATCTTTATTAAAAAAAATCATTTTAGAAAATATTTTAATAAACATCTGTTTAAATTAAAAAATTTATGCCTTTTCTCAATGAATTTGGTCATTTCTCAAAATTTATGAGCTTTTAATTTCAAATTAAAAAAAAAAAAAAAAATCAAGGGATCAATTTGATTTTGATTCAAAGTTTAAAAATGGTGTCTTTGAATTATTATGTTTTGATCAGTAGTTTTGGGGCAGAAGCGTATAGGTCTTTTGAAATAATTTGTTTGCTATTTGGGGCGGCAGCGTATAGGAGTTCGTTATCCTGAAAAATCAAATCACTACGCACTACTCACAAGTCAATAAATTAACCGACCACGCGGTGTGTATTCGTGACATATAATTAGTGGTTGGTGACAAGATTATAACTGAAAACGGAAAATTGTCATTTTCTTACCTTTTCTCTTTTTTAGAAACTGGTCATTTTCATACCTAACGCTGTCCTTGTTCCGAAATTTTCAATAAATTTCTTTCAATAAAAGTCTTAAATTGTCAGATTTAGCAACCAAAAAAAAAAAAAAGTCTTGAATTATAAGTGATATTTATTCTGGATTTAATTCAACGATTTTACGTGTAAGCGGCTTTATTAATTTCTCTCCACAGTACATACTTTCGGTGATCACTTTGTCTGGATAAACTTTAGTGCGTTGAGACGTTTTCGTCCCAGTAATTGAGTTTGCTTGCAATGAAAACTTGGTAAGATTCCCTTTAAAAAAAAGGAGGCAGAATAACTTGCATGAGTTTTTTTTTTTTTCCACTATTACATAACATAAGAAACGAAAAAGATAATACATTAAATAATCTGTTGAAACTTTGAAAGGCCTTTAATTTGTGGTGTATCACAATTTCAACAACTACGGCCTTTGAAAGAGAAAAAAAAAATGTTATCTTCACATGTTCATTGGTAAAAAATTAAAAATCTTAAAAGTTATCAAATTTATAAGTGTTTGTTTGACTAATATTATAGAGTCAGTATATCTCATCATATCTTAAATTACATAATTTCTGAAATTCTGAAGTCTCTTTTACCTTACACTTACATTCAACCAGAATTCAGTGGCTACCCTAAATAATTTCTTTGGGGAGGTTGCACTTAACCTTAATATATCCATTAAAAATTAAATCTAATTACTCTAAATTTAAAAAGAATAAATATCACAAAACTACAAGCATAAAAAAAATAATTCCAGTCATTTTCATTTATATGTAGAATAATTTGAAGATTCTTTTTTTTTTTTTTTTATATATATATATTTATTTATTTTGAATTTTTTTAGATATATTAATGATTATACAAGAATATTATATGAAACACTTTAATTAAAAATATTCTTACAGTATATTGGATCAAGATTGTAATTGAATCAATTATAAATTATAGACATGTGATCAAAACAATTGAAAAATAAATAGCGTAATAAGAAAGGAATCAAAGTTGGAGAGATATTATTCTATTTTACACAAAAACACTTTTGCTAATATATTTATAACCCATTAACATATTTTGGGAGGATTATGACTTAATTTAGATATTATCTATAAATATGTTTAAACTAACAAAAATATAAACATTTAAAAAAAAAAATTGAGAAAGCCAAGCGATATGCTCTCGACAGTTTTTTTATTGGTACCGGGTGTCCTAAGTATTTTGCAACATCTATCTCAGGGGTGCACATGCTCTTGACAAGAAGTTTCCCGCAAAGTACATCTCGAGTAATTTAAGGGCAATTAAAATCCTCTAATTCGATAGCCCCAAAGGATCAAATGCACCAAAGAGGTGTTGAATCTTGGAAAATAGAAACTATATATGGGGCCTTTATTGCCTTTATATTGGCTTACAAAATAGGACGGAAAGTACAAAGGTCATTATTATTGAACCTAAACAACTATGGTTTGGGCCTTGGGTCTATTATTATTATTATTTTTTATAGTTCGATAGTTGAGGAAAATGAGATTTGAATCCTAAATATCTCTGTTGAAAACACAAATATGTGTTTTAATATTTTAATAGTTACTATAACTAGACATTTTGAGAAGTTTCTTCACTATGAATTTTTCTTGGATTAATTGCATTTTCTCTCTCTTAATTATGTTGCAATTACAATGTTTCCCTAAACTTCAAAACTGATCTAATATCTTTCCTGATTTATTGGTAATAAACACTTTATATAAATGGGTTTGGATCTTTGTAAAATTTAACAAAAAAATGTCAATTTTGTAGAAAACGTGCACGACAAAAATGAATGAAATTAATAAAATTAATAAACATATTGTCCCATCATTAGACTCTCTCCATCACACAGAGCGTTGACCTTAAGGTTTTTGATCCCAAACAATAAACAAATTTCACATAATCAACTACCTAATGCGAGAGCAACGGCCAAAACAGTACTGATGAAGGAAATGAGGAAGCGACCCAGCCAACATTGTCAAGACTTCTAATAAGTAGCCTATAGAGTATAGACTGACTGACTTTTTTTTTTTTTATTTTTTTAAGAGTAGCCTATAGGCTATAGACTTGAAGCCAGAAATGTCCCAAAATCCATATTAGGAAAAGTATCCAATGCTATACAATCACAAATCTCATAAAGTCCATCAAATTAGTTAGATAGCAGAAGCTAAATCAAGTGAATTGCATTTATTGTTGATGCAACCTGATTCATCGGGGTTAGTGGTGGTTGCGAGAGATGACAAAGGCTTTATTTTAAAATGCTGGACAAAGACTTTCCGTAGCTGTGAAGCAGTATGAGCTGAAGCTAAACAATTCTATGGGCCGTTCAAATTGCGAAGTCTGAAAACTTCCACTCAGTCATTATAAAAAAGGATGCAAAAGTATGTTTTGATACTCTTAATGATGATTTGGAGAAGTACAGTTGGGCTATAGCATCTCGATGTAATGATATGGTAGAACTTAGTAAGGAGTTGTAAGTTGTAATTTTTGCTGGATCAAAAGGGATGCAAATTTTGTAGCCCACTCTTTAGCTAAATTTGCATCATGTAACAAACTTACTTTTTCTTGTAATATTTTCCCACTTCCTCCATCTGTTTGGAAGGTTTGGAAGGGAGATGGTTTCCCAGCTTCTGTCTAATGAAAAGTCCATTTAGCAAAAAAAAAAAAAAGAAGAAGTGAATTGCATTTATTCTATTTATTAAACTTTTAATTCATGTATATGTACAATACTTAAATTCTCAATTATACCAAACAGCATATGAACATAGATTTTTTTTTTTTTTGGTTTTCTTAGTGTACAATAGTACAGTTGGTAATGGTAGAAATCTTTCATATTCGTCTCCTCAGGACGACTATACATAGTAATACGCTAAGTTGCACGGATACAGGTACGGTATCGTACCCGATACGAGTATGGGTACAGGGATATATTATTTTTTAAAAAACATATGTGGGATACAATAAGTATTGGATATTGGATACGATACGAGTACGAATATCAAGTACGATACGGGTATAGGTACGTGGGCTAAAATGGAGTACCCTTGCAATCTAGGCAATACGTCACTCTTCAAACTGATTTTCTCACGACAAGAACAGGGCATTTGACTTGATGAACACAGTAATTGCTTACACTTCCCAGAAAAGCCCTGTCCCAACATATATACTTGCGTTAGTATTTTAATATGGAATAATAACATGTCTTCTAGAGCACAACCTAAGCACCCAAATATGCATGCAAGTATACAAGAGACGGTTTACATTCTGACTTAGCTACTAAAAAATAAAGACAACAATGAGTAAAGACATTATTCAAAGAGTTTTCTGAAGAATTTTTTTTAGGGTAAAACTTAAGTACAGTTTCTTAATGTACCTAACCTAAGGAACTGTACTTAAGTTTTACCCATTTTCTTAAATGCAAACTATATATACATACCAGAATCAATACATGAGTAACAAGTCCAACAATGTGTTTTATGAATAACTAGCACATGATGTATTATTAATGAAACACGGCTAAAAGTAGTAATAAAGATTTTTTTTTTGCTATATATAGTAGTAATAAAGCTGACCATGTAGTAAAGAAGCACATATTGATCAAACAGTTTTCTGAAGAATTTTTCTTAAAACTGCATTGTTTCCAATACAATAATTTAATTAATGTGAACTTTACTCACTTAATGTCAAGCACAAGATAAACACATGATTGGCATTTTATCATTAATCAGAGGATGTACTTGTATCAGCAATCAGCACACTTTAGTACTATAGGACAAAACATGTTAATGGGAAAAACATAAATAACATGCTGTTTCACATTTTTACCAGATTAGATGAGCAAACATTTAGAATCCAAACTGACATATTTTTGTTTGCACAATGCACCATGCATGTCTTCTCAGTTATAAATTGGCAATAATTTCCTTTATTTTTTATTTAAGAATATAGCGAAATCCCAATGAAACCAATTCTCGGACACACAATAGTTCTGCAAGAACACTTTGTAATTAAAGAGTAACTAAGGAAACATTTCAAAAATAAAATAAAATGGAAGATAGATATAAACTAATGCAAAGACAAATGACGATTCTTAGCTACTAACCTCTTTATAGCTCCACGGCCATGGCTGCCCAATACAAGTAATTGAATGTTGAGCTTCTCCACAGCTTCACGTATTACCTCTTTAGGATCCCCAACTTCCGTCATCGTCTCTGCAACAATCTGTATCAAGGAACAACGAATATTACTACATTTAACATCAGGTGGATATTTGCACTTCAGTAAGTGTGCACTTTCGCATATTTATTTTTTTATTTTTTTATTAATATTCGCATATTTATTCTTGGTTAAATCCATCAATGAGAAGAAGTTTCGTTGAATTACTAAACAATATCAACTTTCCCATTATCAAATATACTACTCATGTTCACTAAAAGAGTTTGACCTCTCAAATTCTAAATTTTACGAAACTCCAAAATTGAGCATTTACCACAATCTTTGTACTTTCAGTAGCAAAGCACACAAATAAATTACATTTAACCTATAATTATATAGTGGTGGCTCCATGATTTTTTTTATCATTAGATCAATATATATATATATATATATATATATATAGCATAGGTGAGATTCGAACCCAACTTTCAGCTTTCTTATTCGACGATTAGAAACTTAACAACTTATAAGTTAATTGGAACTCATGTCATGTTATATAATATTTTTGTTAAGCATGTACTTATGCAATTTGAGACAAATAGATTAAGCATATTTTCCAAAAAGGTGAATACACATTAACTCTTTTTTTTTTTTTTCGAACTTGTAAGCCTTTTCTTTTCTATTCTTGTTTATTGTTTTCTCCGCTTTCATGCTGTAAAATCTGATAATCATAAAACGTATAATTATTGTAATTGTCAATTAATTCATATGGTAAAGTCTAAAACAAAGTAGGAATACCTACTTTTGTAGACCATGTCCTCTATGCAAATTATACACCTACCAAACTATATTGATAAGAAGCTATATTGCCCACTATTGCTCAGTGCAGCTCCCTTCCCTAAGATCTCCACCCCAATTGAGTCCCCAGTCCCCACTTATCCAATTAGATAAGGATTTAGATTAGATTTCTACCTTAACTTAAAAAGAAAGATAAGAAGCTATATTATTATAATTATACCCCTTTCTTGGCGCAGATTTCCTTAGCTTTCTCTAAGAGAGCCAAAGCGACCTTCTCGTGATTTTCTCGGACAGACTTAATCAAATCCGGAGCTGTAAAACACAACAATCCACAAAACACGATGAAGCATGCATTTATGAAAAGAACAATAATTAACAAGTAGATAATAATTAAAGAGAGAGACGCACGGGTAGCACCGAGAGTGGAAACATAAGCATAACTGAAGTCCACAATGGGCTGTACAGTAAAGAGCACAACTTCGGAATTGGCCATGGTTTCGCCAAGGTTGTCCAGGGCCCATTGGAGTGCGTACCGGCTACACTCGCTCAAGTCTATTGCCACCAGAACCTTCTTCTTCTCACTCTGATCCATCTCTCTCTCTCTCTCTCTCTCTATCTTGTGTTGTGTTGTGTGCTGTGCATTTCTGTATCTCTCGGCCTTGTAGTGTATGCTTAAATTAATTCCTAATCGTCAGTCACCTACTCTTCGGTCGCATAGTTAAATTACTATGCACGTAAAAGTCTTAATCTTATCAAACAAATCTAATAGTTTTATTGTTATTAGTTTCCCTCAATTTAAAAATATTTTCACACTGTAGAGAGATTTTTAAACGAATTTAAAGTGTTCTGGTATTTGACAAATTACCCTATCTTTAATTCGAAGAAATTGATAATGATAGAAGACTATTTGCAATATAGTTTCGAATAAAATCAGAAAATAATTTAAAAGGGTCACTTTAGAATTCAATTAAGATTGTCCTTTATCTTTTATTTTTTAGATAAGATGGTCCTTTATCATTTACTCTAATATTAATAAATTAGGACCCACTCATTAGGTAGTATGGAGGCCATGGTTGGGACATCGTTGAGGAGGAGCAACATGGGGAGGCCTTGATGTTGAAAATGGTAATTGGATCAAACCTTGGACCACAGGCTTAGTATTAAGTAACAAGGGGGCCACGGGAATCAGTGGGTTATCTGGTTTTTAATACTAGTATAGTGGTATTTCTTTTCTCTTGCTCCTAACTAACAGTCAAAACCACACGTTCACGCTTTGTTTGTTTGTTTACAATACTGATTCAGTCGGATTAAGACAAACATTATCGGTAATGTGGTTAGAAATCAACCCTCTGGAAGCACTTCTACAAACATTATCCCTTTTGATGAATCCTACGCAAGCGTGGCATATTGTGATTATCTAATGGTGGGGTTATGGTTTTTGGACCCTCTAGATGCTCGTGAGTTGTAGACGGTAGGCCCAACAGGAAACCCACACAGCCAATTCCCGATGGAAGTGGGCTTCTGTACGTTCAATGTTTGGACATAACATCAACATGACATGTGTCCTATTTCGTGTCGTCCCAGTGTTCCATATGAGAAGTGGAGTATTAGACGAAACCTCTTCCCATTCATAAATAGTAATGTTTAGCATCACTCTATTTATTTCATTGCATTTAATTTTTCTTTTCTTTTTTGGTTGGTAGTTAATGGGCTTTTAGTATATAAGTATTAATTTTTATTTTTATTTTTGTGTGTGAAAATGGTGCTCTTTTGAAACTATTTAGGAGAATAGTGTATTTTAATATAGTTTATTAGATAAGTAAAGAAAATTATTAAAAAATAACATAGCAAAACCATGTACTATTTTGAAATTGTCTTCAACAAAAAACATATACTCGAGATACGTTATATGTGTCACCAGCCAACAAACTAATGACTAAGTGACATATCACAAAATCGACCACCCAACAAAGGATTTGAAATTGAAAAAAAAAAATAATAATAATAATAATTGCGACTGTGAGCGCCTTAAAGCATGACTCTTGAATGTCACCACTTTCATCATGTGAATACTGGGAGCGGCTTGATGAGCCCATCTTAAACAAAAACCAGATAGTATACCACTAACTTTAATATTAGAATAAAATGAAGAGTCGTCACTTGATTTAAGTCCAAAAACCACTTAAATCCTATGCATGGGTCTAACTATTAAACCTTAGGTCCTAAATTAAGATCAATGGTGAAGCCATTCACAACATTGATTGGGCAGTAGCCCAGTTTTTTTTTTTTTAGCTAAATTTTTATTTATTTATTTTTAAATAGTCCTAGCCCTAGCCTAGTCTGAATTCCAATAAAAAAAAATCTCAATTGTACCCCAGTCCATTCCAACCCACTTTAAAAAAAAAAATTCTGACTTCGCCTCTAATTATAAGGATATATGCTTAATAAAGAGTTAAGTACCTAGGCCCACATGATCCGATGGATCAACCTCTATATGTATTGTTTGGTTATGTTCAAAATTATTACAAGTGTGGAATCAAATACCAAGAGTTGGGAATCACTTCCAAACTTAGGAAAATATAACAAGATTTAAAGAAAAAAGAAACATATACCTAAAATCCAACTACAAATTAACTAGTTTAAGAAACTTTACATTCATTGCAATCAATAGTAATGTGATTGGAACTTAAGTTCAATTTACCCAATATGAAACAAACCGTATGTACAAATATCTTAGAATCAAAACCAATAAAAATGGAAATGGTAGATCCATTTAATAGACAAATAAAAATTTCACAAATCAATTAAGAAACAATTTACAAGTCAATATATGAACGATTGTGGGAGGTTTTTTTTGGTGTGCTGTCACTTCTTCGATATTACCAATCCAATTTCTCAACTTTATTTCAAATAACATGGCAAATAAAATGCCAAAAAAAAAAAACATGCATGCAACAGTTATCCTAACCTTTACACATTTTTCATTACACATAATGGATCACGATTTCATATGAGACTGGGCCGGCAATTAGTTAGTATCATATTAAGCCTTGACTTGGCATATCCCACTATTGCGCAGGCGATCCCGTGCTACATTGAATTCGGGTTTAAGGGATAAGGATCCTCTCCATTTGGAAATCTCTCCATTTGTCCATTTCATGGTTAAGATTTTATTTTACAAATCTAACGATATATAGACTGTCTTGTCATTTAAAATTTTAAATGACGTGGCAGTCTGTACACTATTAGATCTGTGATATTTAATCTGGACCATGAAATGGAGACTCTCCATTTTATTTCAAATGGAGAGGATCCTTATCCGGGTTTAAGTGGGTCGGGTTTGTGACCATACCAATACGTTCTTAACTTTATAAACCATTTCAACTCCATTACTCGAACTAAAAACAAAAAACAAAAGCAAATTAAGTGATACCTTTACACCTTTAAATGAGAAGCTCTATCAGTTAAAGACATGGGAGTATTCACTCCACAAGTACGCATAGCACTAGGTTCGAATTAGGGGTGTCAAATGGGTGGGTTTGGGTGAACATTAAATGGGTTGGGTTTTAAAACCCAATAGCTCATTTAAACTTATTTAATAAAGTAGATATTACCCAAACTCAACCCAACCCAATTATCTAAGTTAAAACCCAACCCACCCATTTACTTATTTATTTTATGCATATATATAATTAAAATGTCCTAAAACCTCTAAAATGACTCAAATACTCTTAAAACCTTGAAATTTACCAAAATACCCTTAGAGCCTATAAAATGATGAAAAAACAATTAAAACTTAGGAAAATTACTGAAATATCCTTGGAACCTCCAAAATGACCAAAACCTTTTAGAATCTCTAAAATGACAAAAATATCCCCAAAAACCTCAAAATGACCAAAATACTCCTATAACTACTAAATTGACCAAAATACTCCTATTATTATTATTATTATTATTATTATTATTATTATCTGTCCTCAACCATGCATATCAAATAGAGAATAATAAATTTGAAATTAAAAAAACAGGGCCTCCATCATCTCACCAAAATCTTTGCAACAGGCTGAAGACTGGTTATAATTACAAAACAAATAACTATGCTTCTCTTGGTTCGAGCAATATTTGAGTAAAAATGTAAGTACAATGCAAATTAGTTTTCTTACAAACTGAAGCCATCTCAAAACTAATTGATCACTTTGGTACATGAACACTAGATACAAAAAATTATCTAGTGGAGGTGGAGGTGGCATAAGAGAAAAACTCAAAACTTTCTTCTGCAACACCCAATTTTTATCAACAAAATATGCGGTCACAACCATATATTGATCACCTCAGAATTAGTTGTCCACCTCAGAATTAGTGTGGTTTAAAATACCTTATCATCTAAAAAGTTGACATTTTCTCCCAAATCCCAACTAACCATCCACTAGATATCTCCTTCTCAAATGGCTAGGATCATCTCAAAGGACTAAACTACATACAACACAATCTATAAGTACAATTGATTATAACAGTACCCCTTGATCTTACACCATCTTTTTTCATAATTAGAAATGATTATATGTAAAAATAAAGTTATTGAATAATCATTAAACAATGAATATAAAACTTATCAAGAATTGTAAAATAAACCCGGATTCCAAAATGCAAAACTAAGCCTTTATATACAAAGACACATACCAGATTGCGGAATTAAAAGAAAGGCAACAATAGAGCTAGAGCTATCCCTTTCTTCTTAGCGATCTTGGAAATGAGCTTGGCCTTAACAACAATGGTGTGAGAGACGAAGCAAGAGACGAAGAGAGCAAGCTTGGCCTTAAGAACAATGGCGTGAGAGACGAAGCAAGCGATGAAGAGAGAGACGAAGCGAGAGAGGAAGAGAAATCTTTTTTATTTGGACTTTTTGGGCGGCTAGGGTTTAGGATTTTTTTTTTTTTTTTTTTGCCTGTTTGGGCTTTGTGTTGATGCCCAGTAAGCAACCCAATTAAAGTTCAATTAAACTCAACTTAATTGGATCTAATTGGGCTAGCACTCATTTGCTCATTTATTAAATAAGTGGGTTTGATTGGGCAATTAGTGAGTGAGTTTAGGTGGACTAATGGGTTTGGGCTTTTTTTGACAGCCCTAGTTCGAACCATCATCCCACAAAAAACAAAAATCAAATTTGGGAAGCACCCAGTTACTTTTTTCTCCTTCATTTGACAAGGCTGCTTGAGCAAAGTTACTTAAGACGATCCACAATTTCTGGTGTCTGCTTGATATAACATACAATCTGAACTGAATTGATAAGCTTTCAAACAAACCTAATATATTTGTACTTCAAGATTCCACGCTGTTAACAGATTCCTTGTATCTGTTATTCTGGTTTCTTCACAACAAGAACAGGACACTTGGCATTTTTTAAGCAATAGTTGCTCAAACTCCCCTGAAATGGCCTGTATCCACAAATTTATTTCATTACTCAGAAGTCATAAGAACTAAATTGACCAAAGGATTCAAGGATAATTTATATTGTCAGTGTAAAGAACTAAAGATCACAAGCAGATCATGCAAATTGGAGGTTTTGATTTTAAAGGCACTTTTGAAACTCATGTCTACAACAGATTGTTAAACCATATTACCTGAATGGCTGAATGTATTAAAAACTAATAAGAAGCCGAACTAACCTCATGAAGGTTCTATTGGCTTGGCCACCCATAACAAGTAGATTGATTTTGTACTTTTGGACTGCATTACATATGGTTTCCTTGGCATCCCCTGCCTCAGTAAGCGTTTCCACATTTACCTGTAGAGACAAATAGTACAATGAGAATTAATCAATCTTCATGTTGGCAATGCACAAAACAAGTGGATCAAGTTAAGCTTATGCGTCTTGGTTTAGTACAAAGGTAAAGGCATAATGAGGCTGTCTATGATAATATGGCCCCAAAAAGAATGGTCCAAATTCCAACTGGAGTCTAAAAGGTATTCAGTGACGAACACAAATTATACCCCCAAATATCAAAGTCAAAAGATTGAATTAGTGAAGGACACTAGTAACTTATGAGTTAATTTGCCTTGACAAAAACAATAGTCTGGTTCAGATTTTGTGGGACATTTGAAAACCATTGAGGGCGAAACTAAGAGTGGGTTTTATAATTTAATTTTTTAAATTTATTTTAGCCCAAAATAAACCATTAGCCCGACCCAAAATAAACCATTAGCTCTCATAATCTAAATTGAACACTCTAAACGAAGAGATTGGACACCGTTAACTTAAGATCCCAATAAACTCAGCCAACTAAACCCCTTAAATAAGAAAAAATAATAATAATAATAATAATTAGCCCATATAAAAACAATAGCAAAACAAAACAACCAAAAATAACACCACCACCGTTTTTTTTTCCCCTCCTTTCAACATATCTCTCTCAAATATTCTCACTATTTTTTCTCTCAGCCTCTTGAAAGTTGAGAACCAAAACACTTCACCACTACACCTTTAAATTTCTCTCTCAAGCCACCAATGCTTTTATATAATTTAAGTTTTTTAATTGCTTTATAAGTTTTTAATGATTACCCTAAAAAATTTCTTAAAGCCTCCATTGGACTATATGCACATTTTTTTTTTTTAAATAAAATTTTATTGTATCATCAAGATTTCTGTAATACTTTTAGCCCACCACAAAGCCTAATCTAAAGTGCATAAAGCCTAATCTAAAGAGAAACAACAAATTAAATGGATTAATATCATGCATATTCTTATCTCAAGAAACCAAGTTTCTGTATTTAATACCCCTCTACTAGCACAGATACTCTTAGCTTTCTCCAGGAGGCCCAATGAAACCCTCTTATTATGTTCTTGGATAGACTCGATCAAAGCCGGTGCTGTAATGCAGAAATATTGCAACTTGTGAATAGAAACTAATATTGCATATATATATAACAAGAGAATGAGATGTAGAGTAAGGAAACTTAACTGGCTGACACAGGAAAATGCATGCGAGCAAAACCCAGTGGTGCAGCAAATACATTAGTATAGTTTGTAAGAGGCTGTGCTGCGAAGATGACAAGGGTGGATTTTGTGACTGATTCTTTGAGATTGTCGAGCACCCACATGAGTGCATGGTAACTATTCTCGTTTTCATCCATGACCACCATCACCTTCTTCTCAGACCCTTTTTTTTCTTTCTCCATTTCTGAGACAAACGAAAGGACGCTCCACACTAAAAGTAAAGGTTGGTGTGAAATGAAAGGTTGTAACATGAAACTACTTAAAAGGAAAAATGTATAGTCTTGAATGGAGTACAAAAATCAGTAAGTGCGCACCCCCTCCAACCAATACAAACGGAGCTGTCTAATCTTTTCTTTTCAAATCTTTTTGTGACATTCATAGATTTGATTACTGTCCAAAGATAGAAATGAAAGAAAAAAAAAAAAATCAACGACTCTAGTGCTTTCTGCTGCATTTCAAGAACCAAATTTTCGTTTAATGCAAAACAGCAATAGCTCAGAGGTAGCTAATTTTTCTATTTTTATTTTTTGATATAATAGGATTTGAATTACATTTGTAATTATTGATTTTTACCATTAAGCTAAGGGTGGGTTTGGGTTAACTGTTTGAAAAAGTACGTTTTTTAAAAAGTACGGTTTTAAAATCACGATTTTGAAAATCACAATTAAGCGTTTGGCAAAATTAATGAAAAAGTGTTATTTTTGGATAATTTTAGTCAAAAATTGCCGTTTCGGAGGCAAATGACCAAAAAGTACTTAACTATACTCTTAAGTTATAGTGTTATTTTTTAAATGCTATCAATGTTATAAAATCACAGTTAGACGTTTAGTAAAACCTGTGACAAAATGTTATTTCTATGAAAAGAACGTTTGAATAATAATAGTCTAAAATTGTTGTTTCATATGAAAATTATAAAAAATAACTTAATTATGATGTTCAATATCTTATCTTTTTTAATGTAAGAAATATTAAAGATTACCTTAATAATAATAATAAAATATAGGACAAAAATATTTCGGATTAGCATTTCAATATATCATTAAGATCTTGACTAGACTTATCAATTAAATATATCATTAAGATCTTAACTAGACTTATCAATTAAATAAAACGTAAAAAGGTGAAAGTTGAAAGTTGACAAAAAATATCAAGCACAAGTGCAGGGACACGTGGTTGGGTTTAAATTAAAGTGAAGTTGCTGGTTGATAAACCAAAAAAGAAAAGAAAAAGCAAGTGTACTTGCTTCTTGTGTTGTCTAGTAAAGAACAAAAAGAAGAACGGAAGCAGAAGCAGAAGAAGAAGGAGCAGTAGTAGCAACAGCCGTAGTCACTGGAGTGAACTGAGAAAGAACATTTGAGAGGTAAATGCAGGAAGGGATGGGTTTTTGTTTTATATTTTGGTTATTAAGCATAAAAGATGAGGGTAGTTTAGGCATTCTGAACCAAAAAATTCGCGGTGCGGTAACATTATTTTGGGTGCAAATCACGCGAAATGAAAAACGTATAGGGTGCCCTCCGGTTTTAAAACGCAAATTTTTGTGATTTTAAAATAGCAATTTCGCTAATAACAAAGAGCCAAATGAATATTTTTTTTTGGTTTATATGCAAATCGCACATTTGTCCCGCAAAATTGTAGGGCCAAACTAACCCTAAGACACTAATGGATTTCTTTTTAGTCGTGTGAGTTAACCTAAAGATACATGGCAAATATTGCCCAAACCCAATAACTCACCCAAACCATCCATGTATTACCCACCTATTTAATAAATTAGCCTAATTGGGTCAACCCATTTAAATGGGCTTAATTGGGTACTAAATGGGTTACCTATTGGGTAAATCTTTTAGAAACTTCAAAGATTTGGTAAATTTCAAGGTTACATGAGTATTTTGGTCATTTAGAGTATTTTGATTATCTATATACATATAATAGGATAAATTGGTGGGTTTGGGTTTTAACTTATATAATTGGGTTGGGTTAGGATTGGGTAATAACTACTTTACTAAATAGGTGATTTTTTAATATCCAACCCATTTAAGCTTATTGTGTTGAGACATTTTCCCGTGTCCCAGTAATTGAGTTTGCTTGCAATGAAAAATTGGTAGGATTCCCTTAAAAAACAAAAATGGAGAAATGGAGGCAGAATGACGTTCATGATTATTATTAAATTTTTTTTCTACTATCGCATAACATACGAGACGAAAATGATAAATGAAAGATAGTACATTAATAATCTTATGAAAATTATGAAAGGCCTTTTGTGGTGTATCAAAATTTCAACAACTACTCAATGACAGATAAAATATATATATCTTTCATTTCTCACATGATTGGTAAGAATTTAAAATTCTCAAAAGTTATCAAATACTATAAGTGCTTGCTTGACTAATATTGGAGAGTTAATAAATTTCATCATATCTTAAATAATATAATTTAGGAGATTCTAAAGTCTCTTTCACCTTACACTCAACCAGAATTCAGTGGCGAGCCAGAAAGTTTCTTTAGTGAGGTTGCACTTAACCTTAATATATATAGATTAAATCTAATTACTCTATATTTAAACAGAATAAATATCATGAAAATACAAGTATAATAAACAAATGAAAAATTACGTCATTTTCATTAATATGTAGAATAATTTAAAGAATTTTTTCTTATATTTTATGTTTTTATTTTGAATTTCTTTAGATGCAAGGCCGGCTCTATGCATTTTGGAGTCTAGGATGACTACTTAAATGAGACCTTTTATAACTAAAATGAGACCACCTTTTTTTTTTTTATTAAAACATTTTTTGTAGGGGTAGTTATGTCCAATCAAACAAAAAATATTTTATGGGAATAAAATCAATCAATATATGCACTAAGCAAAAATAATAAATAAATAAAATCATCAATCAATATAAGCAATCAGCCAATCATGTGTGGGATTGATCTAAAAGCCAATGTATTTATTATGTAAAGTTAAATTAAAAAAAAAAAAAACTAAATAGAAAGCGTGTGAACTCTATGTAACAGTCTAACACTCAATCAATTGTGAATTGTCATTTATTCAGTGCATGCAAGCTGTATTGTAAGGATTTGACTTATTTCTAGTTTCCAGTGCACTGGAGGGAATCCAAACCCATAATGTAAAGGGCAGTGTAGAAAAGGTTGTACACTTACCCTTTTAATTACACGGACAAAGCCATAGCCCATTGAACAACTTATTTTTTTATCAAGCAAATATTTTACACACTAAAGACCAAAACAAAGAGGATAGAAGATCAAAATAAATCTGAAAGAGTTTTAGCCTGAAGGAAAGCCAAGGAGCAAAGAGTCAAAGAGAAGGGGTCGGTTTCGGCAACAAAGTTGTAAGGAGAGGGCATTAAAAATCACTTTTTTTTTTAAAAAAAAAATTATTTATTAAATGAAAAAGTGGCAAAATCTCTAGCAATGAGCAAAACATGAGGTTTGGGATTTATTCTTTTGGGCTTGAATTTAATTTTGCTTTTGGTTGTAGAGATAGAGAGAAAGAAAGAAAGATATTTCAGCTTCTTTGTGAGTGTGTGGGAGATTATGAGTTCTACACTCTAGAACTCCCACAAGGAAATAAACAGTCAAAGAACAACACTAACCCAAGCATGTGTAATCTTTCTCATATGATTACGACAAATAGCAGACAAATAAACATTATTAGGCCTCACAGCAGCATCAAAATTAATCTTCTGCCATCCAGGGGGAGGAGGACCATGGTTTATGAGTGGGGATGGTGGTTTGTTGGGTGGAGAAGTCCCAAGCTTGTTGGTGGATGGGTAGAGGTGTAGGTGATGATGGAGAGTTGAAATTTAAGTTCAATTTACTCAAGATTTACATGCGAAGAAACCAAAGGAGTTCCACAAGCATTTTATTTTGGAACAACCATAAGTACAAATTTCTTAGAATTAAAACCATTAAAAATGGAAATGGTAGATTCAATTAATAAACCAATAAAAATATCACAAATCAATTAAGAAACAATTTACAAGTCTAATATATGAACGAGGAGAGAGCGCACTTCTTGGGCCTGGGTTCATGATGGGGAATTAGACCCTAAACTCTTGGTAAAGAGAACTTCCTCGGCAAACGAAAAGGAAAGCAAATTACACTAGCTCACTTCCAGCAAGGCTTGGATGAACTTATACAGCAAGCTGAAAGGGAATGGGTCCAACATCATGCCCTATAAAATTCACAGCAAACTACATATATCTTTTTTGGGATTATATTTGCAAAGTATAACAGTCAATTAATTTGGTAACCAAAGAGTACGCACTATAGTTAACAAATATAGCAAATCACCACTAACTTAATGGGTGCAATTAATTGGTTTCGAAGTAAGGGTGTCTAAGTGTCTTCCCTTTCCCTTTTATAGTGCTGAAAAGCTAATCTTGCAGGTTGTGAAGAGTAATCCATGGATTGCAAGGCCCGCTCCATAAATTGATGTGGTTGGGCTCCATGAGAGGCCCATTGCATGTAAAGAATTTGGACAAAAAAAGCCCAACCTGTGTGGCAAAACATTCAAGGATAGTTTTTGGGCTTTGTATATGGCCTAATACACATGTTTTGTAGCATAGTATTTGACTTGGCATGGACAAGCATATAAGTTTGAACAATTTGCACCGCGTGGCCAGGGAGAGAACGAAAAATAATGAGGCCTGAACACCGGTTAACTCAGAATCAAGTACATCTAAGAAAAAGGAATGTTTTTTCGATTCAAAACTGTAATTAAAGCACTTCTGCAGAAACTCAGGTTTGAGAAGAATATGCATCCTTTCATTGAAGTTCCATGCTTAAATTATATCTAAACTGTTGAAGGGTACTAATTTGGGTACTATGCCGGAGGAACATAAAATTTACAAGGTACCAACACTTCAAAAGAGATTTTTATGCTTCTTCCATGTTCACAACAGATTAGGAAATATTGGAACGATCAACTTAATGTACACAAATTTACCAGCAATAAAATCACACCTTCATACACCAATCATGCTTCTCCAGGCTACCACCCTGTCTTTCTTATATCTTACCAATCCAATTTCTCAACTTTATTTCAAACAATATGGCAAATAAAATGCAACAAACTTGCACTAGTTACATTTTCATTATAAAAAATGGACCATGACCTCATATGAGACTGCCCAGCAATCAGTTAGTAACATATCATGTCTTGACTTGGCATGCCTCGCATAGGTGGTCTTACGCTATGTCAAATTCAGGTTTAAGTGGGCCAGAGTTGTAACCACACAGCACTAACGAGTCTTTATTTATTCTTATCAAAATCATGCGTTGACTTTATAAACCATTTCAACTCCACTTGACCTTTCCACGTTTAAAAGGGAAGCTCTCTCGGTTAATTTCATGAGAGTATACACTCCACAAGTACATATAGCTCAAAAGGTTTGAACCATCATCCCACAAAAAACAAAATTCAAATTTGGGAAGCACCCAGTTATTTTTTCTCCTTCATTTGACAAGGCTGTTTGAGGAGGACAGGATTTGAACAAGCCAAAAAACATTCCAAAGGCTCCCTCTTTTTCAACTAATTGTATAAGAAAGTTGTTTGGATCAGACAGAAACATAATGAATTGAACAAGTATGATGAATGCTATGCGAATGAATATTTCTTTTTCACTTTGAAATACTTTATTTTGTTGAAAGGTAATTTGCAACATGAATCATCTTTTTTCGAAGGGAAAATGAGGACAACTAGTACCAACTAACCTATACCAATAGGTCCTCAGAGTATATCCCTTCCACTAGTTCTTCTGGTAGATAAATCAGTTAGATTCCTCATGGCGCATAAATTGAACAAATTTAGACCTCGCCTCTTGTGGAATACGGATAGGACGATGGTTCTTGTCTAGCCAAACTCCTGTGGCCTTTGCTTCCAAAATAGGCTGAATAACAAACACGTCAAAGTTACCAAACATCAAGACATATCCTTCAGAAGGTTTAGAAAAAGTGGTGCCTAAGGGCCAGAATAACAAACAAACCTCTTGATTTGGCAACTTGAAGATGAAGTGATCAAAGAATAGCCGAGCAGCTGAGGAGCCAGAGAGCCTCACCTTTACTACAAATCTGTCCCCACTCTAGATGCACAGGAAACACCATGAGAACAGATATAACTAATATTAATATGGTTATGAGCTTTAGCCATAAAATATGAAGGCCTATCCTAGCAATCATTGATGGCACTCAAATTGCACTCAGCCACTGACTAGTCCTACCATCAACTGAAAGGAATTTTTGCACAAACATTACAGTTTTATGATTTCCAGTTGTAAGAGATGCAAAGGAAGTATGCACATAATATTGTCCTACATTCAGCAATGTCAATTTTTAAGCTTTCAATATCAAGTTAGTACTACTTTTCCGACCTCTAAGAATTTCTTACACCTCTAAAACAACATCTCTTAACTGCTTAGTTAAAGGAATAACTTAGGCGTTGTTTAGAAAATTGTAAAGTGCAGTAATTTGTCAATAGTACCTTGCAACTTTCAATTGCAAAATCATCCTAAGCTAATATATTAATTATTTCAGATCAAAGGATGTACTACGCTCTAACAATTATTCAGCAATAGAACAAGAAGTTATTAAAAAAAATTGCGTAACAGCATTCTATTTTGAATTCTAAACCTTATGTATTCTAAATTAATAAATAATAATAAAATAAGCAGATAAAAGGTTTAGCATATTCAATTGTAAAGATCAAAGACATACTCTTAGAGGTGCGAGGTATTTGAGTGACAATTCTGACAGTGCTAATGCCTCACCAGTGCAGGCAATTGCATCAGCGTTGATGCCAATCCTTTCAAGAAGTTCATGACGACCTGATTAATATATTGCAGGACAAGTCATTGGTTTTTATGCATAAAGATGATAGGATCTTGTAGACGCTATGAAAAGTAGTAGGGCTCAATGCTCATTAAAAGTGCCATTTAAAACATAATTGGAAGAGGTTTTCACCATAAAAAAGAAAAAGAAAAAATCTCAAATTCACACACTGTCATACTTCCAATCTATTCAACAGAGCTGCCTCCGTTAAGTGCAAATTATTTATATGAGACATTTCAACAAATAACTTGTTCCAGTATTACAAAGGGTAAGTATAACAGCTAGGAAATAATTTAGTAGCAGTGTTATGCATCCACTTTCAGTTTTAGTAATCTCATCATTTTGTTTAAATCCAATAAGGACTATCATACATTCATTCAAGATTCCAAATTAATTTCACTCTGACTAAAAACTGTGCACATAAAAGATGAAAACCAATAGCATAAACTACTATCAAACATTAATATTTCAAGCAGCCAAAACTCCATACATTTAACACCAATCCATACACAAATATTCTCACCGTGTTGACAGTAATTTGCATAGACAGCATTGTTGACTACTCCATACTGATCCAACTCAGAATCACGAACTTTGAGCTCAACTTCAAAGAACCCACTCATTCTGCAAATGAAAGGACATAATAAAAGGTACCCAAACATAGGCAGTAAGAAAATCCCAAAACAGCTAATAATAATTGGGTTTCACATTAAAATTCATAAAAGGAAAAGGGTATCTTCAAAAATCAATTTTTTTTTTCCCACCAACAAATTTAAAATTTAAAGAAACTGAACGAAATTAAAAAAAAAAAAAAGTTTAACATAAAAACACAATGGTTCATGAATTTAACAAAACTAAGACACAAATTTGAAGTCTGTAACAAGTTTGAGGTTTCAACTTTCAAGTACCCTTTGCCACCTTTGATGTCCAAAAATGCAAGTGCGGTGGAGCTTCTCACGGCTGGGACTGGTAGTGAGAGTGATGGGACGCGTGGCGGCAAGAGAAGTCGGGTCATAGAAAATGGACGAGGTGGATGCAGCCACGTGGACTTGACACGTGAGGAGGGAACCACCGCCACGTGCGGGGTTTGGGCAAGTGTAAGCGAGTGCAATTGCAACATGTCTTGTTGGGGGTAGCGGAAAAGGTGGAGAAGGTGAAGATAGTTTGGAGTTTGGAGCAAGAAGTGGATGTGAATTTGGCGAATTGGGAAATCATTTTATAGTTGGGAAGAGGAGGAGGGAGTTGGGTTGGTTTAACAGAACATAGCATCGGTTTGGTTGGGAATTTAAGAGGGCGTAGAATTTCATGAAACACTTCAAAGATTCCCTCCGCCTAGCTGTTGTGCTGCTTTTATTTGTGTTAGGCTAAAATGCACTTGTTTTAAAGTTTAAAAAATTAGCAATATTGTTCGTAAGTCACAATTCAGTATTTTAATTGGAGTATTTAATTAGATAGTGAGTATTTAATTTATAAATAAAATAGTTTTTAGTATGGAGTAGTGGGTATTTAATTTAATTTAATTTATTTAATTAAGGTGTTGTATAAGATGCTATGTATCAAGCAAAAAATATTATTTTAGATAACATGTGGCAAAAAGATGACAATATCTTCTGCTTCAATATATATATATATAAAATCGAAACTTTTTGACTTTTGGTTGACCTCATCATGTTGCGCCACATAAGCTTTTGAAATCTCACAATTTTACACCTCATTGTTTTAATATATATTTTCTAATTGAATTTAAATTTTATTTTATTATTAAACCTTCCGTTAAAATTTTGACACGACATATTTTCTTTAATATAAGAATATATTATTCCATATATAAAACACAATCATAATTAATATCTAATACTAAAATATATTCCATATATAAACACAATATAAATATCTTTTAATAATAATCATAATTATCAATTTTCATCAAGATTTTTAGAGTTTTTTTTTTTTTCTTATGTATTTCATTTAATTTTGTTGCTGGCAATGGAGAAAGATGGATGGATTTGTTATAATGAAACCATGTGAGCTTGAAATGAGTTATGAAAATTATTTAGGTTTGATCATATAATCATGTATCCATGTATTTATTTGTCCTTCTTCTTATTTTAAGTATCATTTATTTTATTTTTGGATGGAAACATGATCCATATGGTAAATATAAACATGAATCATGTTTTATAAAAATTGGACTATATTCAACTTATGCCAAAAGAAAAATTACATTATATTAAATTTTAATTATCCTATGGTAAATACTTTCTTAGTTATTTTTTTAAACCAAAAAGTAGGATTTATCCTAAATCCGAATCGTAAAGTCTCTTTATCGATCTTGCCTACAACATTTTGAACTACAAAAAAAAAAAAAAAACATATTCAACAAAGGACAGAGTTTGGCTACAAACTGGTTTATTGCTAGCTTGCTACAACCCACTACGTGACAATTAATAAGATCATCCATGTGTATTTTAGTCACATGACCTATTTAATAAGTCATGTGACTTCTTTAAATAATACATGTGGATGATCTTATAATCATGTATCCATGTAAGGTTGAAATGAGTTATGAAAATTATTTAGGTTTGATTATATAATCATGTATCCATGTATTTATTTGTCCTTCTTCTTATTTTAAGTATCATTTATTTGATTTTTGAATGGAAACATGATCCATATGGTAAATATAAACATGAATCGTGTTTTATAAAAATTTGACTATATTTAACTTATGCCAAAAAAAAAATTACATTATATTAAATTTTAATTATCCTATAGTAAATACTTTCTTAGTTATTTTTTTAAACCAAAAAGTAGGATTTATCCTAAATCCGAATCGTAAAGTCTCTTTATCAATCTTGCCTACAACATTTTGAACTACAAAAAAAAAAAAAAAAAAAAAAAAAAAAAAAAAAAAAAAAAAAAAAAAATATTCAACAAAGGACAGAGTTTGGCTACAAACTGGTTTATTGCTAACTTGCTACAACCCACTACGTGGCAATTAATAAAATCATCCATGTGTATTTTAGTCACATGACCTATTTAATAAGTCATATGACTTCTTTAAATAATACATGTGAATGGTCTTATAAGCTACCACGTAGTGGGTTGTAACAAACGAGTTACAAATTGGATTGTAGCTAAATTTTGTCCTTTAACAAAAGAAGTAAAAGGAATCAAAATTAATTTAGATTTTATTTTCGATAATTTTCCTGTACATCGCACAGGTTTGCGTCTTGTACTATAATGTAAAATCGAAACTTTTTGACTTTTGGTTGACCTCATCATGTTGCGCCACATAAGCTTTTGAAATCTCACAATTTTACACCTTATTATTTTAATATATATTTTCTAATTGAATTTAAATTTTATTCTATTATTAAACCTTCCTATTAGAATTTTGACACATCATATTTTCTTTAATATAAGAATATATTATTCCATATATAAAACACAATCATAATTAATGTCTAATACTAAAATATATTCCATATATAAACACAATATAAATATCTTTTAATAATAATCATAATTATCAATTTTCATCAAGATTTTTAGAGTTTTTTTTTTTTTTTTCTTATGTATTTCATTTAATTTTGTTGCTGGCAATGGAGAAAGATGGATGGATTTGTTATAATGAAACCATGTGAGCTTGAAATGAGTTATGAAAATTATTTAGGTTTGATCATATAATCATGTGTCCATGTATTTATTTGTCCTTCTTCTTATTTTAAGTATCATTTATTTTATTTTTGGATGGAAACATGATCCATATGGTAAATATAAACATGAATTCGTGTTTTATAAAAATTGGACTATATTCAACTTATGCCAAAAGAAAAATTACATTATATTAAATTTTAATTATCCTATGGTAAATACTTTCTTAGTTATTTTTTTAAACCAAAAAGTAGGATCTATCCTAAATCCGATTCGTAAAGTCTCTTTATCAATCTTGCCTACAACATTTTGAACTACAAAAAAGAAAAAAAAAAAAAAAAAAAAAAAAAAAAAAAAAAAAAAAAAAAAAAAAAAAAAAAAAACATATTCAACAATAGAAATAAAAGGAATCAAAATTAATTTAGCTTTTATATATTTTCAATAATTTTCTTGTGCATTGCATAGGTTTGCGACTAGTATTATTATAGGGATCAAGGCACTAAGATTTTTAAGATTTTAATAAAAATTATAGGGATCAAGGCATAAAAATGACAGCTTCAAAGTGTTATAGGGATCAAGGCATAAAAATATATAAAAATTAAAATTGAAAAGACTATACCCAATGAAAATTATTGAAAAGTGTTATAGGGATCTAAGTCTCAATCTAACTACACGGGAAAAATCTTGGATTTGAATTTTGTTTTTTTTTTTTTTTAAGTCATTAAGGGCTTGTTTGGTACATGTTTTCATTTTTATTTTCATTTCTTGACTTTTTTCAACTTTTCAAATTGAAATTTGAAACTTGTTTGAATTTTTTTTTTTTTTTAATTTTGTTTGGCACCTATTTTCTCACATGTTTTCAGTCTTGTTTTTATTTTAATTTTTCTTATGGATAAAGTTTAGGTACAGTTCCTTAGGTTAGGTACATTAGGTTCAATAATTGAATTCAAACACATGGATTGCATTAACCAATGAAACACAAACAATGTTATCTTTTCCAAGAATATTTAAATTCAATACAGTTATGTATTATCCTTTTATTATTATATTAAAAAAATATTATTATATTTATTTTATGTGTAAAAACTAAAATGAGATAAAAAAAAAAATAATGAAAACAGCTTATGGTTGTTTTGAAAAAGGGCATGGGACCCACGAAAAAAAAAAAAAATTATTTTCAAGAACAAAATTGAAACTGATGTATCAAACAAGAAATTTTTTGGTGGGGCTCACGAATTCTATTTCACAAATATGAAAACAGTTTTACAAAAGTGTGTACCAAACAAGCTCTAAATTTCTACAATCCAACATTCGGAATATGAAGTATCGAAATTTAAATGAATTTCAACCAAGTCATGGACGAATTTCAACCAAGTCATGGAAGAATTACCTATAAAACTAAAACTATTCCTACAACTTTTCTTATATTCCTTCAATTCTTCTCTCTTAGAATCTTCTTCAGGATATCTGAAACCGAATGCTTTTTTGCAATCTCAGAAACCCACTTTTCCATTGCTTTATTCAATTCCTTTGTCCCCTTTGCTTCTTTCCTTTCTGGAAGATCAGCCTTCCCCTTTGCTGATTTTTTTCTCACCGACTAGGTGTCCTATCACTCTTTTGTGAATTTCCACGGCTAAGGCAGTCATGAACACTTGCATGACACTCACCAGAGCAATCTTGAGAATCGGAATAATGACTCCCACGGCCTTTTCAAGTTTTGCTTTCATGATAGATTTTCGCTCGGCCTGAAAGATTTCAATAAAGGTAGTGCAGAAACTGTAACAGAGAGAAGAGATAAGGGAAATTGGTTGTTTAGAGAAAAAAGACTCCCAAGGAGAAAAAGATAGACGATGTAGGGAGGGAAGACGATTTATGAGAAAAATGGCGGTAGAAAAGGCATATGGCCAGTATTGAAAAGGAAGAGAGGATTGAGAAATAAGGGTGAGAGCCATATCAACAATATGACGGTGTTTCCTTTCGGCAACACCGTTTTGTTGAGAAGTATGGGGACACGTGAATTGGTGAACAATACCGGAGGTAGAACAAAAATTACGAAATTTATTATTGGTGTATTCACCACCACAATCAGTTCGTAAAGTTTTGATAGAATGCCCAAGATGGTTTTCCATAGTATGCTTGAAATGTTAGAAAGAAGAGAGCACTTGAGACTTGTATTTTAAAGGGAAGAACCACGTAAAACGGGTAAAATCATCGACAAAAATGACATAGTAACGATGACCATTTATTGAATTAATGGGAGCGGGACCCCAAACAACGCTGTGTACAATTTCTAAAGGAGAAGTAGTACAAGAAGTAGAATGAGAAAATGGTAATTGGGTCATTTTGCCCATTACACAGTGTTTACAAAACAAGGTGGACAGAGGAAAGCTTTTACCACAAAAAAGTTTTTGTAAGACTGTTTGGACTACACGGCTTTGAGGGTGTCCAAGGCGCATGTGCCAAAGATCTGAGAGTGAGGCATTCTGTCGAGCAGATGGAAGGCAGGCCATGTATGAAGCATGAGGAGACTCTTGAAAAGGAGAAGGAGCACTGGAAATAGAGGAAAGACGAGATTCCAAAGGAGGAAGAGACAGACCATGGATGGGATATAGGCCATCTTTACTGAGCCCCCTGTAAAGAGGCTTCCCCGTAATCAAATCTTGGATCTGAAAACGGTGAGCATTAAAATGGAAAGAGCAAGCATTGTCACGGCAAAAACTTTGCACAGACAGAAGATTAGAAGCAATATTTGGGACCCGTAAGACTTTACGAAGACGAAAAAGACAAGAAGAAGTTCTGAGTTGGGCATTACCTATATGGGAAATCGGAAGTTGGTGGCCATTTCCAACAGACACAAGCTGGGAATCGGTATAGGCTTTGTTGTCTGGGATATTGGTCAGATCAGGCGTGAAGTGGTCTGTGGCACCCGTATCAGATATCCACGTGGTCTGGTTTGGGTTGAACGGAGCAGCAGTGGCCATGGCGGCGAGTTTAGCTGGTGGATGCCTCCCCTGAAATGCGTAGTTCATTCTTTGGTAACAGTCGAGTGCAGTGTGCCCCGGCTTGTAACAGATTTGGCAGGTTGGGCGAGAGTTGGGGTTAGGGTTCCAAGATTAGGGATTTTGGGAATTGTTGAAATTACCTCTACCACCGTTGTAAAAAGATCGACCACCACCTCGATTGTTACGGCCTCCACCTCTTCCTCGGTGAGCATGGAACTGGGTATTGAACGGAGCAGTGGAAGAGTTGTTGGAAGTGGAGGAAGAACTTTTGTTGGCAGCGATAGCCATATGGGTAAGTTCTTTGGAGTTATCTGCAGCACTCTTGAGAAGGTCTTCTTCGGTCTTCATCAAGGTATGTAATTCTTCAAAACTAACTAATTCATTCTCAGTGAGCATGGCAGAAGTGAAGGAATGAAAATCAGACGACAACCCTTGAAGCACAATGTGAAGAATTTCTTCATCATCAATGGTGACCCCAACACTGACCAATTTATCTCGTGCTTCTTTAATCTTCTGCAGGTAATCAGTGACTGAATCTGAGTTCTTCTTGATGCTGTTAAGTTCTCGTTTGAGATTGACAATGCTAGACCGAGAGACTGAAGTGTACCGATTCACAATGATTTTCCAGATTCCAGATGCTGTGGTCTGGCCCATTACCAGTGAAATTGCAGAAGGGGAAAGAGTGGCACTGATCAAAGAAAATAATGCCTTATCTCTAGCCTTCCATTGCAAGAAGATAGGGTTTATTTCTTGAGTTACAGCACCGGTTTCACTGAGCAGAAACTTGCAAGGGCACGGGATTGGATCTTCAATGTGGTCAAGCAGAGAATAAGCATCAAGAATTCCAGTAATTTGGAATTTCCACATAAGGTAATTGGTATGATCAAGCTTGACAGTAACATAGTTTGTTATATTTGATAGGAGAAAGAATGGAGTTTGTGTGTTTAGAGTAGGGGTAGAGGAAGGGATTGACATGGTGAGCAAAGATCAAACCTGCTCTGATACCATGAAAGATTTCAATAAAGGTAGTGCAGAAACTGTAACAAAGAGAAGAGATAAGGGAAAGAGAGACAGAGTTTTGAAGAAGTGTAATTTGTATATATCTTGCTTAATGATCTGAGAGGTCTAAACCTCTATTTATACAATGATAATAACAATAATAACAGCTTAACTAATTATAACAGAAAGTACAGCTATAGTAACAGAAAACAACTGAATACAGTTATGAGGATTCTATCACGGCCCATGTGTGCCCGTAATTGCAAAATGCCTGAAAGGATAAGGATAATAGACATTAAGTACAAGAAGAATGAACTAAGAACCACAAGCCTCCATGAATCCCAAAGAAGAATGAACTAAGAACACCACATTCCAAGAATTCCAAAGAAGAACGAACTAAGAAAACCACGCGTCCAAGAATCCCAAACAGGAAAACATCACACAGAATTAAAAACTTAAAAAGCTAAAATTCAGTTTCACTTACCAGCCTCGAGGGGAGAGACCTTGCCGCCGGTGCTAGTGGTCGGAAGAGTGGTGATGGTGGTAAAAAAGTTGTTTGTGGTGGTGGTGGTGGTGGTGGGACAATAGTTATTGTTAATGGTTTTAGTAAAATTTTTATGTCCGGTGGGGGAAGGAGAAGCATTGTTACTGCCGGTCATGCCTTAACCAGCAAGTGACAAATGACCATTTTAGGAGTTGTGAGAGTGTGTGTTAAAAGAGATTCTCTTAACGGAGATTCTATTCCTAAAAGTTGGTGTAGTCTGTTGAGATTCTGTAACTGTAAGAGTGGGATCGGTAATCAGGACCGGTTCTCCTATTTATACTAACACTATATTATATACTATATTTTATTCATGGTTAAATATATATATAAGATTGAGTTTGTTTAGAGAATTTGTTTAGAGAATATCAAACTTAATTTAATTAGAATTTTTTTAGTGTTGAGTACAATGGTAACTGGAAACTCATTCGTGGTTTGGCTGGATACTTTTTTTTAACTCTTATAAATCTATTTTTATGTTTCTCCTTGATTGAATGAATGCTTTGCTTCTTGGACTGATAGTTATATTGAAACTCGGGCATGTAATGGATAAAGTTCAAAAGATTTGGTGACTTTGTAGCAGTTTTTTTTTTTTTTTTTAGAAGAGGCTGGATACTTTCTTTTAACTCTCATAAATCTATTTTTATGCTTCTCATTGATTGAATGAATGGTTTGCCTCTTGGACACTCAAATATTCCATGTTCTAAAAGTTTTTTTTTTTAAGTTGAAGCACCAACAATATTCCTGACTATTTCATTGGATTGTAAACGAATTCACACCATACAGAGATTTGCTGTATGATCAGATGTACCGGATGCAGTTTCCACGGCTAAGGCAGCCATGAACGCTTGCATGAAACTCACCAGAGCAATCTTGAGAATCAGAATAATGACTCCCACGGCCTTTTCCAGTTTTGCTTTCATGGTAGATTTTCGCTCGGCCCATGTGTGCCCGTAGTTGCAAAATGCCTGAAAGAACAAGGATAATAGACATTAAGTACAAGAAGAACGAACTAAGAACCACACGCCTCCAAGAATCCCAAAGAAGAACGAACTAAGAACACCATGTTCCAAGAATCCCTAAGAAGAACGAACCAAGAAAACCACGCGTCCAAGAATCCCAAACAGGAAAACATCACACAGAATTAAAAACTTAAAAAGCTAAAATTCAGTTTCACTTACCAGCCTCGAGGGGAGAGACCTTGCCGCCGGTGCTGGTGGTCGGAAGAGTGGTGATGGTGGTAAAAAAGTTGTTTGTGGTGGTGGTGGTGGTGGTGGTGGGACAATAGTTATTGTTAATGGTTTTAGTAAACTTTTTATGTCCGGTGGGTGAAGGAGAAACATTGTTGTTGCCAGTCGTGCCTTAACCAGCAAGCGACAAATGGTCATTTCAGGAGTTACGAAAGTGTGTGTTAAAAGAGATTCTCTTAACAAAGATTCTGTTCCCAAAAGTTGGTGTAGTCTGTTGAGATTCTGTAACTGCAAGAGTGGGATCGGTAATCAGGATCGGTTCTCCTATTTATACGAACACTATATTATATACTATATTTTATTCAAGGGTAAAATATAAAATATATATAAGATTGAGTTTGTTTAGAGAATTTGTTTAGAGAATATCAAACTTAATTTAATTAGAATTTTTTTAGTGTTGAGTACAATGGTAACTGGAAACTCATTCGTGGTTTGGCTGGATACTTTTTTTTAACTCTTATAAATCTATTTTTATGTTTCTCCTTGATTGAATGAATGCTTTGCTTCTTGGACTGATAGTTATATTGAAACTCGGGCATGTAATGGATAAAGTTCAAAAGATTTGGTGACTTTGTAGCAGCAGTTTTTTTTTTTTTTTTTTTTTTTTTTTTTTTTTTTTTCTTTTATTAAAAGGGGCTGGATACTTTCTTTTAACTCTCATAAATCTATTTTTATGCTTCTACTTGATTGAATGAATGGTTTGCTTCTTGGACACTCAAATATTCCATGTTCTAAAAGTTTTTTTTTTTTTTTTTTTTTTAAGTTGAAGCACCAACAATATTCCTGACTATTTCATTGGATTGTAAACGAATTCACACCACAAAGAGATTTGCTGTATGATCAGATGTACCGGATGCAATTTCCTTGTTATTGTTGACGAGAGAGGACTTGTGATTGGGCAGCTTTTATTCAAAGATAATGGTGATTTGATCGATTGCTCCAACATGCCAATCATTATGGGTAGCATGAGCAACGAGCCAACGAGCCAACGATGCCCTTTTAGTTCTGTTAGTGGAAAAAGATGCAACCTTCATGCGATTAGTGGAGGATAAATTTTACGACCAATTCCCTTCAATTATTCGTTTTGTTAGTGGTTTGGTAATCCATTTTCTTATCATATTTTTTGTCAAAATCACATTTTGAAAATGAAACTTGAGCTTTATTCCCAAAACGTGTTTTTTGAAGTCAAAATTTTTTGCAAACCATACTTTTTTCTTCTAACCAAATACAAAATTTGGGTTTTGCATTTTCAAAATATCAATTTTGGTTTGCTATGGAATTCCAAACAAGCACATGATACAATATACTCAATCAGAGTTCAGCGAGATTAGAAATATATACCAAGCCGTTTCCACTAAGTGTTTGGCAGTGAAATTGGAGAAGTTCGTCGATGGAGGCTTGCGAAGTTCATCGCTGATGACTCTAGGTCTAGGAGGGCATGGTCGGACTCATTCAGCAACTGCGACGGCTGTGAATAACGTAAGGTGCTGGCTTGATGGTTGGGTGGGGCTTTGTTTTGATTTGAGTTTATTTTGGAGTTGGTTTGGTATTTAAAGGGTTTTATGTTTGCAATGAAGCTTTTTTTGTGGGTGGAGGGTGTGTTTTGGAAGGGAAAATTGTGGGCTTTGAAGGATGAAAAGGGCAATGGATTTTGGGTGGAATCGGTGAAGATTTTAGGTTAAGTTTGTCCTTCCCAGCCTTTTCCATCCCTTACTTTTTCTTCTCTTTTATTGTCATTGTTGCACTGTTTTTTCCTGTTGCGTTGTTTTTTCCTCTCTATGCTCACTGGTACAATAACAAGGTGAGCAAGGCAGTCAGCCGTTGCAGGACAAGTTCAATGCAACTCCAATCCCTTATTCTTTAGTTTTGAAAGTTTCTCAAAAATAGAAAGTTGTTTGAATGTTAAGAATAAAACATTTTGTGCCAAAATTAGAAAGAAAAAAAAAAAGTCAATACAATTTAAAGGCTTTCATTTATGGACAAGGTTTGGCTACAAACTGGTTTATAGCTCATTTGCTACAACCCACTATGTGGCAGTTTATTAAACCATCCACATATATTATTTAAAGAAGTTACATGACTTATTGAATAGGTCATATGACTTAAAGTACACGTAAATAATCTTATTAGATGACATGTAGTGGGTTGTAGTGAGCTAGCTACAAACTGCGTTGTAGTGAGCTGACTACAAACCAGTTTGTAGCCAAACTCTGTCCTTCATTTATATAAGCATTTTTTCTTTTCAATAGCCTATTCAATTTGCAAGTAAACAATGCATTTATATAGACATTTTTTTTGTTTGCACTAGGCTATGCATTGCTTAAAAGTTAAAATATCATTCGAGGTCAGATTGTCAGAATCTCTTTGTCTCTCTGACTCTCACTCATGTCCATGTAAGAATAATATACAATTTCCTAAGCTCTTAAAACAATCGGTAATTTATTAACACATACCCACCCACCCACATTTAACATCTTAATTTTTGTTTTCTTTTCTTCTTTTTTCAAAAAGATAATTATTTTGCCCGCGTCATTTATGGTACAGTGACGTGATGTTTTTTATTCATTTTGTGATTCAGACAAGATTAACCAATTTGATGTACATTTTGAGGCCTGTAGGCTGTGATGGTGGTGTAAAACAGATTGAGATCCCATGCAATTGGTATTGCATGCAATATTAATTGAGTGGTTGAGATTGAAAGTTAACTTCTTAACTTTCAATCTCAACCACTTAATAAAAAATTGTTAAAAAATTCAAAAAGCAAAAAGTGAAAAAGTAAAAAATTTGTGAGAGAGAAAAAGGAATTGCACTTATCAATACTTTTTTAGTATTGCGTGGGATCTCAATCCGTGTAAAACAACCCTTCGTCCTATGAATCACTTTATCCATTCCCATTGATTGGCCAATTAGGGTGATTTAGGTATATATACATATACCACGTGTATATTTCTTGTTTATATTTTACAGGACTTTGATAGAATGTTTGTATATAATTCTTGTTTCCCTCCAAATGAAATTATATAGTGGTTCAACCATCGTAGTGGTGAGCCACCAGTGACAATCCGTCTACCTCCAAATTTGTATGATGATACTCGCTCTATGTGTTTCTTTCTCAGTCTACAAGCATCCTACTACTGCCATCCTTGACAATCTAAATTCAGAACTAGCTGCAAAGCTGCTCAACATCTTATTTGTCATTTGGAAAGCAATATTGGTGCTTTGGAACCTCTCCATGTCTATTGCCTTACTAAAGAAAAGAAGATGTAATGTTGTTACATCTAGGTGGATTCATATGGCTATCCACGTAGTTCATTTCCAGAAAATTGGTTGAATCAATGCAGTCACATTGAGGCTTCAATTGTTAGCGATTGCCCAGACTTGACAGTGGAGAAGTGTGGGCTCTGTCTTGTACATCAGCATGATGAGGTAGAGTTTAAGCAAACAATAAGGCACGGCATGGCTGTGAGCGCCCGCTATTCGTCTACAATGGCCTCATTGTTTGTTAATTGGGGTTTCATCCATCATTTGACGATTGACAATGGAAACAGAAATAAACATAAGCTTTCCATGCTTAAAGACAAAGGCAAGCGAGTGCTAGAATAGGAGGCAACCAAGGCATTGTTTGAGCTTTTAAAAATATGCTTTAATTTTATTGGAATGGACAATGATAAATCCACTTTGTTTGCACATTTTCTTCGTTTTGTTGTTAGCCCTTATTGTGGAATTAATAAAATAAGTTCATGTTAATGTATTAATCACAAGTAATTGATATATATGTGGAGGAGATGGAGTACAAAGCAATTATCAGGAAAAGAAATTGCAACTTTGAGTTTTAGTCTTGTTGAATACACTATTTTTAAGGTGCAAATTAATTATCCACACCCAAAAGCATGGGCGGGGGGCTAGGTACATTAATTGACCCCACTCAAATTAAGTTTTTCTTTTTAATACATAGATCGATAGTTAGAGGAAGAGGGATATGAACATTAAATATTTTCATTAACGACGTCAAAAAGTGTCAATTAAACTAACAAGACCTTATTCTCCAAAAAAAAAAAACTACAAGACCTTGACAACTGAACATGATTATTGTTCGTCACATGTAAACACGCCCTCTAAATCTCAAAATGAAGACGAAAAATTGGTAGCCCAATTAAATTAAAAGCCTATGAATGATAGCCCATACCGGCCCAATCGCCTTTTCTTTTTGGCCCAAGATCTGATACTTTAGGCTGAGCTGGTCCCTCTTGGATTATGGTCTATGGCCACCACTTTGGTACTTTACCTCAATTTGGTTATTAAGCAAACTGAGAACAAATTTGAAAAAAGAAAAAGAAAAAAAAGTATTCTAGTTAAGGTTAAATTAGTAATTTACAATCATTGGACAAAAATCAGTTTAATGACTAATCTCTCAATCATGAAATTTTTAGATTTTCATAATAACCTTTTATCATGTTCTCTATTTGTTCAATTTAAATAAATAGGAGATCCAATGATGAAATTGACTTGATTTTCAAAGTTGAAGATTTAAACTAACACAATTGATAATTAAAGGACTAAATTGAACTTTATCAAATAATCGGAGAATCAAATTAACAATTTTACTAAACATTGTACTATGTTTAATGTTTTTATCTTCTTCTTTTTTTTTTGGGGGGGGGGGGGGGTGGTCCCTATAAATCTTTATCATTGATTTGAAGACCCCCTCGGTACTTAAAATAATAACTGATTTGTTTTATTAAAAAAAAAAGAAAAAAGCTCCACCTCATTTGTTCATATGTGTGTGTAGCCGAATTAAGCTCAATTGACCCGAGATTTTATATTTTTGAGATTACCTTCTTTAGATTGATTTGCCTTTCTCACCAACAAGAAACCAACGGATGGGGAATATATAATCAATCATCTTTTTAGTGAAAGATTAAATTTAGGAAACTAGTCCAGTAGGAGAAATGTGTCACAGATCTTAAAAACAACGATGTGAACTAAGGAATAGAGCTTATCAAAACTATGAACTATAATTTATACCTTTTTCTCCCAAGAGAGAGAATTGTTTTCTTCATGCAATACAAATCTCAAGAACAAGCAACATATTTATGTAGTACACTCATCGCCAAAAGAACTTGGAGAATACGAAACGAAACTAACTAAGCAAATGTTGATCTATTTAATTTCCTCCCATTCTCAAATGCGAAATTAACACCCAGATTATTAATTTGCTGGCTCCTTTAGATTTTAGAGGAGATACATATATGTATGTAACGTAGGATATAAGATATTGGAGGAAATTAAACAGAATGCACCAAATAATGCCAATCTATTTAGCTTCATCCAATCCTCACATCCAGCTTTGACATGATCAATTTGCTTATTCATTTAATGAGACTTGGGAAATTGATACATACGAATGTAATGTTGGACATGCCATATTGGAGGAAACTAAATGGAATGCAGTGAACAATGCCAATCCATTTAGTTCCCTCCAATTCTCACATACAACACTGACACTAACAATTTGCTTATTCATACAGTGAGACTTGGGAAATTGATACATACGAATGTAATGCTGGACATGAGATATTGGAGGAAACCAAATGGAATGCAGTGAACAATGCCGATCCATTTAGTTCCCTCCAATTCTCACGTACAACATTGACACTAACAAGTGCTTACTCACCCAAAGAAACCAAAAGAAACTAGTATATATATTAAAGCAGAAGACATTACCGAATATCTGCCATTTTGTATGTATGACAACGTTTTCTGTATGACACGTGATATCTTAGTAGACAAGATATAGCCACATAATTGTCACGTGTCAATATTTATGTATATAATAAAGATAAATAAATGTGAGGAAGTTCACATTCTTTACAATAACTTATTGATGATGTATTTATTATAAATTTTCAATCAATTTTGACCTTCCATTTTCTAGCATCTATATGTTAATTTGTCCCTTCAAATTTATCCCTCATGTGTTATATATATATATATATAATTTTACAATTAATTTTGACCTTCATGTAAAAAAATCCCACCACATTTATGTGTATCACCTACAAATAAATGTCTTTAATTTTATACTCTTAGCTTTTTTTTTTTTTTTTTTTTTTTTTTTTTTTTTTTTTTTCTGTTACACTACTTTATCTTATTGATATATAATTTTTTAAACAAACAAATCCAAAACGCCGTCGTTTTAAGCATTTCTTGTTATGTCCAAAACGACGTCGCTTTGTTTGTTTCACGTTAAAAAAAAAAAAAAGGCAAATGGTATTCTTGGTTCAGCGCTCCATTTTTTCCTGTTTCCCCCATTTACTCAGCATCTGACTGTCTCTCTCTCCCTTTCTTTTATACATTACAATCCCTGGAGTTAAAGTCCTTTTTCTCTTTATTTGAGATACTCTCTCTCTCTTTATTTACTGGCAACAATGAACCAAAGTGAGTTCTTTCTCTTTCTTTCTTTGTTCACCAATTTTCTTTGTTTTGGTTTTTCCAATAGGCGTGGCTGATTTACTTCTAATGGGTGCGTTTAGGTGTGCATTTGATCTGGACATGGTGTTCATGTATGATTGGGGTTTTCCAACCAACTGAAAGCACCACCATTTTTTGGACAGTAAGCTTTTTCTTTCTTTCTCTCCCTCTCTTTGTTTTTTGATTTTCTCTCTCACTTCCCTGTAGTTTTGTTCGACCCTGATCTTATTCAAGCTTCCGGTGCACTTTTGACAGTTTGTGGCTTACTTTATTTTGCTGGGTTTTCAATTTTTCAATTGCTATGCTACTTCTTTGTATTTCGATTTTTTTTTTTTTTACTCCACCGGTTGCACTTCTTCCCCTATATTTCATTTGATTTGTAGTTTGGTGTAGTGATGAATTGTTCAATCTTTGTTAGGCTGCAAGTTGTATTCAAAGTGTTTGAAGAAATGTCTATGAGAAACTTTGGTATTGGGAGTTAAATTGTTATTATAACTGATGTGGTTGGGCTCCATGAGAGGCCCATTGCATGAAAAGAATTTGGACAAAAAAAGCTCAACCTGTGTGGCAAAACGTTCAAGGATAGCTTTTGGGCTTTGTATATTTATGGCCCAATACACATGTTTTGTAGCATAGTATTTGACTTGCATGGACAAGCATATAAGTTTGCACAATTTGCACCGCGTGGCCAGAGAGAGAACGAAAGAAAATGAGGCCTGAACACCGGTTGACTCAGACATCTAATAAAAAGGAATGTTTTTTCGATTCAAAACTGTAATTAAACCACTTCTGCAGAGACTTAGGTTTGAGAAGAATATGCATCCTTTCATTGAAGTTCCATGCTTAAATTATGTCTAAACTGTTGAAGGGTACTAATTTGGGTACTATGCCGGAGGAACATAAAATTTACAAAGGTACCAACACTTCAAAAGAGATTTTTATGCTTCTTCCATGTTCACAATAGATTAGGAAATATTGGAACGATCAACTTAATGTACACAAATTTACCAGCAATAAAATCACACCTTCTTACACCAATTATGCTTCTCCAGGCTTCCACCCTGTCTTTCTTCTATCTTACCAATCCAATTTCTCAACTTTATTTCAAATAATATGGCAAATAAAATGCAACCAACTTGCACCAGTTGCATTGTCATTATACAAAATGGACCATGACCTCATATGAGACTGGGCCAGCAATTAGTCAGTAACATATCATGTCTTGACTTGGCATGCCTCACTATTGTACAGGCGGTCTCACACTATGTCAAATTCAGGTTTAAGTGAGCCAGCGTTGTGACCACACTAACGAGCCATTTATTTATTCTTATCAAAATCATGCCTTGACTTTATAAACCATTTCAACTCCGCTTGACCTTTTCACTTTTAATAGGGAAGCTCTCTTGGTTAATTTCATGGGAGTATACACCCCACAAGTACATATAGCTCAAAAGGTAGAACCATCATCCCACAAAAAACAAAAATCAAATTTGGGAAGCACCCAGTTATTTTTTCTCCTTCATTTGACAAGGCTGTTTGAGTAGGACAGGATTTGAGCAAGCCAAAAAAATTCCAAAGGCTCCCTCTTTTTCAACTAATTGTATAAGAAAGTTGTTTGGATCAGACAGAAACAAAATGAATTGAACAATTATGATGAATGCTATGCGAATGAATATTTCTTTCACTTTGAAATACTTTATTTTGTTGAAAGGTTATTACTTATTTGCAACATGAATCATCTTCTTTCGAAGGGAAAATGAGGACAACTAATACCAACCTATACCAATGGGTCCTCAGTGTGTATCCCTTCCACTAGTTCTTCTTGTAGTTAAATCAGTTAGATTCCTCATGGCGCATAAATTGAACAAATTTAGACCTCGCCTCTTGTGGAATACGGATACGACGATAGTTCTTGTCAAGACAAACTCCTGTGGCCTTTGCTTCCAAAATGGGCTGCATAACACGTCAAAGTTTCCAAACATCAAGACAAATCCTTCAGAAGGTTTATAAAAAGTGGTGCCTAAGGGCCAGAATAACTAACAAACCTCTTGATTTGGCAACTTGAAGATGAAGTAATCAAAGAATAGCCGAAAGGGGAATACAATGCTTAATATCAAATAACACTGCTTCAATTGACCAGTGGGGATAGCAGCAATTGAAACCAGAAGGGGTTTAATCACATTGAAAGCATATCCTTCCACCACAATTATGGAATACCTTCCAGATAATTAGCGTTAGTGATAGCTAGTATAACAACACAAACTTAAGGCAAGCTCCCTTTGAGATGAGAACTCAACCCCTAAAATTGTTTTCCATTGCTACGACCTTTTTTAATGTATTTTCTAAGTTGCACGGATACAGATATGGTATCGGGTGCATTATGGGTACGGGTACGGGAATACATCATTTCTTAAGAAACATATGTGCGCTACAATAGATATCAAATATTGGGTACGATACACATACAAATTTTAAGTATGATACATGTACAGATACGTGGGCCAAAATGGATCGAGTATTCATACATCCTATCTTTGACTACTCTTATGGTGTGTTTGGATGAAGAATTTGTTAAATACACAGAATTTTACAAATGATGAGATTTACATTCCTATCATTTAAAATCTCATCATTTATAAATTTCTTTGTTTGGTTGTAATTTGAATAGAAATTTAAAATGACAGGAATTGTAAATTTTAAAGTTTGGATATAAAACAGAATTTGTAAAATCCTTCTCTATACAACATGTTGGCTGAATCAATTACAAAAAATTCTATTAAATAAGTAGTTTCCACGGAATATTCCAATTTCAAGTATATTATTTTTTCTTTCATTAATATTAATTCATTTTATTGAAGCTTGTCTTTGCTCAAGGTTGAAACAAAAAAACAAATTAATTGGTAAAATGTGCAATAAAAAGAAAACACCAAACATAAATAAGAGACAATAAAACAAATTTATCCCAATGGTATTAAACCAACTCTATGCTCCTTTTGAAATAAACATCAACAACATCAACACCATGCTCAGTAAAATATTGTTTACTGTTTTAAAGTTGTGGTTCACAACCAACCTTGGAAACAAGTGAGAACATAAACCATCAACAACTTTGGAATTACTTTATTTTATTTGGCTCAAAATAGAGAAACCCCACTAGAAGTTGGTGTCTTCTGGATAGATCTACAACAAGATAGTACTTTCCTAGTTACCTAGTGATGACCGAAAAATTCACCAGTCCCAAAAAAGCAACACCTCCATTGACCGTAAGTCACCAAATACATAGCCTGACAAATTTCTTTACCATGTCCACCGACTTGCACATCAAACAATTATACCATCCCAATAGCCGGCCAAATTATACCTAAACTTCGCGACCCACCCAAAAAATGATGATTCGGAGACTTTCAATTTACTAGTTTTGTTTCCAAATATCCCAATTCTCCGGTTTAACCTTTGTGCCAAATTTCTCAACATTATAGAAATGGCAAAGAAGGAGATCCTGATTGGGATTTTTTTAGAAATAATCTGCTTGGAAATATTGTGAGTTGGGGATTTGTGTTTAAGTCGTTCAACGAGATGGAGAGACTATTTTGAACAAGGGAACGATTGCAAGTGCGTGTTCGAAGAAGAGGTATTTGTCAAATAACGCCTATTTAGATGGAATTTAAAGCCAGAATTTTGAACCCTCAAATCCCGTGTTGTTTTCCGTCGGTTAATTGTAAAATTCTTCAATTGTGAAGCCAAACAAAGAAAATAAGAAATTCTATCCACAAATTCCGGTTTTTTTTACAAATTCTGGCTGCAAATTCTCTGTCCAAACACACCATTAAGGATTTACCTCTCATGTATTTGGACTTAAGCATCTGCACCCATGGTTGATCTATATCAACCAGCATATTCCAACTTTCTTTAGCCAATAAAACTTTGTTGATAGGGTAAAACTTAGGTACAATTATTTATGTGCAGTACATAATTAGATTCTTTAATTAAATACAAACACATAGTTACATTAACCAATGAAACATAAACAATGTTTTCTTTTCCAAGGATGATTAAATGTAATGCAACTACGTGTTTGAACTTAGTTAGCTAGAGAACCTAATGTAGTGCATCTAAAAAACTATACGTCTGTACCTAAATTTTATTTTATCCTTGTTAATATCTACCATGCATACGCGTGAACCCCAATCCACCCATTGTTTTGGGCTTGCACATTGAATTCTAGGTATACTTGCTTTTTATCCTCTATTATCCGGGTAAAACTTAAGTACAATTATTTAGATCAAGTACATTAGGTTTCCCAATTGAATTCAAACACATGGTTGCATTAACCAATGAAACACAAATAATGTTATCTTCAGGGCTGGCTCAACCCTTAAGCAAGTTAGGCAATTGCTTGAGGCCCCCAACAAATAAAAAAAATCCACTATAAAAAAAGGCCCTAAATTTTTAGAAAAAAAAATACTCACGGGTCCCAATTTAAAAGACTTTTGGAGTAGAAAAGAGAAAAATAAAATACATTGAACCCAAGTAGCTTTTCATTTTTCTTTCTCAATTAGCCTCTCTTTCTCTTCACCCAGATTTTTCTTCTCATCAACTCCTCACGGGGTTTTCTGTTCTCCATTTCTTTTCCCTTTTCTTCTTCTTCTTCTCTCTCTCTTTTAATTTTTTTGTTCTATTTTTAAGTGCCCAATGTGGCTGACCAAAGCTTAATGAACATATTTTGATTTCCCACCTACCAAGCCACGTGTCCAATTCTTGTCCTCGTATATTTGATGCTTTCCTTTTTCTTTCTTTTTTTTTTCTTTTTTTAATGAAATGGTTTTTTTTTTCCTTAACTCTATTATTATGCTTATTATTGGACTAATATACTGGGTTAGTATTTAAGATTTGATGTTGTAATATACTTTTAGACAGTGCTATTTTCATACAATTTTTTGATATTTCCGCACCATTTGCCATACTTTTTAGTAGATTAGCAAAAAAAAAAAAACTTTTCAGTACAAATGATTAGGTTCTCTCTACCCATATATATATATATATATATATATATATATATATTAAAAATCTCTCTTTAACCAATTGAGACTTTCAGTATGGGTGCTATTATTTTTTTTTTTTTTTTTGCTGAGATCTACAAATTCCTTAGATGCCAAAATGCAAGTGTGATTAATAATTAGCAAGAAGAATAAAATTACAATAAAAAATTTCTTAAATATTAATTTAATTTAATGTTGAATGGTCAAAAGGCCCCAAATTGAGATTTCGCTTGAAGCCCCCAAAATAATTGGGCTGGCCCTGGTTATCTTTTTCAAGAATATTTAAATTCAATTAAGAACCTAATGTACTTGACCTAAAGAACTGTACCTAAATTTTACCCATGTTATCCCTTATAAAAAAAATCCCTAAGTTTCCCATCGATAGATGTACACAGATTTTGGAAAGTTTAATGAGAGCATAACGATAACATAGATAGGGATATTTGGTGTTACTAACCTTAGCTGTTTGTGATAGGAATCGACTGTCCAAACCTCGAATTTGATTATGTATTTTTACTATTATATCTCTAAGTGTGTAGCTTGGATACCCAATTATTATTATTGGAATGAAGCTTTTTTGAGTTGGAGTTGACTATTGATCTCATAAGCTGTCATAGCTAGACTTTCATTTTTGCTGATGATAGTTGGCATTTTTCTGGACACTCACTGACTCTAGAAGCTTGGTTGTCTTCTACTTTAGTGAAAACTGAGCTTTTGATCTAGTTTTTCACTTGAGAACTTCTTAAGTTGAGATCTAGACTTACCAAGCTCACTGTCTAAGTTATTGACTTTCTCCAAAAGGGAGGCATGGATTCTTTTCCTTATACTTTTCTGCCAATTAAAAAAGTTTATTATAGGCTTCTTACGGTCCATATTCTTCATTTGAATCATCATGGGATGATACATCATGATCAATCTCACTGGAATCATCACTACTTTAAATGAATCTACAAAAACCAAGAATTTTTCTATCAAGGTAAAGGGGAACACTTACATATATTATTAAATACAAAAAATAATATCTTAATCGAAAAATGGATTCTCCAAAACCCTATTCTATAAGCTTGGTATCATAATGTTAGATTCATTATTTCTTAACGAAAATTGCATGCCCCATCTCCACGTCCCGCATATGCTCCATATTATGTAAATAATAATGTGTAGAGGTCCAATTCCATTTGGCATTTTCCTTGAAATGGTGGGTTCAGACAGATTGTTTATCCCTTGTGGGCAATGTATTGGCTCATTTCAAACTGGCTTTATCTATAGGGTCCATAATCCACTTGATTCCATTGAGATTTGAGAATGCAGTGTATCTGTCTTCCTATCTTTTATAACCACCACTTCTCAATCATATATTATAATTTTATAGCTGTCAACCTCACTCACATTATCCTCTCTTTTTTCAACCTGTGGACCATTGATCACCGCGGAAGTAGTTGTTATGCGTGTCATAACCAATGGTTATCGCTATCATTGCCATATACATGGAACTATGAAAGGCATATATCTATAGTTCTTGACAAGAAGTTTGTTGAATATATCTATCATGGCCAGATTGTGCACGTATATCCGAATATTGGCCTTTCATTTTATGAACTACATTTCCAATGTCATAATCACAAGTTTTCAGGTACAGTACAATTTTTGTCATTTTCTCATTTTCTCATAAGAAACAAGATTCTTTTCATTTCACGGTTAATATTTTGGTTTTTCTTGGATTTTACTGTGGATAAATTATCATGCTATTTAAAACTTTAATCTAGACTATAAAATTAATCAATTTCAAATAGAGAATAATGTCATGTCATGCTTATAATTTCTTAATTTACCTAGATTCATTATTAATTATGAGACTAATCAAATGCTTGGTCATCATCATAGCGACAAATATTATAGGAAAATAACTATAATATGGGAGTATACAAGATTACCATAATCAACTTATAATCCATGTTTATTTGGTATCAAAGTATCCTTTGAATTTATCTTTGTACATTTTAAGCATGAAGAAAGTATATCTGATATGTGGAATACAGAAAAAGATTATATTATCGAGTACTCTCAATGGTTATGCGAAGCATTAAATCTAACGATTGCAGTCAAAGAGGCCAGTTTGAATGGATGAAAACCCTGCAAAGCCTCCTATAGCCATCCTCTCCATCTCTTGTGTCTCGTTTGCATTTGCCACCTGCAACACAAGTCAATCCTTGACCATGTGAAATTTTCTTAGACCTAACATAGACATTACACCAACAATTATCATCATAAACGAAAAATATCTCTTTCTTTTTTTTATTTTTAATACTTTAGACAATTTAAAATATTACTATGCATTTAATATCGCAGTCAAGAAATATAGCACAATTTAGCAAAAAAAAAAAAAAAAGGAAGAATATAGCACAGATTTTTAAATCGCTTAGGGAAATACACTAATAATAATATACAATTAGTTTAAAAAGATGTAGGCTTAAAGGGCTACCTGCATTGTTTCCATAGCATCCATCTCAGACGAGATGAAATCAAAATTCATACTTGCTGCTGAAAGCTTTTCAGAGAGAAACTAAAAGAAAAAGAAAAGGAAAAAAATTACTTTTTTAGTTCTGAACACCAAGAATTCATGATGTTTAATTATTTACCTCAATTTGATTGTTCAGTGAGTTAATGTAGTTGATTATCACATCCAGCATTGCTGCCATTCCCATTGCCTGAAAGTCCATTAGAATAACAACAATCATAATGCTAAAAACATAAAATAAATACACCATAGCTTTGAGAAGAAGAATAACTTTGAGAAGAAGAAGAATAAGCAAGGACATATAAATGATTAATTCTCACCTTGTAGCATCCTGGTACCAGATCTTGTAAGAATCTCAATCTCTCATTTATTTTCTCTCTTCTTACCTAGTACCAATCAAAAAGCAGAATAGTTAGAGACGAATTTTGTGGTTGCCTTTTTCTTTTACTAACGTGGTCTCCAGAGCTGGTCCAACACCTGACTATTTCTCGGGACGTGTAGCCCCCGTCTCACACACTCAAAATAATTACAAAGAGGGATCGATCTCTTGGATGTAAGGACATAATTGTGCATATTTGTCAGATGGCATATTGATAGCAGAACAAGAATTGAACATACGTACCCTTTCTCCCAAGCTGTGACTATCAGTAGCTTGGCCTCTCTTTGCTCTCACATGAATAACTTCTTTTGGTTTCTCTACATCTCCATCATTGTTCCTTCTTCTTTTTCTTCCAACCAGACTCTATCAATCACCAACATCGAAACAACACAAACAAACCCATATAAGTGTTATACATACACTGACACATCAAACTCTTTTTGATAGAATCAAAATTAAAACCACATACTACAAGACACAACCTATAAAAGAAAGAATAAATCCATAAAAGCATTATTTCTCTAACCTTACGATTTTCACCAAACCCATCTCTGGAATTTGTAGTGCTTGTCAATAGAGGCATGGCGTTTTTTTCCTTCCTTTCATGTCCAAAATCCTGAGTAGATATTGAAGACCAAACAACTGGGACAGGACCTTGCTCAAAGGCATGGATAACAGGTAGCTTATGAGGCTGCTGATCAGACCAGTTGCTGGAGAAAACAGTCGATGCTTGATCATTCAGGTTAAAGTTCTCCAATGCACCAAGGTTGTTTATAAGCTCCAAGTTTGAGTTCATCTCCAAGGAAGAAGGGTTAATGTTTTGCATGTCTTTAGTAAACAAAGCCAAAAGAGAATGAGTGACAAAACTTAAATACTGCGTGTTTATTAATAAAGCATTTGAGAAAGCATTATATATTGAATTATTGTAAAAATATTAGAAACTCTATTTATAATAGAATTCTTTGCATCATATGGGGCATATATATCCCTCTAATTTTATTTATTTTTATTTTTTATTATTTTATTTTTTTTGGGTTTGGTTTAGTTTGCTGTTTTACTATTACTAGAGTAATGTAAAGTCTTGCAACCTATGGTGTTGGTGGTCGTATACTGTTTTGACATTGCATTTTTCTTTAAGTGGAATGAATATATTACAATTTCGTCCAAAAAATATATGGAGCATTATTAGTAGCCAAATAAAAAGCTATGTTTGTGTGTGTAGTTTTCCATTTTTCTAATCATTTATGGGTGATTACCTTTTATTATTATTTTTAATTATAGGGTTAATTGTAGAAAACCACTCTAAACTATGAGGGTACTTGCACTTTGTATCCCAAATTATGAAAACTTGTAATAAACCTTGCAAATTACACCGATCTAATTGAGCGTTGAAATTAATTAGGTCATATGCAAGTCATGTGATCATAAAAAATTTAGTACAATAATATTTGTTAGTCAATTGACTTGCATTTAATCGATAATTTTAACAACCAATCAAACTCGTAAGGTACAATTTGCAAGATATATTACAATTAAAGTGATCATTGCAAATTTTAACAACCAATCAAATTATAAGGTACAATGCAATATATATTACAATTAAAATGATCTTTGCAAATTTTTATAGTTTGGAGTGCAAATGCAAATACCCCTATATACTCCCTAATCATTGCAACAAAATGGGATAGAGAAATTATCTAGAATATTGGGCCACCAAACGTTTTTGATGGAGACTGGTCGAAAACTCGAAATTGAGGATACATTTAAATTGTCATGAAGAATTCTTTGGAATAACATGATTTGATATATATATATATATATATATATATATATATATATATATTATATATATATTATATATATATATATATCTTACCAATAATGATTTTAATCGCGAATAACTTGCATGGGAAAAAGCTATTCCTCCCCTAGTTAAGGCAATATTGTTCATTGGCCTTAAAAAACATCATTATCAAAGTGGGGAAGTACTTTACTGTGTGTGCGCCTAAATTCAAATTAGATCTTCCACACGTAGCTCGGTTTATTTATTGCATCGTGTATACAGATTTACTATAATTGAAGTGATCACACTCCATAGACTTCTTAACAAAGTTGACTTAAAACTTTCTTTCTAGATGTGGAGCTTCATGTTTTAATTCTAACATTCAGAACCCAACCATACAACCATACAAACCCGTTGGGTTTTGAATGTAAAAATAAAACCCAGTTGAAATTATTTAGGAATCTATTGCAGTTTTGAAATTGTGTCTAGAGATGATTTTTCACTTAAAATCGTCTTTAAAATACAATTTTTGTATATATGATGTACAAATTTTAAAAAATCAATCCAAGTGGAAGACACGATTTTATAGATGTGATACTATTATGATCATTCTACAATATCTACACTCTCCCAACCTACTCTCCTATGCCGATCAAGCAAGATTCAAACCACCATGTGCACACATGCTTGAAACTAGCTTTCAAAGCAGCAATACAATCCCCTATACGATCATGCACCCATGGCCAACCATCCAAAACCCATGACCGACTAGCAATCTCAAGAAAATTAGCATATTTAAAAAAAAAAAAGAAAAAAAAAAAAGACAAATGATAAGGGAGACAGCTAGTAAGATAAGAGAGAAATGGTGACCTGAAATCTGGATGTCCAACAATGATTGCATGGCATGTTAATAATAAGCCTAAACCTGATAGTAATATGAACCATATTAACTAAACTTATAAACAAAAAATTTCTATTGAATACTTTTTTTGATAATTCGACAGTTACAATAAGAGGAGGAGTTTGAACTCTCATTTTTCATGTAAATGAGAAGCGATAAGGCTCTTGACTTTTCTATTGGATATTTAATATTCAGAGTACGTATTTAACAATTTTATCCAAAGTAAAACAAAACCATCAATTATTAAAAATACCACAAGTCCTCAAAAAAAAAATCTCCAATGACATTATAAATTCCAATTCTCAATAATGAATTCTTAAATACAATAATAACTATAAAGTTAAGCACAAAACCACCAAAATAAAAAGGTTCTATTTAAAGGTAAGACTTAGCTCCTCCAAAACTATTAAAGTTGCCGTTGCTCCAATGGATAAACTTGTTCACTGAAAGGGTTTGTTTTTTTGTTTTTTATTTTTTGAAAAAAAAAGAAGAAAAAAACAGGGTGAGCTAACAGAACTCAATAAGGGTTGGGTGACATGAGAATTTAATAAGAATGCACATAAATCTATACATAAAAGAGGAAGTTGAGGAAATGTTCAGTTTTAAAAACCCTAGAAACTAAAAGACTTCTTGTTTGGGTTCTTTTTATATACACAATTACTCTATATTTTGTTTCTCATTGTTAGAATAAAAGCTTAATGGTCTTTAGACCCAATATACCTTACTTTATTTGTGTAGCACTCATGTTATTTGTACTTGTAGTATACTCTTATTACTTGTACTTTATTCATATATTGTTTATATAAAAGCAACCCTTTGTATGGTTTTATTTATTCAATATGATAGATTTTTCAATCTTAACATAAATAACACTCATAGATGATATAGGTTTCTATCCCAATTAACTTTTATTAATTTCTCTTTTCAATGCCTAATTGGATTCATAACACAAAGAAATGATACTGCACATTATTCTTGATAGCCTTATCTTATGTGTAGAGAGGCAGAGTTGTTCATGGAAGAAGGATGTCTATTCTGGAACAAAGGCAAAAGAATAATCTTCTTTTTGTGTTTTTCTTCTGGCGATTGTTCCGTCAGGGTCCGACTTTATTCTACTTTGGGATATTTAACCACAAACAAATTAGTAGCTTATTGGAACAAATCCAAAAATAAAAAATTTGTTGACTTTGTATATATTATCCTCCAATTTTTACATTTTTTTTTTTGTAATATGTATAAGTGATTGACATATTTTTGGGATTTTTATTTTATTTTTTTCTTATAAACTACTTATTTGTTTAATTGTGATTAAATACGTGAAACCCAGTTCAATCCAAGTGAAATAAAACTGGGATTCAACCATATGAGTATATGACTATTGGAGTTCTATTGCCTTCCTTCCAGAATGTACACAAGTTAACGACAACAGAGTTCGACGCTGCTTTACTGTGTCAGACTCGTTATATTTTCTCCTTTTTTTCACTGTTGGGCTCAACTCCTTTAAGCAATACTAGCAGTTGGTTTTCGGCCCGTTACTACTCAGGCCGGCTCAATAACAGCTTAGGCCATTGTTTAAAGCCTAAAATGAAAGAAGGCTCCCCAAATATTAGTCAATAAAATTTAATTTTAAAAAACACAATAAGATCTAAAAAAACATTCTCAATTATAAACTGACAAATTGTTCCTTTAAAAAAAGAAGAAGAAAAATCTAGGTTATTAATTATCTTGTAGGAGTGATAATTAAGCCTCAAAATTTAGCTAATAAGTGGATGAAAATCTATCTTAGTAGGTTGTGCATTATATGTGATTCTTTATTTTAGACTGATTTTTGGTAATTTCTAAATCTCCTACACACAAAAAAAAAAAGAGAAAGTAAAACTTAAGTATAATACTTTAGATGCCTCAATTATTATTATTTTTTCTCGATAATTCAATAGATATGCAGGATTTGAACATTGGATGTCTCTATTTGAAACACTAGGAAGTGTTAGTCGAGCTATAAGGCTCTTAGCAGTTCCACAATTAAATTCAAACAAATAATTGCATTACATTTTATTTTTATTGAAAAAAAAAAAATAAATTTGTTTGTGTTTGAATTTAATTGGGAAACCTAATGTATTGTGCCTAAGAAACTATACCTACATTTTACCAACAAAAAAAATATATATATATATATATATAGTTAAGCTCTCTCTCTTCAAAAAGAATTCTACTAACAATACCAGTTACAATTGCTTTAATATAAAGAAGTTTTTCTAAATTAAAATTGATAAAAAAATCCAAGATTGACTATGTCATAAGAAAGATTAAGTGGATTAGCCATAGTATCAATTGAAAAAAGAGATGTTGATAGAACTTGAATAAAACAACTTAATTAGTAGTTTTATATCTCAAAAAGCAATAAAAAAAATTTAAATGAAAAAAATACTACTTAAAAAGTTAATAACATTCAATAGATTTTATTTTATTTTTTTAAAATGTTAGAGAATGCCTCATTTAAATTGTTGCCTTAGGCTTCAAAATCTCTTGAATTAGCCCTAGTTAGACTCATTATATTTTCTCCCTCTTCGTTTTGTTGTGTGTGTACAAACCAGAGAAAACTTTTCTTCATCTCTAGGATAGGAAAAAAAAGAATGAAAAAGGAAACACACTCTTATAGTATGACCATGGGGGATTGTTTTGTCGAAAGTCATTCACACCAAGTTCTACTCCATGTGGCACAAATCAACTTTTAAGGACAACGCTATCACGTAATTCTATAATTTAATGAGATTAAAACTAAACTAACTAAAAATATCTACTTTTTTATTTTTCTGTTTATTATTCGGATTTAACTTCTTCTTCTTTTTTGGCTGTAAACTTTGTGTATTCATATAACTAGTAGAGAAATACAAATACAATTGAAACAATATAGAATTACTCCACAGTAATTATATCACCGTCGATAACATGACTTTGACAAAATCCAGTTATTTTGATATAGATGAACCTACAGTAGAACACCAAACTACATTATAGTTCTCTATGACTATAACACTAACATTTTCAAAAAATAACTCTATGTTTTACTCACTAAGCCTCTCAATAAGCCCACTAACTCACTTGACTATTAAAATTCTTGAACAAAATGTTCCCGACTCATGGAATTCCCATGAACTGTTATTACACTCATTTGCAATTCCAATCCATGTTACACTTCTCAAAGAGTCCAAATCTACTTGAAATTATCAATCAAGCAATTTCTTATCTTGAAAATGCTTTATTTCAAGCACCATGAACCATTAATTGTACTTGATTAACACTTGCATTAAATGGAAACCAATATATTTACTTTATTAATACACTTTATATATATATATACTTTCTTACTTAAATGGTTATATTCCAAGCAACATGAATTATGCATTTTACTTGGTTAATACTTGCATTAAATGGGAATACTCTGTGTACAGACAGATCATTTAAACCTATGTTTATGTTACAAAGAATGATATATTAAATGTTAATTATTTATCTTTCAAAGAAGAGTGACACATGGTATTAATTAAAAGATAAGATGGAAGGCTACATGAGTGGGGGCACTTGGCAAAATCTCAAGTGTGCCACTTAACAGAACCTTAAGCTCTCACAGCTTGATATCTACACTTTTATATATGTAAATAGACATAGATTTTTCCAATAGAAGCGGTTCCTGATGAGTTATGATACAACTGTTGGATTAACATTCGAGTATGCAAAGTGCAATGATAATTCTCTCGTGTTTTAACTTTTTAATATTTAAATATGTACACTTGTACAGGCTTCATTTCTTTTGAGGATTTCTTTCTTGCCTTCTTTCTTTTAAGCCTAAAGCATGTTCTGGTGGGGATTTTTGGTTGTTTCACAAACCAAACTACTTTTGAGGGACAACTGGACAAGCCACCATGGCATCCAAGAATATCTTTGCTCGGGGGATGAGACAAAGACATATCTGTTTTATGACTTGGAAACAACACTAAGAACTAAATAATCACAGTTACACGTCGGTTAGTTGAATGCCCATAAGTCAAATTTGTGTTATGACTTGGAAACAACACTTGTCAAGTACTAAATAATCATTCTTACATGCGCCCCTTAGTTGAATGCGGCTTCTAATTTTTGAGTTGTTATTAGTATGACAATGATGGAATATTTTGGCACAGAGATGATGCTGTAGCGTGAGTATTGATGCTCATGCTGTTCTCCCAACCCCCCCAAGAAAAAGATGCTCATGATGTCCAGTTTATAATCTAGGCTGTGGGGTCTCTTACTCTTTTATTGCGTCACATGGCCTTGAACTTGAAGTAGTTCTTCCAAAGGACACAAAAGACTTCCTTGCAAGAGTGGGTTGTGTTTGTCAAAGTTGATTTTCCTCTTCTTTCTTTCATTCTTTCTTTTTTTGATGATTGATAGAGTGATCAGTTTGGCCCCAAGTCAAAGTTTATTTTTAGTCTACCATGTTCATGCGATATTAGTGCCTCAATCCATGAGGTCATTTTTGGTTAATTCCTAAATTATTGTGTTTTTTTTCCTATGGTACACATGAAGCACAATTCTACTGTGTTCAATTTGGGAAAAGTTATGAGACAACACATGACATGAAATTGGGATATAATGTCCACATAATTATAGATGTGAATGCTCTACCAATGTACAGTGGTTAATTTACCCAATTCGTTTTTCAGGAAATTAGGGGGGGAAATTTAGAACTAAAATGCCAAAAAAAAATGTAAGTAATGCAAAACCATGCCAAAACAAATAGAAAGTTATTCCTTTAAATTTCGGATCTTAGTAATGTTAGTGAAAATAAAGAGAAAAAAAAAAATCAACAATGGAAAAGTTCATTATATGAAAATAAAAGGTTTACAATGACTTTAAAATAACTCTAACCCGTTACATTGAAATTTCTCAAAATACTTTTTCCGTACCATGGGGCACCCCCAACCTATAATTCATCCCAGGAAATATAAAAATAAATTAGCCACATTGGACCTTATGACCTCTTTTTTTTTTATAGGACCTTATGACCTCTAAACTATATAGGCACTAGACGTCTCATTTAGAATACGAACTATATCTCTAACTATCCCTTTTTGGGGCAGTAAAATTAAAAGCTGATCCATTCGAATAACATTTTGACATTTCTTTCTGTAAGGCCACTTTCCTATACACCTACTAAAGAACATTTTAGATGTTCACAGGAAAAAAAAGAGGAAGTGACATTAATGGCAATCTTTCTTTAATTTTATAAAAAGAGTGAGATATTCTGTTTTTGCCTTTTCATGCAACATAAGTCATTAACTATTATGTTTCTTTTATGCGAAATCATGTGAAGGAACAAGTGCAATAACTCACATTGAATCATTCTTCAATTCCAGAATCAAACTATCAATATGAAGTAAGCAAGTGCTTCACAGCTTACAAGAACAAGATGCCGCTTTATGAGTGTTTTAAGTGTAAAACTATATATAATGCATACGTACATTCAACACAAAATAGTCATGCATCATTCAACAAAAAAAAAAACAAAAAATAGTCATGCATCATCATGATCAACCTTGCCCCCACCCTGTCCATCTCTGTTTGTTTCTCCAAATATATGTTCGTACGTAGGCTCAATTCTTAGACAGTTTGCCACCACATAAACACGCGTGCACTCATATTATGACATTTTTGTCATGTTCACGTCATTCTAGTTACAATTATTACAGGAATGTAGCTTATGAATGGTTATTTAATTAGCTTAAGGTGATTGTTGTCTCAGACTATTATATAGTTAGGTGTAGATATATATATCTTTAAAGTCCAGATATATCTATCTACATTTTTTTAATAAATAATATAAATAAATGATGTGGCATTATGGTCACATGAAATTAAAACCAAATTACATGATGAGCGATCTTAGCTTACACATACAAAAAAGGAGGTTGTTGAGTGACAAAGGCATCTCTCCACTGATAGAGTTATTTACTCAATATGGACAACTCTATCTTCACGAAAATTGACTCTTCTCTCCAGTACAAGCCCCATCTCACCCTCAATAATTCATTCTCTTACCAATCAGTTCATATCTTCAACCCCCCTGACCCCACCACCATCCCCATCCCCAACATATAATGGTCCCTTCCTAGTACTCTTCTGCCCATAACTTAGTTTAACTTGGATAATTTAGTTCCAAGATGTATGACACACACATAGGTTTGGATGACACACACATAGGTTTGGCTTGAATCGACTGCTCCATTGTACTAGATGTGACACAAACATAATACGTGTCAGTAGGGACATAGCCAGGAATTTTTCCCAAGGGGGGTTGAGATAAAAATAATAATAAAAAAAAATTCCAAAAAATAACTTGTTACATACACATATAAAATGTATGTGTAACATAATTTAACATATGCTATTTTCTCATATATAACAATATATTTATATTTAGTTAGTCTTTTTTTTTTTAATAAGTAAAAAGATTTGTAACTCTTAACTACAAAATCCGTAACTATTCTTTCTTCTAGAAAAAAAAATGTTTATATTGCTATTTCTCCAAATGCAAAAAATAAAATTAATAATAATAAAAGTTTCTATTAAAGAAATTTACTTATCTATTTATATGAACATATATTATAAATATGTTATGATTTAATGAGTTATGTATGGTATAAGAGTAATAAGAGGAAAAAATAATGCATTAATCATTTATATAAACTTATCTATTTTTTAAAATATATATATATATACATTGAATACACTTTGACTTAATGAACTACATATGGATAGAGTAATAAAAAAGAAAAAAAAAAAATGATGTTCTAGTCATCATTTACAATTTTACATCAATGTAATACAATTATACAAAATATAAATGAGGATATTGCTTAAAATAGATTTTTTTTTTATTAAAAAAAAAAATAGAAAGGGGGATTTTAAAAAAGGCAACAGGGGCCTTGGGTCCCCATGGCTCCATCCCTGCGTGTCAATATCATATTCCACTTCAATTCACTAGCACATTTGGACTATCCGGTGCTATGAATGTGACTCAAACACAATACATGTAAATCTCATGTGCCCATTCAGAGCCGTAGAGCATTGGACGAAAGGTTTGTCACCACATAAGCTGCAATTAAATTTTGTAAGAAAATAAAAGGCAGAATCCGTCTACTCGTTTACCTACATTCAACTACATCTTACATTTGTAGAATTCAATTGACATAACATGCAAGTGTACACAGTACCAGAGTCAAATTTAGCTGCACTCTCTTTGACCTTTATTCGTTTATTTGTTTATTTTAAATTGATAGATTCTGTGATCCTTTAGAAGTCTTTGTATACCTTTGACGGGGTTGGAAACACAAAAATCACAAAGGGAAAAAGAAAAACACTGTTTACTGTGCTTGTGGGCGGGTTTATTATACAATTAAAATTCAAAATTAGCAACGTGCTTCAATGCCGCCCTATATACACAAGAATTCCAAGCTTAGTTGTGTAGTTTATCATATAATATATTTTGTCCAGTCAATCACGCTTCTTACTCAGATCTAGAAGCACAAATTAAACAATTGAAGGAATCATTTCCCATAAGAAACAATCTTGACTCACCTTTCATTAGTACTATTATATCTTTCATTTTCAAGACCCTGGTCTTATCTTTCTTCCTCTTCTTAAGGCTTTTCTCAGTTCTCTCCCTCATTCCTCAAAAAATTAAAAAATTAAAACATATACTGTTTATTCTAGAATATATGGACCGTCAGTAAATGAATTATATAGGCAATGCATGAAAATGTTACCCACTATTCATGGTAGACCCTTTTTTGGGGGGGCAAGTTCTTCATTATTGTGGACCCACTTCAAACTTCAAAGGCAATCAGATGATCATGGCCCTGTGAATTGCTCCATTCTTGATTGAGGATTAATTAACTACCTTGTGTCTTGCTTCATTCTTGATTAATTATGGTGCAAGAAAAATACTTAAGGATATGGTCATGTCTCTATGTGAGTATGTTGCATGACCTAGGATAGCCTAGATACAGGGACAAAGGCACATGTACTCCTAGTGCATGTTTGGAATTCCATTAGGATGGCAAGAAGCCTTTTTTTTAAAATGCAAAATCCAAATTTTGTGTTTGGTAAATAGGAAAAAATTATGGTAAGCAAAAAAAATTTGCTTTCAAAAAACACATTTTGGGAATGAAGTTCGAAGCTTTATTTTCAAAACATGTTTTTGGCAAAAAGCAAGGTAGAGAAATGGGTTCCCAAACTCACCCTTATTCTCCCTAAAATTTGAAGAAGAAGAAGAAGAAAAAAAAAAATGTATATATGTATTTAAAAGTTTGGATTGAAAATTTATATTTGTCCCTCCAAATTAAATACTAGTCATTTCAAATTGAAAATTAACTTAAAGAATCTAAAAAAGATCGAAAATGGTCACTTGACTCATATGTGTTTGGTATTAAAGTTTGTTTGTTTGAGTGTTTTGTATTTTTATTTTTTCACCTTTTTGTGTTTGCAATTTTTTTTTTTTTTTACCTAGCAAAACTAATTGGATTTTTAGTATCCGAATATTAGATATATAATGATAATACATATGACTTTTAACTTTCATGTTTTACGCTATTTCCTTTTTAAATGGTGTACTTCTATTTACTTTTCAGTTTCTACCACAATTACGACATGATCATTATCAATCATGAATTTTTTTCAGAACTACATTTCACTACAAAATAAAAGATGATTTTTTTTTGTACATTGACAACAACAACAACAACAACAACAACAACAAAATTATGACATTTGGCACAAAATCAATTATAAATGATTTTCTCAATTTAAAACAACGTCAAGTTCTATTTTGATGGATCACCAAAAATTGAGTAATAAAATACATAAGAAAGTAAGAAAAAATCATTTTATATAGTTTCTTCCGTTTATATTTTGTTAAATTGAATAGATGTTAGTTTTATTTTTCATACATTAATTTAGTTTTGAATTTTAGTACATTTCTTATTCTTAAATGGTCCCAAAAAAATTCGTACTTCTGACATTTCCAAATAACCAGATTTAATTGCTCTGGATCCAAATCAAATCGCAGAGAACAAATCCTAATTCCATCTCTGGCAAGATAGGACCCATCTTAGCTATAGCTTTGTCTTGGCTACCGTTGCAGGCTAATCCATTATCCATAGAATCATAGTCCATTGCACAATGTACGAGTACATCCAACCCATCTCAAAATGTTCCGCTGTTTTTATTTATTTATTTAATGGAGAGGCAATTGAGCATGTGGCCGAGAAAGTGAGCAAACTCTAATTGGGGATTACTTTTCTAAATTCGTAGGTGTAGACTTAAGTTAACCCTGTTGGATTCTATAAATCTGTGGCTTCTTGTATTTTCACTTTCACTGCTCTAGCTAGCTTAAACAAATATTAAAAACTTTCGCACACATACACGTACAAACACACACACACAAGGAGAGCAGCTATGCCTAATGTTACAAAGAAGGTTTCCAATTCTAATGAAGATCCTATGGAGCTTAGAAGAGGTCCATGGACTCTTGAAGAAGACAGTATGCTTATCCATTACATTGCTTGTAACGGTGAAGGTCGTTGGAATCTGCTAGCTAAATGTGCAGGTACAATAACAACAACCATTCCATAAATTAGTTTTTTTCTTCTATTAAGATGATTCATCTTTGTAATTTTCCTCTCCTACTTTTTCAGGACTGAAGAGAACTGGAAAAAGTTGTAGATTGAGATGGCTGAATTATTTAAAACCCGATATTAAGCGTGGGAATCTTACTCCACAAGAACAGCTTTTGATCCTTGAACTTCATTCCAAATGGGGTAACAGGTGAATTAATTTCTGCTTATATCATAAGCCCAAGTAGTAGAGTAATTTATTAACTTGGTTTGTTTGTGCTATTGTTTTTATTGTACAAATTTTATCAATTCATAAATTAACTTGGCATTCTTGTTCATACTTGTTGATTTGAAAACTATAGGTGGTCAAAAATTGCACAACATCTACCTGGAAGAACAGACAATGAAATCAAGAACTATTGGAGAACAAGGGTGCAAAAACAGGCACGTCAGCTTAATATTGAGTCTAATAGCAAGAGGTTTCTTGAAGCAGTTCGGTGTTTCTGGATGCCAAGATTGCTTCAGAAGATGGAACAAACTTCTTCATCCCCTGATTCTACTTCTAATTCTTCATTGACAACCATGAATTCCCAGAGTTCTGCACCTCCTCCATCACACAATCCAATAGCCTCATCTCTTGTGTCACCGAGTACTCTGATACACAATATAAGTTATCCCACTGAAAATTCAAGTTGTATCACAAGCCCAAGTGTTCATTCCTCAGATTCCTTAAAAATCTCAGAACAGCCTCAAGTTCCTCAACACCCAGCAGCTCCTTTCTATGCTTTTGGCACCACGGTCTACAACCATCAAAATCCAACTGATTGTTACTTTGTGGACACTAGCTATAACATGGAGTCTTTCAACCTGGACCCTATCTCAGCAATGGGCACCTATGATGAGAACACTCTGTTGGATTGCCAGATGGCAGATGGTGATTGGATTTCTGACAGCATGGCAGATTCTTTATGGAACATGAATGGAATGTAACAGTTTTTAAGGATGATAGTTGAGATGGGCATCTTGGGTGTGGTCTTGTTATTATGTGAGTCTCCACCCATAAGCCTTTGTTGTGAAACTGATCCAGATAGGATTTGATACTTAGTGTAACTTACTCAACTACTCAAATATTTTAGTTTGAAGGTTGTGTTATGCAACTCAAAATCTATAGCAAATTTGAATTAAACTGGTAAAATATATAGTTAATGTGGTGAGTTATCTTGTAATGGGGTTTATAATTATAGGACTAAAGGAGTTGGACAAGGACAAGACTGTACATAGCTAGATGAAGCAAATGTATCTTCTTTTTTGTGTTGGTTTGTTATTATCAGTGCATTTTCAACAAAGTAAATTGAAATTATTTGCAGCTTGACCCTATAATGCAAACCATGGGATATCGACTGTGTAGTCAACTCAAAGAAAAGATCAAGAGGAACTGACACCAAAAGGGAAGAAAAGTGGAGTCACATCTAGTTGTGGGGGCACACATTTAAGTATAACATGTATATGTTTGTTTTTTAGGAAAGGGCGATGAATGTGGTGAAAGTGCTATTAAACAGGAATATTAAAAAAAAATGTTAGTTAGGTGATTAAATCCACCTTTACCGATCCACCTTAAACATTAGAGTATGTAGTAATTTGTAAATAAATAATAATAATAAAAAAAAATGTATTTTTTCCTAAAATATTCAAGTAGCAATGTGCAAAATAGTCAAGAGCCTTGTAGCTCAAGTGTTATATTGTTTGTTCTCATTTATGAAAATAATCAAGGTTTGAATCTTCTTCCTCAATTATCGAATTATCAAAAAAAAAGAAAAAAAAAATTCTCAAAATAATAAAGTGGTGGAGTCACTTTTATAGGTGGTTTAGCACTCCCCCCTTTCTAAGTAAAATAATGGTGACCTGCCGAAGACTTGAGAATGATGAAAATAGTAAGGGAGAGAATTATGTCATCTATATATGGACATGATTGGAGCCTATGAAAAGCTACAGCTCTCTATAGACATATATATTTGATAAACAGATAAACTCGTAGTTTGACCCCATAACTCCACCCTACCCCTCCATTTCGATCTCAAAATGTTGGAACATGTAAAATAAATCAAATTCGCCATTCTCTATTGATTTAAACTTTTGAAGCAAATGATGATTGTTATAATATTATCCAAGAGTAAACAACTTGTATCAAGTCTCCAAGCTCCTAATTAAAACACAAAAACGCATCCACGTAGACATGGCCGAACTAGGGTTATCTCATAAATGAGAATAAATTAGGTATTTAGAGAAACAATAATAATGTCCAATTCACTTTTTTTTTTAATAAAATTTTAGTCTCTAAAATATTTAATTTATTGTATGAAAAGTTTTCATTGAGCTTTATATAATCTTACATTAAATGATGATTTTTAGTTTAAAATTATAGCCTCAAAAAGCCAAGAAGATAAATTGAATTAATTAAAAACATTTCTTGTGATGTTAATTTAATCTTTTCTCAAAAAAACATGAATTTTTTTACTTACATTTTCCAAGCAATCACATACATAGTTATATGTATGTATGCACATTCAAATATATGTATAAATGTATGTGTATGTATGTATGTATGTTTGTAAGTATGTATCTTTCTGATGAAATATGATCCGATCCCTCAAACAAAAATAGGAAAATTCCCAATTCTATCTGTAGAGGGTGATTTTTCAAATTTAAGAGAAGAGCAGTCTATGGGCTTGGAGTCCCCTTTATCTTCAAGTGACCGAGCAAGAATTAACCATGATCTTACTAAACAAAGATAAAAACTCAGATTTTTGGTCAACCTAGTGGGGGTTGTCCTTTAATCCTCTAAAGATTAAGTCAGTAATGAAGAAATGATCTATTGATAAGCAATAATCAATAATCTTAGACAAAGTGTGTTAAGAGAAATAAATAACAACATCTTTAATGCTCATAACCCCGGTCTATTTATACCTCCAGTAATTGCTTCCAAGCCTCCACATTTTGCTCCTTCAGGATATTTCGGCCAGCTCACCCCTAGCCCAATGCATTTCCCATTTAATGTTATAAATATTCAGAATCACCAAAATCCCTCATCGAAAGTCACATTTATGACTCTGCCATTCTTGAGATATTTACGCCACATTTAATGCTTAATATCGTGTTAGTCTCCCGATTATTCTAATTATGTTCAATAATTCCCAAACACGTGTCAATCACGCATTTGTTTGTTTACTATTTCAAAATTTTCTCCCCTTCACTAACCTTCCCTAGTTTAATTTTCAAGAATGACTTTGTCACACCCCACCCCATAGAAATTCGATGAATATATACTTGACATGTCCTGAAACTCCATGGAATTTTATACCTTCCCATCACCGGCATTTTCTTTTGACATGTAGAAGTGATAGCATAACACATCACACATCATTGTCACACTAAAGACAAGCTACTTTGCGCGTGGCTAAAGTCTCATATAAAACAATTCTTTCAAGACCCTTTGTACACACAATATATTAATCCACGAGCTCATGATCATTCCTTAGGTTTTCAGATAGAATAATGTTTAACAAAAAACTCAAAAATATAGTCCTTAATTACACCCTATTTAAAAAGGTTCAAGAAACAAGTTGATGCAAAGATTTGAGAGAAGTATTAAGTAACGACAAAAAAAAAGGTACCTTAAAGTTCAGGTCAGTTTCAGCAAAAGCTTTTAAACTCCCACTTTGTGTTACTTTTCACAAAATTAAATCCCATATGTCCAAAGTGCAATATTCCAATGCATTATTATGAGACAATGCCTTTAACAAGGCCTGCCCTAATAGATAGTTACTATGCATGTAGAAAACTACTTGTGCTTATGCACGTATAATTGTTGCCATCTAATCATTGATTTCATTAGAAGTATTGTTTGGTCTTCATTGCTAACATTGACAAGTCAACTAGTTAGACTAAAACCTTAAGCTAGACTGATCAATCCTGGCTTAATTGACGGAGACAATATTAAACTAACTGAATCAAACTCTAGGAAGAAAAGTATTGCCATCTTGTAACCAGGGACAAAAACCGAGCAGATGATTTTTTTTTTTTTTTTTTAAATACTGTGAACTTTGTTCTCTAGCAGGAAAAATGAGTTCAAAACATTGCTACGTACATGACACGAAAGACAACTAATATAAGATGATGTCAAAAAATAGACTAGTCAAGCTCCAAGAGTTTTAGAATTCTTTCCAAAATGATTAAGGGGGGAAAAAAAGCTCCTAATTTGATTAATCAATCCCTGCTCATGACGAATTGAACCCAAACCTTTTATAGTTTAGTGGTCCTATAAAATGGTCAAATGCTATATCCGATCTACCACCTATGTTGATAGCCCTATGGCCATAGGCTAACTCTTTTTTCTTTTTCTTTTTTCGTTCCAATGAAAAATAATGGGCCTCACAACATCAAAATCCCTACAATTTTATGGAACACAATCCTAATTTGACATTGTTAATAATAATTAATATTTGACAAAAATATAGAAAATACATGAAAATTGAGAGAATCATTTTATGATTAAGTTTTTATTTTCCGGATCTAATAATTTACCGACTGACTAGTCCTATAAAATTTTAAAGGATGTGATAGTTTGCCCACGACTTTTCTTTTTCTTTTTTCTTTTTAATCTAAGGCTAAAATTTCTAATCTATTATTAATCTAATTTGTATATAAATGTTCAAACTCATACTCTTTTAAAGGGATGAGTCAATTAGGGAAGGGAGGATACCACTGGACCAAATGTCTAGTGGATGTCTATACACAACTTTTAAAGTTACTTAATTAGATTTGTAATATTTAATTTTAAATATGAAATTGATATATTTCAAATGCGGAAATTCTTTAGATTTATAACTCTCTCTCTCTCTCTCTCTCAACAAATATAAAGGAAATTTCTTAGCTTATTGGCTCAATTATAATGAAAATAGTCCATGTCTCTATTTCGTAGTTCAGAATTTTAAATGAAATTTAAATATGTATTTCATCATAATTATTTTAAATTTTAAAAGAAAATGATTCTATTCTCAATTGTACTACCTTTTTTGCTTTTGAGAAAAAAGTTGTACTACCTAGCTATTGGCTACTTCAGAAAAAGTAGTATTAAAATGAACGGACTATTATGCATACCAGTATGACATCTTGTTCTTAAATGTTTATGTTGATCTTTTTAAGAGCTATCCGTAGTCAGATCAGATAATTTTTCCTTAAGAAAAGTTGAACAAATTGTGCTAGGTTTCCGTTCATAAAAACAAAATTGTGCTAAGTTTCCATGTGAGTTGGAACCTTAAAAGCAAGATAGATTAGACGCTCAAGATTAGATATTCATCCTTTCACATTTCAATCAAATCAACCTTTCAATGTCAAACATTAGCGTGAAGAGACTAAACTCCCAAAAGAAGCCTCATACTTTTCTTGCTTGGTAAGAGTTCTCGGCCTCTCTTATTGGTCCTCTAACCCTATAAATTCTAGGACCACCTCCCCCACAACCAAACGTTTTTTTCCTAAAAAGAATGGAATTATGAATTTATGATGACAGATGTGGACCTGTTCTATAGAGGTAGGTCCATTGAAGTGAAAGGCACTCAAGTCCATGATAATTTTTCTAGTGAAAACCCCCAGCACTAAGATGGCTCCTCAGTTGGTAGCTGTTTAAGGATGTTTGCTTAATTAGCACACTACTTTTAAACTTGGGTGAGCTTCAGTCAGATTAATTGTTAAATTCTATTCAGGTCATAATAAAAATTTTGAATTCAAGTTCCATCTAGGCTCTAGAAAAGAATTGAGATAAACTTTTATCATAGTAAGCAATGATAGAAGGAAAAAGCTCCATTTCTTTTTGTGGAGAATATATTTTCCGGGTTTTAAAAAAAAAAAAAAAAAAAAAAAAAAAAAAAAAAAAAAAAACCTACATATATATAGATATTACTTTTCCAGTTTGGGGGACAGGAATCCCGCAGTGCTCAAGTGTATTGAGAGAATAATGGATTAACATGTGTCATATCTTTATCTCTCTTTAGTACACTGGATACTAGAGGTCAGCCAAATCCTTCGGTTTAGTTGAATTCAAAATTTTATTCTTAAGACATTTTTTATTATTTGATTCACATGAAAAATCATTAAAATCACGCAAGCATGAACCATGGTAGTGGCGACGATTAGAGCAATGATAATAGTGTTGGAGGTAGTATGGTAGAACCGTAGAAGTGGTGCAATGGTAATGGTGCATTTTTCATTTAAAACAAACCGGCGTAATAAAGATAAGAAAAATTACTCCAATGATTGGTATAATATTAAAGTTAAAAATCTACTACAATGATAAAGCATAAATAGTTTTTTTTTTTTTTTTTTAATATATATATTGGTATAATATTATTTAAAAGTAACAAGTAAACTACTTTAGACAAATAATGCATAAGGGAAAAACCAAACATTTCATGTGTCATAAAGTGTCATAAACTTTAAGTCAAAATCCTAGTTGATCAAGGAGATCCAATTCTACTAAGAAGTCTTAAAATTTTTATTTATCGCAGTAGTATAACTTTTCATTGAAAAAAAAAAAATAGAGGTATAGAATTCAGATATTAAGTAATTCTGAAACATAAATCAATTATGAAATCTATTTAATATATAAAGAATGTTCACAAAAACTTTGGTATAAGGTTAAAGTTGTAGGGTTGTTTTTAAAATGCCACTGCCTATAATATTTTTTTTTTTTTTTTTTGATAAAGATAAGAAATATTTATTTAATGCATAAGATTGAAGGTACAGAAAACACAAAAGATACAAACACAGGACTACAAGAAAACTAAGCACTGAAGAACACAAAGGATACAAACACATAAAACAAAGACCAACAACACAAAATACAGATCTAAGAGACCATCTTAAAGAAAGCAAGAAACCCAGCATCAGGAGATGTCCAGATAAAAAATGGCTTAAAGATCAGACACCATCAAAGCAAACAGCAAGGAAGACGAATTGGCTTGACCATGGCAAACGGAAACCATGTGATGCGATTCTTAGGGGGCTTACCAAACGAAGCTTTTGATAGATCTACCCCAAAACGCAAGGGGTAGTCAGGAGCTACTCGAGATGGGAGAATCCTCTAAGGCCACTTTGTACCGAGCATCTACAGCTGTTGAAAGTCTTGCCGCATCCAAGAACAAATCCACACGATCCCCATAGAAGGCAAGCCAACCATGAAAATCGCCGAAAACAGCCTACAAAGGGCAGCAAAATGACCCACACAAGGCAGAGAAAAGCCCACAAAAGGGGCAGAAAAAACCCACAAAGGGAATAAATCCTATGATTATAATACACTATAGGCAACAAATAAAATGTAAGTATAACAAAGATCCAATCCCGAGTTCTCACAAGTTCTCTATAAAACTAGACTTATAATATTAATTACACAATCAGAAGGTTTTGAGCCAAAAAAAAAAAATGCGGTAAAACATTTATAATAAAAATTAAATAAATAAAATGGGTCCACACACAAATCCACCCACCAAATTTAAAAGATAATACATTTCTTTCTCCTTTCACTTCAAATTTAGTTCTACGCTTCTACCACATCAAGTCATGTCCGAAGACCGAAATAGTACAAACACACGCTAAAGAACTCTAGTAGAGTAGAATAATGGGGAGTGGGCACACAAGCAAAACCAGACGCCAATGCCACCTTTCAAATATTAATGACATAAATCTTGCATAATAGATTGACCCATCATAAGCAAAAGTTGTTAAATGATTCAACTAGGAGTATTAAATCACTTAGCTTCAAATCAGAAACTGAATAACAAATATACTTCTACCCAAAATTTGAGGCTTCAAAGAAAGGTCTATCTCTCGTTACATAAAGGCCTCTATGTGATCATTACAATGTCATTATTATAAACAAAAATAAAAAGGGATTATTACAATGTCATAGATGGTACTCAATTATTAAAAAAATGTGAGAAAATGGTGTTAGTGCTTTGATTCATTGCTATACGGTTGAATGCTCAAAACTGGGAATTCCTTTATTAGCTGAATTTCACCCCTAAATGGAATTTTCACAAGAGAGAGAGAGAGAGATCTGAATCTATCTTTAGACTGCTCAAATTGTTTGTTTATCAAGCAAGGACATAGTTTGAAAAGTCTGTTTGCTGGAACATCCAAGAGTTCTCTTGAATATCAAGATTTCAATGAGTTGAATACGTAGATAATCCTCGCCCAAATAGTAAAAACACAAATTCAATACTTTCGAAATTTCCTCAAAAATATTTTTCTTGAAGTTCCATCTAGAATAAAAAAACATTTTCTTTGTAGATTTTAATTTTATATAAAAATACACGAAGAAAAAGAGAAGTTTGCTTTCTAAACATCTTCTCAAAGAAAGGAGATAAGGCAAGAATTGACATTCTAAAAAGAAGATAAGGCAAGAATTGACATTCTAAAAATTAAAACGAGCTTAATGGGACATTATTAAAAAAGCTTAGAATTGGCAGATGAAAAGCTCCAGGATTCCTAATTGCCTAAAAGCCAAAACCAGTTTTATCAACAAACAGGTAACTCTTCTACAAGAATACAACATAACGAAAAGATGGAAGGATTAAAGAACTTCGATAGGACATTTCAATAGATTTTCCCACATGTACACTGCATGAAATTAAAGTTGCATGTACCTCACTAACCATGACATACATGATTTGTAAAATTGTAGTGAATGCGTTTGACGATGTTAAAAAAAATGATAAATACTTTATACACAAAATAGTTTAAGTATTGTAGCTCCTGCTTGCCACATTACATCTTGTGCTTTCCATGGTCAAGGACCTACTTCCCACCCTTGCTGTAGTTGCCTTTTAGTGTGACCGTCCGATTGAAGACAAGCTTCTCAGGAGTGGAATCTCTATCAACCACAAAATAACCTGGATTTGCAGATATAAAACATATACAATCAAATAGAAAAGCAAAACATGATACAGCAACCCGTTAGCAAAATATAAGCACGCAGAAGAAACATTTACAAAATAAAGAAAAGAACTGGCACAGCAAAAGCCACACAATATCAATGCATGATGGAAGCTAATAATATGCATAAACAACCCCATATGATAACAAATTTGGATGAAAGGACTAAATTGACCCATTTTGACAAAATGAGACTAAATTGACAAAAATTAAACCTTGAGGACTAATTTGACGATTGAAGTAAGAATCAAGGGACTATATTGAATTTCTACCTAGAATATATGACTACATTAGTTTGGCTTATTAAAAGCTTTAATGAAGGACAAAAATGCCAATTTCATGAAATAATAACAGCTGTTGCTTAAATATTGGAAGAAAATGATGAGTTTTAAAAGTGTATCTCACAAGTCCTGGAAAGCCTTATGTATGTTACTCAGGTGCTTAGGTCAAAACTTGATGCACAATAAAATGCAAAGTGTACCTTTTTTAAAAATTTTACAATTAAGTCATCAAAATATCCAAAATAAATAACGGTGAAAGGGTTCTGGAGTCTACCAAGCCTTTCGAACTGAAATTTGTCCCCAACTGCAGCATTCTGCAGCAAGGATGTGGCATATGCACCAGAAATCAACTCTTTGGACTGTGGGTTCAGATCAGCAAGCCAATCATCAAGTTCAGCAGGGTTCTGATTCAATATTGAAAACACAGGTAAGAATTTATTTCAAACACAAAACAGAGAAAGAGAGGAATAAGACAGCCATAGATAGTTGATGTTTGCCAACCTCCGAAAGGAACAATTTCTCAAACAATCTGACCTCCACCATGAGTGGATCAACCCCAGGGGAAGGTTCAGCCACCCAATGAAGAACTCCCTGCATAATATATGAATTGACGAGAAAAAAATTAAATGAAATTGAGCAAAGTATTCACCAAGCACCATTTTAATTTTGTGGTGCTCAAAAGAAGTTTCACATTTAAACACAAAATCCATCACAACAATGAACCTTTGGCTTTGTCTTCTTTGAAGGATCATACTCAGCCCGGATCTCTAGAATAGTTTCCTTATCATCAGCTAGGATAACTTCAGTACACTTTATGGGGAACGCATATCTGCACCAACAAAAAATATTTTCAGTATATAGCACAGATCTCCAAAATATGACAGGCAGAGATGAACTTGCAATATATACATACCTGAGTAGGACAGATTTACCCGGAGCAAGCCCATAATAATCCTTTGAATCTTTCATCCGGAAGTCAGAATGTTCAATGTATATAATATTGGAAAAGGGGACCTAAGGTGGAACCAGAAAAAGGCACAACCACTAACAGATTATAAACTGAACACATGAAGCAAAATCTGGTTTTGAATTAACATGAACTTAGCAATTAAAATAGAAAATGTGAGAAGTACTTAAAACGAGCAAAGTTATTCTCATATTTGATATTAGTCAATTTTGTTAAAGACCAAGCATAAATTAAGATATTAAGATCAAAATACACTCGTCACATTGAGCCAAATATTCTAGTGCCAAGATGAGTTAATGACACAGACAGAATGTTAAGTTGCCTAGCTGATGGTTCAACTTCTATATAGCAGCAGTATTACTCTCACTTTTAGTCTTAATAGAAAAAGAAGAAGAAGACGAAATCCAGTCACCTTGTAAAATGCAGATGCATCATCTGTTTGAGCATCAGGCCATCTCTTTGCATCAAGATCTATTATTGAGCCAGCTTCTAAGTTCGTAATAACAACCTAGAAACAAAAAAAGGATAATTTGTACCATGAGTGGGAACATATTAGCATTTGGCTGCGCTTATTTGCTTAAATGTGAGATAAAAAGTGACTTTAAGCAAATAAGCCAGCTTATTTGCTTAAAGGCACTTTTTGAATTTTTGTCTCACCTATAAGCTAGCCAAACGCATACGAAAGAGTTCAAAACAAGATATAAACCTTGAGCGGATGTAGCACAACCATTGCACGAGGCGCTGTTTTGTTTAGTTCTTCTCTTATGTGATACTCAAGGCGATCCAAATTTATGGTACTATTATCACTGTAGCACAAGAAATGGCACATTTATGATTATAAAGTGACATAGATCAAACACTTTTTTTTTTTGTGTTTCAATCAATGCCCAATACATGTATATCAAACCTTCTAGTGATTCCAACTCCCCGAACAAAAGCATTAATTGCAGTTGGAGTCACACCCCTACGACGTAAACCGGCAAGAGTCATAAGGCGAGGGTCATCCCAACCATCAACCCACTTTTCTGTTACCAATCGATTTAACTGCAAAAATATACAATAATTACTCTAGGAATGGTTCATAAGCATTATAAGATAAATATTTTTTCAAGCTTTCAACAGAAATATGTTATCACTCACCTTACGCTTTGACATCACGGTGTTGGTAACATTCAGTCGCGAATATTCCCATACATGTGGCTGGTAAAGGCCCAGTGCATGTAATAACCAGTAGTACGAAGCACGGCGAGTCTCAAATTCAAGTGTACACAGCTGCAAAAAATCCAAAAGTTGACTAAAAGAGTTGATACAGAACAAAACTAATAAGAGTTCATTGACAATCAGATACCATCTAAGATTCTAGGTCATACGCACAAAACATGCAGAATATATAAAATGCAAAAAAATTAAAGACAGAAATCTGAGCAACTGATTGTCAGGAATGAAACTCAGAGGGTGAAGACCTCATATCGCATGCAAAAGAGTGTGCATCAAAATAATATATGGATATTAGCTGATCAGCATTCACGAATTCTAACAAGCCAATAAGCCCATGTTTTATGAAGAGAGAGAGTAGCACACAAAAACAAAACAGAGCTCATAGATGTTCATAAAAAGTTCTGTTGAAAAGCAGACAAATCCAAAACTTTCAAACCTAAGCTGTTAATAGAAACCATAGAAGGCACCAGTTACCAGAAAACTCTGTGACCATCAGGCCCAAAAATTCAATGAATGAAGATGTTGACATGACATTCCCCCTTTCTATTCGGAACAAAACATAAATATCATATATTGTATAGTAAAGATACTACCTACACGTGGTTGCACCAAGTGGAGGCCCTCACCTATTTTTATTTCTATTTTCTTATTTGTTTCTCCTTGTACCACTATAGCACATAAAATTATCAACATAGTTTACTAAGTAAAATTCTATTATCAATCTTAAAGAAATTTAAAATACTACTCCAATTAAAACTCAATTACCAAAAGTTTCAAGAAATTATAAAAGAATTTAATCTATTATAATTTTTGGTTTTGATAAAAACTTGGTCTTACATGCCATGTAATGTAACATGAAGGAATTTTGTTATTCTATTTTTGCTACATATTTTATTCTTCAATTTCTATTATATTACTAACACATTTACCTTAGTTTACATATGATTTTTATCAATCCGTGCATCCCACGAGCATAGCACTATTCGACAATAAAACAACGGTCGGAAGCACACCTAACATCAGTAACCCCACTTACCGACACAAAACGAGTGAAAAGAACAATGAAGGCACCAGTTGCAATGGATACTAAACAAACTCCATAATGAAGAGCAGTCACATAACCATTATTAATGGTACAGAAAGCAACCCCAATATCAAAAAAAAAATTTAAAAGGGCAGGTGAAGGCCCCTGTCCAGCAATTACCACCAAGTCCCAAAAAGTTCAAATTGTGTTAAATCTAGAACAGGCTTCATTAAAACCAATAACTAATATGGCCATATCTTTTTTTCCTTTGGTCAAAATCAGGCTACATCACAAGAACATTACAATATAACCACCACATGGAAAAACTTATCTAAAGATTTATCAATCCCTGACACCCATCAAGCCATGACCAGCCATGAAATATTTTTGGAAGCTTCAAAAACTGATGGCTACCACAAGAAAAAGATGACAAACAATACCAAGTAATCCAATCTGTTCTTGATTACTAGTACAAATTCAAGGCTTAATTTGAAAAATAACACATCATTTCAAATACAACTCTCCATAGGATGCTTTGCATTTTTAGATACAGTGTTGGTAAAAGCATCAAGCACACCTAAGCGCATTGGCCTCCTGGAGCCTAAAGCACAAAATTTTCAAATATAATGTATAATAACCTCTAATAGAAATATCCATAACATATAATTAAAAAAAATTAATAAACTCAAAATAGTAAAATATTTATCCTATTAGCTAGTATGATTAGTGCAATTGAACACAGCCTTTAGGTTCAATTTTTTTTTTTTTATTGGCACCAGGTGTCCAAAGCATTTTTGCTCCGACTAATCCCGGAGTAGTTTATTGAAGAAATAGATTATGTTGTGTTCATCATCATGAACACAAAATAACCTGAAAGAATTACAAAGAAGTATGCCCTAAATGTTACTGAATATTTGAAATCTATAAGAGAATCACATGAGACCAAGCAAACAGTGTTCGAAACAAAAAGGATCCAACTCTGCTTATGATATCTCCTTATCTTCGAAAATCCGGCTATTGCATTCCTTCCACACGAATAACGGAACAATGTTCCAAATACCTGAGGAGTGCTTCCCAAAACCAATTTAGCCATCCGAACAAGAGGTCAGCTACCGACTTAGGTACCACCCAATGAATCCCAAACGTAGCAAAGGCTACGCACCACAAACCACAAGCAGCAAATGATTCATCATCTCCCCACTACTCCGGCACATACAACACCACCCAACAAGTGAAAACCCTCTTTTAATAAGATTATCATGATTAAGAATTCTCCCCCAAGCTGCCTTAAAAATTTTATGTGGTAAATTTTACCAATGGACAACATGATAACAATCTAGTCAGATCAAGCATAAACATAAACATTTTATACAATTCTCTTGTGGTTTATATATCAAAAGACAGAAAAGCACAATAATAGTAAATTATCCTTGTTTGTGCCTTTTGATATGTAGACCAAACAATTTCTCGTATAAAATCACTGGTCGATGTTGTTTCCTTCAAGATCAAGTGGTTAATATTGATGATTCACATTTTTTAACAAAAAAATAAAAAAGCACACCTGGGCATGCTTTGTGTTTCTTCAAAAAGCACCAGAGAAGCACGCTTGAGGCGCACTTCATTAAAAGAGCTTAGTTTTAGCCAAGTGAAGCACTGAGACCTAGAGGTAGTTTTGAACTTTAAGCGTGCCTAAGCGTACTTTAACAGCATTGCTTACATATCTTTAAAGTGACAAGTTTCTTAAAAAAAATTCCCAACAAATGAAAATCTTCAATTTGTTCTAAGACAAAATAAGGAAATAACACCTATCAAAGGTAGAAAACATACCGAATGTGTAATATTCTCAATGGAATCCACAATGCAGTGAGCATAATCATAACTGGGATAGATACACCACTTGTCTCCAGCATGCGGATGAGGAGTGAACTGAAGAAATGAAATTTGCACCAATAAATACAACCATCTCCAAGTTTTTAGTAATCAAAGATGGTTAGCGTGCACACTTGCCTTGATACGATAAGCAATAAGGTCATACATATTATAATTATCACTCTGCATGTCTTGCTTCATCCGTAGTGTCGCTTTCCCTTCTTCAATAAGGCCTTTTCTCATATCATCAAAAAGCTTCAATGATTCTGCAACCGGTCTGTCCCTCCAAGGACTGTTCATCTTTTTTTCCCTGTACTCCTTTATTTCGTCAGGTGTCTAAAACAAACATTTACAAAGTCAGCAACTTTATCAAGATTGGTTAAGAAAACATTCCCAAGGTTGCAATGTAAAAGTGCTAAGCTCAGATTATTTTTTTAGTTTTTTGGTGCTAATCAAATTCCATTAAAGAAAATACGAAGCACTAGAACTCAACTGCAGCCTCAGCTACATATCCTTTGTCCACCAAAGAAGAGGAATTGGACCAAAAGGATTACAGTCCAGAGTCCATGTTACTACATAACTACCTAGCTTGATAACATTAAGCCAAGCAACGAACTTTGCAATAATTCGATAGTGGGATTGTATATTTGTATGAGTCAAACTGTAACTAAAAGCAGGCAACAAGTGCTAATTCACAGCAAATAAAATAATAAAATAATGTTTAAATTTTCCAGGTGATCGATATTTTGTTCAATTATCAAACAGCAACCTGATGATCAACATATGCATGACCCCTTCGTATGAGCTCCACTGCTAAATCATACAAATCTTGGAAGTAATCACTGGTGTAAGTGATCTGCGAAAATTCAGCAAACCTCAAAATGTTGCCAAGACTAAGGGTAGCAAAACAAAGGATGCGCCATTAATATAGAGCAACTGCTATACCTTAAACGGTTCCCAACCCATCCACTGGACAATTTCTTCAATATGATCAATATACTCTTTCTTTTCAGCTTGGGGGTTCGTGTCATCATACCTAACAGTGCCAAAAATCAGGGATCAAACACAAAAGGGCAGCTTTAAATTTCTCTCTTTTCAGTTCATAAAGAGCAAATGGAAAATTTAAAGGTAATTTATGATATCTTGTAACAAGCATTAAACCAAATAAGCCAATGAGCACTAGCTCAAATGGCACCTCCTCGCCACATAAGAGCAAGGTGGAGTGTGAGGTTGTGGCTTCGAGACCCACCAAGTGCGTGTATAACTTGCCATAAACAATTATACCAAAAAAATCATTATCTTCTAGCATATTGACAAGGTATAAAGAACATTCTTTTAGTTTGTTACGGGAGCAGATGGAAGCTATTTTAGTTCCACATGATACATATAGGTTTCAGCCATCCGACACCAAACATGCACATATCCTCTCTCTCATATGAGCATATCATCAATATCTGGACATTACAGAAGTCATTGGTAATACTGGATTTCAATCTGTTGCAAATATTGCAAATATTATGAATCTATCTTACAGTGCAATTTGAAACATCAAGCCATAAAACTAGATTAAGAACACTCAACAGACAAAGATAATTGAATGTTAAATATACATGCACCTTCTACCCAAAAAAAGAAGGAAATATATTGATATCACAAAATATGTCAAAGAAGCAGCCAGAAAATTCCCACCTCAGGTAGCAGCCTCCACCTCTATCTTTTGCTAGGCCAAAGTCTATAAACATCGCCTGGGTAGCCATTAAAGTCATAGAATGAGGAACAACCATGGTCTAAACATATGGTTAATCTAACTTAAAATATACAACTATATTATTTACCTTGGCATGACCAATATGTAGATAACCATTTGGTTCAGGAGGAAAGCGGGTTAATACTTTTCCTCCTGTTGCTTTCAAGTGTTTTTCAAGCAGTTCCTTTGTATTGCAACATCTCAAGACTGAACCATCACTGAAGAATACTTCGGTGTGCACCTGAAAAACAAGAGAATTGTGATCAATCTTACAAAAAGCTCATATGGAAAGGTGAATTCAAAATTCAAAGAGGAACAATAACAGCAATGAAAGAAAATCATGAATTTGTTAACCGTTTAGCTTATAAGTCAAGAGCCACAACAGATAAGAAGTGGTTTTTGGAGAATCACAAATCAATAGTAGGTCAATGAAAAGCTTCAAATCCTGAATTATTCAACAATGATAAGACTACAATTTCAATTTATGAAAATATCAATGCTTCAGTAGTAACATCACTACAATAATTAGAAAAGGTGAATTTCAAAAGTTAACAAGGAACCATGGCAGCAAGGTAAGAAATCATGAATGTGTTGACTGTTTTAACTTATAAGTCAGAGTCACAATAAGATAAGAATAAGCCTGATCCCTTTTTGAAAAGCATATCAACCCTTTCACTTATTTCTCATTTTTCTTGGTAATACACAAATCATAATCATCACACTAATGACATTAGCTTCCATGGAAATATTATGGTTTTTTATTATACATTTTTAACCATATATGAAAATTAAGTGAGAAAAAAATTTACAGTCAATAACACCAAAAATTAAAAATTATAAAAAAAAAAAAAAAAAAATTGATTGGTAAGTTACACATGCAATCAATTGATTGGTAAGTTACAGTCAATAACACCCAATCAATAGCACCAAAAAATTAATAAGATACAAGCAAATGATATGAACAATTGAAAAGGGATCATAATACAAATAAACATCTGAAACAGGCAATGACATACCTTGAAATTCTCCTCTGGCTGAGGAAATATCAAAAATGGATTAAGATCTTCTTCAGATGGCTGTTCAGGAGTAACAACCGCAACAGTTTTCTCCTACATAAGCATAAAGGAGGAGGGGGGTACAATTATCAGTCACATCTCAAACAGATGCAGGCAAACTTAAAAAAGCACTGCAAATGTGCCCACCTCTACTTTAGCAGGTTTATCTTTTTTCTTTTTAGAAGGCTTTTCATCATCTGCAGCAGTCCTTTCACCAAGTATATCATACAATTTTGCATCAACAAATTGCTGCAATGGGAAAAAAGACAAATGGCAAGCAGAATAGTTCAAGTGATGATTTAATTTAACTTGATAACCTATCAAACATAATCCAATTATAACCAAAGTTAACATAAAATTAAAGAAAATTACCTTCACAATTTTTGGATCAGCCCATGGGTGCCTCTTCCGAACGTGCCCTAATAATTCACCCACTAGACACAAAGAAATAGAACACGAAGTTTAAATTCTGAACAGAATGGGATGGTTTAGCATAATGGGTGAGGTTAAATGTCTACAAGTAGGAATAGAAGCAGGCGCACACATGCATAGAAAAAGATAGTAAAAAAAATCACAATAAAAAGAGGACGGTATAGCATGAACTGAAGTGTAAAGACAAAAATAAATAAAGGTCCATCAGTCATGCATCTACACACAAGCATAGGGATATAAATACCCCACAGTACTCCCACCTCAAAAATCCAATTGTTGACGAGATGTTCCACAACAAAGTGTAACAATGTTTACCACATGTCTACATCATAATATGACAAACCATTTTAACCAATTAAGGAAATCAAATTACATGAATAAATTATCAGCAATTCCTATGAATGAATCACTAACCATTTGTTCGATAGCGCTGCTCCAAAATCACATTCTTATTCTTTTCAAAAACCTCATTAACAGCTTGTTCAATTTCTTCTGCCGAAACCTCAACACCTGGTTGCAAAGACAATTGAATTTATCAATGTCCATAAAGACGCAGATGGAAAAAATTTTAAAAAATAAAAATAAAAAAAATACAGAGACACACACAAAACTGATACTCCCAATAGACAATTGAATTAGGGTGAGCAATAATGAAACAAAAGAAATGCACTCCAAGTTCAGACTTGCATACATCAAATTTAAAAACAAGGCATTGATCATCCTAAACATTCAAAAATTGTCAAAGAGATGCTCTTTTCTTATCATACCAACACCACACGCTGCTTCAAATTCATCCAACTTAAAATCCTCCGAAGCAGTAGCTCCAAAAAATGAAAGAGCCACGTCTAACTGGGCCGTCGTTTTAATCTGGAAAACAGGAACCGCATAAGACTAAATCCTTTCCATTCAAATTTTAAAAACACAATTTTTACAATCTAAGTCTCAAAATCATAATCAATGTTTAGGAAATAAAAAATAAATAAATAAATTAACACAAACCTTTGTGGAAACAATGTATTGCAGCAAGGTTGGGCGATGCACAAGGGCATTTGCCGGGTACTTTGTAGCGACCTGTCACGCATATTGCACACACCAAAAAAAGAATCAAAGATTGCTAACAACAATGTTGACTTAAAACTAATATAATTAAGACTTTCTATTAAGAAAAAAATAAAATTGAACTTCACAAACAAAGAGCTACATATATATATGACCAAGTTTCATTCATCGAAATTAATATGCAGAGAGAAAAATTACTGCTTCAAAAATTTAATCTTTACCATGTATATGAGATTTCCAACAGTCCGACTACAACCATCAGTAACACCAGCCTGAAAATCACACAATTTTAAGTAAAAAAAAAATTAATCATCAAATTGCATAGCTTGTGAACAAGAAATGCATGGATATATATACATATTGTCTCGATCTTCTCGGCAACCAAACAGATTGAGAAACAGGAAGAAAAATTGAATACCTCGTGAATGACAGCTGTTAGATTGGCGGTGACTTTGTTGTTGGCGATGGTGTTTTTGGCGGTTCGCTCATCCAATCCGATCTTGATGAACAAGTCAAGGTTTTTCTCCTTGTCGGAGCTCTCTTCCTTTCCCGGCATTTTTGAGAAAGTATCGGAGCTAGGGTTTCAGAGGGTTGTGTTACTTTAAAGCTCTGAAAGTGAGGCGGGTTGAAGCAAAACCCTAAATAATAAGAGAGAGAGAGAGAGAGAGAGAGAGAGAAGAATCTGTGGGCGTTGTTGGCGTTTTGGGATTAGAGATTCTTTCAGACCAAAAACGAATTTAGATTCCTTGTGGATTCTGTAGGCTGAGGAATTTAATTTTTATTTATATATATATGGTTTAGGAAATCAAAATTATATTTATATTTATTTTTTTGAAAGAAAAATATCTTTGCTTGGAAGAGTGTGTGAGAAGGACTGGGTTGAGATTGAAGCAGTCAGGGCAAAACTTGGGCCCCAAGTATTGCATTTGCAAATTGGAACTTGGAACCCAATCCATTAGTGGGATGGGAATTGAACCAGTGGGTCCACTCAATGTCCAATATGATTCCTGGTCTGTATGAATTTTTGCACTGCACTCTAGTGTTTAGTGTTTACTTTGTTCTTCCAATATATCTCATTTTCATGCAAAGAAAAAAAAGTATGAAACACAAAATATATAAACACAAGTGATTTTCCAATACTTTTATTTTCTCTCTCTTTTTTAAACTTGTATTAAATGATAGGCAAAAGTATTGTTTTCGTCCCTAAACTTTGTATAAAGTTTGATTTTCGTTCCTGAACTTTGAGAATTTCGTTTTTCATCCTTAAACTTTGAAAAAGTTCGTTTTTACACATAAATTTCGTCATTGAATTTTTTTTTAAAAGAATTAAATTTATGTGTAAAAATAAACTTTTTCAAAGTTTATGGACGAAAATAATAGTTTAACCTAAATAATAAACTATGTAAAAATACAATAATATCAAAAAATAATAATAATAAATAAATAAAAGTTATAAGTAGCCAATAGATAACACAACATCAACAAGAAATAAGTAAAAACAAAAAGACCTTAAAACAATAACTTCATTTTGTGAGATGAAAATATTAACCAAAAAAAAAGTTCAAGACAAAGAGAGCATATCATTTTGGTTTTATTGTTATTACTAGTCGCAAACCTGTGCGATGCACAAGAAAATTATTGAAAATAAAATCTAAATTAATTTTGATTCCTTTTACTTCTTTTGTTGAATATATATATATATATTGTAGTTCAAAATATTGTAGGCAAAATCGATAAAAAGACTTTACGAATCGGATTTAGGATAGATCCTACTTTTTTGTTTAAAAAAATAACTAAGAAAGTATTTACCATAGGATAATTAAAATTTAATATAAAGTAATTTTTCTTTTGGCATAAGTTGAATATAGTCCAACTTTTATAAAACACGATCCATGTTTATATTTACCATATAGATCATGTTTCCATCTAAAAATAAAATAAAGGATACTTAAAATAAGAAGAAGGACAAATATATACATGGGCACATGATTATATGATCAAACCTAAATAATTTTCATAACTCATTTCAAGCTCACATGGTTTTATTATAACAAATTCATCCATCTTTCTCTATTGACAGCAACAAAATTTAGGGTACGTTTGGTACACTATAATGGTTATTATACTGTAATAGGAATTAATATTACAAGGAATAGAATAAGCTGTAATGGAATAAGTATTACTATTCATCAGTTTGGTATCAACACATAAATAGAATCCTGAATCTGTATTCCATAGTTTGGTACAGTATAATAACGTGGTGGAATGACAATTTATTTTAGTCAAATTCCTAAAATACCCATTTTGAAAGGCATTATATATTTATACTTTTTGTGAGTCTTGTTTAGTATTCTATTATGTATAAACTGAAAAATACCAATATAGTACAAATTTAATAATAAAAACAATACTAGTATATGCTTTAAACACAAAAACCAAAAGCAAAAAAAAATTATATAACTAGTTATTTTTTCCATGAGCAGTACTGTACAGATTAACAACGATGGTTATATAGGAAAAAAAATAACCAGTACTATACAAATTAAAAACACCAGCTAGTAAACACAAAAACCAAAAGCAAAAAATAAATAAATACGGGTATATGATGTAAACAAAAAACCAAAAACAAAAATAATTATATAACTGATTATTTTTTTCATGAGCAGTACTATATAGATTAATAACAATGGTTATATAGGAAAAAAAAAACAAACCAATACTGTACAGATTAAAAACACCAATAAACACAAAAGCCAAAAGCAAATAAATATATATATAATATATATATATATTATATATATAATATATATATATATAATATATATATATATATATTGGTATGTGCTGTAAACACAAAAACCAAAAACAATTTTTTTTTCCCCATGAGCAGTACTGTATAGATTAACAATAATGGTTATATAGGAAAAAAAAATAACTAGTACTATACAGATTGAAAATATCAGTAAACACCAAAACCAATAGCAAAAACATAAATACATACTGGTATATGCTGTAAACACAAAAACCAAAAGATTTTTTTTTTTTCCATGAGCAGTACCGTATAGATTAACAACAATGGTTATATAGATAAATAAAATAAAAAAATAACCAGTACTGTACCGACTGAAAAACCAGTAAACACAAAAACCAGTACTGTACAGATTAACAACAATGGTTATATAGGAAAAAAAAAAAAACTGTACAAGATTAATAACAATGGTTATATAGGAAAAAAAAAAAAAAAAAACATTACTGTACAGATTGAAAACCTAGGGGAAAAAAAATCAGTACTGTACAGATTAAAAACACCAGCTAGACGAACAAAGAGAGAAAGAGGAGAGACAGAGAGGACCTCCATGGCCATAGAGAGAAAGATGAGACAGAAAGTACTTCCACGACCAACTAGAGGAAGATGACCTCGACGACCTAAGAGAGAAAGAGGAGAGAGAGAGAGAACCTGATGAGGAAGATGAAGAGAGAGAGAGAGAGAATCTGATGAGGAAGATGAAGAGCAAGAGAGAGAAAGAGGCGAGATAGAGGTAGAAGCGTATGCTTTAATTGGGTTTTTTGGGTATTTTATATTTTATAGTTATTACGTAAGGTAAAAGAATAGCTATTACACTCCTTTTTGGGAAGAATAGTTATTTTTCATTTTAAGGAATAGCTATTACTAAGGAATGACTATTCCTTGTAATAAAAACATCACCAAACAACTGAATAGCTATTATGTAGGAATAGCTATTACATTACAGTGTCTATTACCGCGTACCAAACGAGCCCTAAATGAAATACATAAGAAAAAAAGGAATTCTAAAAATCTTGATGAAAATTGATAATTATAATTATTATTAAAATATATTTATATTGTGTTTATATATGGAATATATTTTAGTATTAGACATTAATTATGATTGTGTTTTATATATGGAATAATATATTCTTATATTAAAGAAAATATGATGTGTCAAAATTCTAATGGAATGTTTAATAATAGGAAAAAAAATTTAATTCAATTAGAAAATATATATTAAAATAATGAAGTATAAAATTGTGAGATTTTAAAAGCTTATGTGGCGCAACATAATGAGGTCAACCAAAAGTCAAAAAGTTTCAGTTTTACATTATAATACTAGTCGCAAACCTGTGTGATGCACAGAAAATAAATTAAAATTAAATCTAAAAAATTATTGGTCTAACTATGATTTTAAATTGTGCGATTTTAAAAGCTTATGTGGCGCAACATAATGAGGTCAACCAAAAGTTAAAAAGTTTCGATTTTACATTATAGTATAGATAGATTATTATTATTTTGGTATTTGTTAATTACACGTGTACTAGTAGTTTTTGAACCAGCAAACTCACTGTTCGCCTATTTTATGGGAAAAGAAAATAGTGTTTGAACTTTGAGCTAGAATTTATTAGCAACATGTAAATCTTTAATTCTCCCTATTCTTTTATATTTTCTCTCTTATTGATGGGAAAGAGTAATAAACAAAGAGAAAGAAATGACTGTTTTTAAAAGAGTATTCACTTTCCTTTACTCCCCCATATTAACACTCTGTTTGTAACAACAAAAATATTTTCACATTTTTCTTATATTTAGTAAAGTAGAACACCAAGTTTCATGGAAAACATATAATATAGACAATGGAAAACAGCCCGAATGTATGGAAAACGTTTTCTTCCATTCCCTTGTACACTTACCCTCTCTATTCTCCTGTGCTACCAATTAAAGGTGTTCCTCATTGGTGTGGTCTATTTTGGAAGAGTTTTTTTTTTTTTTTTTTGCCACACTGACTTGATTGGTTCCCAAGCATCACAACCATACCATTCCAAGGTGATTTTATTGACTCGACAGTGGTCAATTTCATTGACAAAAATCACAATAAATTCCCAAGAAAAAATATTCAAAAAAAGATACCAAGTGAACATGTCTCCTTGCCCAGTGATGATACGACTGTTAGGATTATGGTTAAATTATTATGTAAGAATGCTTAAGAAAAATGGATAAGACTGAAATCTAGAGAGAGAAAACTTGATAGATTTGAATTTGATAAAATGTACTTGACTTATCTTTGATTGATCATTGTTTAATATTTATACAAAACTGTTAAAAGCTATTTAACAAACTATAACAACTTTTAACAACTTAACAAAATCTATAACAATCTTCCACTAATCATGGGCACGTGACCAGCATGTCTTTCTTTAATTAAACCACATTGACATAAGTTACAGTCGTTTATTTAGAGCTATACATAAATATAAACGGCTTGTAGCTTTGACAGCAGCTTTGTAGCTTGAACACAGTCGCCTGAGTGTCTTGAACCAATAGCCTGAAGTCTGGTTCTTCATGATCTTCATCATCCCCCCTCAATCTCAGGGACAGGGACAATGAGATTGTGACGAAGATCAAGAAAACGATTAGTGGGAAGACTCTTAGTAAAGATGTCAGTAAGTTGGTCCACTGTGGAGACAAACTTGACAACCAAATCCTTGCGAAAAACCCTTTCTTGCACAAAATGGAAGTCTACTTCAATGTGCTTGGTTCTGGCATGAAAGACAGGATTGGATGCAATTGCTAAGGCCGAGACATTGTCACACCAGAGAATTGGAGTGTCAGAGATGAAGATGCCAAGATCTTTGAGAAGAGTTCGAATCCAGCATAGCTCAGCTAAGACAAAGGCTAAAGCACGATACTCTGACTCTATGGAAGATCTGGAGACTGTAGGTTGCTTTTTAGCAGACCAAGTGATGGCATTAGACCCCAAGTAAATGAGAAAGCCTGAGGTAGATCGCTTATCATCTGGGTCACCAGCTCAATCTGCATCAATGTAAGCAGAGAGTGATAATGGACCAGGAGTGAACTCAATGCCATGATTAAGAATGCCTCTAATGTAACGAAGGACTCTTTTAGCTGCAGCAAGATGGGTTGTGGTAAGAGCTAACATGTACTAACAAACTTGATGAACTACAAAGGAGATATCAAGTCTGGTGAAGGTGAGGTAGTGCAAGGCTCCAACCATGCTTTTGTACCCATGGGGATCAGGAAGAGGATCACCATTATGAAGGGACAGTCTAGTGTTTGGACAAGAAGAAGATGAGGCAAGTTTGCAATCAAGCATGTTGTGCTTCTTGAGTAAATCATGAGCATATTTGGTTTGCTTGATGTAAAGGCTATTTGTAGTTCTAGACACTTGTAGGCCCAAAAAGTAGTGTAGAGTGCCTAAGTCCTTCAAATCAAAAACTGTGTTAAGTTGTTTGATGAGGTGATCAAGGTAAGTTGGAGTGTTGCTTGTCAGTACTATGTCATCAACATAGAGTAAAAGGTAGGCTATCACAGATTGATTCTTGTATATGAAAAGAGAAGAATCTACTGTAGAGGCTGTGAATTCCAAATGCAGTAATTGGGAGGTAAAACTCTCAAACCATGCTCGTGGAGCTTGTTTTAAGCCATAGATAGACTTGTGGAGCTTGCAGACAAAATTAGGATGAGTAGAGTCAATGTAACCTTGTGCCTATGTCATGTAAACTTCTTCTTTGAGAGTACCATGCAAGAATGCATTCTTGACATCTAACTGTCTAAGAGGCCATTGAAGAGAGACTGCATGTGAGAGAATAAGCCTCATAGTGGGAGGCTTGATTACTGGACTAAATGTTTCATCAAAGTCAATCCCCTGTTGTTGGTGAAACCCCTTTGCCACAAGTCTTACTTTATACCTTGCTATGTTGTCATCACTATTATGCTTGAGTTTGTAAACCCATTTGCATCCCACTACATTTTTGGTTGCTGGCAGAGGGACTAGAGACCAAGTGCCTTGTTTTTGAAGAGCTTGAAACTCTTCATCCATAGCTGTACACCACTGCCTATGTTTGGATGCGTTAGTATAAGAGGTAGGTTCTGTAGTGGTATAATCAACTTGAGTTGCATATGAGACTTTGGGTTTGAAAATACCATTCTTACTACAGGTTTGCATGTGGTGTTGAAGGGGTGGTGGTTGAATAGGAACATTGGAAGGTATGGTGGAGTCAATTGTATTGATTGGAGGTAATGGGGGATTAGAGGTAGAATCTTGTGGGTTTTGGACAGTGGGTGTTGGGCTAGGTTGAGGGCTGGAACCATTGGTTAATGATGAAGGGTTCAAGTTTGATATTTGTGTTAGACTAGTAGGTAAATCTGAGAGGTTTAGTGCAGCAACAAGTTGAGGCATAAGCATTTAAGTAGAAATGGAGGTGTTGGATTGACTATTGGGTAAAGGACTGGACTCTTGTGAATGAGGGTGTGCTCTATAGGATTGTGGTCACAAGAGTGCAGTAAGAGAAGTGTTTGTAACCAGTTTTCTGCAGTCTGGGGTGATGTGCCTAGTGCTGATGCAATGTTTGTGTTGTGCTTTAAGCCAGGAAAAGTATTATCAGTAAAGAGTACATGTCTCGAGACATAGAGTCTAAGAGTGATAGGGTCAAGACAGTAATACCCTTTGGAATGGGTTGGATAACCAAGAAATATACAAGGTGTTGTTTTGGGATACAATTTATGTGCTATATAGGGTGTGAGTAATGGGAAGCATTGACAACCAAAAGTTTTGAGATATGTCAAATCTGGTAAGGTATGGTAAAGTGTTTCCTAAGGGGATTTGTTGGACAAGTTAGGAGTTGGTAATTTGTTTATGAGGTGAGCAACAGTGAAAATGGCATAGGACCAGTAGGACATGGCAAGATTAGATTGAGATAGGAGTGCTAAAGCACATTGAACTAGGTGCTTGTGTTTCCTCTCAGCAACACCATTCTGTTGAGGTGTATGAGGACAAGACACTTGATGAATCATGCCTTTAGAGACACAAAATTGGTTGAATTGGTTTGATGTGAATTCCCCTCCACAATCAGTACGAATGGTGTTAATTGGTAGGGAGAATTGAGTATGGATCATTTCTTGAAACTATGTAAAAGTATGGAAAGTGTCTGATTTATGTTTAAGCAAATAAACCCAAGTGAATTTAGTAAACTCACCCACAAAAACAAGATAATATCTAAAAGCATTAGTAGACACAACATGAGAAGGGCCCCAAAGATCAGAATGAACCAATTCAAAAGGAGATTAACCTGTTTATTAGAACTAGAAAATGGTAACTAATGCATCTTTCTTGTCAAGCAGTGATGACAGTGTTCTAGTACAGGTTTGGACAAAAAATTGGAATTAAAAGAATGAGACAGACTTGCAAGAACTTTAGCACTAGGATGTCCTAGTCTAAAATGCCATAGCTGCCACTTATCTGAAGAAGATTGTGCAGTACAGGTTGTTTTATTTGTAGAATTGAACAATTGAAAGTGAATGGGATAGACTCCATTTTTACTCAGGCCCTTGTAGAGAAGTCTCCCCGTAGGTAAATCCTGAACCAAAAGCTTATCAGCATCAAAATAACAACTACAATTATTGTGTAGGCAAAGTTTATGGACAGAGCAGATTTGATGCAATTCTGGGAACATGAAGGACATTTTTAAGCTGAAACTTGTGATATTTTGTATGAAGTTGAGAATTACCTATGTTTTGGATAGGAAGATTCTGACCATTACCTACTGAGACTTGTTCTTGGCCTTGAAAAGGGACTTGAGGGCTGAGGTTATTGGCATTGGCTGTGATGTGGTCAGAAGCACCTGAGTCAGTTAGCCAAGACTGTGCAGATTGAGTGTGTTGGATGTTGGAAGCATTGGCCATGGCTGCAAGCTTCATGGTAGGGTTCTTGCCTTGGTAAGCAAAGTCCATTCTGTGATAGTAGTCTATGGCATAGTGTCCTTGTTTCCAACAAATCTGACAGGTTGGTCTTTCAGATCTTGTTTGAGGTGAAGCCTGATTCTGATTCTGTTCTGATATGAACTCTGATTCTGTTGTTGATATGGAGGCTGTGATGGAGTGAAGTTAGGGGATCTTCCTCCTCTGCCTCGTTGGAAGGAATTTCTACCTCTTCCTCTGTTGTAACTTGGATTTCCATAGCTTGGATTTCCATTAAAACCAGTGTTTGGCTTGTTTGTGTTAGAAACAAACATTGCCAATGTAGAATTCATAAGAGGATCTAAACCTTTTTTCATTGATTGCTCTTCAGTCTGTAACAGAACTGAAAGCTTCACTAGGGAGAGGATTCCATCTCTAGTCCTTATTGCAGAAGCAAAAGGAGCATATTCCTTTGGTAGTCCCTTAAGAATGATGTGGAGCAACTCTTCATTATCAATCTGTACTCCCACTGCATAGAGCATATCCCTAGTGGTTTTGATTCTTTGAAGATAAGAACTCACAGATTCATTGCCTTTTTTGATTGCCTGAAGTTCAAGTTTGAGATTGAGCACATTTGCTCGGACAGTGGAAGTGAATCTCTCTTCCAGAGTCTCCCATACTTCTTGTGATGTACTCTTACCAACCACCATAGCAAGAACTGGTGGAGATAAGGTCGAGTAGAGCAAAGTAAGAAGAGCTTTGTCTCTCTTCTTCCATGCAAGAAATGTTGAGTTCAAAGATTGAACTCCAGCTTCTGAGATGAGAAATTGCCTTGGTTGTGGAATTGTTCCATCCAAGTGCTCGATCATGGAGTAAGCATCCAATATTGGAGAAATTTGGAGCTTCCAAATCATGTAGTTTGTACTATCAAGTTTAATGGATATAAGGTTTGACATATTGTTGGCAAGCAACAATGGTGACTGAATTGAGTTTAGAGAAGAAGAAGATGATGATGCAAAAGAATCCATGGATACGGATCACTGCTCTGATACCATGTAAGAATGCTTAAGAAAAATGGATAAGACTGAAATCCAGAGAGAGAAAACTTGATAGAGATGAATTTGATAAAATGTACTTGACTTATCTTTGATTGATCATTGTTTAATATTTATACAGAACTGTTAAAAGCTATTTAACAAACTATAACAGCTTTTAACAAGTTAACAGAATCTATAACAATCTTCCACTAATCATGAGCACGTGACTAGCATGTCTTTCTTTAATTAAACTACATTGACATAAACTACAGTCGTTTATTTAGAGCTATACATAAATATAAATGGCTTGTAACTTTGACAGCAGCTTTGTAGCTTGAACACAGTCGCGTAAGTGTCTTGAACTAGTAGCTTGAAGTCTGGTTCTTCGTGATCTTCATCAAAATTCACCATCTACTAAGTCCTAACAATTTAAGTTTTTGGAACAACTAGTAATTTTTCTTCATATTAGAGTAAGTGATCATAAGTTCGAATCATGTCTCCATCCACTTTACCTTTAATCTAATAAATAAATAAAAAATAAATAAAATAAAAAAATTCAAAATTTCTTATGTTGGGCCCTATTTATGAACTGTGCCCACATATAAGGGAGAGTGTTAGAATTATAATTGTTAAATTCACATTTTCTTAATAGTTTAAGTTTTTAACTCAACAAACATTGAGTGGTCTTGCATATGAGGGGCAGGGTTCAAATCCCCCCACCCCCAACTATCGAATTATAAATAAATAAATAAATAGGACAAGTGATAATTTATCACTTTCTAGTGTATCATGAATATCACATTCAGCACATGTTGATATTTTTGATTGACCAAAATCAAGCAACATTAATTGTTATTGATTTTAGTTCCATCAAGCAATTCTCCTAAGTCAACTTTAATTCCTATATATACCCAACTTAAGGTTCACTATAAAACGGATCAGGATCCTCTAGAATTCCTAGGGTACTTTACCACATAGAGTTCTCTAAATCCTAACATTTCTTTTTATAATAAATGGTTTAGATTATGCCACGTCATCATTCCACTAATAAAATTCCTAAAATATTGATGTTAATGGATAAGTGTTAACACGTTAAGTGATAAAAAGTAAAAACCAATATTTTAGGGATTTTGTTAGTGGAATGATGACGTGGCATAATCTGAACATTTTATTATAAAAAGAAAGTTTAGGATTTAGAGAACTCTATGTGGTAGAGTAGCCTAGAAACTCTAGAGAATCTTGATCCTTATAAAACAACAATTGAACATAGCAAAAATGTAACCGTTTAAGGTTTTCATTGTTGAAGTAGGTTATTAGGTCAAAACACGTTAAACTCTTACTTTTGCTCTCTCTTACACTCTCTTCATCTTTTTATTTTCTTCCTTTTAATTTAGTACCTATAGTACACTTTAATTCGCATAGTGACACCAACCAACCATGGATAGCAAATTAGCATAGATATATGCACTTTGGAATATTGTACATCTAGAGGCCTTGTAGATGTTGTGTCTTAAAGGACCACAGTAGTCTAGTAAGTCTCCCGTGCTAGCTAGATCGATGTAGTTGAAAAGCATTAGCCGATGTGATGGTCATCTTATCTTATGGCATCCTCAAAAATGGCACACAATTTGCTTAATTCTTTCACATTAGATAAATAAGAAGTATATGGTAGAGTAGAAAGGAATTGGAATGTTTATCTCCCTAGCCTCTTAATTCAACAAGAACACTAGAGTAGATCCACTCAAATATTTTTACCAATCCAATGGCTGGGAATATCACCCATACTTGCAGATTGCAAAGGTAGTAAGATCTTTCCTAGGAGATGCCAAATACGTCCAACGTGATCTGAGTGTTCATTTAACATGTGGCCACCGAGGAATGATTCATGCTGGCAAAGTGACAGTCTGACAGGTCCTCAGTGTAATTGTCCTCCCTTTGTTCTTGCTAGTCCGAGTGGGATGCCTCCTGGAGCCTGGAACCTCAAGATATTTTAGTGTATTTGTCACATAGACATAGCCCAAGTGTCAAGCCAATGAAGAATGGTAACAACTGTACCAATAATGAAACTCAGGGCAAACAGCAATTCGTCCTAACACGAGGTCTTGTTCATTTGCATTGCTATCAAGTAACATGCAACGTTTTCAAGCCAAATAGAAATTAGATTTTTAATTCCATTTCTTTCTATTTTATTATTTAACCCATACACCCCACTAGATTATATGAGAGTACCATTTGAACTAGGTATCAAATTAAGTAGATTGATAAACCCTTATAGATCCTTCTAAGTTCTAACCATGTACAGACACATATTGTGTGTGTGTGTGTGTGAAAGTGAAGATATTTTGGAGTGGTACATATTTTGAGGTGACATTTTACTGTGGGTGAAAATGAAGAATATTCCTTTTAATTTTATTTTATTTTTCAGTTTTGGTGGACAAGTTAAATCACCTTGAAGAAAATAATTGGTTAAGTTTAGGATGAAAGGACTAAAATCTTCTTTTGATGATGCTAGAGGCATAGTTTTGTACGTTTAGATTTCCCCAAATTAGGCAGCCATGCCCATATGTCATTCTTTGTCTGGGAGCATTTGTGCATCGAAAGGAACATAACGATCACGAGGCACTAGTTGCTTATGATATATACATTGATACATAGTCACACATTAATAATTATACTATACGAAGTATATAATTCAAGCTCAGTTCATTATCCTTGAGGGACTGGTATGGACCCTACATGGCGTGGAATATAATTGTTGGCCTCTCAATTATCAGCCTTGTGTTTGTGTGTCAGGTACAGGAGTAACAAGACAACTCCACAGCCTAATTTAATTTTACATTAGAATTGGTTGGATTTGTCTATCATACAAAAAATCTGGAAGTTCTTGTCTATGCAAGTCTAATGTTGTCAGATCAATCGTTAATCACCGTAAAATTAGCCATATTTCATTAATGGTTTGTAGACAATGAATAATGATACTTCTATTCTTTGAAAAATATGTTTGAATTCTGACCCACCATGATCAAGGAGAGGACCTCTTAACCTACCGATAATTTTCCTCTTTGTAAGGAGGAAGTCAAAATTCGACGGTAAGGATAGGATTTGTTAGGACTTATAGGAGAATAGAATTATGGCGGTATTTTTATTATTAAAAAATGTTAAAATTATTATCAATTTTAATATAAAAAAATTATAAATTAACGTGATTGCTATAAATTATTAATCTCAAATTTAAAAGAATTGGAGTGAGTAATGGGTATATGGAATTGTCGGGCCTCTCCACTTATCAACTTCATAAAACCGTGGAGTTTGTTTCACCCGACCTAGAACATTTGTTATCTTTAGATCTTTCTCCATAATGCAATCTACTTATCCTTTCTAAAAAAAAAATCATAAAACTGTAATCCGGTACCTCAAGCCGTAACCGGTTCCATTATGGCTCCGTTTGAATCGAAGTAAAACGTTTTACGGAAAATGTTTTCAGTATTTTCGAATGTTTGGTACGCGGTAAAACGGAAAGTCAACGGAAAATGTTTGATTTTGATCGGAAAATTAGTAGGTAAAATACGGAAAACGGTTTACGGAAAATTTTTCCGTAAACCATTTTCCAAAATCACGCGTGCGTCTCCCTCGAGTCCTCGACATTTCACTCCTCTCATTCTCAGCCTCTGCTCTCTCTCTCTCACTATCTGCTCTCTTTGAACAAAACCCGAGCCACCCCCAGCCACTGTTTGCTCTCTTCTCTACTCGCTTTCTCTCTCGCCCAACTGAGAAAAGTTAGTAGGCTTCGCGATCTGGGGCTTCACGATGAGGCTTCGCCAATCTGGGCTTCGCGACGAGGCTTCGCGATCTGGGGCTTCGTGACAAGGCTTCGCCGATCTGGGGCTTCGCAACGAGGCTTCGCTGATCTGGGGCTTCGCAACGAGGCTTCGCCGATCTGGGCTTCACGGTGGGCTTCGCGACAAGGCGGTTTGTGGGTTCGCTGGGTTTGCGGGGTTTGCTGGGATTGTGGTTTTTTTGCTGTGATGGTGTTTGTGGGTTTGCTGGGATTGTGGGGTTTGCTGGGTTTGTGGTTTTTTTGTTGTGATGGTGGGTTTGTGGTTTTTTTATGGTGGTTTGCGGTGGATTAACGGTGCATTGCGGTGGTGGATTTGCAATCAGCAGTGGGTTTCTGTATTTTTTTTTTTCTTTATTTTACGTGGCACCAAACACCGTAAAATATTTTCAGAACCATTTTCCAAAATGCAAACAAATACCGTAAAAACTAATATTTTCCTGTAAATCATTTGCATTTACGAACATTTTACGGTGAAGAATATTTTACGTCGAAACAAACGGAGTCTATATTCCAAACACGTAACCGGTTTTACTACATTCCAAATTCAACCTTCCACCACCACAGTTTAAGCTTTTAGCTTGGATGCTTTAAATTGAATATAATTGATATCATGTCTATACCATAACCAAACTCAACCTATAATTGATATCATGTCAATGTCATAACCAAACTCAACCTTCCACCACACCTTCCACCGCCCCTTATTAGTTTAAGCTTTTAGGTTTGATGCTTTAAAGTGAATATAATTAATATCATGTCAATGCCATTATAAATAAATTTCTTAAATAGTTTTTTTGTATTGTGTTTAAAAGTTGACGCATTATTAATAAATAAAACTTAGGTACATTTCCTTAGATTAGGTACATTAGGTTTTTTAATTGAATTCAAACACATAACTACATTAAATTTAAATATTCTTAGAAAAAATAACATTATTTGTATTTCATTGGTTTATGCAACCATGTGTTTGAATTCAATTAGGGAACCTAATATACCTAACCTAAATAACTTTACTTAAGTTTTATCCTATTTTATATAACATCACTCTTCTATGGTTTGTTTGACCTGGTATAAATGTGGGGGTATATGCGGATTCTTATAATAAAATGGGATCTATGTACTTCTTTATGATAATTTTCAATAATTATTGGATTAACCAAGTGCAACCACTCCAATATTTTTCTCTTCTTATTCATGCAAATTATTTTTTAAGTGCAAAATATTCTCCCTGTACCAAAAATCCAAAGTCTATTTAAAGTCTGATTGCTGAAGGGAGCTGCCACATCACATGAGTTGCTCCCCCATCCCTCTCTCTCTCTCAAAGATGAGATGCACAAAATATATTACAAATGATGTGTATTTAAATATGTGTCTAATCAAAATGCATTATTAGAAATGCATTGCGATGAGATCAAATGCCTGCCATCAAATTCATGTGTTACCACAAAAAGTTTGAAGGTCTTTTCTAATGGTAATGCCAACTGCCAAAAAGTATTTAAAGTCCCATCTACATGTCTATTTTGGACAGTAAAAACTACATATGGAAACAGAAAACTTGAGCAAGGGAAGGTGCTTTTATATTTCTCTCACTCACATTCTGGGGGGTTCCAATTGCTAAAGTAAAAGTGTCTTTGGAAACCCCCTAGAGAGGGATCCTCTTTTGTAGCCTTTCGGTGCTTCAGCCTTCAATTTCAACTGCTTTCACCTTCTTTACTCTTCTTTTATTCTGTTGCTAACTTCGAAGAATGGAATCAAATATATTTGTTACTCTTTGCCTTCAACATTCATAATAGATCACACTTCACACCCCTTATATCCCAGTATTGAAAAGATGCTCAGAGCTCTAGACAAAAAAGAAAAGCTAAAGCTGCAATTTCTGACTTTTGCTTCTCATTTTGCTTCCTTTTGAATCCCAAATCTTTGACATTCTTTGCAGCTTGTTTTTGAAACTTTTTAGCGGCTGTTCTGAAACGAAACAAGCCCAACAACATTTAAAACTTGTTTCACTTCCTCAAAAATAGAGTTTTGGTTGCAGTGAGACATGGCTGTTGATGTTTGCTCCGAGATTTCAAGCACAGGAATCAGCCCAAGAATCTCCTTCTCCTATGATCTGAAGCAGAACCAGACAGATGTTTTGCCAATTGAAGATCATCACCACCAGCGTTCGGATTTGACCCTTTTGGATTCAAGCTCTGATTTTGTTTTTTGCATTGGGAACAGCTTTGTGCAAGAACTATCTCCAGCTGATGAGCTTTTCTCCAATGGAAAGATTCGTGCTAAGGAAATCAAGAAAAAGGTCACAACCCCAGATGAAAATGAAATAAACCCATCTCCATCTGAGTCAATTTCTTCTAGTTCTCACTCTCAGCCTTCTTTTTGTACTGGGATTAACACTGAAAAGAAGAAGCAGCTCAAAGAGTTCTTGTCCAACAGTTTTGACATGGAGGATCAAAAGCCAGCATCAAAATCTTTCTGGCAGTTCAAAAGAAGTAGCAGCCTGAATTGTGATAGTGCTAGAAGCCGAAGCTTGATCCGCTCATTACAGTTCTTATCAAGAAGCAATTCAACTGGTTCATCATCACTGAATTCCAAACAAACAACAATGAATTCAGCAAAGGAAACTCAGAAGCCACATTTACAGAAACAACCATCTGTGTCAAGTAGAAAGTCATCAGCTTCATCATCATCATCATGTTCGAGTACATATTATTATTCCTACAGTTCATCACAAAGGCCTTCGTTAAAGAAAAATTGTGGATCTTCTTATTATGGTAATGGGGTTCGAATTAGTCCTGTCCTGAACATTCCACAACCATACATTTCTAAAGTTACTGTGAGTTTTTTTGGGTTCGGTTCTCTCTTCTGTAATGGTAAGGTTAAGAACAAAAAGAAATGATTTTTAAATTTTAAGCCAGCTTCTTCTTAATTTGATGCCTCATGTTCAAGTACTATGGATTAGCTGTCAATCATTTTGTTTTTTGAATCAGCATGTGATGATCAGACTCTGTAAATTGAAAGAAAGTTTTGAGTGAAGAAAAAAGAAAATAGTTTTTAGAAATTACATGGGCTACAATTATTTTTTTTTGCAGTGATTCGTACATACCACACCTAATGCATACTGTTCGTAAACACTACTTAAAATATGGATATATATCTATAAACTCTCGAGATTCGTGAATAATATTTATTTTTTATTTTTCACTTTTGTTTCTTTTTGGAAGAGTGAAAACTACAGTACAGTTGGGAGGATTGGATGGAATGGACAGTAATTGTTCATGCACATCAACATGTTATGAGCTTAGGAGACAGATAAACAAGGTATCCTTCTTTGGTGACTCACCCATACTTTCTCTCCTTTTTATCTTTTGAAGTCTTCCTTCATAATTTTTAATGTGGCTGTCTTTTGTTCTTTTGAAGGTTGATTGAAGGATTCTTTTGGTGTTTTCTTTTGTATGTTTATAAATATTTACTTTGATTTGGAATCCTTTAATTTTGGTCTTTTTGTTTTTTATTGTGATGTTAGGACAAAATCGTTGCTTCAATGGGATTGCGATTTGAAAAAGAGATCAATGATTGAGGGTTTTCTCTAACTTTTAGCTTGCTAATCTAAGGATTGGTCTATTAATAAGTTTGTTTACTTGTTTGTTTAGTATTTGCTTAGCTATCAACACCACTCTAATGTGGCCCACTTCTTGGATCCCCAGTCTCTTACTAGATGAGCTTTTTCTAAAGCATCGGACATAACAGGATCAGAACAGTCTTGTAAACATGTGTGGCCATAATCCAGTTGGATTGAAAATCAACTTTCTTGACCAGTGGTCAATCAAGATATTCAGTAATAACAAGCAACGATGCACAAATTAAAATTGTAGGCTATTTATGTAATTTATGAATAGATCATATCCAATTGAGATTGATAAGATAGGCCCGGTAGTGCTCCCTCCCTCCACTTGATTCAAATTCCTCTTTGAGGGTGTGAGTTCGAACACTTCTACACACACCTCAAAAAATAAAAATAAAAAGATGAGCTTCATTTATTCTTACTATGGTCTTTATAGTAATTTAATTCAATAAATAAATTCATTTCATATGTAAAGATTTAGGGTTGCTCATAACTTGTTAAACCCAACCCATCTGCCCACTCCAAACCAATCCGATGAGGCATGGTTGGCTCCAAAGATTTGTTAGATTTGTTAAATATGTTGCATAAGTGATGATAACATTATTATTAATTGAATATGTTCAAGTTTCATGATAACCTCATTACTAATGCTATCAAATACATCTTTTTTCAATATATGTAACCAAATAAGCATTCATCCATTAATCACTCATACTGTTACGCAATTGGATCTTTATGAATTTCATTATAGAAAAAGCTCTTCCTACAATTGCAGTTGTGATTGGTAAAATCAATGACAAATGTACAAGAAAAAATAGACTACATATATCCAATATTCTCCTTTGTCTTTACTAACCTTTTTGCAAAGCTACCATATCTACTTTCTGATGAAGTGATGATATATGTTTTTTTTTTTTTTTTTTTTTTTTTGGGGGTGGGGTTGAATGGCTAAAAAAAAGGGGTCAGTAATAATTTGCATATGTTGGGCTGATTTTTGTTGTTGTTTTGAGCTTTTTTTTTTTTTTTTTTTTTTTAGTGGGGTCAAATTCTAAAAATCTCAAAATTTATAATATATATGTCTAAGTAAAAATATATAAATTAATTCAGTGCAATCAATTTACCCCACTCACTATTATGTAGCCCCACCCTTGAAAGCAAATATACCTTACATATTTATAAATTTATTTTTTGTACCATACAATACATAATATGATACAATATAATTTTAAAAAAAAAAAACATGATTCGCGTTGCGATTCACACTTTGAAAACTATTTTCTGTAAATATTTTGGACATTCTTTTCATTTTGATTGTAATTTATTTAAATTATTTGACTTGAATAGTTGTAAAAACTAAAATGTTTAATCTCTCTCTCTCTCTCTCTCTCTCTCTCTCTCTCTCTCTCTCTCTATATATATATATATATATATATATATATATATATATATATAAAGTATTAATCTCGTAATAAACAACCTACTGATTGGAATATTTAATGTTTAATCATTTTTATACTACTAATTATTTTGTATTTATTGTTTAGGAACCAAAAAAAGGCTTGTAGGTTAACCCGAACCTAGGCAGACCCAAGCCTTTTCACTTAATAATACTTTTTATTAAAATATTTGGTAAAATAGCTTTGTTTGAAAAATATTTGAAAAAAATTGCATTTTTTAGAACTCATCTCTTCAGGAATGAGATTCACCTAGATACGCTGATATGCTTAAGATGATGATCTATCTCTTTAATATGAGCATGAAACCCGGGACTCGTTTTTTCAAGAATTAAAAAAAAAAAAAAATTAATTAATTATGCTATTTTGCAAAATATATTTTTAAAATGTATTATTAAAAAAAAAAAATGGTTGTACAAACCAATCACTGATTAAAAAAAATGACATAATTAAATCAGGATAATTTTGGCTCGAATCAAGTGAGTCAAACCCGATCGGACCCATTGTCAGGTCTAGTCTCACAGTAAATTATTGTTTTATATGAAAGTTCGACCTCTTCGAAATTCTTGAGTATTTTAAAAATTCATTTTGTTATATTAATTTTGTGGTGCTGCCTACATTTCTTTTTTTTTTTTTTTTCTTTTTATAAAGAAGATTGAAATGTTATTGAAAAACATGAAGGAATACATGAGATATGCAATAACCACAAAAGAGTGGAAATTGCGGGCCTTAGACGAGATGTGGGTTTGTCCACGCTCAGTGGCTGATTGCAGCAAGACAATAAGTCATCAAAGCAATCTATGAAAGACAAAATAGCATGATGTGATTACAAAAAACCCAAGAGTTAGTGATCCATAGCAACACTTTTGGCTCTGTTGAAGTCTCGCTGTAGTAGAAGACCAAATTCACGAATCTGCTCAGATAACTATTGGGAGTCATAAAAATGAACCGGTTCCTTGCATTCCAAATAGACCAAAAAATGACAGCCCACTCTTCGACCTCAAGTGAAGTCCTAAAACATGTAGACATGAGGTTAATTTGCTTAATATAGCACCAAAAATCCTTTTAATCTCAAATATATAGCTTAGTTAGTATGTTGCCTCAGCCATGCTTTTCATTGTAAGTATAGGACCATATATTTTCTTGGGGGAACGAGGTAAAATGTATCAGAGATTTGGGGGAGCATCCAGCTCGCCACTCAGCCCAACCTAACTATGGGCGGGGCTTGACCATCTGACCTAGTTAAGCCTGTAATTGTTATGTAACATGACCTTGTTGTAATGAGGTACATACTTCTGGGCCCAACACGACCGACATTTTTTTTTTTTTTTTTTGGGCATGAAATTGTTAATTTTAATCCTTTTCCAGCCTGTTCAGTTTAATAGCAAATAACCACACTACAAACTTCAAATGGCTACAGCCATCAGTATAAAATGGAAGGGTTAAGACTTAAGAGCTCATGTCAACCACCTTAAACACAACACTAATTTCAAAGAAAAGTTTTATACATGAGAATTTTATTAATATATCGAAGTCCTGATATTAAAGTCTTGAGTCGAAGAGGCCGAACCTGCGATGATGTGTCCTTTGTCTAAGCGATGTTTCCTAGACTCCCAGGTTCTTTTCTTTTTCTTTTTTTTCAATTCAAGTACAATTCGATTCATTTATAATCCTACCTATAAACCCTTAATAGCCACCAAAGAGGTGGAAACTTCAACCAAACTTACTCAGACCAAGCCCTTAGGATTTGCAAGACCGGGCTGTGCTCAGCTAGATTGTAACTTTAGTGTGATTTTTTTTTTTCTTTTCTTTTTTTAAAGCCCAAAAGATCGCAAGCAAAGCCCTGAATCGGTTAAGTCCACGGCGACGGACACGTAGTTGGATGGGTCTGAAAGACTACATTTGGTCCCCAAGAATAAGTCACCAAAATATGGACGCGTATAACATATTTATACTTTCATAGTCAACATGGTGAATCCTAGTCAAAACCAGGGGTTAGTTTGGTTGCTCCAAATCATGCTCATATCATAAGATAGCGCCAAAACAAGAATTAGGATTTCCTTTCCAGATTGGCCATCCTAAAACACCGCTACAGCTTAAAGACTCCGAGACTCCGAGGTCACTTACCATCCAATTTCTAGGTTTTACTAACAATCGGTGACGTATCCAAGTCCATGTATTATCTGAAAATTTCATCTCAATGTTTTACATCATTTTTTTAAGCAGGAAATAATATATTATAAAGAATAAGTGTGAGATATAAAAGCATATCCTGAAACTCCAAAATCTATTGTTTCGAGAAGGAAAAAAGGAAGAAGAAAAAGAAGGAACTCTAAGGTCTGGCACAAGGGATAAAAGCAAAGCAAAGGAATTCACTTCAACCCCAGCCTACGATAAGATTCCAAGTTTTTGTTTGAAGAAGAATAAAGGAATTAAAGACCATGTGAACTGATATGAATTATATTGCACTCTCTATGTTTAGAAAAGGCATATAAAAATTAGTTGCCCAGACCAAAAGAACTCTACCTTAGGGGGGGAGAGAGAGAGAACTTAATCTCCTCAGAAGGCTTTCCCAGCTAGAGCACTGAAGTACTTAAGAAGAAGGCTTCTGTTAGTGAACCAAAAAACAGGAGAGAAAGAAAGATAGTTTTTGACTACTAAATGAAATGTGTGAAAGGACTGGAAAGAATCCCTATGATGCTTTTATGTATGAGATTTAGGAAATACAAACATTGTCACCACACAAGAGATCCTTTGGTTGATCAGGTCTGCATAAACAACATCTCTAATCAAATTCAATGGTAACTGATTAACTACTTATTTATCTCATTAGCATATAAAAGAATCAAGGAATAACTATTTAAGATAAACCACTTTGTAAAGTGAGCAGAATCCTGAACCGATATAACAGATACGAAAAACAAGCAAAAAATATTTAAGCATTTTCCATGAAACCACCACTTCTACAGTTCTACTACATTGACCAGATAGGGTCTCATATTTTAAATACCAACAAAAGATAAACGCACGAAGTTGCAGCACATTGTTATCAGGAAATCAATTGACTGTTGCAGCAGGGTAAAGGAGACTAACCAATTGCACAATAGTGACAACTATAAAATTCAAGCCTAAACATGTCTATTAAGCATGAATTTCACTTCTACTAGCCAAGCAGGGTCAGCAATTCGTAAATGAGCAGAGCTCAACAGTAATGTTCTACCATTAGTTTCCAAGTAAACAAAGACATGAGTTTGGTAACTATCTCCAATGCTATACCAACTGAAAGAGATAAAGAACCAGAACTAGTCAAGTAGTCATATAAAGAATTATACACATTCAACATTTACTCCTCTCAAGTTACTCCACTGGCATCTCACTTTTTCAAACTAATACAGATTAGGAAAATTTAAAAGATAAAATAAAATAAACAGCTGGGAATTCAAAATTGTCACATAATAGCATGTAGCTGAGAATGTACTACTAAAATTGATGCTTTATCTAGCTTTTAACTCAGAAAAAGAAAAACCCACAGATAAAAATAAAATTGGGTTGATTGACATCAATGCAGCTAAATGAAGTGTGCCCAGAAAATCAAACTCATATAACAAAGAAAAAAAAGCTCTTTTCCATCTAATAACATCCATCCACCAATCTTTCCTTTACACGAGATTATTATTCTGATTTAAGTAGGAAAAAAAAAAAAAAACGAATCATAATTAATAACCAAAAATTAGAAAGAAAGAAGAAGAAGCAACTGGACATGCATTGCATTGCGTTGCACCACAAGTTATTGGGAAATCAACACTTTCTTTTTGTTATCAATATTCCCAATTCACAAAGATGGTGTGGTGTACCACTAGTCAGGGTCACATAGTTACCAGTAGTCAGCAACCAGAAGAAGCTTTGAAAATTGAAAGTTGAAACTTTCCACCGCCACTCCCATTACTACCTCTGCAGTTGAAAAAACAAACAAACCCAATAATCAGAATCCAGAAAACGAACAGAAACAGAAACAAAAACAAAAACTTTTGAGTTTCTCAAAATTTCCCACATTTTCTCAGCAACCAAACAATAAATTACCTTGCCATTGTCAGCAGACTCAGGAACCTTGTAAGAATCAACTGTAATGTCCATCAACCACAACCCCGGAAATAGTGTCTGCCACAAACAAAAAAGAAAATGAATTTGAATTCCCATACAAAGCAAAAAAACAAAGAGAAGAAATTTAATTTCTTTGGTATTGGTTACTTACATCCATTTGCTTCTGGACATTTCTGGACCGCTTCTTGGGCCTTCTTGCGGGCCTTTGGCCCAGCATCACCAGGAAATCCTCCTCGATCTCCTTCCTCGATAACGGCACAGTCAACTTGGTCCTCGGCTTTTCTTTCTCTTTCTCCGGCAATCTCAATCTCGGCGAATAGACGCCATTGTTATCACTCCTTAAAGGCGAGTAATTCACCTTCCTTTCTTCAATCCTCAATCCTTTCGGTCCAATCGGAGCTTTACACGCCGCTCGCCTCGTTCTCAGATTCCACGGCCTCGCGTCCATCGCCGATGAAGGAGGAGCCAATTCCTCTCCAATCTCCACTTCTTCTTCTTCTTCTTCCTCATCTTCTTCCTCTTCCTCTTCCTCTTCTTCATCCACCGCCACCGTCACCGCCACTTCCTTCCGAAAAATCGCGTCTTTCATCTTATCCGTCGCCGTTTTCAGATCAAACAAAAGCTTCTCTCTCACAGCATCGATCCCTTCCACTCCTCCGCCATCGATTCCCGACTTCCAATCCCTCTTCCTCCTCCTCTCCAATTCCCGCCGCCGTGTCACCGGAGACGAACTCTCCACTCTATTCACCTGAGATCGGCGATCCACCTCCTCCGCCGTCATCTCCCCCGGAGCCTCCTTCTGGCACCTCAGGTACCTCTGGTTCCCCCACTTCAAACACGGCAACGTGAAATTATGCAGAGCCTTCGATCTCTCCGGTCCCATCGCCATCCTCGTCTTCAACTTCTTCTCCTCCTCCTCTTCAGGCCGTCCCGCAAACACCATCTATCGGAGAGAGACCACCACTCAGAGGATCAAACCAGCTCGCTTCTCAATTTTTCAATTTCCTTCTCCCCTGTTTGGCTTCCGCGATTCCCCCGGAAACTTATTTTCTCGGGAAAATTTGTTTGTTCTTGTTGCAATATCTTTTGTTATTGTTTTCATATATCGCCGGTAAGCGCAAGCGCAAGTTTATATAGCACTGAAGGGAATGAGGGGGGGAGAGGGCGGTTTTAACGTTCGGGTTATAGAACAAGGGCTTTCTCGTCTTTTCACAAGTTAAAAAACAAGGAAAGGGTACATGCTAAAATGCGCAGTGGGGGTTTGGATAATGTATTTTTGTGCGCGGGGGCTAGCTTTGCTTCATAGCTTGGGCTTGGCTTGGGGTTTCCCGGGTGATGATGAATCAGTGATACGTCGTTTTTAAATTGAGGTGAGCGTCAGTTACTACCGTTGGATGATCCTTTTGTGTTTTGATCTCTTCTTATGGCCGTAGATTTTAAAGACCGCTTTTTTTGAAATTACATCGTTCGGTACGATTTGAATTTTTTTTTTTTTTTTTAATTAAATGAAAGGATAGTCCCGGACTCCCTGTACGAGTAGGACTATCATTTCTTGAGAGAAAAAAGGAAAAAAAGAAAAAGAAAGTAGTATTGGATAAAAAATAATAATACAGAAAACGCCACGTGAGTATCAGGATTACTATTACTATTTTTTTTTTGCTGGATTACTAGATTACTAATTTACTACCGAGAATATGAGATTTAAGGAAATGGAAATGGATGTAAATTATTTGAACTAGACTTTTTTTCTTTTTTCTTTTTTTCAAGGGGATGGAGAGTAAGGATCAACCTTCATCTTTTTGTTTTTGATTGAGGGACTCTCACCCTCCACCTCCTTTCCGGTGTTTTTTTTTTTTTTTTTTAAATGATGTTGGTTTGTTTCAACGCAAAATTAATTATTTAGAAAAAAAATTTCATTTTCAAGTATTTGGCCTTACTAGAAAATAAACTACTTTAACCATAAAATCACTCTTCTTGAACCTAAATTGGTTTAGGCCCTCCATTTTGTAAAACAATTTTCACTTATCACTCTTTTGGAGTATTTTCATAAACATAATCAAATATCCAAAAATTATTTTTGTTTTAGAAATTATTTAACATTGAAACAAGCAAGCCTAATATACTTGTAAAACCCCGGGCGCGGGGGGAGGGGTAGGGAATCAAAGGAACTAGCTCATCTCGTCCTACATTGGACTAAGAAGAGAGAGAAAAGATATGTATACGTCTCCAAAAATTACAAGAGCATGCCTATGCACAATCTTATGAACTGTAAGCCAAAATTGAAAATTTTAAGCTTTTGACTTAAAGCTCTTTTGAGAACTCGTCTAACTTTTAATATAGGCAAATTACGGTAACTCTTTATGTTCTAAAAAATGACATTTTGTTTTTTATTTTATTTTAGAAAATGACACTTAGCCCCCTCACATTTGTTAAAAAAGGAAACTCCAAACCCTCATATTTGTTAAGAAATGACATTCTCCCTCTCTTGCCTTTGTTAGAAAATGACACTTAACCTCTTATTTTTTTAAATGTGGGGAGTAAAGTGTTATTTTTTAAAATAGAAAGGGAGGAGTGTCATTTTGCAAAATCTCAAAGGAGGTTACTATAATATTCCCTTTAACGTAAATAATGGATTGACAAAAATATTCATACTTATTTTTCAAAATTACACTCAATACTCACCTATTTTCAAAGGATTTGAATCAATTAACTTAATTTACTCAAAGATACGTTTATTATGAGTCCACCAAATATGTTTTATAAGGATAGCAATCATAGTATCATAGTAGCAAACAGTGGGAAGGAATTCTCTTGCTTTTTTTCTTCTTCTTTTTTTGTGTGTTTGCTTGGCCAAAATTCACCAATTTGAATCAATATTTCAAAAATTTTCATCTCTGTTTTTTAATTTATAGCGAGATAATTTTGTAAACAATATTATGAATTGTTAAAATTAAGGGATAACAACAAGATGGTATAAGTTGTTAAATGGTTGGTATGGACTGCCTAACACCTTCTCTACGCATAAATAAACCCTCAAATTTATTTTAACTAGAAAATTAAGAAATGAGATTTGGAAACAGTTTTTTTTTTTTTTTTTTATCTGTTATGTTGCCAATCGAGTTTTCTAGCTTAGGAAACAAAAATAACAAAACTATTTTTAAAACCAGAAAAATGAGGGGAAAAAGAGAGTAAACAAAATATGCCTATTAACCATGAATATATATCCCCATGCATATAAATTCAGTAATTTCGCCAATTCTCTAGTCTCTGATCTCCCAAAACAGTATTAATCTGAACCATTCTCATTCTTTTTCATAACTCAGTACTCCAAATCCTCTTGTAAACTCAATACTCCAAATCCTCCAATGATCACAAGCGGGTTTTTAACAACATATTTCACTTCTTTGTCAATCCATACTAAGAATGACGTACACACTTCTATTCTCAAACGCCTAGGATCCATCGTGGAAGTAAAAGTGGAATCTCTCGCACTATTTGTGCAAGTAAAGTACAAGTTGTTAGGTCTAACCTCTAAATAACCTCTATTTTGACACCTTCTAAAGTTTGGTTCTCTATATGGGCTTTGTAATCGCAACACAAACTTCCAATATGTGTGACCCTTCGCTTAATCTGCTTGCAATAACATCGGGTAGCACCTACATTGGTTGCTCGGATACCACGATCTACAAAATTTTTCTAAGTGGTTAATCCAACTAAGAAGTTATAACAATGCCACAAACCAATTTTTGCTATGTAAAATAGCCATTGTGACATTCTATCACAATAAAAAAGATCGGATGTTGGTCTAAAGATAAAATGTTCACCGGAAAGTTCTTAAGAGCAATGTCTTTAATTTACTTCAATATCTTAAAATATCAAAATTTGAATATATGAAGATTATATAAGAATTGAATTTTATATGGATGCTAAATTAATTTATTAAAAATACCTCATCCTTTTGGCATATAAAGGTTAAAAGTTTTCTTACAAAATGCAAACAAGTATGACATAAATAAACCAGATTTCATGATTAGAGAGCATGTCATTTGTGTTTCTTCAAACACAATTTTTGTGCTTAAAGTTGTGAAGACGTGACTTTTTTCAAAATTAGTAACACAATTACGATGTCTCCGCAATCCGAAGTGTATTTTGAAATATTTTGTTAGAAATTATCTTATAATCCATTTATAATACTTATAAATTTCAAAAAAAAAAAAAAAGTTGAACTATTCCTCAAGTTTCTCCCACTTCTTTTGTGTAACTTGTCATTGCCACTTGAATTTGCATAAACTCAAATATTACATTTCAAATCGGTATTTCCCTTTTTTTGGTTTTCAAACCATGTAACATACTGTTTCTTGTTAAATAATATGATAACCATGTTCATACCCATTTGTGAATAATAAATTGGGTAAATTACACTACCATCCCTCGAGGTATTGCGGAACGGTAATAAACCCCAAAACTTGAGTCGAAATGACAGTTCATCCATTCAAGTGTTACATAAAACTAATACGAGTCTTTTCATTCCTAATCTTAACAGAATATTCCGTTTTTTAAAAGATTATGTGAAACATAATATTCCGTTAAGATTAGTAATGGAAAGAACCATGATAGTTTTATGTCAAATCTGAAGAGAGAGACTGTCATTTCAGCTCAGATTTGAGGTTTATTGTTGATTTGCAATGCCTCAAGGGAGGGTTGTGTAATTTACCCTAATAAATTAATAATACTTTTCATCATGCATTTTTAGATTTGTTACATCTTTGGATAGACATCCCGAGCAACGTCCTTCTAGTTGGTTCTTAAAATTGGTTTTGCACATTACTTTTAGTTCTATTGAGCTTCGTTATTGGATAGATATGGTGAATGATGTCCTCTAAAAGATTACAAAACAAGAAGGTGTTAAGCGCTCACTTTGTCTGACCCAAAGTTGGTCTCCTAGATTAAAAATGACCAGCCTCATGTCATGTCAATGCATCACAAACATGGTATTCAAACAAATGGATTTTACAGGTTCAAGTTGTTAATGTACGTTGCACGCATCTCATGTTATAGTCATATCCTACCCCAAACATGTTAAGATATTCTAATGACTAATTGAAAGTATCAAATATCATGCATTCAATCATATTGAAGATCTAAAGTTTTAGAGTTTTACCTGTGCAATCTCTTGTTTAGATCTCTTTAGGTCGCTCCAATGATCACTTAATAATACTCTCTCAAGAATCAACAATTCACAATAGAAAAACTTTGTCCTACTTCAACAAGTTCCTCATAAAGGGAGTTCTCTGATTACGTCATTTCACCTTCTTATGCTTATGGCTCACAAAGACAACCATTACATACATGACATCTGTTTTTAACAACATTTTGTTTCCTTTTTGAGTCTTATGCTTTGAGTCTTTTGACAACTGAAAAGATAAATAGCATTAAATTTGGATTATGAAACAAATTGAAACTAGTAAACACATCATGAGCATTTTTACTCGCCAACAGTGTAAAAATGCAAGAAATAAATCTGATGAGCATTTTAAAGGTGAATTTGACATCACTTCTAAAAGATCGAGGGAATTTCCTTTTATCAAACCAATAGAATGTGAGGAATACATAATTGAAAGAAAGAAAGGAGGAATACCACCGTGTTGGGAAAAGGAGCTCACAAAATAATTGTGTTTTTTTTTTCGCTAATGAAGATTGATTCATTCATAATAGAGTGACATTGTGAACAAAATATATGACACTAGGCATACACACGGAGTTTGATAATAAAGATAGATATATACTAAAAGAGAAAGAGAGAAAAAAATACAAATATAAGACGTTCAAATTAATTTACATGTTGGTAGACCTAGGCTTCCCAAGTTCCCATTAGTCTTCAAAAGAAGGCAATTCCAAAAATAGAAAAAATTTGATCAACTTGAGTTCCTAAAATAACAAGAATGTCGGCACATATGAAAATTCTACAACATCTACACTTGTTGTTGTCGGTATATGATATTTCTAATAAGTAAAATGTCACATTTGATGGTTTCAATATCACATATAATATTAATAACGTTACATATGATGGTATCTACTATTACATTGCTTGGTATCGTAATTATTTTTATTCGAATTTAATATATATAAAAATTAAGTAGTACTAATATGAAATATCACATATTTTTTATAATAATAACATTACATACGATGGATTGAAACTTGCCGTTTGTGGTTGAAACCTTGTAGAATTACCCAAACACATATATTTGCTTTTCAATGTGTGTTGGATTGAAACTTGCCACAGTATAATGAATGTGCTCATGGTTTAGAGGAAAAAAAAAAAAAAGAGTAATGAATATGCTCATATATACAATTATAAATCAATGCTTGTTATCCTTCGTTTACTACTCTGGGAAATATGACAGAAATGATTTAAACATGTGCAAAACATAGTTAATAATATTTAAATCGAAGCCCCAAGTGTTTGTCTTTTATTCTCCTTATTCTTAATTTCTTATTGAGGACCAAACCAGAGGATGAACTACATTTTTTTAATTGGAAAAATTAGCAACGTTACGTAACAGACCAATGAAAAGCAAAACGAATCTTCCCATATGTGTATTGGTATAAATATAATGCCATATATGTACACAACGGCTACCATGACAAGTCGATGATGATGCATTTTTTTTTTTGTGAGAGAGAGAGAGATACATGGTGGAACCTAATTTTTTGAATTGGTCAAGGGAAGAAAATAAGTTTTTTCTTTATAGGGTAAGGCCTTAAATGGTAATCATTCCTTATGAAGGCCCCTGCTTAGCCTATTTCCTATTTTACACTACGCCTCGTATTGTCATATTTCAAAGAAATAAAATATAAAAATGGGCTATTTTATTTATTAAAAAATAAATAAAAATGGGTATAAGTGCTCCTAAGTCCTAAGTCCTAACTCAGGCCCTAGTAAGCAAGAAGAAGAATTTAGAAGGCTTGGCATAATTGCAACTTTGCAAGTTGTAAGCCGTTTATTTTTCAAAAAAATAAAACTAAAAAATCCCATCATTTCCTAAATTCCAATATGACATGAATTACTTTTTTTCTTTTTGAGGGTAAAAAGAGCAGATGCATTAGATTAAAAAAAAAATTGAATTGTTACAACATAACTTGGACTTATCAAAGTCTAGCAAATTTTCAACCATAGACAACAGTTCATTAAAAATAACAAGATTACACGAAAGGGTAGTATAGCACCAAGTTTCGCAAAGAGCATCCACGTATTAATTGGCTTAACCATAGACATTATCAATCCGTTTATTGAGAATGAGACTCAAGAGATTACTGGAATTAATACATAAAGTGAAAAACAAAAAATGAGATAAAAGATTTATATTCCATATTCTTGTATTTATTGGAATTAAAAAAAATGGACATCATTGGCACAAGCTTACATGTAAAGAGCCAAACCCAAAATAACATTTTTTTTTTTTTACTAAACGGTTAAACCATTTTAACTTCCAAATATCAATGCAGTGAGCTTACTCCAATAGTCCAAATCCATGGTTGGTTGGGTAAATTTTGTGTTTCCGTAACATAGAGTAAACTACTGCGATGGACCCCGTATCAAACACAATCGTACTCGAATATGTGTACTCCTAGTGTTATAAAGAGACAAAATAATGTAAGCAAAGTTATTTTAATAATTCCATTTGATTAATTGATTCCTATTCAGTATATCAGCAGCGATTACTTCAACAAACCGTTAAAGCATCTTAGAAGTTGGGAATACAAATCAATTGAGAGTGACACGAGACAATGGAAGAGAGAATGTGTAAAGAGAAAGATAGCACCTCTACGAATTTTGTGTCCCATGTATGTATCATTGTATGTGGTATATATACTTGACAGAAGACAATGGTTGTTAGTACTTATTTTTATTTTATGTGTGGATGTGTCAATTATTTGTGTTAAGCCTTTTGATTTTGTGATTCGATTTCGTTTCTAAAAGGTTATGGGTTCGTTCTAACTCAACGAAGAGGAAGTGTGATTCTTTAGTATCAAGGGTAACAACTAACAACGTCAAATATGCTACGTCCGTTATAACTTATAAAGACAAGTATTAAGTAACAACTAAATCGATGGAGATAATTACTTATCTAGATTATGATGCAAATAAGAAGACATACATAACTACTTATACTACGAGGCAATGAAACATGTCATCTTAGAATCAATATATATATGATAATTAAATATTTAATTAAGAAATTACAACTTACAAAGCTATTTACTTCCATCAACGCTATAGTAAGACCATACAAAACCCTAAACTAGTGAATTACAAGTGAAATTACAAGAGAGATCAGTCTGAGCCGGATGTGTCTTTACTTGGAATGTGAGCTTCTATTTATGCTTGAAGTCTCAATGGTTACTTGTAACACGTGGAACTCCATCCTTAATCTTCTAGGATACTTAACCCAAATGGCTAGTTCAATTGGTTCGACCTTGAATGTGCTCCTCAATGGTCACTAGTTCGAGTTCCCTTAGAACCACCTACCTAAGAAAAAGCTTTACGTCTATCATGGTACACGTGGCTAGTAAGATGTTACGTGTTCCAATGAGATTAGTCGACGTGCATGTATCTACGGAATGCTGATATCGGAAATCCAAGATTTAAAAAAAAAAAAAAAAAAAAAAAAAAAAAAATCTTAACTTCTATTTTTGAATTCTAATAATTATATCGAGTGACACATTCCGTTTGACATATTTGAATAAGTTGTTGCCACCTCATCATTACGTTTTAAATATGTTACGCTATTGTCTTGAGGTTCTTCTATTGCTTATTAGAGTATTCCCAACCCATTTTGGGTGTATTCTCTATTTACATCTCCAAAAAACATCTTTTCTATTATACAAACTCATTTTTACATAACACCTCACATCCCATTCTCTACTTTACAAATATCTTATTAAAATAATATTATAATTTTTTTAGAAAAACCTTTTTTTTACCAAAACCACTTTTCTATCCATCCCCTCCCCTCCGGCACCACCCATCCCCTCCCAAACTCAACCCAGCAACCCACGCCCAAACCCAACCCATGCCGGCAACAAATCACAGATTCACAAAGAGTGTAGATCAAGAGGAAACAAAATGGAAGCAGATGGAGAGATAGAATGTGGCAACTTGGAAGAGAAAAAGAGCAAATCAAGACGGAGAGAGAGAGAGAGAGAGATTTTTTGCTACTTAAGTTGGCGGCATCGTGGTGGGAGTTCACAGCCAACGATGGGTGCCACAACGGCTCGTAGGGGTTCTCTCGTTGCTTGATCTAGCGATGATGTGAGACTACAAATGGGATCAGGTTTGTGAGAAACCATCAAACCATCAAACCAGAGGAGGTTGCTGCCGTGACAGAGGAGAAGAGAAAAAGCAGTTCGGGGAGAGAGAAAGTGGAGAGAGAAGAGTGAAGAAATGTTATTTTAATAAATACACAAAGCTATAGTTAACATGTATTTTTACACGTTACTGTAGCTTTGTATAAAATAAAACTCTATTATAGAAGACTGGTTGGGAAGCATTTTTGTGATTTTTTAACTACAGTAGCATCTATTTTAACAGCTCCGTTGGGAATGATCTTACACATGTTATAATTTAGTGCAGTACATTAGATTCACCGTGAACCTAAACAACTATTGGTCGACCATGTGAAAAAAAAAATTGAGTGAGTCAAAGTTCAAAGTTTAAAACTCAAGAGGGAGGTGCTAGTTGGGTTGTAACGGCTAGCTGCCTATTCCTTTATAATAAGTCCAAATGCAACCGACCACTCTTTTTACAGCTTGGCTCCCCACCAGAAATCATTCAACTTTTTGTAACCTTAAAAGCTTCCCTAGCCATGACTCGATTCCTTGAAGCGTTACCAAAGCCCCAGCCAACCTTTCTGCCACAAAAAAAGAGTGTTTTCACTCAATCCCATACCTTTCATACTTCACATAGCTTCCACAAAAAATGCCCAGAAAAAGATTACCAATTCTCCAAAAGGTCTCAAATCTTCTCAAAATTTCCATCTTTATTGCCAGAATGAGAAAACCCATTATTCCAAAACTCATTTCTCTTAAGAAAGCAAGAAGGGTCAAGAGGTTCAAGCTTCTCAAGCATTACAACTATGGGGTTCTTCAAGACTACCAGTTCTCTCCTTCAAGCACTCCACTCATTCATTACCACAGAAAACATTTCAAGAACAGAAGGCTTAGAGATATCTACTCGATGTTGTTCCTATGTAGATGTTTGGGTAGCTTGAGTGCTGAAGGAGGGGATGCAGATTGCATAGTAGAAGCTCTACCAGCTTTGCCTGCCTTTGAAAATACCATTGCAGGACAGTTTTTGGAGCCATTGGATCCGGGTGATGAAGAAGATTCAGTTGATCAGAGGGCTGAGAGATTTATTCAGAGGTTTTATGAAGAGATGAGAATGCAAAGGCAGGAATCCATTTAGCAACTCAACGATATGTGGGACATGGATTTGCTAAAAAAAAAAAAAAAAAAAAACAAACAAAAGAAAGAAAAAAGATGAAGTTTTGGACATGGCTTGCTGTTAGTGTTTCCTTTTTTTTTTTTTTTCTTTTTTTTTTTTTTTTTTTTGCTTTTAATTTTCATTTTTTTGTTGGTATCTATTCTCCACAGGATTTTTGGATTGTGGAGATGGGTTTTGATTTCACTATTTCTTCAGGGATTTAAATGTGTGGAGCTTAGAACTTATTGAGTTTTTTGTTTTTGTTTTTATTCAATATTGGCAGTGCAGTTGGCTTGAAAATTGAATGTAATTCAACAAATAAAACTAAAAATCATTTTATATTTTTTGGTAGAATATAACTATTCTTCGCACCTTTTTATTTTTTTATTTTTTTTTATGAGTTACTATTCTTCGCATTTTGGTTATGACTTATGACCTTGGTGGATGGAAATAAATGTCACGGACTCATTTTCTATTGTGGTCAATATTCTTTCGGGCCATTTATAGTACGAAGCACCGGCCTTTGTTAATTGTCAATTGCTTTTATAAAAAGTTAAGAGGCCTTTTTTCTTCTAATATTCCCTTTGAGTGACTAAATGAACCTAACTATCTCTGACTTATAATAATAATTATAAACCGTGAAAATGGGTTGTAGAAAAATCTTGAAATGGACAATGCAGGAGCCTTATGTCTGCTTACCAACATAGCCAAATCCTATTCATTCGGTGGTACGAGGTCAATTAGACATATAAGAGGAGAGAATTTTAGTCACTGAGCATTGAATAATTTTCTAAATTTTAAGGCTTGTGATTAACAGCTGCATGCATCTACAAGTTTTTAAACCTGAGTGACTTTTAAAGGATGGAGAGGAACTCAGTGGTGTGATACTGATATGATATCTTATTTGTTATATTTTGATTGGCTAAACGGTTAGCACACATAAACCAATGTCTCAGAATCTTGTATACCCTTTATTTGCATCCAAAAATAGTTGCTGGAATGTTAGGATTGTGTACGTCTTGGTTTCCTCATTCGTGAAGCGAACTACTAGGAGGCAATATTGCGGAAAACACCCATCTCAATGGAATAACGGAAACTCATTATTTTGTATTGCTTTAATTTGAAATTGGTGAGTAAGGTGTACTTTGTTTGTACAGTACAGATGACTTGTTTAGCAAGAAAGAAAAAAAAAAATTGTTTGTACAGATGACAAGTTGTTGAGATCGTCCTTAATTTTCATTTACCAATGCATGCATGTGTTTTGGGAGGCAAGATAAAGCATTTGCCACTACTGATGGAGTAATGTTAGAAATATAACATTCTTTATAATCTTTTTTTATAAGTATTAAAAAGAACATTCTCAACGGGTGAGTTAAACTTCACTTTTATCAAAAATACATAATACTATTCACAACAAATCCTGAAAACTACTCACATCCGAAAACTAAAGTAATTTATATTTTTACACAATATTATAGTACTCGGTATTAATACCAAAAATTGTAAGTCTCCAACTGAGGTAAAACTTGTTTCTCTCTTATTTTATTCACACACACACACTCTCTCTCTCTCTCATTCTCTCATCTCTCTCATCAGGCTTAACCAAAACTTATTGGTTGGGACGCAGGGTTTGTGCGGTTTGCATCTAGATTGGTGTATTTGAGTGTGTGATTTGTTGTGAACATTTTTTTTTTTGCTAAATGATTTGTTGTGAACATGGTGTATTTTAAAAACCACCCACCACCTCTGAGTTGAGTCGTTCCTATTGATAGGGTGCACATACCACTTCTATACCACATTACCACTTCTCGATACAAAATTGGCATCAAAAAATGTGTCAGGAGCGACCCTAAAATTGTAAATTAGAGGCAGCATTTGTAAGATTCCTTCCTACTCATTGTATAAGAAAATTTTAACGACTTTGATTTGGTCTTTTTTTGAGGTCAATTATTTTGTCTCAACTCTTGAGTCTTGAACCATTAAGGGGTATAGAAAATATGATACGTGCACACCAACTAGGCCCAAATAAGCTGGGCTAGGCCTTCAACGAAACTGAGGTTGGCCTACTGGCTTGGTCAAAATCTTATAAACGCAAATTTACCGGCATTGACAAATGACTTCGGACTTCGGACTTCGGACCAGAAAGGAAGACAATGACAAAAGTCCCTCTTGTAATGTCCAACCCATTATAAAAGGAAAAGTTCTAGTACGACCCTCCTTATCATATATGATGATATTGAAAATTTTCGAGTTATTAATTCTTAAAAATATAATTCAAAACTTTTAAGAGTCAATATTATTGTGTATGTTTGAAATTAGATAATATTTTAAATACTATACTTTAAATTTTACTATTTAATTAATCTTATATTTGCTCATTTGATATCTTATAAAGCTATATTTTTACCAATGTTGGTATTTTTAAATTAAAAAATAAACTCAAATGATGAAAAATATGCTGCGCTAAGTTAGAGTAATTCAAAGTTTTTTTTTTTTAGATTTAAATATCGTTTTGGTCCTCAACCTATAACCTTTTGTGTCAAATTGGTTCCTAACCTTTAAATTGTGTCAAATTGGTTCTCAACTTTTCAACCTTGTGTTAAAATGGTCCTTACCATTAAGTGTTAGATGGAAAATGCTGATGTGGTTAACAGTTTTTCTTTTAATATTAAAAATATTTGATATTACATGCCACCTCAAATTCTAATTTAAAAAAAAAATGCCAACTCAAATAATAAAAATAAAAAATAAAAAATAAATTTGATCAGCAAACTCAGTTGCCACGCACAGAAAGAACCCAATACAATTGAAATCCTTAACCCATTCAAAATCCCCTGCCCTCTCTCGTCGCCCCTCATCCTCTTCGCTACGCCGCCCATTCATCACTCCCCTCCACCGCCAACAACATTGAAATGCTATACATTCATCAGTGGATGCTTTTATTAAAATTATCTTTTCATATACAGTTCATTTTGGGTTCTAACTTCTAATAAAGGTTCTCATGAATATCCCCAATTGAGGTCTTCGACATTCTGAGCATATTATTATTATCAAATGCTTGTGGCATCAGAAACCACTTGTTTCTGAATTGGCACTAGGAAATTCAATACTTATCCTCATAACATCAGATTGATCCAACTTGGAACATGTCTTCACAAAGATGTAGAAAAAAAAAATTGAGGTTATTTCTGCAAATGTCTGGAGCATTTCCATTTAATTAATGAGGTTATTATACTTTTTTCTTCTGGAATTAATTTTAAGGGTGAGCATCTTTTATGATTGTTGTTGTTACTGATGCTGGTTGCCAATACAAAATACCTAGAATAATTTTGAATAGATAAGCATGCCTCCAATAACAGCAATGCTTCTAAATATGATTTCGTATACTTAAACCAATCAATGTCTTCAGTTTACCCATCATATTCCTGGCGAGTGGCTCAGTGGAGGGGAGTTGATTAATGGGCGGCGCAGCGAAAAGGGTGAGGGGCAGGGAGAGAGGGAAGGGGATTTTGAATGGGCTAGGGATTTCAATTGTATTGGGTTACCTTGGAAGAACAAAGAAAACTCAAGGGCCACGCACGTGAGTTTCATGATCAATTTTTTTTTTTTATTTGAGTTGGCATTTTTTTAAAATTAAAATTTAAGGTGGCATGCCACATTATATGTTTTTAATATTAAAAAAAAAAAACCGTTAGTTACGTCAATATTTTTCATCCAACACTTAACGGTAAGGACCATTTTGACACATGGTTGAAAGGTTGAGAACCAATTTAATACAGTTGAAAGGTTAAGGACCTAATTTGACACAAAAGTCAAAGGTTGAGGACCAAAATGGTATTTAAACTCTTTTTTTTTAAGTGAACATTCAATTGAGAAATTTCATAACTAGAAAGCATAAATCCCATAGTGTAACTAAAACGGTAAAACCCAATTCGTACCAAAGAAAAAGGAAAAAAAAAAACGAATAAAGACAAAAAAAACGAAGAACTTTTATGAGAAAGCTCTGTTGAGTTGACACCTAGATCATAACGGCGCATAATGCAGGGATTCATAGCAAGTAAAATATAACGTAAAGCACGCAATCCTGCCCACACGGAGGTTTATCAATCTTTACTGTATAGGATTTTAGGGTTAGGGTTTTATACGTTATTTCATTACGCTGCAGGGAGAGAGAGAAAGAGAGAGATGGCGGAGAAAGAGGAATTTAGAGTTTACAACTCGATGACACAGCAGAAAGAGATCTTCAAGCCCAACAAGCCGGGGCACGTGGGCATGTACGTGTGCGGCGTCACCGCCTACGACCTCAGCCACCTCGGCCACGCTCGCGCCGCTGTCAACTTCGACGTCCTCTACAGGTATTTCTCCTGCTATTTCTTTCAATTTTGATTTTATCATTTCCTACGATTTGCTAATTGTTGAGAATTATAAGATTATTGCTAAGTTTCAGTTACTGATCCAACAATTTTAAGCAAGTTATTGTGTAATGGTAACAATTTTGGAAGCCCATTTAAAAAAAAAAAAAAACATTTTTTTTTTTTTTAATGAGGAAAATAAAAAGGAGTTGGGAATTAAGTTAATTAACGATGAATATTGCAATTTCATGTTTCGAGGAAAAAAAATGCGATGCATATTGTGTATGTACAAGTGTATAATGTTATTTCATGAGTTGAGATTGCAATCATAGTGAAAATTTGTAATTTTGGGATTAGATAAGAATGTGAATATGGTAAAGACTCAAATTTTATTGAGTAATGCTAAGGACGCAACTTTTTCACAACCTATTTCACAATTTTTTGATGTGGCAGGTTGTGATTGGTGCAATGTCACTTTCACATGAATTCATTATGACATAATTTTTATTGTGCACCAATCACAACATGCCACCTCAGCAGTTGTGAATTTTTTTTATGTCGTTAGACTTATTGAATTTTAATCAGTTGGACGTGAAGGGAAAATGAGAAGTGAGTTTTACAAAATCGGATTAAGTTTTTGCTAGTTGCTGCTTTACCATCCAGCAAATCTATGCATGGTCTTTGGCCAGAAAGCCTTAAAACATGTTTTCCTCTGTCCTAAAAGACATGTTCTGTATAAAACTTTTGGGTTCTGAGCTCCCATTTTATCAGCACCTTTAAAGTTCTATTGTCTTGACTGGGAACTCTTACCCCCTTAACCACAGGGTTACAGTGTTTTCATGCTGTATATATGACCCTTTTTGACCTTTTATTCCTCTTTTCTTTTGACCTTTCTTGGTTAACCCAATGTTTGGGTCTTACTGGGCTAGGTCTTGGCAACATTGATTTATGATTAATGCTCTGACCACAACCAGCTCATTTCAAGGTGAAACTGAGGTTAACATTAGAACTGTCAAACTGTGCAGCTCATCCCTTTTTTTTAGCTCTTGCCTTTTCCGTCTAACCGATACAATTATCGTTTACATGGTCCAGTTAATTAGATCTTTAGAGAAGCTAGTGTGTCAACAATGTTCCCTGCATTTTTCTACTTGAATTAGGCATATAGGAATGAGAATTAATAAGGGGAAAGTAGTCATGTTTTAACTATGAATCTGAACTCTGCAGATACCTACAACACTTGGGCTATGAAGTTACTTATGTGCGGAATTTCACCGATGTTGATGACAAGGTGAGAATCATAAGTCATGGGATTTTCTCTAGATCTACCACTGTATGTTGGAACTTAACTGGGATTTTCTCTGGATTTTCTCCTATTGTTGTGGAGTACAACTGCATGTATATTCATGCATACATTCTTATTTCTTAGCATTCATACATGTGTTCATGTCTGTGTCTGTTTTCCTCATAGTATGTAGCTTTTGTTTTAGATTTGTGGAATGTCTTTAATTTAAAATTTTGTATTAAGGCGTGATTGAAGCCATAGAAGATGTAAGATGAGAACAAAATTTTCAACTCCAATCTATTGAAGATAACGGAAATTCAAATTTTTTAATAAACATGCACCTTTTCTCCCTAACCTATGGGAACTTAACTGGGATGCATTCATCTGTTCTGATACCTTCATGTTATTTCTAGAGATGTACTTCAAAAAATTTTAAATTCCTATTATTTAGGACAAAAATAACAAAGGACAGGATTTATAATTCCTTGCACCTGTAGGATCTAGGTGCCATGGCTGGTCCAGTTTTAAGAACTCCAATATATGCTCAAAAACAATCATTAAGCAGAAGAGTTAAATTTATAGAGGATGGTCAAATCTCTTGCTTTCCTTTTTATGTCCAAGAACTAGAGACTCCTCCCTCCTTTTAGCTGGTATTCTTATTTAAAATAAAAAACTGGTTGAGCAGAATCTTTAACTATTTTAAAGCACATCTAAACTGACTCTGGAAAGAAGCTTGAATGGGCTCTGATCCCAATTTTGATGTAGGATCGTTACGAATCCAGCACTAAATTAGATTTCTTGATGATATCTTGAAGGGTTCTTGAATAAGGTTTAATGTTTAAGGGTTAAGGTAATGAAAAGATTGGATCTTGAATATGTTTGATGGCTGTTTGGTGTTAAAACATTGAATAAAATGAGAAATAGAGAAAGATTAACACCAGTAAATCACACCTATGTTTTCCTAAGAAATAGCACTTAGGTAGGAGAAGACAATCACACCCTTAAAGCTTAAAATAAGCTTTTGGAATTTTATTAAAATCAATCTCACTAGGAATGTTATTGACTACAATAAAGCCTTCATATAGGCTATTGCTAAATCCTTCCCTAGAAGGAGAAAGACTCTTAAATAACCTATTTAGAAGGATTTAGGATTACTAATGTCAAAGAAAAAGTACTTAAGAACTTCTAAACCAAATAGGAAAAGGACTCAAAATACTAAATAGGACTCATGTGCATTTGGTATAGCCAAGGACAGCTGATTTCAGAAATCTGGAAATTACCAAATTGACCTTAATCTAGTAAAACTTAACTAAAACTAATCCAATTGCAAATAAACAATAAAATAAGAGCCAATTTAATTTAGGGCCCGTTTGGCATCCCATTTCGAAATTGCACTTTTCCAAAGTACATCGTTTTTAAACTTCACTTCTTACTAGGTACAACTGTTGTTTTTAGGCCTCTCATTTGGAGTGGAGATAGAAATTCCTAACTAACCTAGTCTAAGTGTGTGTGTGAGGGCTCGAACCTACACCCTCAAAGAGGGAATGGGGATCAAGTAGGGAGAGCGGGAGACCACTAGGCTACTGCCCAGTGGATAGGTACAACTTTTTCAAACAACAGAAAAAATAAGCTGTACCAAACTGGCACTTAGACTAACTAAGCAAGGTCTCAAGATAGCTTTCCATCATCCAAAACATCTCAAATTAATGCTTGAGCACTAGATACTGCTTTCCCTCGCCTCTATAAATCTTCAAAGGGGGCTGCCAGTTACGTTCACCATCATAAACCCTTTGTTTTATAGGATTCAATTTATGGACTGAAAGCCAAATAAATTTATGAGACCTTAAAAAGCATCAAAAGTAAAAACAAAGGATAATAGTATTCTTTTTTATTTACCAATGAGCAATAGCTCAATTGGTACTTCCTCCTCACATAATAATGGATGGAGAGTGGTTGTGGGTTCAAGACTCATTGGTTGTGTGTGTAACTTACCAATAAAAAAAGTATTTGTTCTATTTGCAAAAAGTAAACTACAGATATTTAAAAAAAACTGAGCAAGTAAAAGAAATTAGAAATTGAACAACTTTCTGCCAAATGACCGAGAAGAAATGCCAATGAGCTATAGCTTAAATGACACCTCCTCGCCTTGTAAGAGCATGGTGGAGGGTGAGAGAATGAGTTCTATAAGCCTACACCTCACTATAATGATTCATTTACGTTAAACATTTTGGTTAAGACTGGATTTTCCTTGCAGAATTCAACTGAACCCCTTGTTGAGTAATGCTATTGACATGATATTGAGGCCTTCTATTGATTAATTGCTTCAACTCGTTTAAAAACTTGCTGTTGGTGACTCATGTTGGAATAACCTGTAAAAAATGAAACTATTTTTAAGAGAATTATGTTGAAACTCGTGATCTAATACAATTTCCATATGAATTGTGTACTAACTTATTTCCATTATGGCTGACTGAAATTCTACCACAAATCTTTTACACAAATTGTTGGAGTACTTGCACAAGAAAATTTTATCCTGAGCATTTATAATGGAGTTTCCCAATCTTCTACAATTCATTTTTAACTGTTGTTAAAATAAATATCAATAATACCTCGGTTAATTGTATGTTCCTGGGTTGCTTAATGCTTGTTTAGACACTGCTAATATCTGGATTCTTGCAGATAATTCGTAGATCGAATGAGCTTGGGGAGGAACCATTAAGTTTAAGTAGCCGTTTTTGCCAAGAATATCTTGTTGACATGGCTGATCTTCAGTGCCTCATTCCTACCCATCAGCCACGCGTTTCTGACCACATGGAACAGATAAAGGATATGATAACTAAGGTTTTTTTTTTATTGCTATGGTGCTTATGTTATCTGAAAAATGTTGGAAAATTCTGTTCTGTCTCTTTCTCTTCCCTTCACACACACACACACACACACACACAAAAAGATTTTGGACATTTCTGGAAATTGTAGCAGTTGTGGTGAATATACATCATCACATAGTCGTTTTTTAGGGGAGTCTAATCCAATAGGAATTCCCTTTTTTTAATGGTTTGCCTTTGCCTTTTTCTTTTTAATTTTTTTTTGTGCACAAGACACACTCAATGTTTGTCAAACTTTGAATTCTATGCCCATGCTTAGGTTTAGTGCTCTATATCTATATGATAATATCAGGGGCATGGTTTATTCAGATGTACTCTGGTATCCAGTGCTGACACTGTAATTTTAAAATAAAAATTTTCCACTTTTCCACCAATTTTGTTCGAATAAAACTGGCTACTCTCACCCCCTTTTACCTTGCTTAATGAGGTCATTTATGTTTAACTATAGTGAATAGATGGTATAAAAATTGAGGTAAGGATCTGGCACATAGTGTGCCACCTATAGCCCTTAGTAAATCTCAACATTAAAATTTCATCTCTTTCCGAATAAGAACAACAAAGAAACAGAAAGAAAATTTAAAATTTTGTGATATTTTCAGGTGATATTGAGCTGGTCTTACCTTGTTGAGAAGTGTTGAGATAGTGAAAAAAGGTTGTACTTGGCCTGCTAAAAAAGTTGTCCAAATATTTGCCTAAGGACTAAATATGAGACCTTGAATGCCTGATTTAACACTTGCTGAAATATTCTCTGTATGAGTTGATCCATAGTAGTTTATTTCTGATGCATTCTTCCCCCTCCCCTCTCGAGCCCAATTATGTGGTCCTGACACAGGCATCTAGTTGCATATGGCTTTTTCACACAATGGGTTATGCCCTCCTGTAATTGAATTAATTTATTTTTGTTGGAATATTATGGGAAAGAAATAAGCATGACCATGATAGAAAATGGAAATTGCCTTTTACTTTGGTATAGTGGCTCCTGCATACTGAGGAGTTTTTTTATTCTACTTTTTGTTAATCAATGGCTGGCATATTTTGTAGATTATCGAAAATGACTCTGCATATGTGGTTGATGGGGATGTGTTCTTCGCTGTTGAAAGATTCCCAAATTATGGCAAGTTATCTGGGCAGAAGCTAGAAAACAACAGGGCTGGTGAACGAGTTGCTGTTGACTCAAGAAAGCGTAATCCTGCTGACTTTGCATTGTGGAAGGTGTGAAAATCCTTGCAAGTGATCTTAGATTTATAGTCTTGTCTGTATCATTTGATATCTGATATTCTCTAACTATTACAGGCTGCAAAGCCTGGTGAGCCAAGTTGGGACAGCCCATGGGGTCCTGGAAGACCAGGGTGGCACATAGAGTGCAGTGCAATGAGTGCTCATTACCTATCCTACAGTTTTGATATTCATGGTGGTGGAATTGATTTGATCTTTCCACATCATGAAAATGAGATTGCCCAGAGCTGTGCTGCTTGCCAAGAGAGCCTTGTGAGTTACTGGATGCATAATGGGCATGTCACTAATAACAACGAGAAAATGTCCAAGTCCTTGGGTAATTTTTTTACAATTCGTGAGGTAAAGTGATCAAACATTCGGTTAATACTTCCAACAACCTTTTTATGTTTGCAGTCTTGTGAGTACCTGTGTTTAAAATACTCTTATTATATTCTTGTAGATTACCCAACGGTACCTTCCACTGGCTTTGAGACATTTCTTGTTAAGCGCACACTATCGATCTCCTCTCAATTACACAGTTTCACAGCTGGAAGGTGCATCAGATGCTGTTTATTACATATATCAGGTTTAAAGCTTACTTTAAAGTCCAATAATTTTCATTGGGAAGTCTGCCACCATAGTCCTTAACAAATCAATGGTTATGCACCTACTAGCATTGGATTGTTTTCAGTTGACTTCTTTATCCATTTAGTGTTGTTCATGTGTGTGTAGCTTGGAATGTTAAGTGCAGTGGATTTGAGCCAATACATTCCCTTGTACCATTGATAGAAAGTAATAGTTTTCCTGTCTTTACCTATAAAACGAAAATTAATAATTTTGTCCTTTTGTTTTCTTTTCCTCTGTGTGTGTGCGTGGAATTTTTTCTGTTTGGTACTGTTCCCACTGGAAACGATGAATTAAGCAGTCAAATCTGGATTTGTTTGGCCAATATAGTTTGGTCATTGTGTGAAATTATAAGATTACTCTTTGAAAGACTAATGAAAAGAGTTTAGAACTACTTACCGGAAAAGGAAAAGAAAACTAACATAGTTTCTGGTTAATGACAAGCATAGAACTAAATACTAATCGGTTTGAAGTGTAATCGTATTGGTTAGAATTTTTTGGCAGTTTTATGTGAATTAAGTCTGATGCCTTGTTTTTCTAAGTTGATATGCTGCAAGAATATCTTATCTGCTTTAATATTACTGACTACACTCCAGAGAAACACTAAGATACACGCAGGCATGGACACACACATAGAGGTGTGTTTTTATCTTCAGAAAATCATGACCAACTATCTTGTGCTTGTTAGACTTTGCAAGACTGTGAAGATGCTTTATCCCCATTTCAACAAGCAAGCCTCAAGGATGATGGGCCAGAACAAAAAAGCAAAACAGCTCAGATTACTCCTGCTGCCCAAGAGTGCATCAGTAAGCTACGTAGTGAGTTCCACACTAAAATGTCAGATGACTTGAACACGGCGCAAATATTGACTGGTGCTTTTCAAGAAGCCTTGAAGTTCATAAACAGTTCTTTGAACATGCTGAAGGTATATTTTTGGAACTCAATCCAAGAGGTCTATGATGTGCTCTCTCCTCTGCTCCGTCTCTCTCTCTCTCTGTATGTTGTTTGTGTGTGAAATGACCGGTGATCTTTTTGATATTTTCCAGAAGAAGCAACAGAAAAAACAACAATTATCAGCGATTCAGTCTCTTGTTGAAGTAGAGAAAGAAGTTAAAGAAGTTCTGAATATTCTGGGATTGCTATCCTCTTCCACTTACTTGGAGGTGATTTGGTTTCTAGCCTCTGAAAATGGAATTTAAAGATTCTCTTGGATGGAATATTTCATTTAGATGTTACTTTCCATTGAGCAGGTTTTGCAGCAATTGAAAGATAAGGCTTTGAAAAGAGCGGGGTTGGTGGAAAGTGATGTGTTGCATCTGATTGAAGAAAGATCACTAGCAAGAAAAAATAAGGAATTCTTGAAGGGTGATCAGATTAGGGCTGATTTAACTTCGAAGGGCATTGCACTCATGGATGTGGGCAAGGAAACTATTTGGAGACCATGTGTACCAGTTGAACTAGAGCAGCCGGCACAACCAGTTGAACAGGAACATAAGGCCCTGCCTGTTGAACAGAAACCAGCTAGTACCACTGGTTGAACACGAGAAAAATGCACATCCATTTAAAACAAGAAGCAGAAGTTACCACTAATTGAACAAGAGCAATAGGGACAACATTGTGGACTTGATGGTGGAAAGCCTTGTTCCTGTCCCAACCGTCGCGTGACAGGTGACTGGTACAGTTTTATTTACTTACCGGGATACTTGTAATTTTTTTATTAATTAATGTTGTAACATTTGGGGCTATCACATGTTGTACCCCCGGAGGCTGTGACCAAGTGTCATGGAGTCTTAAATATAAAGCAATGTGGGCATAATATGGCTCAATTCCTGCATAAACAGCTATTGCGGGTCTCAGTAATACTATACAGGAACTCGGGTGTGTAACCCTTTTGTTATTTGACTACTTTTACAGGAGTTTAAAGTTGATTAATTTTCCTAGTTCGATGTAGTTCTTTGTTTCTGTTCTTTGGGATGAAATCGCATCATATTTGTTAGATTCGACCATCAATTACAGAATCTCGTGGTGGATTGTTAATACATAATATGCAGAGGTGGCCAAGTTAACCTAGTTGCTTTGTCCGTCATTGCAGGAACGTGGTCAGACTTCTCTTTTAAGGACAGAAGTCGATAATCAGTGGTAACTGGGTGACAATTGCTCTCCTGGATGGTTGAGTTGGGCAGTAGATAAATAATTGAATGTGTTTTTATATAAACTGCTTGAGCAGCCAGGCGCATGCAAAGCGAGTGGCTGTTTTGTTGCTCTTGCAAATGTGTCCCGAGTAAACTGAGGTTTACTATTATATTATTTAATTTTTGGGTCACAGAACTGGGGTTTACTAGCAAAGTCGGTAGCCTCGATGAGGCCAACGGTTTGGAGGGACTTTCCTTGTTTGCCCGACTCCTCCTTCCCCACAACCTTCTCATTTCCTTAAAATAAAAAATAAAAATTTCCTCGGAACTATTTAGGGATTTAGGGAAAAATTGTTCAATGGTCATTTTAAAGGACAAAGCTTATCTCCAAAGTCCAAACTATCCCGTATTGGGTTGGAGTGTGTTTTTTTGTTTTCCTCCCCAATGCGAAACTTTTGTTTTTGTGATAGGCCCAAGTGTTTTGTTATATGTACTATCTCACATAATATCTCAACTTTAGAATCTTGTGAGATCTACTTGTCATGAGAGAAAAGATACATATATAGATGCATGAGATAATTACACATATTATGAGAGAGAAGATGCAGCATGAGATAATTATAAGTTCCGAATAGGCAGCAAAAATGCGTGAGATAATTATTGATTCTGAAGAGGCGAGAGATTTTCTCCATTGCCTTAAAACCATCACATCCACTCGTATTCTGCCCATTTGCATAACTTGTGGTCACGTGTGGATGTGCCCGGGCAAGGCTGGCAGTTGCAGTGGGCCCAATAACTAGGAAGATCGAATGGACTGGACAATGGTAGACTGGATGCAGGCCGAACATAAGTAATGGTACCACATTGGACTACTCACTGACATGTTACTTGAGTTCGTGGGCCACAAATGCTGTGACTTGGTTTTTTGTTTCGCTGTAAAATATATTTTGAAAAATATTTTTAAATTTATGGGTGTTTGTTTTATTGTAAAATAGTGATCAAACGGAAAATAATTTCCATTGATCGAAAAATCTTTTGTTAAAATTTGGAAAATGGTTTACGTTCAATTTTTTCGTAAACTATTTTCCAAAAACGCACGTCTCACTCTCTGCCCCTTCTGCTCTATCTTTTGCACAACACTATAAAATATTTTCTGGAGCATTTTCCGGAATGCAACCAAACACAGGGAAAAAAAAAAAAAATTTATTTTTCCTGAAACCATTTTCATCTGAAAATATTTTGTAATGAAAAATATTTTACAGCGAAACAAACAGAACCCAATGTTGTTGCTTAGGTTGAATTATGTTTAAGAAATAAGAATACCTTCTCCACCACAAGTGGCTGTAAACGGGTAAAGCCAGCCATTTTCTTACATGGAAACAACCATTATTGTTCCTTTTTTTAGGCCATTATTGGGGTAGACAACTTTAATGCCTTTACTGTCCAAGCTACTCACTGTGCTTTTGAACAGCGTTGTATGTACAAGCATTAGGCAAAGGTGAACATAGTCATTTTCGCTTTTACTTTTACATGGTAAAAGCCTGCTTTGATTCCATGAAATCTATAGCATTCACATGAATTTTATGAAGCAGTACTATGTATGTTCCTAAAACATCTTTGATGCATATTTGATTGATGAAGGTACTCTGATCAATCAGTCCCTCGGATAGATGCCATCCATAAAGAAACACTCCGTAATTTTACTTTAGAGGTACATCGTACCTCTTATGCCTATAAAATTACAGTTGAATGTATGGGATTGTCAAATAAAGTATTTTTAGTTGAGACCACGCAAAGTACTCGGGATTCATCACTATCAAAATTCAAGACATGGTCCTGCTTATCTCCTTTGTTAAAGTTGTATAGACTCTATGAACTATGGATAAGGCCCAGAGGCCCACAGGGTAAAAGAAATGCTCTCGTAGGGACTTAAAGACTACTTCAGAGGAGCAGCAAGCGTGGAGGTTGTCCCTATCAAAGGGGTCACAGAAAAGCTTCATGCAGTGCCCATGACTAATTAAGTGATGGAACTTAACAGAATAAAGTTTTCATTTGGTACTTTGGTACAATGTTGGTGGTTGTGTTTTGTTATACCTGGACTTTGAATCCTGCTCATCTACTAGACTACTTCACAGTTCACACATCGAACTGTTTTTAGGAGGACATTTTGGGCCCCATACATCGTCTCTCTTTTAGTTTTGGTTTAACCAAACTGAAATACAAAGTAACCTAGAGAGTGACTGTTATCTTTATAGAATATCTGATTATCTTTTACCCAGAAAGTAAAATAAAAGACTTGGCTTATAGAGCATGTTATAAAGTATTTGTAGTGACAGAAATCCACAGAAACTCTTTAATACAGTGAGGTAAAGAGCCAATAGGCTTTAAAGAGCATGTTATAGTCAATAAAATGATGATAAATTGTCAAATCTTGGGACACAAGGTAATGACACGAATCATTGAATTATGGTACCAAATATTTTTCCTTGATCTTGAGAATGACAATTATCCACTAATAAGGGTTGCTCAAACCAAACAAACTTCCTAGGAACTCAAATTTCAATTGAGGCTTCCTAGTCAAACAAAGCTAGGCTTGACAACCAATCTCAGTTCGACTCATATGCAATATCCCAAAGCTGTGATAGAGAAATTCTTAAGCAATTTGGTTGACAAGGTACGCTCAATTGACTTTACTTTAGCCTTTAAGAGGATCTTGATATCTCCTGGATTAACTTTTACTCTATCTAGTAGTCAAAATCAAAACCTTATTAGACGTCTAGGATGGAATTATAGAAGCTAGTTGGAAATAAAACAAAACAAAATTAAAGTAACAGCTATGACATGCATACTTTAATAAGCGTAAAAGTTGTATAATCAAGTTTTGAATTTAAACTCTTTCTGGTGAATGTAAGTTATGATTGCTTTGATCTTAAGGAGTTGTGAGTGTGACCACGGAAAGTGAGGGACTTAAGTACTTGGCCCCAATTTTCCCCTTAGAAACTGAGGACTGACTCTCATTGAAGGATTCAATTTCACTATAGCTAAGTCCAATGGCTTTAACTTTAAGTCATGAACTTTTGTCATCTTTTATTTTTTGGACTTTTGAGGTTTTAGTGTTGAAGAAAAGGTTGCTAGGCCACGAGTGAGTTTCCCGTGTCCGTTACACTGAGTTATTGTGATTTCAGATATTCGTTTTTCCTTTTGGGTTCTCTTTTCGTGCATGTGACGGGAAGATTCATTGGTTTCAATCTAGCTTTAAAAAAAAAAAAACGGAATAACTTTTTTGAGGAGAAAAAATAGTTGTATTTTCTTGAAGTTAATTTGCTAGAGGTCTCCTAGAAACCTATATGTGGAGCCCAATAAACAGGTTAGGATTGTGTTTTTTGGTATTGCTTTAGGAAATAGAGCTTTAATTGTGGAGCTTTAATAGTAGAAATTTTGTAATTAATATATATAGAACTTCAATTAATTGCAACAACAATAACAAAAAAATAAAAAAATAAAACTGCATAGTTCTTTGACATTTTTAGTATTTGGTAAATTACAGTGATTGTATTTTAAAATTCTGCTGAATTGTACAGCTTTTTCCCAAAAGTTTCAAATTTGGTGTTGGTGATCAAGATGTTATTATGCTATCATAAGCGCACCTTCTTGACCTGTGCATAGTCTTCTGTTATGTGTTGATTATGTCGGATTTGTCATCGTTGATAATACCTCAAAACGATAAGTTTGTGGTTTAAGGTTGTGATTTTCAATTCATTGTTTTACCAACTAATTATTCACATATTGATGATAAGACTTGAGAGACAAGTCACTACGTACAAAGTGCTCATTTCATGAAATGAATCGTATAGTTCCTGATTGATTAAATTTCAATCTGTTAGTGCTACCAAGTACCAACGTGCACGATATGCTATATTAGTGCTAAAGACCCTATCAAAATCCCTTGTAGGGACCATTGAAAATATTGCCTGTCCTCTTCATTGTAGGGTTGTAAAGCTATAATATATGGAGTAAAGCTCAGCATAGCACACAGGGAACCGAAACAAAGCTCTAAAGCATGAGGATACAAAAGCAAAAGAGCATGCCTCTGTGAGTACTTTTCGACTCCTATAAAAAGGTAATTGAGAGATTGAGGACGTCCTTCTTGTTGTTGATGATGTCTAGGTTGAAGCTCTTAAAAAACAGACGTATGAAAGGGGCTAAGATGTGATACTAAAAATGCTTTCACTTTTTGGGTACTCCTAGACAAGCCCTTAGCTCATTCATTCTTATGTTTGTACCCACGAAGAATATATATGACTGTTTGGCATAGCCACAAGGTGACTAGTGCTGGGAAAAGCTCTTGTGACACACTGCAATCCCAAGTGTACGTACTTGGTACACCTTGTCATGCACTAATTTATTGGTAGGACTTCATGTCAAATAGTGAGCTATATGTTGTCCTATGTGCCTATAGCAATACCGTTCTCAAGCATTGGATTGATGCGATTGCTAACGGCAGTCGGTCACTTTGTGAAAATTATGTGCAACTTAGAGCAAGCAGCTTTTTTACTCCACTCGTAAGTGGAGAAAAATATCACTCTCTTCTTGTTTTTTTAAATACATTCTCTTACATACTCTTAATTCTTTCTTCTATTTTATTTAAATATGCTTATTTTATTCTTCTATTTTATTTAAATATTATATTTTTTATTTGTTCTTTATCATTGCTAATTCTTTTGTTGTGGGGTGAGAAAAGGAAATCATTGTTTAATGTGGGTAGAAGAGCTACAATAGCTCTTCACAACTGGATAAGAAGTTGTTGGAGTAACAAAATCTTGCTTTGACTCTCTACATGTAGAGAGAGGGGAATACTCCATATATGCCTTATTCTTTTTTCCTAAGTTGGGAGAGCGGGATTTAAATTCTCAACGTCTCTGTTGAAAAGACCAAAAAATGTTATTAGACCTAAAAGTTAATGATCATTTATGAATGACTTGATTTTAAACAAGAAGTGCTATAATAATATGCTAAGATTTCTTTTGAGGATTATGATGCATATTTTACATAAATTATCATATGTCAAAAATGCCCAAACATAAATTATCGGGTAACATATATTTCTGCATAAAAGTATTCACATTATCGGCTATGACAAAAAAATAAACGTGATTAGGTAACCAATGTTTAAAAGTCTTTATGACAATATTCCGTTTGGTTTTACTAAATTCCTACTATTGCTCTCTAGGGCTTTGTCCCCTAAACATATGATGCATCATACAAGAAACATACGTCACACGATAACATAAGCACATAGCTAAGCAAGAACTCCGTAATTTGCACTTATACATGAAAACATAGCTGCAAGTAAGATAATTATTATATTGTCCAACAAAGTGAGTGTGGATAATCAAGCATTATATAATGTCTTAGCTAGGAAAAGAATTTAGACATCGCTAGCATTATTTTTGGGTTTCACCACTTGAATCTGTTTAATTCCTAATAGGCCAATACTAAATACTAAAGAGTACTCCACGCACGTGGGTTTCATCTTGCAAGTTCCGACTGTTTCTTCTGATCAATGATTCTTTCCCTGCAACAAAGTACATTAGTTCTTGCATTTTGACTTTTAATTATCTACAAATATTAAAGATATTATAAATTTTATTAAAAAAAAACTGATCACTTAACAATGAATATAATTAGTATCACTTCAATACTATAAGAGGAAATAATATTTCCATACCAAAATATATTATTTTGACACCAAAATAAATAACCAAATTTTGGTGTGAAAATATCACTTCTCTTAACATAATATCTAAATGTTTGAATTACCTTATTTCTGATTAATGACATATCAGTTTGTAAACCTTATATTATAAAATTTGTAATATCTTTAATATAACCCTCTGGAACTACATAGTGCAAAGACCACAAATTTTGTAAATGAGTAAACCTCAGTCATCATCACATATCTCAATACTAACCACAAACAATACCCCAACTCTGGTTTTTTTTTTAAAAAACCCAAGTCCTCAATGGCATCTTTTCAAAGAGATCTAACCATTCATGACACTCAAAATTTTTGTTTGTACTAGTGGGAATGCGCTGCATTATTATATGACTAAGTTCACGCTCAATATAACATGTGCACAGATAGATTGATCCCATGGTTTAAAATATAACATGAGATCATTAACTTTTGGGTAATCCACTTGCATGTATTTTAATCCTAATACCAGTAACGATACACTATGGTTTTATTATATTCCAAATATTCTAATATTACTTGGGAAATAGTATCAGCATTGATTAACAATTTAGACTGTCACAACTTACCTCCTACCAATCAAACCCTCGATTTGAGGAGAAGCGAAAAAAAAAAAAAAAAAAAGAAAAAAAAGAAAAAGAAAAAGGAAAATGTCACAATGTAAGGTAGCTAGCTTCCAATTGTAACATCACCCACCTTTTTTCCTTGCAAGTCGTACTACATAATGGTGGCAAAACCTACGCAAAGATGAGACTTAATTGGTTGTGTTCCGACCTTAGTTTTCAAAGTAATAATTATCCTAACCGCAAATCCGATTGCATATCTTTTTGTAAGGCCAACCTCTAACCAATCAGAAGGGATATATGGCAATCAGAGATTAAAGAAAACTTATAAAATAAATAAAGGTTTTATAAAAAAAAAAAAGTAAAAGAAAAAAGAAATTGACTGCCTCGTTGAGAACAACATTGGTCCCGATCGACCACTAAGGGGCAGTTGATTAGCTTGCTAAATCATGTTTGAACACGCGAACTACTTAACTATGACCAAAATTTCATTGGTTCATGGTGACTAAGGAATGAAAGGATAGTTAAACCCTGATCACTTTGGCTTTACTTTATGCGTTTTACATTTATAGAATAAGCTTCTCTAGACTCTAGAGGAAGATTTCCACTAAAGATGACCGAGTTTGAGATAGAGATTTGATTGGTTTTGGGAAGTGGATGTCCAAATCAATTAATAGAAATTGATGGGTCCAACTTGATCACAGCTAATATTAAGTTTAAGAAAAAGTTGTGGGAATCCGTTTGATTTTCTCAGTTCCGCCTTACCAACCGCCGAGATTATACTTTTCTATTGTACTCATATGTCAAAAAGGCCCAAAAGAAGAAAAACATATCTATGATTATGCTGGCACACCCTCCTTTCATCTCTCCTTGGATCAAACACCAGTAACCAACTTCAAAAATCTAGAAAGATAAAAAGAGAATACCAGAAGACAATAAATTTGTTGGTGCCACTTCAACAAGTCAATTGGTAAGGTTTATATAATAAAACTAATTTGTATTCTACATATGACTCATTAAAAAATCTGGTAGGTATAAAGTATGTACGTGTATATTTATATATATTTTCCATCTCATGCCCAACTTGAATCCAAATCCACAATGCCTCTCAGCTAGCCATAACCACTCTTATATTTATTGGTCTTGGGCCAATGATATGAGCACGCCATCTCGCCAATGAAACAGCCAAAGCTTCCTTTTATGGTTTCCATGATAACATAAGTTGGTGCTTAAAGCACCGACTTTGTGTTGTATTAGCACTTCTAAACTCACTTTGCACCGAAAGAAGGAACCATTTTTTTTTTTTGGGTGGTATCACATGCCCTTTTGACCGTTTTGATTAGTTTTTTTTTTTTTAATACAATTTGGGGAATAATTCTAGAATTATGCATTTTAATGCTTGCTTGGCATGCATTATATATCTTGTTTTCATGCTTACACGTAAGCTTTGTTTTACCCACAAGAATCACTTTAGTTGCTGATTTGTAAGAACCACGTTTCTAAGAAGGCCATTGTTCCCCATTATATCCCCCAACAAAATCTCTCCCTATCTCTCTCAAATCATTCGTGTTTGGACAGCAACCAACCTTTTTTTTAAAATAAGATTAACTCTCTTAATTATAGGAGACAATGAAAGATTTTAATGTTTGACTTAACACTAGAGTCATGTCATGCTCATCCAATAAAACTTCTGAGTTTAAACTATTGGGCAAGACTGGTCTGCATGTGATTGGTCCCACATTCCCATCACCTCCAAGTCAATATGCTAAGCTGAAAAGAAGGCACCAACAAACCATCAAGGGGGTTAGTTGGAATTATTGAAGACTAGAAACCCTGCAATGATGTCTCACCTTCCTAGAAAGGAAAAGTAAAAAGGAAAAAAAAAAACCATTTTAATCCTTAGTAATTAAATGGTTAACTATTCATTAATTCAAAGAAAATGAATCAGAAGAAAAAAATGCAAGTTGAAGAAGCCAAACCAAAGGGAGTGGCGGTTGTTACAACCCAACTAGCTAACACATTGTCAATGCAATATTATTAACATACGAAAGTATTTTTCTCTATCATCCTGGATTTATACCACATTCTCATGTCCAAGCTTTTGACCCATTCTTTTTTACCTATGTTTATAGTGACCATTGAGATTGAATAACCGATATGCACTCATATATCTTTTTTTTTTTAATCGTAATTGTTTTCATTGTTGAGATAAAAGGAATAAATAATGAAAAAAATATATTAAAAACTGTTAAAAGTATTATTAATTTTATTATAAAAGATTTATAAAGTGACATACTAATCAATGTGATTGGACTGATATATGAATAATATAATAAATAAATTTTTTTTTTTTTTAAACTTGACACATCAATTTATAAGAGTTGTGTAATAAAATTTACAGTATTCTTAACATTATTAAAAAAAAACAAGATTCAAAGAATTTATATAAACCACATCATCCGGAGCATAGCTAAAATTCACATATTGGGGGCCACAAGTAGTTGAATACTTTGGAGTTTGGACTTGGAGGGCCTAGAAAATTAAAAATAACTAAGGGGTCACCATAGGAATTAGTCAAAGTAAAAAGATATTTTGGAAATTTTGGACGGAGTGATCATTTGTTTTGCAATTCTACATTAGTATCCAATTTGTTTCCACATTGATTGACGCAGCAAAATAACCATAAGATGTAGAATATATCTATCTCAAGAAAGATGCATTTGAGTGCTATAGAAAACCTTAAATCCACACGGCAAAGAGAAGAATACTCTCTCGAAAATTTTATTACTGAATAATTTGATGTCTAATGGGCAGGAGTGACCCTGGGCAAGGGCGAACTGGGCAATCACCTTAGGCCTCACCTCAAAATTAGGTCTCATCCCAAAATTTTTTAAGGCCTTTATAATTTTGAAAGTCCTTAATATATATATATATATAATCCTATACAAAAAATTGAAAAGGCCCATATATTTAAAACAGGCCTTTAAAATAAGTCTAAAAATTATTTATTTCTCTAGCCCAAGTATGTATGAAAACAATTTTTTGTATTTATTTGATGTGAAGAAGCTAACTTCACTAAATTATAATAATTTAAAAAGTATTGTCTTAATCTTGAAGCTTTTTAAAACATAATAATTTTCTGATCTTGATGATATTGATTTATTTTCAGAATTAAAAGTTTTACAAGAGAGTTTACCAAAAGAAAAAATGACAGCGAATGATATACTTAATTTATCAAAGATTTGAATCGTTTTCCAAATGCATCTATTGTATATAGAATATTATTGACTATACATGTCACAGTCTCATATGTTGAAAGAAGCTTTTCAAAGTTAAAATTATAAAAATCTTACTTGCGATCAACTATGTCACAACAAATATTAAATAGATTACCCATATCATCTATTGAATAAGATTTGTTAGAAAATATTGAATATAAAATTTTAAATAGTAATTTTGTAACACAAACCTCATGTAGAGTAATTTTTCAATGATTTATTTTTTTTTAAAGAGATAAAAGGCCTCATTTTTTTGCACCATCTCAGGCCTCATAATTCCCAGAACCGACCCTGCTGATAGGTTACAACTTACAAGTTAAAACCACTAATATATATAGAAAAAATATTAAAGAAATCATAGGGTTGTTAGGATTCTTTAAGAAAACTCTAATTCATATCATGCATGAAATTAGATTTGAAGAAAAAAAAGGAAAGTTTGTCAAAAATGAAAAATTGAAGAAAATTGCGTAAATGAATATTATGGACTCTAGGAAAAGTCCCAAAACTTACAGGTCTTTATTCTAATTTTTAATTCAAAATTCATAACAAAATAAAAAATGATCATAGGTAGCAAATTCAATTAATCGGAGACCTAAATGAAGGAATTTGGCTTAACATCATCGTAGTTCACAGCCATAAGACTCTAAATTAGTTATGAAAAATGATTCCCACATTGATTCCCTTTAGGTTACCAAATTTCACGTGATTTTGTCACTAGCTTCGAGGATTTCTACAATGCATTTTTTGCCTTTTGAACTTCTTAAGTTCAAGGAAAATTTTCTTGTCAAAAAAAAAAAAAAAAAAAAAAGTTCAAGGAAAATTTGGGCTGTTCTTTCTAAATTAGTTATGAAAGGTGATTCCCAACCCATCCACCAGTACCCTCAAATTTCACATGCACGCACCATCATGCTATAATAATGGCTTAATTAGGGAAGCTTCGTAAAATTAATTCATCAATTTATTGTAGACTCTTCATTTCCGAAAGTGTTAGGAACAATAAAATAAAGAGTCTTAAAAAAAAAAAAGATTTTGTAGTTTCGTCTACCTACCTTCATATCTAATCCATTCGAATCCATTTTTTTTAAACCCTAAAAAGAAATTATTACTACTTGCATTTCTCCCTTGTATTACGGCACCTTCCAGCTTAAAAATAAAGATAATAGTCATATTGCAAGTTTTCTTCTTGTAATCGTGTTAGAAAAGTTTAAACAGTATAAAACTGGGATTGGCTTGCTGATCGATCTCAAATATTTAAAAAGTAACGGGATCTCCCTTTTGTTTCCGTGTCACGATTAAAATATAAAATCCATCACATTACAAATGCTAATTATATAAGAACTGTATAAAAAATAGGTTTAACAATGAAAATTTGTCCCACTATGTGTTATATAAGTTTTTGGTCTTTGTCAAAAAAAAAAAAAAAAAAAATTTGCAATGTTGAAAAATATTTGAACATTTAATTTCAATTGAGTTGGATTAATTATATCACCAAATGGAAAATTTCTATGGTACAATTTCGATCTTAACTAAGATCTATCATTTGATAAACTGTAATTGTTGTTCGGTGTTTGACATGGAATTAATAAATTTAAATGCATATTAAAAAAAAATTGAATTTCCAATATAATTTTTTTTTTTAGTGATGAAGAGGAGCCAAAACCCATATTACTAGTCATATGTATAACTTTACATCTCTTAGATAATTAAGCCAATCCCTTGTAAGCTGACTAATCCCCGTAATCATGAAGATTCTGTTGTCATAGACTTTGCTATTTGTTTTTTGTTAGATCAAAGAACTTAGACTGTACTTGTGTAACCAGTCTATAATAATTAATAATTATATATTCTATGAAATTTTAATGGGATTGAGGTGGCATTGGAGATAGGTTTAATAGAATATTTGCTTCTTTCTTGAGGCATGTTCCCCATTATTAAGGGATGATTACTATCAATGTTTTTATATTCATAACCTAGATAATATTTTCTTTATTTCCTATGTTCATTATTCTTGGGGAGAAAAAAAAAAAAAACCCTCATGACCAAAGAAATCAATTAGTTCTCTTAATAGATTCGAACCAGAGGAGTAGATAATCCCTCTTGTCCTACTCATGTCCATCATTCAAACAACCCAAGCGTCATGCATAATGCATGTTTTGTTTCCTTTGGTGAGTGACAATTTGACTGTGCCTATAGCTTAAACTAGTCATTGATAGAAGCCCCTTGAAGTCTTTTTAACAATGACAAACAAGAACATTGATGGGAGCTAATAATTTGTCCTAAGCAAGTCATGGGGTAGGAATGGAGGGGCCTTTAGTTGCCTAGAAGGGGATGGGGATGGATAAACCGACCTTGTCCAGCCCCGTTGCTAATAATAACCCCTTGGCTAAAGCTAAAGACAAGATTACAAGAATAGCTAATGTCACTACAGCTTGACATACTTATTTAGTGGAAATGACTACATAGTGTCAATGATGATAATTGTCTCCCTTAAACATATCACTTTTCTATCCTCTTTATCAAACAAGACTTGAATTGAAACAAATATCGTAAAGTACACAGTTCTTTGTTGGATAACATTACTAGTGATAGATTTTCGTGCATTTAGCAATGAACTATTATTGCAAAAAATCCTTTAAACTTTTTTTTTTTTCATCCATAAAATCCTTTTAACATTGTCATCAGAGATTACAATTGGGAGGGTAATGGGATCTGTTGTAATTTCCATGAGATGTTTCCACTAAGTTTGCCCAGAATTATGGGATATATTTGTATATAAATGAGTCTATTATTAAATAAAATATGATAATTCAAGTTGAAATTCGTTAAAAAGACATCAATGGATATTCTTGAGCTAGCTAAAAGTATGTCATTACCTATGCTTCAACGTATATAAACATCAACAAAAAAGAAAAAGTGAGAAGAGGTTCAAATCCAGGTTATTCCTATTGAGAGAAACGATTAATACCATTGAATTACAAAATTCTTGACTTATAAATAAATTATTTATTTTGAGCTTAACAAATATTGTAAATTTTAAAAACATTTAAACCTTCCAAAATAAGAGAGGGAACATTATAATTAAATACTAGTCGCAAACTTGTGCGATGTACAGGAAAATAATTAAATATAAGATCTAAATTAATTTTGATTCATTTTACTTTTTTTTGTTGAATATGTATTTTTTTTCTTTTTTGTAGTTCGAAATGTTGTAGGCAAGATCGATAAAAGATATTTTACGGATCAGATTTAGGATAGATCTCACTTTTTGGTTAAAAAAATAACTAAGAAAGTATATTTATCATAGGATAATTAAAATTTAATATAATGTAATTTTTTTTTGGCATAATTTGAATATAATCCAATTTTTATAAAGACACGATTCATGTTTATATTTACCATATGGATCATGTTTCCATCCAAAAATAAAATAAAGGATACTTAAAATAAGAAGAAGGACAAATAAATACATAGGACACATGATTAAATGATCAAATCTAAATAATTTTCATTACTCATTTCAAGCTCACGTGGTTTCATTATAACAAATCCATCCACCTTTCTCCATTACCAGCAACAAAAATTAAATGAAATACATAAGAAAAAAAAAAAAAAAAAAAAAAGGAACTTGATAAAAATTGATAATTATGATTATTATTAAAAGATATTTATATTGTGTCTATATATGGAATATATTTTAGTATTAGACATTTATTATGATTGTGTTGTATATATGGAATAATATATTCTTTTTATATTAAAGAAAAATATGATGTGTCAAGATTCTAATGGAAGGTTTAATTATAGAATAAAATTTATATTCAATTAGAAAATATATATTAAAATAATGAGGTGTAAAATTGTGAGATTTCAAAAGTTTATGTGGCACAATATTATGAGGTCAACTAAAAGTCAAAAAAGCTTTGGTTTTACATTATATATAGATATAGATATAGATATAAATTCCTTTTCATTTGTTGTACCTTTTCTTATCCAAAAGGAAATATTTCACATGTATAAATTCCCTTTGTTTTCTTTCTTTTCCATGTATCTCTCCTTTTCTTTCCCCCTTTTTTTTTTCAAGGCAACCAAGTATTAGCTTGCAACAAATTTTTGAGACAAGATTAGACATTTGGATATCTCTAAGGCTAAATTTTGAGCTTGTTAAATTTAAAAGAATAAAGAGAGCAATAAAATGAGAGAGCGGAAGCAAGAGTTACGTGGCGGCCTACGTCCATTGAGGAAAACCCATAAAAAGACTACATCTTTACCATATTTTCATATGTTCGTATGTTATAATAGATCCAATATATGGTTTATATACTAGAAAAACCTAAACTAATTAGAAGTAGGTTTGGGTCAATATATCTCTAACAAAGCTCTCATTCTTTCTAATAACTACTCATTGAGAAATTAACGTCTGAGAAGTTTAGACTGTAAAGAGGTTGCGAGTGTTCTCTTAATGGATTAAGTCATAGTCTAATCTCAACCCCCACCTAAAAATAATATGATTTCAAACTATGGGGAACAATCTTCCTTAAGCTAAAATGCATAAAATCATAGAAATAAGTTCTTCCTTTCTTTACATTTTGTTTATATTGTTTTCCTAATTGCGATTCTTTATATTTATATATATATATATATATTATATATATCATATATATAACTCTTTCCTTTTTTCTCTCTAAAAGTAAATAAAAATAGGAAAATAATATTTCCACACCTATACGTGTTATTTTCACATTATTGATGTGGAAATATTAAATCTTAGTGTTCAAAATCAGACCAAAATTTAATATTTTCACACCAATAGTGTGAAAATAGCACTGGCCTAAAAATATTGAACTCTCTAAATTTTCAAACCCTACTAAACAGGGTAGGGTAGATGCCATGGAACTGTATGGTTGTGCATCGGATATATAAACCATTTTTCTTTTTAACATATGGATCCCACAATTATCCAAGATCCACGAGAAAGATTATACCTCTATTGACTGTGTAAGATATTTATTGCGATGGTAGGTCTATAGACAAGAAAGAATTTAAAAGAATCATAAAAATTAAAAGATTAAAAAAAAATGCAAAAAAGTATGGTTAATGGTCAATGTGGTATCCAAATCACTTACTTAAATAAAAAATAAATAAAAAAATGTGGAAATGTACAAAGATGAAAGATCCGGCTTGGGATGTTAAACATCAGCTTTGTGTGGATCGAAGACCTCGGATTCGGTCCCCAAACCCAAACCACATGCTAAAACTTAAACCATCAAATCCAAGTCAAGCGGAGCCGAAATCAAGGGGCAGCCGGGGCAAGGCTGAGATGCAAGTCCAAGCCCAATGCATCGTCAAAAGTGGGCCCACCATCTCCTTTGGAAAACCTACTCAAAGATGGCCCATCAACCCTACCGTGGGCCCGTACCTGGGAGCCCATGGTCAATGCCGACGAATCCCCTACACCGCCACCGTACGATAACATCCCTGAAACTCTGCCACCCGTACTACTACTACTACCATTAACACACACACCATTATTATTACCAAAATTATTACTCGTTGTAGTTGTGAAAACGCTGCCATGGGACACGTGGAAGGGCGGTGGAGCGCGTGGAACGTAGACCCAGGAAGGTTGAGCTCCGCTACCAGGGAGGACGACTGAGCCAGGCGGAGCAAGGAGGTGAGGAGGCGGAGCGAAAGCGGAGATGATGGGGTTGCGGACGTAAGCAACGGCGGCGTTTCGAGTGGCTTGTAACTGTGCACGCTTGAGTTGTTGCCTCTCTTTCTTGTGAGCGTTTTGGTGCCCACCAAGTGCTTGTGAATTTGCGAACTCTCGGCAACAGTACTGGCACTCGTATTTCCGGTCACCGGAGGGAGGGAAAGAGCCGGAGTCCGATGACCCAGATGGGGTTTTGTTGGACTCTATGTGTTCTTCATCTTCTTGGACGTTGATGCCAAAGAGTTTTAACCTGGTGGTGCTGGTGTTATTGCTTGGTTTTGTTTGGTAGTCTAGCTCTGCCATGTGTGTAAAACAGAGAGAGAAAGAGAGAGAGAGAGAAAGAGATGGGAAACTGGGGGATGTAAGAGAGTTGTTGCATGTGTGGGGTATATATACAAGATAAAAAGGTTTTGATAATGTGTACACAGTGAAGAGCAAAGAAAGAGAAAGAGAAAGAGAAAGAGAGAAAGAGAGAGAGAGATGGTTGCGGACATCCCAAGGAGAAGAAAGTGTGTAATTTTGGGAACACGACCCAAGAACACTCGGGGGACCCCAAAGAATATTATACTTGTCTCGCCGATTCTTTCTTTCCATTTTCTCTTTTTGTTTACGGTTAAATTGCCAGATTACCCTCTTCTTTCGTTTTAAGTATTGCCCTATTTGGTCCTTTTCAAAAATTAAAAATCAATTTTTGATTGAGAACCCATTTGATCATAATTATACATTGATCGGTAAACGTATTGTTTAATGAAGTTGTAATGGGGATGGAATGTGATGCATGTGATGAGAGTATCGTACGGGTCGAGGTATAAATGATTGGATTTGTCTACTGTTAGAGTCAAACCCTCTCTTTTTTCTACTCTTTTGTGTTTCTGACCAATAACCACATAGTCTTACTTAAAAATTCAGTAAACTTCGACAGTTTGGCAGTATCAAAATTCGTATGCCGTTGAATTAGCGTTACTAACTTGGTAAATAACCTATCCGTATGTCTGATACCATTATACATATATATCATCGATACTAGGTAAAAGCAGTACCATTGAGAGAGAGAGAGTGAGAAGTTGATTGGAGTATTTTTTTCCTTGTCCACTAAGTTGGGGAGAACTTGATGAAATTAGGTCAGAAAAAAACAATAGATGTTATGGGCCACTTGCCTTTTTCTTTTCTTTTTTTCATCACTCTTTTTGGATGAATAAGCCACTTACTTCACTCACTGATGATACAAATTTTGGTAAGATGATCAATCAGGAAGTTTAAAAAATTTATTGGTTCAAATAAAAAATTCCAACCTAAAGAATATGCTCTACTCAAACTCAGTTGATGTTGGCTAAAAAAAAAAAGGTAATTAGTTGATCACACCTCCTAAGCCACTGCATGCAGGAAACGTACTCTTTTATAATTTTGGTCTTGCCAGGCTTCTCTACAAAAATGCTTGATTAGCTACCATTTTATATTAACTAACCAATGTCCCGTGTGCGTCCATTATAAATTCAGTTAAAAATATTTATTAAGAGATTATTTTTATGTTCCATATATAATTATAATATTTAAGAAAATTAATTTTTTTATACAAAAGAAAATTAATTTAAATTATATTATATTATGTCATTAAAAAAAAAAGAGAAAATGTAAAATTTCAAGATTAATATAATTAAGAATATTTAATTATTTCTACTAACTTAAGCACACAATAATTTCTTTATATGTTTGATTCACTTGTTCTTAAATTTGCTTTTTTCTTTTTGCTTGATTTTGTTTCAATTGTTGTCAAAGTAACTAAACTGGAGCAAGAATACCATATTCCTAATCTATTTGTTCTCATATTAATTATCTAAAAATAGCTATAGAATTTCCTTTTACATAAATAATTAATAAGTGAAAATAAATGAATTTACCTCATCAAACTCATTTTAATAATATAGCACAATTTTAGGATACTACAACCTGGATGCCACTAAAAGGAGTCAAAAAAAATATAAATTGTTAATCGTAGACGTATATAATCATAAATCAATAATTATTTCATCAATAAAAGATTTAAATTTAAATTTTTTTATTTTTATTTTAGAATTATACAAAAATAAAAAAAAAGTAACTTTTGTATCAAATAGTAAATAACATTTGATAAACATGAAAATTAGCATGTGTGTTAAAGACAATGAAAATGTGTAATCCAACGATGCATTTTTTGAATATATAAACCAATATAAAGTTATTAAGTGGTAAAACATTAACAAAATACTATATGTTTATTTCATGTATAATCTATCCTAACCCTATATATATAAAAACAAAATTATATAAATTCTATATATATATATATATATATATAATAATTAATGCACCATTTATAATGAATTAATACATAGAAATAAATGTATCTATCAATCAACATATGATAATAAATGAGTATAAATGTAAAACTTTAATAAGGTAACAACTTGAGTGAAATGAACTCCATTTATTTTTTTCTTAAAGAATGTGTCACATATATATTAGACATTTTTTTTCAATATAGGGTAATTCTGTAATCTTAAATTTGTAACCTCAGACGTAGTGGAACAAACTCCAATGAGGCACTGTGAAACTCATATCTATGTTCCTATTGCAGCTACTAGAAAATGCCCAAAAACAATTTCCTAGTTCTCACTCACCCTCAGTTCTAGCAATTTTATTTTCCATTTTTAGTCTCCACTTTCTCTCTCTCTCTCTCCAACAATGCCTTGGCTCAATCTTAGGAGCCGACACCTCCAACCACTAAAAAAAACTCTCTCTCTCATTCACAAATAAAGTCAAAGCATCCATGCATGCAGCACTTTCATAGTATCCACTCCAGGGTCCTAAACTGCGAGTGAGAGTGAGAGTGAGAAAGATAAAGAACTCAGATCTAACACCGTGTGTCCCATTAATCACTTCTGCATGGCCCATGTGTCACCATCGTATTTATCTTGCATATCTAGAATTGGATACGCATGTTTCACATTACAACCTTTTCACTCACACTTTCTCTACTATTGTCTATATGATGGCAATTTTGTTAATAAAGTCAACAAGAGGAAACTATCTCGCCCATAAATAGAGTTAGCTTGTTTGAAAGGGTATCATATATGTATGAAAATTGAATGAATGAATGTTCAGGTGTGTCTACAACTTACAATTTTGGACCCCACCATTACGTGTTGATGATGATGAATAATTGTTTAGGATGTTTGCGTGATTGACGTTGAAATCAATATTTCTAAATTAGTTTTCTTTCTTTAGGAGAGATCTCTCCGAATCTTACTAACTACGAGAGAGAAAGAGAGGTTTAGCTTTGTAATCTCCCACTTAAAGAGCATAATAATAATATTATGAATTGTTGTTATTTCAAAAGCTCTTTCCAAAGTCTTCATCACAACTCCAAACATGACCCACCTTGTCCCCTCTTTCTCATGTGTGTTCTTTTCAAACCCTTCTTACTTAGTCAAATTTTCCCATCATCCCCCAGCTTATCTGGATCATCTTTCGAGCTGAAATCTTCTACATTTTTCGACCGTTAGATAAGATCATTAATCATGAATACCATGATGATCAACAGGTGCAATTTTTTTATTTTATTTTATATATATATTTAATAACCAAACTTAATATAAAATATGATTAGTGTGCGTTTGAATTTGCTGAAAGTTAATTAAAATATAATCGCATTTAAAAAATAAGATTTTAAAAAATTATATATAAACTAATAAATTAAAAAGTTGAAAGAAAAAACTTAAATTAGATGTAAATTAAAAAAAAAATTAATTTAATTGTTGGCAAACACAATTTCAGTCAGCTTTTTTATCATGGTGGCCAGCGGTTGATGTATACTTTTGTATATTTCACTAAAATTTTCATATCATCAATTTGTTTAAGCAGGTAAGAAATGGGATGGTTGTGACGACCCATTCATGTATGATTAATGTGGGACCCAAATATTTTAAGTCCCTAAAATGGGATTATTGGTGGTCTGAAATCATGATAATGCACATAGATTTAGGACTTAGATTAGGATCTCCATTGATTAGTATTGAAAAATGTTTTACTACAAAACCTAACCACCTTTTTGCTTTTTGTTGTGGATCCAATGATTTCTCTCTTTAGGTCTTTCTCACTCCTGGGAAGGTTAGAAAAAACCAGTGTTGGGCCATTCTCACGCCACATGGGGGGCTCAAGTAGTTGGTCTTGCAGAAAGAAATTAAAATGCACTGAAGTGACCTTCTCAAATTAATGTGTGTAGTCATACTCGTAAAGGTTAAACTGTTGCTATATAGGAGTTGTTGGGAACAGAGGTGGCCAAATAAATCTAGTTCCAATTTTTTGGCTTCGTCAATCTTAATTTGAATTTTCTTCCATCCAAGACTTTCAATGTAAAATTTAATCTCAACATATTCCTAACGATTTTCTTATGGCATATCAACAATTTGAAAGATTGGCGCCTGAAACAGCTTAGGGATCAAGTAAAAGTTTTTTTTTTTTTATGTAACTTTTAACTGTTCATATTTAAAACTTTTGACGTATATTTTATGATAATGGCTCATTACAATCATATCAACCTATCAATTGATTTCATTTATTGTAAGTAGGATTCGAATCCATATTATTCCTTTGTTCTTTGGCTTTATCTCAAATATGATTTTTTTTTTTTTGATTGAAAGGATTAGAAAATATATGAGGGGTCGTCAAACTCAAATTAGAGTTGAAAGTTTTCATTGCTACTTAGAGCTAAAAAATCTATAGTTTGAAAATTCCTAGCTTTGAAAGCAGTAAGATTGGACGAAAGCTCAAATTAATATAAGTTGATGCATGGTGGATAGAAGAGAAATAGACTGGACTGGAGCAGTGTCTTATCAGGAGCTATGATGAATTGTTTGAGAGTGAATGACATAGATGATAGGCCCAAGGTTTTGATTTCTCGCGAAACACATGTGAGGGTTCATCTAATTGGTCACACACTGTTTGAACAAACTGTAGTAGGTCCCGCGCACATTGAGGCACATTGGGACCACATGTGCCAGTTTTGAGGCACTGGTCCCACACCTATCTATCTCTCTTTCTCACTTATAGAAGAATTGAAGTAGAGTGGTGAGGCCAGGGAATTGTCCAATCACACTACCCCAATCTCGTTGATTAAATAAACAACTGTCTTCTTAAAATTGGATATTTAATTTTTTAATTTTTTCTTTTGCTTCTTGTAAACTTTGTAATGGTTTCCACCATCTAATATAAAACACTTTTTATGGACCTTAATCATGCTTTCTTTCTTTGTTGTTGATTGAAGTGATGCCGATATTATCGTTTTAAGATCGCCCAAATCGTGAGGATGGCCCACTAAGTTGTGCTTATCAAGGAAAATTTAACCAATGAAAACAAAAAATAAATAATATTTAAAGAATAGATTATTTTGAGACATGATCCTATCATATTAGAACTCCATTAACTTTCTAACCATCTTTGTTTCTTTTTGCAACCATTACTTTGGAAGGATCCAAAAAGGATAAAAAGATAACCCTCCTCAATGTGACTTAATTTTCAAGTCGAAATCCCTTTTATAGATATGTTCAAAGCATTTATAAACAATCCCAAAAAATGTGGGTCTGACTCAATTAGCCCCTCTCTCTATGTATTCCAACTTCCAAGTGACACTACCTACTTCTTTTAAAATAAAAAGGTGGAGGTTGGGTGGAGTTAGCTTTAAGTCATGTGAAGTGACTCTCTCTCTCTCTTTCTCTCTCCCCTCAAGTAAATTAATTATTTAGCATCAAATAATAGTCTAACAGAGAGAGCTAAGCTTAGATTACATCTAGAATGTCTACATTTAAATAAGGCATATATAGCTATGAATTCCATCAAGCTTTTATAAGTTTTAAAAAAATACACAAATGGAAGTACCCGTGAAATGAGTTTGGAGAGGGGGCCTTGGTCAATCAATAAGACAAACTAAATGTGCTTGGCTTGCTAATAAAGTGAGCGACACTCGGACGGCTACATAAACACCCACATTACATCTAACCCAAAGCCACACATAGTTGGGGAACACCTGCACATAAAATGACAAAAACATTTTAAAAATTTATTTACATCTACAGTATTAGTTCTCTCTAGGCTCTACTTGCACAAAGTCTAATGTCACATAACAGTCAATTTATCCATATTAATCATTTGGCGCATATATGTTTTCTCTTTCTTTCTAATTTTTGCCACATACCTTGTGATGAGATGTTTGAAGAAAAAAATATTCCTTACAATAAGTTGGATAGGAAGATTCAAATCCAAGTTTTTGCAAAAGAAAAAAGAAAAAAAGTATTTGAATTGGGGATACAAAACAAGAGTATAATTTGGTAAACACACATAAAAGAACATAATTAATTAAGACATCCAGATTCAAAACCGTTCTTTCCCAATTATTGAATTAAAAAATAATAATAATAAAAATAAAATAAAATAAAAATCTATAATTGGTATAGGCATTTTTTTTCAGTTATTTGTGAAATTTTCATTAACTGTTTAATCTTTTTATTGGATGTCTCATACTCTAGATTTATTTTTCCTAATAATATGCCTCACAGGAAGGTAACAAGGACATGTTCTTTTTACTTCCAAGAAGAAAAACTAAAAAAACAAAAACCAAATAACAAAAAACAAAACCGAAGGGGCTTCCTTTTGCCAACTCTCGAGGCAAATAACCTACTACTTGGGACGGGGCTGCCTGCAAAGTCAGCTTCCACATGTAGAAAACAGTGGCAAAGTAGACATAAACCCACTGAAAGTGAACCGAGGAATCTACCTTAATGCAATATAAAAAGAAACACTATTTATTTATATGCATGTGGGACTTGGTCCTCTTAAGGAAGAGAGTTAGGCATTTCCTTAATCTACACGATGTGCTTATTTTAACAAAGTACCTTAGATAAACAAATCCCAGAATTCTGGAGGAATTTGTCCCTTGGAAAAGTCCAAGTAGATGAAAAATGTTCTTAACCATAAACAATCATGGGTTTAGATTCAACACAAGTCAAGACAAGTTGTTCTGATTTAAAATGCAGTTCAACTAAGTTGTATTGTGTCTATCAAGCTTTCCCTATGTTTTTTAATAGTTGCACAAGGTGGCTAAATTAGTCCCCAAACGGATAACCTAAGACTGTTTTTCAGTCTATTAGTAGAATCCATTATTGTTGAGTTTAATTTATTGTGTTTGTATCTTATAAGAAACAATGTCATCTATCAATGTTTAAACAATTTGGTGTAGACTTCTAAATTTAATAGATCTGATTGATCAGACTGTTGTAAACCCAGCAATGCATGAGACAATTGAGAAAATGGTTGCCAATTACAATTGGTCGTGTGTGTAATCTGTACATAGAACACGCGGACCATGGTAATTGACCAAAAGCGACAATCACAAGCTCACAACTGTGATTAACAGTGCTAGATTTGGAAATGACCAAATAAATATTAAAAAATTGGATGGTCCTGACCGTTGGATCCGGCCAAATTCTTCATCAATCTCCTAGAAGAAGGACCCACTTCAAATGGTGGGTCCAAAATGCTTCACATATTAAATTTCTTAATTGCAATCTCATAAGAATTATTATTTTTATATTGGGAAACTAATAATAATACGAGGCCTATTATAATATAATATTTACACTTGAACATGATTGAGGTAGTTGAACATCTAGTCACTGATCATTAAAATTTAAATTCTTAGGTAAAGACAAGTTGTTTAGTACATATGCCAAAATTAAATTGGATTACATAAAGTTCCATGTGCACGTTGCAATGGAAAATTTTAGATATTCCACCTGTCCAGCCACGGAGATGAGAGATACTTTTGATGAATTTTTTTATTCTTGGCTTTGTTGTGTCTAAATTTTTTTAAGGAATTAAAATACCCATTTGTTAATTGAATTTGACCATATGGTATATGAATCTCTTCTTTCAAATTATTTAGTAATATATATATATATATAAGAAAAGGCATAATTTTATTAATAAAGAATTTTTTTTCTTCAATATATATAATTCACACAGGCACAAAATGATTTGAATTGAAAACAGTAACAACTAACCAGGAAGACTTTTCAGTGAAAGATTGAAATCTACAATTTTATAAATAAATCTTTTTCCTTTTTTTCAATTTGACAAAGAATACATTTATTGAGAACCGCTAAACCATATGCGAAGTCTCTCCAAGACTTCGTTCATAATCATTCGACTAAACATGGAAATGATATTTCAAGGAAAAGACATCAAGAAGAAAGTGACTTGAGCTTGACTTTGCATGAACATTACAGTGATATACTTCCATCAATATTAAATAGTCAATAGCGTCTTAATCTACAGGTGGGAATGACAGGATTAATATATTATTTAATTTGTAATTTCATATCAACACTTTAAGCAACTCAAAAAGCTCCAATAACATAATGGTAAGTTTTCACCAAATTATCTTTTCACCCCCTAAAATACGTAACCTCATGTGACAATCTTTCAATATTTTAAAGCCTTGTACAAATGGCTAAACATGCCAGACTGAGGACTTGACTAACGAAAAAACTGTAATTAATAATCACCATCAAACATATGATAAGGATACAATTATACAAACCCAATTTGAACACAAGCACACAAACAAAAAGAATGTGCTAAATATGCCGCCTTATTTGAATAAAATTCGTATTCATCCAAAAAAAATGCCGCCCTTGTTAAAAGCTTAACACCTGCTACAAAACTTACTTAAAGTTGCAGTCATATAACCAAATCCAAAATACTTTTGACATTCAATTCTACAACGTAACTCTAGAATTTCTAAAACTATAGCTGATATAAAAATAATCATAAATGTCAAGAAGTATGTGATTTGGTAGCACTAGCTGGTTCTTCCATGATGAACAACCTGAGTAATCAAATCTTTCTGTAGGAAAAAAAAAAAAAAAAAAAAACATTCGATGACTTTTTAATCCATTTCATTTTACTTTATTTTTCCCCTTAAATATAATATTCAAACATGCCACTAAGAACTTAGATATTTTCAAGTTTCAACAACCTAAACAAGCAAGTATTATTGAAAATTACATTATTCTACGTATAATTTAGGGATGGTTTAAATTAAAATCCTAAATTTTAGAAAGCTTCAATTAAAACCATGAATTTTTAAATTTTTTTCCAATTGTCCCCACAATGAACTTCTATTGAAGAACAGTAGCACATATTCGTATAAGCTGTAATTATGATCTATCTAAACATACACACACAACAAACAAAAATTCATGTGAATCACAGAATTTTGGCAACAAAAAAATTACAGAATGAGTTAAAAAGATACTAACAGGTAAATAAAATTCAATGAAAATGTATTTGATCATTTTGTGATTTTTTTTTTTTTTTTCTTTTTGCACCAAGTAAAGTCTCACTACCCGATGTCCACGTGATGTGTCTTTTAGTACTCAAATAAGTATCAGGTATGTAACAATTTAAAAATCAGGATTTTAATGAAAAGTTTTAAAATTTCAAGATTAAATTTAAAATGAACCCAAATTGTAACAATTTAAAAATCAGGGTTTTAATTAGAAGTTTTTAAATTTTAAGATTTAATTTAAAATAACCACAAACTATAGGATGGATTATGTAATTTACTCTAAATGCTAAAATTCCGTTTGTTTCGTTGTAAAATATTTTTCATTGCAAAATATTTTCAGGAATTTTTTTTTTTTCGTGTTTGGTTGCATTCTGAAAAATGCTCCCAAAAATATTTTACAATATTATGCAAAAGATAGAGCAGAAGGGACGTGCGTTTTTGGAAAATAAGTTTACGAAAAAATTGGGAGCGTAAACCATTTTTCAAATTTTAATAAAGGATTTTCTAATAAATGAATTTTTTTTTTTTTTGTTTAACCACTATTTTACAATGAAACAAATATCTGTAAATTTAAAAATATTTTACAGCAATACAATTGGAGTAGATAATAATCATGGACGTGACAACTCATTTCTTGGTACTAGACTCCACAACGATGTAGAGACGAGACTCTTAATTGTGATTGAACATATTAGCAAGTACTGGCGATTGATTTGGACGGTCGGTAAGCATAATTCCAAAATATCCTAATTTCACTGCCTGGAAGTACTGCAACCTAGCAAGGTTCAATCACATCCAATTACTTAGAGATCACATATTCTATAAACTATCATTCGTATTTTCTGTTGCATAAATATGCTTCTTCTCTCCACAAAACCACAGTACTTAAGTAGTTTCAGTTGATCAAATGAGATTTAAAAAATTAGCAACAGCAGATGCAGACAAACAAGTGAAGAATTCATTCTTACAACAAAAACCAAACAAATGAATCTATTATTTCAATATCAAAACTAATATGTTGAATGCTACATGAACTTGGATGAGTATCTCACTTAATGGCATCATGAGTACAAAGATATTAATACACATACCTTTAAAATATCACATGTTTTTACAGAATCAGATTGTAAAACCCAATATTGAGAGTAACCTCCGTGCAAGCCAGATGAGAGAAAAATTGAGCATGACATACAAGGAAAGCCTTCCTATGCCGCACCCCGGAGGCCCAAACATTTGAATGCATCGATGGATTTTCAAACACAAATAATACCAAAAAATATTTCAAACACCTTTTCAACCAAGCTTTTTATCAGATCCTTTGAGGTTAAGATTAAACCATTTCTTTTTGCCTAACTTATCCTTGCCATCGGAGCTTCCATTTCCATCTTCCACTGGACTCTCAGCCTTTGAATCTTCACCTGCAATTTTGCTACTACTAGTCCCATTACTTAAACCACTGCTACTCCCGCTACAATTGACTACCTTGGTTACAGTGAATGAACAATGAATATTGTCTCGCTGTTTCAGTAGGTCATCCACCTGAGTTGCAAAATCAAAATGAGGTCATATGAACAAATAAGAGAAACTCAATGTAGTTTGATTTGAATTATAATGGTACCAATGATAAACCATCATTACAAGTTACAACCATTTAATTTCTTTTTTTTTTGGATAAAATCCTAACTGCACGGTTGGTCCTTAAATTTTATTGGTTCCCGAAATTTCAAATGAGCTTTTTTGTAAAAAAAATGATTGCTATTGGTCCCTCTATCTAACTTGGTTAGTTAGTCTGCCTATATGACTAACAGAGAGATGAGGTAACATTTTTTAAATGACACAGAATTTTATTATTAAAATTAAAAATTGCACCTTAGCAATTGGATCCAGATTACCTGATCCGGATCCACATTAATAACCCACTTCACCTACAGTTATCAACAACAAAATGAAATCTCCATTTCACCTCTCAGCCCTGATGCCCCCGCAATCTCCTCCACCCATCACCGACACTGGAATCCCTAACACATCGTTAAAGCTCCTCCATTCCGGCACCATGCTCACAAATTGCAACTCCTCAATTTCGGCGCCTCACACTCACGGCAGTGCACGCAGCTCCTCTGTTTGATCGCAACTCCTCCATTTCCGGCGCCATCCCAAGTATTTGCAGGTTTTTGGGCTCTCATTTTTGCTCTTAATGAGAACTATTTGCTCTTAGGTATTTGCATATCTTATTCGAATATTTAGAACAGTTCTTATTTGCAGATCTCTTATTTGAATATTTAGAACAGTTTTTTTTTTTTTAAATAATTCTTCCTATTGGGTTATTGATGGACAGCTCTCAGGTATGTCTATGCCACTTGCAGGAGGACCACCCTGCTGTTGGTTGGCTTCTCTGCTGGTAGGTGAAAAATGCAATTAAAAAGATAAATATATATATAGGCTAATATTCTAATGGAGCACCTATTTATATATATATATATATATATATAAGTGAAACAAAGAACTGGAGGAACTGAGAAATGGTAGATTCGGCCAAACCCATAACAAAAGGATGAGATGAGAAATACCTGATCAACTGAGCTATGATGCCACGAAGAAATGGGTTAGGGTTATAAAAATTTGGATTTGGGGAATCATTTTGTTGGTGAAATGGGTTTATCGAAGTGGAACCGGGTAAGGTAATCCGGGTCTAATTGCTGAGGTGTAACTTTTAATTTTAATAATAAAAATTGCCACGTCATTTTAAAATGTCATCTCATCTTTCCGTTAGCCACGTAGACAGACTAACTAATGGAGTAGGATGGAAGGATCAATAGCGATCATTTTTTAAACTTCAAAGCTCAGTGAGTAAACTTTAGGGATCAATAGTGCATTTAGGCCTAAAATCATCAACCATTTAATTACTAACAGGAAAAACTTGGGATCAACGATGGAGAAATAAGAAAATGGCAGAGCTTATTCCATTATTTGGAACTTAATCATTAAAATTGGAAACTTAAAATGAATAAAAAATTGATATGCAACAGAAAGTTCCAAAATTTAAGGTGCAAGCTAATGAAAAAATAAATAAAATAAACAAGAATGAGGTGTCAACATCAAATATGAACGTCATACTAAATTGCCTACCTCGTTAATTAGAACAAGAATAAAGATGGTTTGATTATCCTCCTACCATGCTGAACTTGCACGTGCAGTTTGTGTGTGTGTGTGTGTGTGTGTGTGTGTGTGTGTGTGTGATAGAGTGCTCAATATACCTTTGAGAAAACGAAGTTATGACAATAATGAGAAGATAAAACTTCTGAGAGTTCTTCCATAGTATACTCTTTGTGTACTTCGACCTCGCCCTTTTTCTTTTAATAAATTGCTTTTATTCAAGAAAAAAAAGAGAAGATAACACTTACAGACTGCTTTTCCTGAGTGTATCTGTTGGTCACTTCTTGAAAGCGTGCCAATGCCTACAAAATATTACAAGTAAATTGAAAACTGTATCACCAACTACCTATTCAAAACCATTACCAGAACAGGCAGAAGGATCTCCACCTTTCTGTATTCTGTCTCAAATAGCCGTAGCTCATTTCTCTTTCTTAAAATCTGAGCCTCGATCTCCTTCAGCTTCTCTGTTGTGTCCTCATATGTCTTTGCACAAAGTGCCTCAATCGTATAGGTAGCAGTCTTAAAAAAGTTATCTCCTGAACAAATCGCAGAGTAAGTCATGTAACAAATTAGACCAACAAGTTATAATAGACAACTAGCCTATAATAAAAAATGAAGGAACAATATAATCAGTTCACACCATAAACAGCGAATATATGAGTGCCAGCTTTTAGTTCTGAGACCTCACAAGGTTGAAGACCTTCCAACCTTTTGAAGAAAGCAGCTTCAGGGTCCTTAGCCATCGCTAGCTGCACCAGAAGAATGCTCAATCATCAATTCTTCAGCCATGACAAGATGGAAACTTCTATCCCACATCCCAACCCCACTAAAAATAATGATTATGACAATGACAAAGAGATTGCAGAACTTGCTTACCGCATTCACAGTTGAATCCATTCTGTAAACTTGAAAATGTAAAAAATACATTCCGGCAGATGTCACCTTACCAGTCTTCTCGCTGTCTTCCTGTACAAAGACATACAGTATCCGATGTTTATTGAAGTCATGCACATAGTTCAATTGCACAGGTGTCAAAGCATTACATTGGAATTGACAAAACAGAACCTGAAAATAACAGATACTTGAACAACAACCTAGGGAATTTATGGAAAACCTTAAGGAAACCAATCATCAAAATAGCTTAAAAATACATTAAATCCAAGCTCAGGAAGCATAAGCACAATAATTTAATAAAAGTCAACTTGAAAGCCTGAAAGTAAGTTTCCTGGGAAGACTGTTCACTAGACAATTTCCAAATACAAGAGGAACTAGAATGCAATCTCAGAAAGTGTTATTCTTCACATACACACACACACAAAAAAAAAACCCTATATTTGAATATTCAATGAGCTCCAGCTCAAATAATACCTTCTTCCCTTATAAGAGTAAGATGGAGAGAGAAGCCATGGGTTCAAGACCCAACAGGTGCGTGTATAACTTACCAATCAAAAAGAAAGTATTTGAAAATCCATATTATGGCGATGCTACTTTTCTATGATATATACTTGAGAAAAGCACTTTCCCTAGGAGGCTAACAGTTTTAAGGTGTATTGAGAACATTTAAGCTATGTACTTGAATGTGTGTTTGTGTGCGTGTCATTAGTGCCCTACTAACTTGACACACATAGAATAAGAATATCTACATGGTATACCAGTCACTCAGCAGCAATTTACTTTTCTTTTCTTTTTCTTTTCTTTTTTTTTGGGGGGGGGGGGGGGGTGTTTACCTCTCATTCATTATCTCTATTTGACACCAACGTTGGAGAGACAGAAGTTTGATCTACACAATTATATGTATGTTTCTTTAAATCCACTTCCAATACCAACCATCAACTTGATTTTCTTGCAATCCACCATTCAGCTATCACGACAAGGAATAGCACGGTACATGACCATTAGACAAAGGACCCTTTTCTTCTCATAATGGTCTCCTCCAACTCAGCCCGCAGACTCTCAAACACCACCTCAATTACAGTTTTGTACTTGTACAGACTACACACCAAGCCAATATATCTCTAGTCCTTAAGTGAATGAAAACTTTAACAACCTTTTATAAAGGCTATTGAGGAGTTTGTCGGAAATTGGATACTTAATAAATACTACTAAACCAAAAGCCCTATGACACCAGTTTTAACAACTTTTTTCACTTGTCTTCTCTGGAGTCCAAAATTCATTTATAAAATGTACCTTAAAAACCAAAACATATATTAATATCAGATATCCTACTCCACCAAAATTCACAGCTCTATCAATACTCAGATTCTCTTCGATACTTCCAGACACAAACAAGAAAAGAGGAACCAAAAAAAAAAAAGGAGCAGATCAGTTATATTATTGAAAATTTTTGCTTTTCTGCAATTAGGATAACATGGGCTGGATGCAGGCATCTTCCCAGCCAAAACACCTAAAGGCATTCAAAATAATATTATTGAATTCAAGTTCTGCCACAACAGACCATGTAGCATCAAGTGAGTACTGAGAATGTCTCTATACTACATACTACTGTTCTAAACAAAAATGTTTTTTTTTTTATGCATGCTACCAGCCTGCCACACCAATATAGCAACAGAATTCGTAACACTAAATTAACAAAAGCAAATTTGTGTGCTCAGTGCACTCCAACAATTTTTCCAAGAAAGAAGACAGACAAGTCACAACTTACACAGTCAATGAGACAAGCAATAGGGTTAACAGAAAACTGGATTGATGAAGCACCAGATAAATGAACATACCTGTAACGCCAAACCATAACTTGCATTCGCATCTTGTTCAAAATAGAGTAACTGGAAAAATCAAGTTATAATGTTACAATTTGAAAGAATAACACTGTGAAGTAGATGCACAAACACACACAGAGAGCGGAAAAGATGCCTCATAGTCATAGTCATCCCAAATTGCACAAAATACCTAACTGATAGAAATGATTTCATACCTTGAATTTGCTCTGTGCGGTTGAAGTAACTCTTACTACGATCCCTGACTCGGCTTGTTGCTCATTGATAGTTACACCAAAGAAGTGGGCACACTGCTTTTCTACCTGCAGTAGAATGCAAAATAAGTAAAATGATACCAAAGAGTATAGGTCCATTTGGACACAAACCAAGTAAGCACCTTTCCACTAACTGATGCTCCGATTGGAAGAGGTCTGACTGTAACAGTGCCATTAAGAGCTTCTTCAAGAACATTAGCGGAAATTGTAGTCTTAATGGGAACACCCAGCTTGCTATAAACAAATAAAATGAGGGGTTAAAAAAGCTCAAGGACCCTGATAGCTCCTAATCTACCAAGTAAGATACCACCTGAATAAAGCCGCAAACATTGTATTGACGGTACCAAGATTAGATAAGTCAATTTCCATGTCCATGCCATCAGTGTCAAGAGCCTGAACAATTTATTATAAGATTCTAGTATCATTAAAATCTGATAAAACCTCAAAAAGGATTTTAGTGGGAGAAAAAAGAAATGAGAAACTGCAATGATGAAATTGAAAGAACAGAACAGAACTCCCTGCTTATATGCATCATTAGATACATAAGTATCTATACACTATTATAGAGAGAAGCCATGTAGACAAATGAAAAAAGATATTTAGCAATTACTGAATCCTAATAAAACATTGACAAGATACATTCCCAGAAATACTCAAAGAGGCGGATTACATGAAAGACATCACTTTTATCAGTGAAGGTACTTATCAAAAAGAATGCTAAGGGGGAAGTTGTTTTCCAATAAAAACAAAAATGCATGTCAGTAATCAGCAGCATTTTAACTTCTTCCTAAAGAACTGAAACAATACAAAAACACGTACGTAGATTTCGAAATTTGCAGTGCTCAACATCTTGTGTCTGTCAACATATGACACTCATCTCGGCACCCACAAATCATAAACCTTTATCAATAAATGTTTCACTGGCTATTGGCTATGGAGACCCACAAATCCAATCAATCCACCAATGTAAGTCATATCCTAATGAACTCTTCCCCTATGTTTGGATGGAGGGAGATGAAGGGAGAGTATAGGAAAAATTGGTCGGAGTATTCTAAACATTAGTACATTCCATGAATCTTCCCCTCTACTCTCCTCTCCTCTCTTCATCTCCCTTTGTTCCAAACATATCCTTCTCTTTCATGATCATGGATCAAATATTAATTATAAAAAACACATTCTCGCCACTTATTTTGTTCAATTTCAATTTGCAAGTTTTAGTGCCAAAATATTGAAAATATGCAATCTCTATATGTAAATCTATCTTGGTAGCTTTAATTTATGTTATAGTTCATTGTTTTCCTTTAATCAACAAAGTATCACACTTCCATCAGTTTAACAAACAGAAGATCTCAATTATATAAGGACTTAAAAAAAAACAACAAAAAAAGCTGAAGATTTGAATGGTACATGAATAGTTTTTATAATGAAATTATACATTACTTATCCAAAAAAAATAAAAAATTGATGTTACTCCTTCCAGCCAATATTTTCTTACACACACATAGAGACCACAAAACTTCACATAACTGAACACAGGATAAAAAGAGAAGGAATAAAATCACCTCAAATCCTGAAGTGTCATATTGCCTTCTCTTCTCTGGGTCAGATAAGATGCTATAAGAATATGCAACCTCCTTGAAGAGTTCTGAAGCCTCAGGATTGCTGGCATTCTTGTCAGGATGATACCTGTACAATATTGGGATCCGAATTCACATTGTTTACAAAAGATCTTGTGGATAAGCGTCACCATCATGAGTGAACAAGATTGCTACTTATCAAAAAAATAAGTAGGGAGCAAAACTAGTTTGAAAAAAGAAAAGAACAACAAATTGAGTGGTTGCTCTTTGCATTGAATTTCAAATGGCTCCATACCTTCACAAGCATTTTTGAATTTATGAATCTATTATCGTTAATTAAATTTCAACAGCTAGCAACAGAACTGATGGTATAGGATTAGTTTAAGGATTGTATAAAAATAAAATAAAAACTGTTAACTTCAACTTTTCACCAATAGTGGCATTCTGGCATAGAATACAAGATCACAAATAGAACCACAATGGACAACTAGTTACTCCCTAACAGTATAAATAGAAGTAGCTAGATTGCTCAAACAAGTAAATTCAAGCTCAATCCCATGCCAAAAGAATCAAGAAGACACAACCAACCACTCGTATCCAATTAATGTGCGTTCGCAGCGATAACTACAACCACATCACATTATATAACACACCTCTCCACAAACCTCCCAAAACCCATTTCGCAAATCGCATCACCAATCTTGTTCTTCACAATAATAACCCTAAATTGAGCTAGAAATTAAGCTCCCCAAACAAACAAATTGTCCCAATCACAATGTCCTAAATCACATACCATGCTTAACTAACAACAATTTCCAACACTCATTAGAGAAAAATTAAAGTAAAACCAAACAAAAACTAAAATACACAAACGAAATGAATGAAATTAGAAGAAATGAGAGTTACTTGAGAGCGAGCCTCCGATACGCCGCTTTGATTTCCTGATCGGTGGAATCTCTGGAAACGCTCAGTACCTCATAAGGGTCTCTACGAAGCGCTGGGGTCGAAGGTCCTTCCATCTTCGAACCCATTCCCATTCCCTATCTCTCACTCTCTATAGCTTTATCAATCTGGAAAATTTCCTATCTTATCTCTCGGTTGCTCCAATCATGGAATAAAATTTCCTAGCAATAATTTCGAATTCAAAACCGAGAAAAAAGAGGTCTATTTTATTTTTGTTTTCCAACAAAATTACACGCAATTCAAAGCATTATCGGATCGCTAATATTTTCTCGGGAATCGAATCAAAAAACAGCAAGAATTGAATATCTATGTATGTATCAAGGATCTAAAATCTAAGAAGAAGAAAAGAGAGCTAGGGTTTTGGAATTTACAGAATGATGATATAATAATAAAATGTATTGTAGGATATATGAAATGCTTTCTCTTTCTTCTTTGTAAATTCGTTCGTCACCTTTTTTTTCTTTTTCTTTTTCTTTTTTCCTTTTTTTTTCAAACCCTCAGACTCAGTGACATAACGTATTTTCAGCTAACGGAAATTAGTCTAAAATTTTTATTGTCCTGAGTCTCCTGACTCACAGCCTCTATTTGTTTGCTTTATAAAAAAGCCACAAAAAATAGAGTCGGCTAAATAGTTGTATTTAGAAAAATTGAATCTTTGAAAAATTATATATAAACAAATTGGTAAATTAAAATAATCTTCCTTAAGGTTTAAAGTTTTGTAAAATGATCATATTTTAAAAAATAACACTTTGTTTTTTATTTAAAAATTAAATAATAAGAGGTGGAGTGTCATTTTTTTAATAAATATGAGGGAGCATAGTTTTATTTCCTGACAACTATAAAGGGTAGAGTATTTTTTAAACAAATGTCGAGGGACTGAATCTCATTTTCTAAAATAAGAGGGATGAAATGTCATTTCGCAAAATCTTAAAAAATGTTGGTGTAAATGTCATTTTTTTTTTAGTATGACATGTATGGACTAAATGGAAATATTTAGTATCATGATGAGCAATAGAATGTTGGAGAGTATTAATGGATTGAGATTCATTTCAGAAATTTTTTTGCATTACGAGCAAGCTAGGCAGCCAGCAAATCCAAATGGTAAAAGCAAATAAAATGGGCCAAGTAATATAATTGTAGTCCATCTTACTGGGCATGTTTTGGTAGTACCACTCCCTAATATCCGCCCGATAAAATTCAGGGTTGGGAGCAACAATTATCAAAGTGGACCAACGCTGCAGATCTTGATGGGGATGGGAAAACACGATAGCTTTTGCAGGAATACTTCCAAAGAAACATTTTTATTTTAGGTGGGCAAGGACATTTTCATGTCTAATTAAAAGAGTCTGATACTCTACTTGTAATCTAATGGTTACAGCAGTGAATCTTTACTTATCTTCTTCATCTAACAAACCTTTTGTCTAATTACAAGTTATTACTCTAACGAGTAATATATGTTTAGAAAAGTCAATGGATGTGCAGACAAACTTGCAGATAGCAATCAAATGTAGTGGGAGATCATTTTATGACACTTGTCCCTCTCTTTTGATTACTACTTACTTTTGGGATAGTATGGGGACACCTCATTTGAGGGGTATGTAGTAGTTTTATGTGGATTTCCCCAAACTTTGGTTGTATATTATAGTTTTTGTGGATTTCCCCAAGCTTTGGTTGATTATTATTATTATTATTTACTCTAGTAGTTTTGGGTGTTAATTTTGGATTTTTAACAACTTGGCTAAAGCTTCCATTTTATTTTAGCAAAGTTTGATTAAACAATTTGTCCGAAGCTTCCGTGTTACCAAAGCATTTTAATAAAGTTTACTAGATCAATTTTATTTTAGAATTTTCTTAGACCATGCAACCCAAAGAAAACATAGTTAGAATATGACCTACAATTCTACAAAATTGTCAAAAAGTCAAATTTTATCTGGAGTTTGGGCATTTTAACCTACCAAAATCAAATAAGACCAGTGAGATAACCGTGAGACGGTGAGAGTAAATAATTAATGCAGCTGAAAAATTAATTAATAAGTTAAGGGAAATAATATCTAATTGGGGAAAAAAGAAAATAAGCTGCAAAGTTTATAGGAGCATTCCATGCAGTTGCTACAAAAGATAATTCTTGATTTTACACTAGGATAGTCCTCTTTTTTTTCTTCTCTATTGTTATTAGTTCATACAAGTAATCACCCTTGTGCCACAAGCATGAATGCATGATGCATATATGCATGGTTTCAAGGTAGTCGAATTAACCTGAAACATTAGGTATCACTTCAAGCTGGTCACAGGGTATCCCCTTACAAACTGCAAAGTGCAAACAAACAAGTGTCCTTTTCATACTGTAGAAGAATAACAACCTTTCTATAGCTGAAACTATAGAGGGCTTAATCTTTCTTTTTAAATTAATCACTCCAATCGTAAGTCTATTGTCCCAACTACCAAACCCACCAACCGTTCCATCTTTGTAGTATACTCTATACGATTTTATCAAAATGTCAAAAAAGAAAAAGCAAATATAATTCAACAGTTAGTGATTGCCAAGCTACGTATCGAAACTCATTGGGGAAGAGTTTTATGATAAACAAAGTTATGAGTTTAGGATACTCGCACAATAGTACTGTTTATTACTTTATTTATTTGTCTAATGTGCAGGCTGATTAATAATGCATGTGGTGCAACTTGATAGTAGTAGTACTAGGGATTGTGTTAATTATCAAAAAAAAAGTACTAGGGATTGTGTTGCTCCCTTAATTTTGGTGGAATCAGCGATGGGAAAGAGAAGGAATATTCGGTTATATAGAGACTCTTTTGAGTTTTGGCATGATCAATTGGTCTAATGGCATGTCCATGGCAGGACTGGTCTTGGGAATTATGAGGTCTGGGGCGGTACAAAAAAATAAAGCCTTTTATCTAAAAAAAATATATATTGAAAAATTACTCTACATACGGTTTCTGCTACAAAATTACTAATTAAACTTTTATATTCAATATTTTCTAACAAATCTTGTTCAATAGATAATATGGCTAATTCATTTAATATTTCTTGTGACATAGTTGATCGCAAGTAAGATTTTTATAATTTTAATTTTGAAAAACTTCTTTCAACGGATGCGACTATGACAAGTATAGTCAATAATATTCTATATGCAATAGATGCATTTAGAACAATTCAATTCCTTGATAAAATTAAGTATATTTGTCGCTGTCTTTTTTTCTTTTGATAAAATCTCTTTTAAGTTTGAAAATAAATTAATACCATTAAGATCAAAAAAATTATCAAGTTTTAAAAAACCTTCAAGATTAACATAATACTTTTCAAATTATCATAATTTAGTGAAGTTAGCTTCTTCACATCAAATAAATACCAAAAATTGTTCTCATACATACTTGGGTTAGAAATAAATTATTATTAGGCTTAATTTAAAGGTTTGTTTTAAATATATGGGCCTTTTTAATTTTTGTATATATAAATATATTGAGGCCTTTCAATAGGGTCCTCAAAATTTTTGGAATGAAGCTTAATTTTGAGGTGAGACTTAGGGCTGTCGCCCACCTCACCCTTGCCCAAGGCCACCCCTAGTCCATGGAGTAGGTGGATGCGTTTTGGGAGAAGGGCCATCTCATATTCTCATTGTCTAGTCTAAAGTCTAAACACCTCTAAGACTAAAAATAAAAAACTCAGATTTTATAAATTAGTAGGTACATGCAGGAACTATTAGCCACGTCTAGGCAAATATTAGAGTTGATTTTTTTTCTTTTTTTCTTTTTTTATAATTCAATAAATAAGGGATTTGAATTCAATATGTAGTTTTCATTAGAAACATCACAAAGTAGCAGTTAAACTTCAAGATTCTTAGTCGTTATCTTAACTCTTAAACAAAGGAAAATTTACTATTGAGTGTACATGACATGGAAATATGTGGAAATATGGTTGTATGGTGATAAGAGGTTATTAGGGCAACAAAGTCATATTAAAACTTAAAAAAATAAAAAATAAAATTGTATAATGTCCTCGTAAGTGAGCATTACCAAATATGGGATTGTAGCCCAATTAGTAGCAACTCCCATCTTCAATTTCCCAATTGCAGGTTCGACCTATGACATATCCTCCCCTCCTCTCCTCCCAAAAAAGAAAAATAATAATAATAATAATTTATGACATCACTCACAATTGTTTTAACAAAAATGTAGTAAGTCTTGAGATAATGTTCAACATGTTGAACTATATGTAAATGAAATGAAGTATTTACGATGAGATGTAATTTTTATTTTATTTTTATAATTTGATAGTTTGGAGAAGGAGATTTGAACGATGTCTTTGTTTTATTTTTTTATAAAATTCAGAGAGATTTCATTAAAAGGAAATACTTAGCAAGTCTCTTTGCCAAGCCTCAAACATAGAGGGAGGAAGAATTGACGCATTACAGCAGAAAGGGGAGTTAAGAGAGGTTGCAAATTTGGCCAAATCATGGGGTGTTGAATTTGCCTCTCTTTTGAATAATGTCTTTGTTAGATATACCAGGAAGTGCCAATTGAGGTGTTGTGCTCTTGCCAAGGCAAGATGTGATTGTTAAAGCAACATATTTTGATGCAAAACAAGTTCCTAGCCCGGTTAATGTTTCAATTTAATGAATAAATTTTCATCAAATTTTTCATTGTAAAAATCTCTATTTTTACCTTAAATCTTCCTCATTAAAGTTTCCATTGGAAATGTCTACATCTAGGTGCAGACCTATATAGATTTCTGGGAGCGGTCATACCCAAACTTTTCATATTTCTTATATAACCTTACTAAATTAGTTTGATCCCCTCAATCTTATATTCTTATCTCCAACCCTGTCTATATCATACTTAATCGATTTTTTCATTAGTATTTTCGCAAGATAAATCTCCATTTTCAATTTCTTTTACTTGTAGATGTCACGGGCTTTAGATATTCTTTCACCCAAATAACCCATTTTGTGTAAAGAAGTTATGAGACGTTCTCATTTCTTATATAGAGATTAAAGACTGAACATGTAAAAGGATGGTGGATCATAAAACCAAAAGGATTGCAATTCATAAAGTTCAGATGGATTGTGGGCCATAAAGTCCAAAAATCATTTAGTTAGTAAAGCTCGAAAAGAATCATGGGTCATAAGGTCGAAGAAAGTTGTGGGTTGTAAAGCTCGAGAAGAATTATTGTTCATAGAACCCAAAAAAATTGTGTGTCGTAAAGCCCTGGAAAGAATTCTGGGTCGTAAAGCCCATTTTATGTGGTATAAAGAGATGTCTCAAAGCCCATGCCCAGTGGTGGACATGTTGAGAGCCTAAGCCATGCTTTGCATGATGAAGACATGAACACTAGGCTCTTCATGTGTAGATAAAGGCTAGGTCTATGACCTGAGTCTTGTAAATTTTATAGTGGGCATTTTATGATAAAACACAAGCCTACCACTTAGCCGTGGAGAAGAAAAGAGGCCCTTTGAACCAGCTGAATATGACCAAGAGTATATCCAACAATTCTTTTCCGAATCCATAACCTTTTATAAAAGACCCGACAGCATGCTTGAAATTATCGAGATATTACCATAAACTTTCTAGACTTGAATATTTCTTCAAGTCCATTAAAACTTTGAAATACAGGACCAAGAAATTACATGCTAAATATCATGGGCTAAAGACAAACAATATATTCAGCAATATCAGTATAACTAGTGACAAATATAGTGCTATTTGCCGACGAGTTGTAATGTATCAACTCAACGAAAGACAAGCTTGTGTTGGCAAGATATGATGTGTAGTTCATTTGTCATATCAACAAATTTTAATGAAAGTCAAACCTATTCTAAATTGAATTGATTTTAGATGTTCAGAAAATTGATAGTTGAGAGACCAAAGTGAACTTTGCCCCAAAGTTAGGACCAAACAAGTCAAAATACCTACTTTCAATTCTCGTCTATCAAACTACCTCCATGATTTATGATTATGCCAATTATTTCACACAAATGAATAGTTCCCAAATTCAGGTACACAATAAATCAGTGCAATTAATCAGGGACACTTAGGATAAGTTGCAGCCCTCTTTGTCCAATCAACCGGAACTATACTTACCTTTTGCCACAATTCTGTGGCCAAAAAGTATCTTAAGGCTCCACAAATGAGTTTATTCCCATGCATAATAGAAGAACCCTAAATCAGGTTGAAAAATGGCAAGACATTTTAGCAATTGCAGAGATGGTTAATTAATAACTTTCCTGCTCAAGGCAATATATTGTCAATTTCTATATTGATAAAAAGAACAATAGAAAATCCTATAAAAATAAAAAATAAAAAAAGGAACAAATATCCACCAACCTCGTAACTTTGGGAATGATCACCAGTTTTGGGGTATAACATTGAAATTTGTGGGAAAATTGTATTCACTATTTCTTATGGAATGTAACTCTACAAAGCCTTGTATATGTGTACTGCCGCCAGAGGTATTTACAAACCCAAGTAAAACCAAGAGAAAGCCAAATGTTCTTACTAGTTTGACGTCGAACAGTTGCGATCAGAGTCAACCTTAATTACCCTGGTATTATAAGATCCGCAAAACCCACACTTATGGTATAGCCAATGGAAGGGTGCGGTCCCCTTCTTATCACAGTCGTTGCACAGTATATCCTAGAATACCAAAATCAGTTATTTTTAATATTCCGCTAATAATGATAACTTGATAAGGTAACCAAAGAATTTGAAGAAAAACAAGGACAGGTTGTTTTACCTGACAGCGATCCCTGTATTCTTCTGGGAGTTCCTCAGAAGCCAATAGAGCATCGAGCATGCCGAAGTAAACCTGATAACAGAAGCAAAAATTTAAACATGTGCAGGCATGCACACACATGTAACTTACAAGGACATAAACCATAAACAATTTCAAATATTTATTTTTTCCTGATATTCCATCTGCAGGTAATATGGTTACTGTCTAACCAGCCAACCCCTTCCATTAACTCTTAACAATTGAGTATTATTCACATTTACAATGCGTCCAGCATAAAATGCAAGTATATTTAAGCTAGGAAGCACCAATACCGACACAGGAAACATATACAATATGATATGATATTTCTGATAAGAACAGATACGTTATGATATGGATAAGACAATACAAAAATTCTGGAAATAAATACTAGGCAATTAATAAATTAATCAATATTTTTAGTTATATTTTAATTACTTTAGGTTTGAAAAATAAAAAAACAAGCATCAAAATGTTATAAAAAATTAAAAGTAATCACAATAATAGATAGCAAAGAAGCACATTCATACTCCATAAAATTATATTTAGAATACAAAATAAAATCCAATCAAAAGCTGAGAGATAGAGAGAGAGGGTAAGAACTTTAAAAACCCAAGCAAAAAGCCCATTAGTCCCAGTAAGATCATCAGGACGTGCTTCAAAATTCAACGAAAAGAAACAAGCAAGGTTATATCTGACATTCCACACCCATTGAAAAAATGGACCAAAATACAATTTTTCAGAGCCCTAATAGTAAAAAGGAAAGCAAGCCTTGTTGAGGGAGCAGCACTGTCCTAAGGAAGCATTGGCATTTCCTTGGCCAGCGTGTGTTGGCAGTCCTAATTGCCCAGGCAGAAGCGTGGTGGTGCTAGCTGACAAGCACAAATAGGCTACAGAACAAACATAATGAGCTGCACCTGTGCTGCAATTGATCTCTTACAAGCCACACTTGTGCTACAAGCCTACAATTGATTGTGCAACACAAATAGAGAAAGAGCAAGAGCGAGAGCGAGAAAGCCGCAATTGTTCTAGAGATTTACGATGGAAAAAGGATGCGATGATCGTAAGTTTCTTCTTTTTTCAAGTTAAGCCATCCCGTGTCCGACTGTCTTAGCTGTATCAACCCGTAACGGAAATCCACAAATTTTTTTAATGACAACAGTAAAGCCTTAAAGCACTACCAGAAAAGAGCTTTCAGAGCTCTAAAGTGCTTTTTGGGGGAAAAAAAAGTGCGGTTGCAAGAATGAAAAGAGATTTTAACCACCCATAAAGCTCTTTTATAGTCTTTTAGAAAAAGCTGAAATTTGGAGCTTTTAGGAAAAGCTCTACAATTTATTGTTCAAAATTCAGAACTTTAACACCATTCACTGTAATTTGCCAAACACTCAAAACATTAAATACTAACACTCTATAGCTAAAGCTCTACTTCTTATAGCAATGCCAAACGGACACTTAAGTCACTAAACATCTCAGAAAATCCAGTGTGGTCATGTGGTGCCTAAAGGCCACATCAATGGACCTTCATGATAGTGTAACAACAGAGGAACTCATATAAAAATAGTTCACTTACCGCCATATCTCCCAAAGATTTGCAACAAATTGGGCAAATGTAGTGACTGCAGGTGTATGCCTGCAGTAATAAATGAAGAAGAAGAATATAACATTGAGCATGGAGAAAATTGCTATATAGAAGTGAAAAGTTGGAACAAGAACAAAAATCAAAGCAAAGAAGACAAAAAAATGCAGACCTGGAAGCAAGCTGAATGCATAAAATGGCCACAAGGAAGAGCTCGGACAGTCTCACTCGATGTGAACAGAAAATCACAGCAAATGGGACAGTTTGTTTCCAGACCTTTCTCCCGGCACTTGTGATCCACTAAGTTTATCGCCAGGCAATAATTGCATGTCATGCAGTGAAAGAAATCAATACCAAGTCCATTCCCAACACGGCATAAATTGCAGAAAGGACAATGATAAACTGTCCTGAAATAACAATATATAGGTAAAATAAGAAATCCACATGTCACTAGACAATCAGAGTCAGAAGAAACTAGACCTAATCACTATACTGAACAGACCATTCGGAATATCCCTATGGCTTAAATAGCAATAAATTAATAGGGGCACATGTGCAGTCCAGTCTGTTACCATAGCAAACAAATATTACTCCAAGACTTCTCAACAAATAGGGCAAATTTCACTTTCCCCCTTTAACTATGGGGTACACTTTAATCTCCCCCCTAAACTTTAAAACCAAGCAATGTCAATATGCAAATTTCCTCTTACTGTTAGTATTTTCTGTTAATGTCACAAAAAATTATTTTTTTTTTAAAATTCTGCCAATACATAAAAACATATCTTGGAAAATGACAGATTGTTCCCTCTTTCTTTAGAAAAAAATAAAAAATTAATCTCTCTCTCTCTCTGGGTATCATTGTAAATCCTTGCACAGAAGGTGATGCACCAAGTCCGTCCGATATTGTGGCCTCTAGAGAGGACAACAAGGTCTTTCAAGTATCATTGTAAATCCTTGCACAGAAGGTGATGCACCAAGTCCGTAGTATATTGTGGCCTCTAGAGAGGACAACAAGGTCTTTCAAGTCTAGCCTATGTGTCTGGAAGTTTGAGAGAAGTTGAAAAACAGAGGAGGACGATTGAAATTGGCAACCAGCGAACCCAAACCTAGACGGTGACCCACAATTGCCGGCGAAGCTCGGTTACCCATGGCGAAGCTCAGCTACCCAATACCCACCACCCCAGTGACGACATCCACAGCCCCCCGGCCACCCAGCAATGACGCCCAATAACCACCCAATGACGATACCCACCCCACCGCCAACATTGAATCTTATGTGAATGGGATTTAATCTGGGGATTTTTTTTTTCTTTGATTTGTAATGTGAAGTTTTGTTGATTTTTGTCTTTGGAATTTTTTTGCTAAATGGATTGAGTGTGAATTTAATAGCAAGCTTTACTGTTCTTGAATTTAGAGATTTTCTTTTTTTACTGCTGGGACAACTTGATGGAGTGGGGTATCTCTAATGGCTTTGTTTGAAAGGGAAGTTCCATAAGTCTGCACTCCATGGCTCTCTATGTTTTAATTGGGGGATCGATTCCTCTATGGTGCTTGTTAATCCTTAGTTTCAGTAATTTCAGTACCATGTTGGTTTGGTTGTTTTTGTTTCTGTGTAAGCAGATTTTTCTGCTCTGTTTTTCAGTAATACCGGGTGTCTAAGTTAATAGCTTGATGATTTTGTTCATCCTGTGGGTTTCTGAATTAATAACTTACTGATTCTCTTTTTCTTTATGATTTTTATAGCTATTTGAAAGTAGTGTTTAAAAAAAATTGTGTTATGAAGGGCGTTATAAACATTTCACTATGACTAGGTCACAAATTTTTTTTTTTTTTTAAATTACAATTTTTTGTTAAATTTTAAATATTTTATTAATGAAAGGGAAAAATTTGTATATTACCAACAAATCAGGGGGGAGATTGAAGTATACCCCATAGTTAAAGGGGGGAAAATGCACTTTGCCCCAAGAAATTAATTGGCCATTACAACGAGTACCATGTACCTCTTCCTTCTTTTTGGATGTTTATATTGTCCACAGCGCCTACCACAAAATTACTTCACACAGGTTTCTACAGAACTATATTTAAAAAATTTGAAAAAAAAAATTATATTTTTTTTAAAAAGACACGGCAATCAAAATCTAGATACACAAACAGATAATGATTTAACAAGCAGAAAATAAAGGATAAATATGTGCTGTAATCTACCTTTCATCATCAAAAAATTTGCAAATGCTGCAATAGTACTTTGCCATTGAGAATCCACCACAGGAAGGAGTTGAGCACACTGGTCCAACAGGCTGGATTTTCAAGCAGCGCATACACATCATTTCAGTTGTAGCCTTCCTGCAAGTGAATTAATATTAAAAACTATATATAGAAGTCCACCGACAGTATGTGGCACAAAATTACCTATCCATTGAATGGTCGCTGACTTTATCATGGCAGAACCTGCATGTAAAAAACTTGCCACAGCAAGCAGCACGGAGCTTGCAATTTCTTTTGTAATGTTCACACCCAAATACTTGTTTCTCTGAATCACGAAACGACGGAGAAAATTCAATGGAATCTTCAGAATTTGAACTTTCACCTGCTGTTGACTTCTGCTGAGATGCAATCCACCGACTAACATAACCCATTTATATATCAGAACATGTAAAAAGCACATTATCACAGCATATTAATCAAAATGGCCAGACATAAGTTTCATAAAAGGGTAACAACATTAACTGACCTGGTCATAAGATTTTGAATAAGATATGCCTTTCTTCTTGGATCAAGAGTTGAATCCCTAGAAACTTTTCTTATTTCAGATTCAAGCTCATTTTGATTCATTCTAAAGATATCTTTCCATCCAGGCTTGAAATTGAGATCACTGTGGTCCAAGCTTTCATATGCCTCAGTGCCTGATAAAGTAAATTGGGAATATTTGAGAAAGGAATCTTTAACAATATGAATCTTCAAAATACTTAAATTTTATAACAGCCTTTTTTATATATAAAACAGAACCATAAAAATAAATTGCAAACTCTATATGCCAATCCAGCATGAACAGAAGCACCACACAAACCTAGAGAAATGCTACTCCCCAATGTTATTGTATGTGGAGATGCAGCAGAATTTCCTTCCCACCATTCATTAAGCCACTCACTGAACATTGTATTTTTAGTTGCATTCTTCCATGTGTCCATCATTTTATTCTGCTCCTCCTGAGTAAGAACAGAAGTAACCCATGGCAACATTGATTGAAGGACTTCTGCACCTGTAGTACCAATTATTCTACCAACAATCTTGTCCTGTTCTTCCACAGAAAAATGTCTGGAAAAAAGTGGCCACAACTCTAGTTCTTCCCGGAAAACATGTTGATCCAATGTGACTCTAATGGATTTGCACATGCCCTGAAGCTTAGTGGATAGCTCATCATAGTTTCTCTTGGTATCATTATGATCAGAAGGATCAAAATTACTTTCAGTTGAATGATCAGAAAAATTTGTACTGTTCAAGCGCTCATGCAGATGTGTAAGCTCAGTAAGCACAGAAGAAATATCCTCAAATAGTTTCTCTTCCTGCTTGTGGTCCAGAGTGTAAGAGTGGCTCACATTATGAAGAGTCTCTTTAGATTCTAATGCTGGAAATACTATATCATCCTCTGCATTACTATGAGCCCGATATAAACCCCATAACAAACGAAATCTGCCAGTAAACTGTCTAAGAAATGTCTCATTACAATCAGTAAGCTTTCCGGATTCAACATCCAAATACTCCAAGTCTTTTCGAATGGCTTTGTGAAATTTAAATATGTTATCAATAGGCCGTGTTGCAGATCCAGCGTCATTACAGGCTATGTCTATTTCCCAGTTAAAAAGACTTGAGTTAAGGGAAGGAGCAGAAGGACTAAAAGATAGGGAGCGTAGAGACTTTGCTGCAGCTAAAGAGCTCACTCCTAAATTATTTCCATTCACTCCTAATCCAGGGACACAGCAAGACTGATTACTGCAAGATATTTTAACGGAAGTCCCAGTTTCTGTAGAATGATGAGCATCACTGTCTTCCTGTGGTATTGAGTTTCCACGTTTGACTGGCCTTCTATTGTCATTTGCTTCATCTGCTTGAGTGAATAAAGATTTTTCCTCAGCGGAAGACAAAGAGGCACATGCACAGAGTGGTTGGCTAACATATTCTTCCTTACCAGTCAGTACCCTTGCAGAACAACAACCAATTGCACTTGAAGACAAGCAAACATTCCTTAAACGACCTTTACAGGCCCAGCCAGAAAAAAGCTTGACTAGTGCAGAATCTGATGCTGGAGCTGCATCAGACGACACCAAAAGTTAGGAACAGATAGGAAGCAGACCACACACTTTGTTAAAAAAATATATATTTACAAGAACAAGTAGAGAATTGATATTGAACCTGCATTATACATATTCTGGAGCAAGGACCTCGCTTCTTCATCACTAACTGATCCTACCAACCATGGCAAGACACATTCAATCAATTTCAAGGGCATCACACATAAGCTTTGATACAGAAGTTCACGCTGTCTTTTGGGGCTAAAATGCTTTCGAGCAAGTGGAAGAACCTGCAAATGCAAAGTAATTGTAGATGGCTTTTAAGGACACATAGTATGCTTGATTATGCAGTTCAAATTCTAAATGCAGATAAAAAGTGTTTACCATATTCACACAGAAGATGATGTAAAATGCAGAATATTGCGTTTTTTGCAAAAGTACTCACCTGAACTTCCTCATCATGAAAGTGCTTTTGTATGTTGTCCATTATTTGATCAGCCTGAGAGCACAACTTTGTACAAAATTCAGCAGAAGTTGAGTTGGCTTCAGCACTTTGGATTCTTTCTATCAGGCACCTAAGCTTGTCAAATTGAATTTTTTCTTCCGCATGCTCCTGAGCAAAAGAGAGTTCTGCATCTACAGCAGGGAATATAACTTTGTCCTCAGCAATGCTGCAGACAGAGAGACAAGAGAAGCTCATTTCATTAAATGCAAGCAGTCATAAGATACGAGAAAGACATGTAATTTTACATGCCCCTTTTTCATTACTAATAATAATTGCTTTCTAGGTCAAGGTTAGAAGGAAAACTAAAAATAATAAATAAAATCCAAAGAGCCCATGACAGCAGAAAGCCAAAAGTAAAAGTTTCTTAAACACTAAACTATGCATTTCAAGTGAACTTTACGGCTTGAAGCCTTCCATACTTTATTAATAGAACTTCTAAGTATAAACACAGGTTTAGAAATCAAAAGTAGTCTGTGAACTAGGCCATGGTACCTCGGACTACTATCCCATTTGCTAGTCCTTGTCCACAAGGCAAATCACATTAAGTATGCCACAATTGAAGTACATTCAAAGACTCATTTGCCAGTAAGAAAATAAAATAGGAAATATGGCTGAAAACCAAACCTGTGAAAGATGCAGACTTCTGCAATGAATTGCAGCCTCTTGTTGAATGCAAACAAATCAGAAAAATCTCCAGAAAGTTGAATCTTCCTAGCTGCCTCAGCTATATCATTCAACTCTTTTTTTATAGCATTATGCCAAAGCAATATTTCATCTATAGGACAAGACACAATGGAATTAGTATGAGCAGCATTCAGCTCCATATGCTTCCTTTTAACAGTTTTGGAAAATTCACATGCACAGTTCCCCTGCTCAGTCTGCTTGATAAATGCGCTAGCCCCAGAATCTTGACATCTGACCTTAAGATTATCTTTACAACTTTTCTGCATTTCAGACACTTTCACCCCTTCCATCCAGGCAAATACAACCTTCACTTCAGCCAAAATAAAGTTAGTCTGGTTTTCTCATAAAACCATCCAAAATGATATGCCACCAAGAGGAGCCCTCACCTGCTGAAGAAGCTTCTCTTCTGGAATTATCTTGCACAAGCACTTCTGCATGTCCTGACGTTCATCAGATGATATAGAGGAAGAAAGCCATGGAAGAAATTTTGCCATCATGTTGACAGGAATGCTGCAAAGAAACTGCCATACCAATGTGGCCTGCTCTTCAAATGAGAACTTCTCAATAAGCAAGGGAAAGACCTGTCAAAATACAAACAAAAGAGTAAGGTCCAAAGTTACTTCTAACTCGGCATACTTGTTTTTTTATAAGTACTTCAAGCTCAGCATACTAAGCTCTATATGGATGGCTGGTGAAGTATGAAGGGTAGTATAAGACGTTAAGAACAAACTCGGTTCCATGTATTTTGCAATAAATAGAAACTCTTAGATGCTAAAGACTAGAGCACATCATCAACTGTCACCTCCATCTAGAGCAACATATAGTGCAGAAGTTTGAAGGAGTTAACCAAGCGCTAATTTTGGATTGTCTACAACTTACACAGCATTTGGTTGAGAATGAAGCAGGAAGGGAAGACTATTACTCTTGCTGGTGAGCGGAACAATGTAAGAAAAATGAAAGGGATCCCTTTCCCCGCCAAACCTTTTCATCCATAAATAGAGGGAAGGGGTTGGACAAAATGGTGGTCTATATTTTAAATTCCACTCAGGCTCACTATTTTCTGTTTCTTCTCTCCTTTAGGGAAGAAAAGGGTAGTTAGACATCTCCCCTCACCCCCCCCTCCTCCTCCTCCTCCTCCTCCTCCTCATTCCTTCCTATTGAAGGCCTGGCAATATGGCTTAGCATGCAAGTAGCAATGCATACTCAACCTTGGACAAGAAACTTAAAGAAATTCAAGACAAGTTTGATAGCTTATCTTTGGGTTCAGAATCATTCACATTGTGCAATAAAACATTCTAGTTGTCATCTGCCCTTGGAAACCAAGGATGCCTGATATACATGATATAAAAGATTAGGGAAAAAAATGCTTTTGGCAAGAAACCAGGACCAAAAAAAAATGGAACAGTTAAAACAAATGAAATAGAAGCCTCCCTCCTCATAAATTCGATGACAAATTAGAGGATCCTCCATATACTATGTCACAGATCACATATTAAATGACCAAGACATGCCTAGCCTCAAATTGGATATTCGTAGTGGCCTGATGGTTCCCTAAAAATAAAATATATTTTTTCCTGCACAGCCAAAAGCCCAGAGGGAGTCCTCAAGGGAGCCTTGAAGTGTGAATCATCTTCTTAAAAAATGACCTGACCATAGCTTCTGAACTGAACACGGGGCTACTAAAACAACAGCTGTCTGCTGAAGTAGAAGCAATGACCAAAGGAGAATACTAAATGTATCAAGACATCCAACAAATGTATATAGCCAAATATATGCCAAAATACAACATATTTTCTGTTATGAAAGTAACTTTTAATGAGGACTACAGTTGACCTAAATAAATATATAAATTTATTAATCCCTATGAAATGTATAATGCCTTTTTTTCGTATTTAACATAACAAATTTACTTATCAAATTTATAAGTGCATGTGTGTAAATTTAACGAGAGAAAAAAGGAGGACTGCAGCACACATGATTGATTGCAGCTTTTAAATTTATAGTTTGATGTTCATTAGATCCAATCAAGTATACACTAATTATAGTAGGATGAAATAAAACCCTCATAATAAAAATGAAAAAAAAAAAAAACACCTGTTCTTCTTCCTTGGACATATGCTGGCTAATTGATGTTTGAAGAGCTCCAGTACAAGAGGCTAACTCTCTTCTATAGCTTTCTTCATTTTGCAAATTTGACTTTAACAGCTCAAACAACTGATCAAAAAGAACAATTTCTCCCTCATGCTCTAGAAAGTAAGTTCGGGCAACATTCTTCACACGTATATCTAGAGCTGGAAAGATGACCTACAATTCCAAAAGCACTCATGAAATGATGTAATAATCTGTTCATGTAAGACACACACACACACAAAGAAAGAGCTTTCGAAAGTGAACTGATGACCCATGATGAAATAATTCTACATTTCTCATTCTATTTAAGAGCTTGCTACTCTGGATTATAATGTCAAAGTGTTGAATGTTATTTATCACTTTTGTAATTTATATCCAAATTATTTTGATGTTCAACTTTTAGGTGTGCATGTGTGTGCATATATATATATTTATATACACACACATAAACATTATACAAAAGTGACCCAAATTAGCTTTCCAAAGTGAACCGACGACCCAAACTAGTGAACCAACTCTTTCTGTCTCCATCATACCACTTTATAGTCAAAGTATCATACCTCATTAGCATAACCCATTGCAAACAGAAACATATCCTAGTCAAATAAACTCCACAGAACATGAGATAAAGCTTACATGCATGAATTGTTAACATTAAATACTAGGCCTCTCAATCCTTTGGAAATCAACTATAACATGCAGTTTAAGGTCCAATGGGCTGCAGATGGAGTCAGCAACATATATAGCATCAATGGAAGCTCCTAATAAACACTTCCCAAGCTAACTACAATTAGGAAATCTATGAATGGCAGCAACATGATTATTTATTGTTATTAAAAAATTATATCAAATGTTGCAAAAACAACACCTTTATTCACTTGTAACGGCAACGTCTTCTTAATGAGCAAAATGGACTAACAAACTTCAGTAGAAATGTGAAAAATTAGAAATGACTGATATTTTATAGTCCCATGCCACACATTCAAGCAATTCCTGATAGTTAAATGGTTATAAATCCCGTAAAATTCGAATCACAAAGCTCTACCTATTCTCAAATCCATCCAGAAAATTGAAAGTGAGGGAATGCCCCATTGTTTGTTTCAATAGAACAAGCGAGTCAAATTTTTCATGCTATTGTCATAGTTGTCAAAACGTGAATCGTATCATAAATCGGTTTTTTTTTTTTTTTTTTCATTTTGTATCGTGTATCGTATCATATCATGTATTGTAAGATAAACAAACATTTTATAAAATTTATTAAAAATTATAGATATACATAAATAAATGGTATATTTATTATAAACTTGGAACGATATTCAAATAATTACTAATTCAATCATCACTTATGCAATATTATTTAACAAAACTAACTAAATAAATCAAATGGAATATATTTATAACATCCAAATTCAAATGGATCAACATGATATATATAAGCCAAAACAAATCTTTTTTTCCTCATCATATTCATCAAATGCATCTCCATAGTCCAAGTCAATGTTACTATCCTCTTCATCATATTGCAAAATCATCTCATAATTGACATCTTCTTCATGTCCATGAAGAGACAAGGAAAAAAAATTGATAGTTAAGTGCCAAATGTGTGGTCCAATTTTTTTAGGGAATGTGAGAAGGAAAAAAAAAAACTCATGGACATGTCCAAGCAAAGTTTCTAGTAAAAACCCAATTTATGCCCATATGTCTATGTTTGATTCATACAATTTATATGATTCATACGATAAGCACGTATGTATCGTACGATTCATTAACATGTCCGATACGCATTTACGATACAATACTTTTTGTAATTCAATACGTAGCGTACAACACATATCGCATATCATACGATACTAACAACTATGGCTATCGTAATGTGATGAATGAGAGATATATGTACTTTCTCACAAGAAAATCTAATTTTTAATGGTGAACAAAGTCAATAGTTTGAAATTTACACTTCGTTTCTTTGGACGAAAATCTTTTCTAAAGGACCCTTTCCGCATATTCCAGTGTTTGGTAGCATTAGAATATTTAGGTCAAAGGAAACTAACTTTGATCAACGAAAAACCCAACAAAATTTTTAACAAGTTCTCATTCACCTGTTTCCCCTTTTATTTTCCAAAAAACAAGCACTCTTCATTAGGTCCTCTCCCTATGTTTCTCTCTCTCATCTGGCGGCATGTGCGTTATACTATCTCTCCTCCTTGAGGACTCATTGCAACAACCGAAGGCAATTGTTTGGGTTCAAAGTTGGTTTTAAATTCTCTGATTCAGATTGGATCGGGTTTTGCCAGATTTGCATGATTGAAGTCATCAGGATATATTATGTTAACAAAGCCTTTGAAAGGTTGGAGAAGAATGATGTTAGATATAGAGTTGTAGTGGATGTTACACGTAGCAAGCTTGATCAGTGAAACAATTTTGATTTTGGGCTTGTTGAGGGCAAGGAGTTGGTTAGCATTACATTTGTTTGATGAATTGTTTATGAGAGTCTAGAATGTGATTCTTAGTGCTATACTTTTCAGAAATGAAATTGGATTTGCTTTGAATATATTAATGGATGTGAATAAATTTGTGAATTAGTTGTTTTTAGTTTCTGAATAGATCTGTGAATTTCAGTTTGTGAATTATTTTTGGTTGATTTTGTAATGAGAATTTTGGTTCATATTACGATTTGGAATTGCAGAAAATATTACTGATTTTCTATGCGTACCAAACACTAGAAAATATTTTCCAACTCATTTATAGGGTTGCAAACAAACGTTAGAAAATGACTCAGTTTTCCAACAAGTATTTAAAAAAATAAAATAAAAAACTAGTCATTTTCAAGAAAACGTTTTCTGTCGAAACAAGCGGAGCGTTATTATAAGAGGAAAAGTTTTCTAATCCAGCGGATTGGATACCAAAAGGGACTTACTACAATTAGATGTTACTGATCATGTTTGAAAACCTAACCTAATGTTCCGAATCATATGACATGTAAGGGCCCAACGAATCATAAATTCGAGCCATGTGGCAGTTGGTGTCCTCCTTGCAAGACTGCCTTTACAGGCAAGAACATTCCAAGGCAAGAAATGATTCGTTTAGGTCAGAGTAAGTGGTAACTTGAGGCACCCATATATAAATCCAAGACTGCAAATAAAATTCCGATAGCTTATACATCAAAGCATGAAGTTTAATGTTTCTGCAAAATTGTACTTGCAAGGTATTGTTCAATTTTTTTAAAATTATTTCAAATTATCATGATAATGTATCAACCAGAAGAAAATTTAACCACCACCACCATCATCAATCAAAGCCTTCAATTCTAATTTTTTAAAAATAATTAAAAACTAAAAGACAGCACTAATACTCATCAAATCCGTATATTATCCAATTAAGTATGCACACAGAGCCACAAATGAAAATTCAAATTGAATTCACGGTAACACCTAAACCACCAAAATTAATACAAAAATAAATAAACAAACGCAGAAAGTAGAATTATATTCTTTATAATAAAATAAAATAAAAATAAAAAACTGTGCCAATCTGAAACAATTTGAGATAATTACAAAACACACCTCGTCCTCCGCATTGCAGTGGTGCTTGTAAATAGCTCGGAGAAAGCGGTAGCGCTCCAACAAGGGGTTGATATCTCCATCTCCGGTAGCAAAATCCACGGCGGCACAGTGGAGCCGCTCGAGCTCGGAGCGTATGGCCTTGTGGAAGAACAAGAAGATAAGGATAGGCGGCTTGGTCGCCGGGTTCTTCATGCAGGTCTTCGATGGTGAGGGCTCTATAGAGTTCACTGGTCCCGCCATTACCGCCACGCCTCCACCTCCATCTCGGTGCTGCAGACCAGGAAATGGCTTCGCCATTCCTATCTACGGTTTCCGATTCAGTTTTTTCGAAACCCTAGGTCTCGCCGATTTAGCTAGATTTTTCCTCTCTCTCTCTTTCTCTCTTTCTCTTTCTCTTTCTCTTTCGCTTTCGCTTTGTTTAGATTGTTTAATTGTTTTGAGCTTGAACGTGAAATGGAGAGGTGCAAAAGGCATAGCAGGAGTAGTTTCAAAGGGAGGGGTAGATAAAAAGAAGAACTTCTTTTGTTGTTGGTACACGTGGCGGAAAAGGCCACGGTGTACCCAATGTTTAGTGTTCCAGCTTTTCCACCAGTCCTGTTTTATCTTTGAAGTGTGTTTTTCCGGATGCACGTAGTTTTTAACTTTTTATGATTAAATAATATATACTTGTTTTTGCTGAAAAATAAAATAATATATACTTGTTGATTTTATTCATTTATTCCATTATCATTACAGTGATCTTTCAGCCCACTGATCCTATAAGCAGCCTGAGGTAACAAAGTTTGACAAGTTACCTCAACCGAAAAAAACTTATATGGGCATGCTTCTTCTGTTTTTTTTCATCTTCTGGCCAATGGCCATCTTGGCAAGCATTTGAAAAAGAAAAAGAAAAGGAGCTCTTATATTAACCCAAAATTATTCATACAAATTGATACTATTTGAAAAATTCGATTCTATGCTTGTAATAAGATTTTTTTTTTTTTAACTTATGACAAGTTTAAGGATAATGTAATTGCGCAAACATAGGTGCATAATTTATAAGATTATCTCATTTTCCTTTAATGCATGCATGTCATAAGAGAATCACCCTCCAAAATGATGTCATGCACCCTACTTACTTAGTGCCACTGTTTTTCACATAGCTCTTTTTTTTTTTTTTTTTTCTTTTTTTTTAATAATTCGATAGGTAAGAGAATATTATTTGAATTCTAGATATCTCAATCGGAAATACCAAAAAGTATCAGTTGAACTACAAAGTTCTTGTCGTGCTATACGCCTAGCTACTGCCTTTATATGTAAAGATTATAACCTCTTGGAACATATGTGCACAATGTTGTGTGTGACTATGGAAATAAAATAAGTAACAATAAATCTAAAAAATTTAGTACATATAAAATAATTTCCCAAAATATATGGGGTGTGTATCCAACTCACCAACCCAACTGTGCGATGTCTTGGGTTAGTTTTCATGGGTTGGGGGTTGGGTTGGGTTGGTTTCTACACATGTGATGGGTTGGGAATTTCCCAACCCGACCTCGTTGTTGTTTTTTTTTTTTTTTTTTTTTTTTTTTTTTTTTTTTTTAAAAATCTTATATTCGAGCTATGCATACCCTTTATTCAACATTATTCTTATTGGTCGAGGCGCCGTGTATTCTATTGATGCTGACATACATGGAAGGGAAAAAAAAATTCATCATCCCCCTTACATAGAATCTTTTGTTTTAGTTTAAAATGGTTTACTTTCTTTGTTTTTAAACTCATCAAATACACTCATACACCCTCGTAATATGTTAATATAAGTTCAATTCGTTTAAGCCTACAATTTTTAACATAACTTTTTTTATAATTTATTGAAGTGAAAGGTTTGATGAGTTGTGAGTGATTAATAATTAATATCACATAAGTCCAAAATTGATATTATCTTTATTTTCTACTAATCATCACATGACATCTCATTAAACTATGACAAAAGTTGTGACAAAAGATTATGGAATTGTTAATGGTATAAGACTTACTCATTTTTTTTTTTTTTTTTGAGAAGAAAGACTTACTCATATAAGGCAGGATGTTTAATTGTTTTTTTTTTTTTTTTTTTCGCTTTTTTCAGTATTTAATTTATCTCTTCAATTTATTTCAGTAAAAAAATCTAAGGAAATCCGATAATAAATATAGTCCACTTCAAACGGTGACACGTGACGACAAACGCCAAGACGTGCCAGGTATGAGCGCAGGAACGTCGAAGCAGCAGCAAGAGCGTGACACGTGTGTGTACAGCACGTGAGCATAATCCTCCACCACGGACAGTTTTAGGAGCTTCTGAATTGTCGATCTGTCCACGTAAGCTTCCACCGGATGCAAATAGATCAGAGTGATGAGAAATTGAGAATCCAAATGCACTTCAGTCGACTTCAACGAAACTGACAAGGTGTCTAAGGGCATTTTGGTCATTTTGCGATTTCCTAATTAATCACAAAGTGGGATTAAGACAATAGTCGTCCATGACATCAATTTGGTCAATATTCCAGGTAGGTAGACTGGAGGGCACCATTATTCCATCCAAGGACAGACTTTACCAATTTGAAAAAGCTTAATCCAAGTACTACACCAGACAAGGCTTACCCCGAAGAAATGGGTAACACTGACATAATAATGTACTTTGATGAGAGTACAGCTATACAATTTCAACTTTCTAACTCACCCACCATTTTTATTTATTTTTTAAATGAACTAATTCCGTAGCTAAACATCAATTTCACAAGTACTACTTTAATCAAAATTAGTACATATTAGATGCAAAAGGAGAGAAAAGAATATATACAAACAAGATGGGTCCGGATTGTGTCTAGTGCTTTAGTACATTATATCCGTTACGATACAGATACATAATTAAAATTAGACACATGTCGTGATCGTAACGGGTCCAATACATTAAAACACTAGATTCAATCTAAATCCAAAAAATTGATAATATGTCTTTTCTTCAAAATACATCTTCATTTCTTATTAGTATTTAGCTCGTAAAAAATACTCTTTGTAACAACAACAACAAAAATAAGCTACTTTTATAGTTTAATCAGCTATTTTTATATTTTCTTCAATAAATTCTCTATTATTTCTTTATTTTATTTTTTTCCGCTCATTTTCTCTTATGAATCATATCCAAACATGGTTCATTTTGGGTCCAATTACCCAATTTTGGATAAAAAAAAAAGTGTTTTGCATCTTGGAGATGCCCTTAGAGGACAATTCACTTTAAACAAATTTTTTCAGATTTTTTTTTTTTTTTTTTTTTTTTTTGAGATGCGGATCTCCAAATTTTACAAAATTAATCACAAATTTAATAGAAACTCCCACGCCCCTATTATATCATTTACTTCTTAAATAATCATATTTATCCATTATACTTCTAAGTAACATTGTATTTAGGTACCAATTAGATTTTGGATGCATCATGCAAATGTAGAGGAAATTCAATTCTACAAAATATTGACCCAATGTGGTTCGAAGTTAAAACTATCTAAGTGATAGTTAAGTAGTTACCGAAAGAGCAATTATTAAACTATAAGTATCTTTTATATATCTATATATATCACTATATGATATTGGCTTAAATCTATTCAAATACCCCTACATGAATGTCTTAGACTCTAAATCTAATACAGATTTATTATATTTAACGAGCAAGAGATTTTTATCCTAATGTCATGTTACAACTTAAAATTATCGAGGCATTAAGAATAGAAATTAGGTAGCCCATCAATGAAATTTAATTTGTGAAAGTTCCTTCAATATAATTGGACCAAAAGGGCATGAAGAAAACACATGAAATGGACAAGCACAGGGTGTGCCAATAGTTGGTTGGCATGCGAGATGCTCGTGCCGTCACAAGCCTCTCCCACTGATTTGGAGATCCAATATTGCAGCGCACATGGGACCATGGCTCATCGAATTTTGATTTCGACGGGTTGTTCAACTTCAAAATCAGGTTGTTTTATTACGTACGGTACAAGGTTTATTCTATCTTTCAATAATTATTTTTGGAATCCACATTTCCACGAAGCCTCACCAAGAGAATGACACGTAGTAATAGTGTAATACTAAGAATATGATAACACAGTCACACTTCACGTATGGTTTTATTGGGTCACACTACGGATTTGGTTTTATCCCATGCAATCGCATATACTAATGGAGCCACACACAGATGTTCCAATTAAGACGTGACCTTCAACGGTGATTACTTGCATCCTCTACACTAGTCAACAAAAATTTAAAAGAATTTCACTGCTAAAATGAGAATTTATATTTGAGATATAAATGTCAGTTCAAAAAAAAAAAGATAGGCAAAACATGAAAATTGCGTTAGCAAGTTATATAATTTAACCTCAAACGAAAAATTATAGCATGAAAGTTATTAAATAAATGCATGTTTGGCCAATCAGTGAATGAGTACTTTGTAATTTTTGGTACCTCGAATTTAATCCACATGTTTTGTGTATCTTGGTATGGCAGTGTTAACATAAGTATATAACAATGTATGTACATACGTATATAACAATGTATGTACATACGTATATAACAATGTTATATACATTGTCGTTTTCGTGATCTTGTTTCAAAATTCAAGATGACTTTTGTCAGACTATCTTGAGTTTGAGGGTGGATGTTAGCATATGTATATAACATTGTTATTATACTAATATAGGGTTTATTATGTATTTATTATACTGTCCCTAGACCCTAGTTTAGACCTATATATATTCTCTTAGTTGTATATGCTTAATACTAAGATTATTCTCTATTTCTCTATGCTTCTTTCTCTCTAAAGTTAACAGGCAGATTTCGTAATTGATGAGTTGTCATGTAAAATTGCAAAAATGGCTTCCTCTTTTTTTCTTTTTCATTTTTTGTTTCTTTCTTTTTTGTTGTCTTGCTAAATAGAAAGATGCATTGTCACTTTGTCAGAAAACTAATTCAGAACAATCAACCTCCAAGGCTTTTAACAAAATTAAATTTGGAAAAATAGCTTTGAGTCTAGTTTGACTAGACATTAGTATTCTTTTCTCTTCTTTGAAGATAATCAATAAATAAGAAAATAAAATTTTAAAGAGTACTCTCATACATTCTTCTTGCGAGCTGAAATTTTATGGTGCACAGTTTCAAGTAGTTAATTTATATGGTTCATAATTTTTAAATCAATCAATATAAGAGTAATTAATTTAAAAACAACAATTTATTGTTGGAACAATTGCAAAGTTTGTTTCGATTATTGTATGGGCCTAGTCTACTCTGCAGTATGGATTATGCGTTTTTTTAGAAATGTTTAATTTGTAGTCAAGCTAGTGATGCGTTTTCTTTAATTCAGAATGAAGTCTAGGTTTTGACCACCAAGAATCGAGTAAATATAAATTGAGACAACATACTTTTTCTCCTGCTATCAATTAATATCCACTTCTTATCATAGACATAGAGATCCACCTCTACCTACCAACATTGTGAATAAGTTTGGAAAAGGTCCGATTCAAGGTCGTGTAGGTAGGGTTCATGATGATATATATCCTAACTTATCTGGAAGGTAGAGGTGTTCATGGGTCGATTGGGATAGGGTTAAAGGTCAGTTTATTAGTGTTTGTTGTGGAGATAACACTTTGGGGAAACTCTAATTGAAGAATTAATATAACATATAGGGACACCACTTTACCCACAAGCTTAAGCAATTAGGACTATGAGTTTGATCTTAGTTATGTTATATTAATTCTCTAACATCTTTACTTATATTTTATGTTGGGATTTCATTCATGCATGTATACCCAACAGTGTTGTCACTAAATTTGAGAATGTCGGGATGAGAAGAAAGAAATGTGTTACTGACTGACATAATTGGACTTGGCTTTTTTATTAGCAACCAATTAAGGTTCATCAATTTGAAACAATGGTTGTAGAATGGACAAGAGAAGTAAAGGGAGAGGGGAATGGTCGAAGGGACAGTGGAGCTGGTTTGGGGTTGCCACTTGCCAGCTGCCGATCTGAGGTCACTGATTTACAAATTTGGGATTGTCAATGGCAACAAGAATGGTAGAAATGGGAGAGAGGGCCACTAAAGAAAAGTGATCAATTAACATATATATGGGACGAGTTAGGTTAGGAGGATGACATATGCATCTAGACACGTCATCTAATTAATAAAGGTCAGATTTGAAGCTACAAAACCCACAGTCCAAAAAATGGGATTTGACCTACCACGTATCTTGATCCCCTCCAGGTGATAAGCAACCTGGCAAGTCGTAAGTCTGAATATGTATCATCCATACATATTAGGTATGTTAATTTATATAGCAAACTGAGATTCACAACGGTTTTATAATTATTATTGTTTATTTTGATAATTCGATAGTTATAAGACGAGAGATTTGAATTTTTGATGTTTTTATTGAAAACACAAAAAAAAATAATTGAGTTATCAAGATTTTTTACAATAATTATGTTATTTCGTTTGTTATTAATTTAATTATTCTCAATGCTCCCTGCTTCAGTTTTGATTGTTAGCTTAAGTTATGGCTTTATGCATTCAATGACAATGAATATATGGGTGGTAGAGAGGACCAAACATTCAATGAATTAAATGAAAGGTTGGGCATCTTAGCATGATCATATAATTAGTACTCAAACTAAAAGAAGGGAACGTGTTCTTATTAGTAGAAACGTCAGTCTCATGACTCTCATTAATTTTCTATAAAAAAAAAAAGACTCTCATTAATTACTATTTAATTTATGTGTGTCACATCTAGATGATTCGATCTTATACTCATCCTCCACAACTAAAAGAAAAATTAAAAAAAAAAAAAAACTTATACTCATCTAAAACTATTCATATTACATTTGTATTCACCACCTCCCTCACATAGACATAGGTCCTGGTCTAATATATCCACTGATCCACACTCTCTCTTCTCTCATTTTAGCATCAATACTAGTCTCTCTCTTTTATCTAACCTAAAATTTCTCCTCTCTTTTTACTTTTAAATTAAAAATATACTAGACTATAACCCGCGCAATGCGCGATTTTTTTTTCATTATTTTTCTAAAAATATGTTTCTAACAAAGCAATTTAACTAAGAAGAAGAAATAAATAATAACAATAATGAAAAGTAAAAAAAAAAAAAAAAAGAAAGAAAAGTGTAAAATAGAAAATGTAAATAATTTTTCTTTACGCTTAAAAATAGAAATGATCATTTTTATTATATCTCATCAAATGTATTATACTGATTTTTATTATATTTCATCAAATGTATTATACTAAGTCTATAAAGATAACTACCAATAACTTTCTAGCCTAGTTGTATCGATTCCTTTCAATGGGGGTTTATATCCAGGGTTGTATTCACTTAGCAAAAAAAAAAAAAAACTCACTTCACATCGTTTATGAATTTCAATCACTTTGGTAAACCTCAATTGTTCCATATAGGGATTCTAAATGTTCAGAGGTTTCTCATTTTTGTTTAACTTACAACACTTTGATAGTACAAATAAATAATACAATTTGTCGCATATTTATCCCATCTTTACCTTTTTTTACTTTCTTTTATTTCTCTTTTCATATTTTTTTGGGCAATTTATCACTTATAAATAATCACATAAACAATATCTGTGACCTTAGAAGTCCATCATATAACAAATTGGTCCACAGAGATAAAAATGACAATGTCATCTTAAGTCTAAAACGTATCTCTTAGGAAACTTTAACACATAGAAAAAAAAAATGTTAAGATGTTATTCCCTCTAACCCTAAAAAAAAAAATAAAAATCTACACAATTGCCTCTTTTGGTTATCTCTAAAATGATAGTCCATTGATATCCTAAATCTCAGATAATTTGAATATTGCCTCATCAATTCTAATATGAGTATTGGAAAATAATTTATACTTAACACATACCCCAAAAAATATATTAAACAGATAGTTGTCAAGCTATTTAGCATATCCAATTGTATAAAAATAAAATGATTAAGTCAAACTATATTTTATATGCAGTTAGATAGTATCAGAAATTGTTAAAAAAACATTTTTGGTTGCAAAAAATAGAGGACTACAACTTAACCAAGCAAAAATACTTCGAATATATCTAATTGTATAAAAATAAAAAAAATCAAGTCAAACTAAATTTTATATGCAGCTAAATAGTATCAGAAATTGTAAAAAAAAAAAAAGCATTATTTGTTGCAAAAAATAGAGGACTACAACTTAACCAAGCAAAAATACTTCGAATATATCCAATTGTATAATAATAAAAAAATCAAGTCAAACTAAATTTTATATAAGTTAAATAGTATCAGAAATTGAAAAAAAAATAAAATTATTGGTTGCAAAAAATAGAGGACTACAACTTAACCAAGCAAAAATACTTCGAATGTAAGATATACAATAAGTTATTGCTCTCTGCTCCGAGTTTTAGTTTAGATTATAGATTATAGATATATTTCTTTTTCTACAATATATTATTCAATTACACTATAATTAAATTTCATTTGACTAATGACATTCCAAAACAATCACTAATAGGTGGATATTAATTGGTGGAATAACGGAAAAATGCTGATTCAATTAGGAGGAGAAAATTTAAGAGGCCATTAAGAGAATGGGATGGATTAATCTAGATAAGAAGAAATTAAAATTGGAAACAAATTTGGATTGGCGTGGATTTTTATGGAGATAGAAAGTCTGATATGGCAAAATTTGGATGAGTAAAAAAAGTTTATCTCTACTCCGAGTTTTAGTTTAGATTGTAGATTATAGATATATTTCATTTTCTACAATAATAGGTTCAATCACACTATAATTAAATTTCATTTGACTAATGGCATTCCAAAACAATCACAAATAGGTGGATATTAATTGGTGGGGTATTAATTGGTGGAATAACGGAAAAATGCTTATTCAATTAGAAGGAGGAGAAAATTTAAGAGGCCATTAAGGGAATTGGATGGATTAATCTAGATGAGAAAGAATTAAAATTGGAAACAAATTTGGAATGACGTGAATTTTTATGGAGATAGAGAGTTTGATGTGGCAGGATTTGGAGGAGCCAAAAAAGTTTCTCTCTGCTCCGAATTTTAGTTTAGATTGTAGATTATAGATATATTTCATTTTCTACAATAATAGGTTCAATCACACTATAATTAAATTTCATTTGACTAATGGCATTCCAAAACAATCACAAATAGGTGGATATTAATTGGTGGGGTATTAATACGTGGATTCCAAAACAATCAGGATATTAATTGGTGGGGTATTAATTGGTGGAATAATGGAAAAATGCTTATTCAATTAGAAGGAGGAGAAAATTTAAGAGGCCATTAAGGGAATTGGATGGATTAATCTAGATGAGAAAGAATTAAAATTGGAAACAAATTTGGAATGACGTGAATTTTTATGGAGATAGAGAGTTTGATGTGGCAGGATTTGGAGGAGCCAAAAAAGTTTCTCTTTGCTCCGAGTTTTAGTTTAGATTGTAGATTATAGATATATTTCCTTTTCTACAATAATAGGTTCAATCACACTATAATTAAATTTCATTTGACTAATGGCATTCCAAAACAATCACAAATAGGTGGATATTAATTGGTGGGGTATTAATACGTGGATTCCAAAACAATCAAGATATTAATTGGTGGGGTATTAATTGGTGGAATAACGGAAAAATGCTGATTCAATTAGGAGGAGGAGAAAATTTAAGAGACTATTATGGATTAATCTAGATGAGAAGGAACTAAAATTGGAAACAAATTTGGAATGGTGTGAATTTTTATGGAGATAGAGAGTCTGATATGGCAGGATTTGGAAGAGCTAAAAAAGTTTCTCTCTGCTTTGAGTTTTAGTTTAGATTGTAGATTCAATTAGGAGGAGGAGACAATTTAAGAGGCCATTAAGGGAATGAGATGGATTAATCTAGAGAGTCTGATGTGGCAGGATTTAGAGGAGCCAAAAAAGTTTCTTTCTGTTCCGAGTTTTAGTTTAGATTATAGGTTATAGATTATAGATATATTTCATTTTCTACAATATATCATTCAATCACACTATAATTAAATTTCATTTGACTAATGGTATTCCAAAACAATCACTAATAGGTAGATATTAATTGGTGGGGTATTAATACGTGGATTCCAAAACAATCAGGATATTAATTGGTGGGGTATTAATTGGTGGAATAACGGAAAAATGCTGATTCAATTAGGAGGAGGAGAAAATTTAAGAGGTCATTAAGGGAATGGGATGGATTAATCTAGAGAGTCTGATGTGGTAGGATTTGGAGGAGCCAAAAAAGTTTCTCTCTGTTCTGAGTTTTAGTTTAGATTATAGATTATAGATTATAGATATATTTCATTTTCTACAATATATCATTCAATCACACTATAATTAAATTTCATTTGACTAATGACATTTCAAAACAATCACTAATAGGTGGATATTAAATTGTGGGGTATTAATACGTGGATTCCAAAACAATCAGGATATTAATTAGTGGGGTATTAATTGGTGGAATAATGGAAAAATATTGATTCAATTAGGAAGAGGAGAAAATTTAAGAGGGAAATAGTTTACCTCCAACCCGGTTTGGAGGAATCCTCCTTAACCCATTATATGGCAAGTAAATAGACCATCCACGTATACTTTTAATCACATGACATTTTTAATAAGTCATGTGACTTTTTAAAATACACATGTGGATGGTCTATTTGCTTGCCACGTAGTAGGTTGAAGAAGGATTCCTCCAAATCGGGTTGGAGGAAAACTATGTCTATTTAAGAGGTCATTAAGGGAATGGGATGGATTAATCTAGAGAGTCTGATGTGGCAGGATTTGGAGGAGCCAAAAAAGTTTCTCTCTGCTCCGAGTTTTAGTTTATACTGTAGATTATAGATATATTTCATTTTCTATAATAATAGGTTCAATCACACCATAATTAAATTTCATTTGACTAATGACATTCCAAAACAATCACTAATAGGTGGATATTAATTGGTGGGGTATTAATATGTGGATTCCAAAACAATCAGGATATTAATTGGTGGGGTATTAATTGGTGGAATAATGGAAAAATGTTGATTCAATTAGGAGGAGGAGAAAATTTAAGAGGTCATTAAGGGAATGGGATGGATTAATCTAGAGAGTCTGATGTGGCAGGATTTGGAGGAGCCAAAAAAGTTTCTCTCTGCTCCGAGTTTTAGTTTATATTAGACTATAAACTGCGTAATGTGCAACTTTTTTTCATTATTTTTCTAGAAATATGTTTCTAACAAAGCAACTTAACTAAGATGAAGGAATAAATAATAACAATAATGAAAAGTAAATAAAAGAAAAGTGTAAAATAGAAAATGTAAATAATTTTTCTTTACGCTTAAAAATATAAATGATCATTTTTATTATATCTCATCAAATGTATTATACTGATTTTTATTATATTTCATCAAATGTTTTATACTAAGTCTATAAAGATAACTACCAATAACTTTCTAGCCTAGTTGTATCGATTCCTTTCAATAGGGGTTTATATCCTGGGGTTATATTCAATTAGCAAAAAAAAAAGAAAAAAACTCACTTCACATCGTTTGTGAATTTCAATCACTTTGGTGAACCTCAATTGTTCCATATAGGGATTCTAAATGTTTAGAGGTTTTTCATTTTTGTTTAACTTACAACACTTTGATTGTACAAATAAATAATACAATTTGTCGCATACTTATCCCATCTTTACCTTTTTTTTACCTTCTTTTATTTATCTTTTCATATTTTTTTGGGCAATTTATCACTTATAAATAATTACATAAACAATATATGTGACCTTAGAAGCCCATCATATTACAAATTGGTCCATGGAGATAAAAATGATAATGTCATCTTAAGTCTAAAACGTATCCCTTAGGAAACTTTAACACATAGAAAAAAAAAATGTTAAGATGTTATTCCCTCTGACCCTAAAAAAAAATATATATATATATCTACACAATTGCCTCTTTTTGTTTTCTCTAAAATGATAGTCAATTGATATCCTAAATCTCAGATAATTTGAATGTTGCCTCATCAATTCTAATATGAGTATTGGAAAATAATTTATACTTAACACATACCCCAAAAAATATATTAAACAGATAGTTGTCAAGCTATTTAGCATATCCAATTGTATAAAAATAAAATGATCGAGTCAAACTATATTTTATATGCAGTTAGATAGTATCAGAAATTGTTAAAAAAACATTTTTGGTTGCAAAAAATAGAGGACTACAACTTAACCAAGCAAAAATACTTCGAATATATCTAATTGTATAAAAATAAAAAAATCAAGTCAAACTAAATTTTATATGCAGCTAAATAGTATCAGAAATTGTAAAAAAAAAAAAAAAATTTTTGGTTGCAAAAAATAGAGGACTACAACTTAACTAAGCAAAAATACTTCGAATATATCTAATTGTATAAAAAAAAAAATCAAGTCAAACTAAATTTTATATGCAGTTAAATAGTATCAGAAATTGAAAAATAAATAAATTATTGGTTGCAAAAAATAGAGGACTACAATTTAACCACGCAAAAATACTTCGAATGTAAGATATACAATAAGTTATTGCTCTCTGCTCCGAGTTTTAGTTTAGATTATAGATTATAGATATATTTCATTTTTTACAATATATCATTCAATCACACTATAATTAAATTTCCTTTGACTAATGGCATTCCAAAACAATCACTAATAGGTGGATATTAATTGGTGGAGTATTAATACGTGGATTCCAAAACAATTAGGATATTAATTGGTAGAATAACAGAAAAATGTTGATTCATTTAGGAGGAGGAGAAAATTTAAGAGACCATTAAGGGAATGAGATGGATTAATCTAGATGAGAAGAAATTAAAATTGGAAACAAATTTGGAATGTCGTGGATTTTTATGGAGATAGAGAGTCTGATGTGGCAAAATTTCGAGGAGTCAAAAAAGTTTCTCTCTACTCCGAGTTTTAGTTTAGATTGTAGATAATAGATAAATTTCCTTTTTTATAATAATAGGTTCAATCACACCATAATTAAATTTCATTTGACTAATGTCATTCTAAAACAATCACAAATAGATGGATATTAATTGGTGGGATATTAATACATGGATCCCATAACAATCAGGATATTAATTGGTGGGGTATTAATTGGTGGAATAACGGAAAAATGTTGATTCAATTTGGAGGAGGAGAAAATTTAAGAGTTCATTAAGGGAATGAGATTGATTAATCTTGAGAGTTTGATGTGGTAGGATTTGGAGGAGCCAAAAAAGTTTATCTCTGCTCCGAGTTTTAGTTTATATTAGATTATAACCCACGCAATGCGCAGCTTTTTTTCATTATTTTTCTAAAAATATGTTTCTAACAAAAGCAACTTAACTAAGAAGAAGGGGAATAAATAATAACAATAATGAAAAGTAAAAAATAAATAAATAAGAAAAAAAGAAAAGTGTAAAATAGAAAATGTAAATAATTTTTCTTTGCGCTTAAAAATATAAATGATCATTTTTATTATATCTCATCAAATGTATTATACTGATTTTTATTATATTTTCATCAAATGTATTATACTAAGTCTATAAAGATAACTACCAATAACTTTCTAGCCTAGTTATCATCGATTCCTTTCAATTAAGGGTTTATATCCCGGGCCGGGGTTGTATTCACTTAGCAAAAAAAAAACTCACTTTCACATCGTTTATGAATTTCAATCACTTTGGTGAACCTCAATTGTTCCATATATGAGATTCTAAATGTTCAGAGGTTTCTCATTTTTGTTTAACTTACAATACTTTGATAGTACAAATAAATAATACAATTTGTCGCATATTTAATTATCCCATCTTTACCTTTTTTTACTTTCTTTTATTTCTCTTTTCATCTTTTTTTGGGCAATTTATCACTTATTAAATAATCACATAAACAATATCTGTGACCTTAGAAGTCCATCATATAACAAATTGGTTCCACGGAGATAAAAATGACAATGTTCATCTTAAGTCTAACACGTATCTCTTAGGAAAATTTAACACATAGAAAAAAAAAATGTTAAGATGTTATTCCCTCTGACCCCTAAAAAAAAATAAATTAACACAATTGCCTCTTTTGGTTATCTCTAAAATGATAGTCCATTGATATCCTAAATCTCAGATAATTTGAATGTTGCCTCATCAATTCTAATATGAGTGTTGGAAAATAATTTATACTTAACACTTACCCCCAAAAATATATTAAACAGATAGTTGTCAAGCTATTTAGCATATCCAATTGTATAAAAATAAAATGATCGAGTCAAACTATATTTTATATGTAGTTAGATAGTATCAGAAATTGTTAAAAAAACATTTTTGGTTGCAAAAAATAGAGGACTACAACTTAACCAAGCAAAAATACTTCGAATATATCTAATTGTAAAATAAAAATAAAAAAAAAAAAAAATCAAGTCAAACTAAATTTTATATACAGTTAAATAGTATCAAAATTGTAAAAAAAAAAAAAAAAACATTTTTGGTTGCAAAAAATAGAGGACTACAACTTAACCAAGCAAAAATACTTTGAATATATCCTAATTGTATAAAAATAAAAAAATCAAGTCAAACTAAATTTTATATGCAGTTAAATAGTATCAGAAATTGTAAAAAAAAAAAAAAAAAAAAATTTATTGGTTGCAAAAAATAGAGGACTACAACTTAACCAAGCAAAAATACTTCGAATGTAAAGATATACAATATTGCATATTGCGTAGAAAAACTCATCCTAACTATATCCTCCACTCTCTTCAAGACCAACTCAGCTAATGCATCTGCATGCATGAAAAAAAAAAAAAAAAAAAAAAAAAAAACATATGATCAGAATCAATTGAAGATTGCTAATAACAATGAGACACGTTTTACTCCACTCTTTAAGATCAATTCATTAAGGTATCTCATGACAGAAGAATATCCTTTTACATAATTATAGCTAGAGTCATATAACTCATGAAAGAATTTCATATAATAATTCAAATGAATATTTTAAAAATATGAAGATTCTGCCTCATGCTCCTTTTCAGTTCTTCACGAAGGTATATTGTCATACAATGACTAACATCATTGATTTAACTTTTAAATGCAAAAAGGAAACGAAACTTTTATGGCCAAACCAACATATATAGTTAAAAGTATCATTTTTCGACGTATCTGCAAGTATTAATAGCTATTTAGCATTCAACTTGGAAAAAAACCCAACCTAATTGTAGCAGTTTATAATCTAAACAAATTTTTGCTCTTTAAATAAAGAAAATATAATTTTCAAATATACAATTATCAACATAGCAAACACAGAAAAGACAGATTAGATGAAAATGAAGGTAATACTTATGTAAACTTTATTTGGGAATATGCTAAATATATAGGTAGATCATTAGAGCATTCACATCCGGTTAGTCAAAATTTCTCTACTTTACCTCTTCAAAAACCTACTTTTCTATTTTACCTATCAATTTTTACAACATACCTCATATTCCACTCTTTATTTTACAATACATCTTATTAAAATATTATATATATTTTTTTCTTCTTTTTTATTTTTTCCCACTCTCTCAACCACCACACCCCATGAGAGGACAAAGAATGAATAAACAAAGAAAAAATAATTTTACCTCTCATGAACAGTAGTAGGTAACAATACCTATTATTGTTGCATGATGTATTGTTTTGAGCAAAAATGAAGCACCAGTTGGGAGGCTTTTTTTGTGAGATTTTATCAACAATACTAACTATTTTACATTAAAAGTAGCTTTAGCTTCCTGGATGGGAATGCTCTTATATAGAATGGTGATAATAAAAAAAGTTGACTCCATGGTGTAAGTTAATATTGCGTTCATGATTCAACAGCATGTGCTCCATTGTTTTAGACTTCTTAAATGACTACCAAGTACCAACTAGTATAGTTTGGTAATTATCTTTTCCCAACGAGTACCAATTTAGGATCCAGTCAAATGCCTTCTATATTTTCTACTACTTTGACTGACTTTCATATTTGATTTCAAAGACTTGAATTGGTGTCTTTTATCCTCCAATAAGAAACTTAAGATAGAATTGCACTTTAAAAAAAAAAAAAAAAACTTTGGGTATTTTGACCTAATGGTAAAAAGCTAATGTCATAAGTTTAAATCATATATTCATATCCCATCTAAAAAAAAAATATTTGATTTCAGTTTTCAAAACTTAGTGCGCCCATATTGACAGGCAGCTTAATAGTCTTTAACGGGATATGAACACAACAAAACAAATCTGGGTACAAGATAATGATAATTGCAGTCATTTGTTTATGAACACAACAAAACAAATCTGGATACAAGATAACCGGATATACGCCAATTGGTTGCCTTAAGGCACTTGGAAGTTGCCACCATGCATATACATGTTTCTACTTTCTATGCGTGGGTGAGTGCACGAAACGGAACTTAAATAAATAAATTGTGAGTGTGTAATGCTTATGATCGACACACATTTCTTAATTATCAAATGTATGACACCGATTTATTGGCCAATCCACCAGAGCTGCAAGTTGCCACTAACTTTCCTTTCCTTAAATTATGTATTGTCATTTTTATAATCGTCCTTTAGTCTTTAGGTCAAGCACCTTTTTTTATTATTATTATTTTTTTTAATATGTATCACATATAGTCTAGGTCATGCGCATAAAAAAAACATATTTTCTAACCTTACTTCTTGGTCTATCAATAAGTTATGGTTCTCCAAATTGATAAGTTACTGAACATATATATTTTGTGTAGATTGCAGATCCAGACTGCCCTTAATCGTGGATTAGAAAAATGTTTAAGAGATCCAATTATTTCAATAGAAACTCCCAATTTTTTTTTTTCTTGTTGCTGGATCAATAGAAACTCCCAATTCCAGAATTCCTATATAAAAATACTCGCATCGATGCCTACCTTTTTGGTATACAAAATTGTAAAAAATATCTTTGGAATCTCTCCACTCAATATTTGAATATTATAATCTCTATAATTTTTCATTTTTTACATAATGAATAAATTTGTTTATCTCTGGAATCTCTTCGCTCAATATTTGACAATCTCTTCGCTCAAATATAATAATTTTCATGATTTTCTTTATTCAAGAGATTCTTTTCATAACAAATGTAATGAATATCAAGAGTGATGTAGGAGTATAGTGACAGCTTATGTGGCAGCCACGTAGGCGACAAGTATCATTTAATTTATGAGCCCATTTCAAGTTAAAAAGCCCAATTATGATGATTTTGAAGATTTAGATAATCAAGCCAACATTTTGAACGAATTTGCGGAATCAGCATTTATTGCACTCTCTTGGAAATATTTCAGCCTTCAATTTGTAGTTTTTCAAGGCATTTACTTCAGTTTCAAGTTCTATGTATGTCTTTATTATGTTGTCTAGTTCCTAAGTATCATTTGAATGTAATTTCGTTTTCCTATGCTTAGAGGGTTGTTCTAAGCATCTATATAAGCTATTTGGCTGGAATGAATAAGGCAGAAATTGAATATTCAGAAAATAAGCTTTGTGCTTTCTTAGAAGAAGGATTTCTTCTGTTTTAACTCTTATCCCTTGGGTGGACTTCTTTTGGGTGGCGAGTTTGGTTTCTGTATCTCATTGGTGGATTCCTTTGAATGGTGAGCCTATCTATCTTTTATTTTGAGTGTTCCCTATTCACATATCCATATCCCAAACACATATATCCAGCCATCCCCCTATTAACCGGGTTATCAATTTGGGTTTCCATACTAGTTCCATTTCAGTTGGATATCCATAGTGATTTCCGGTATCAGTTGGTATCAGAGCTTTGGTTTAATGGCTGGACATCGTCATCAAGGTTATAACATGGAGGACCATGATGAGGGTAATACAAATTTCAAAATGAATGAACTCCTTCATCGCTTTCTAGCCTCTCGAACTCAAAGTCATGAGAGTGAACACTCCAACTACTGCCATGATGACTTTGGTAATGATGACCGTTCAACTTCTTCAAGTTCTATTCCTAAACCTACAATTATTCTTCAATGGCCTATGGATTATTTTGTTTCAAACATTTTTGAAAATGGGGAAGAGTGCTCTAAAGAAGACAATATTACAGATTGGAATTCTCCGCCAATTTATGATGAGTACCTTGATGAAGATTGTGAATTGTTCATGCGTAGAAAAATTGTGGAAGATCATCAATCCTTATTTAGTCAAGGTGAGGCCATCACTCACACCAATGATGAAAATTTCATTGTTCAAATACAAAAGGTCACTCATTTTACTGAAGAGAATTGTTTAGAGATTGGTGATTTTATATGGGAAGGTTTTATGCAACGTGAATTAATTCAAATGGGTTTGTCGTTTACAATCCAACAATTGAGCAAAGAAGTAAATTTAGGATCAATTCATGAATATGGTGATTTGTTTCCAACATGGGCTTCTTGTGCTACACCATGGCGAAACAAGTTACAAATAAGAATTCGTTTAACAAGGTTTGTCATGAGCGAGAAAAGATTGATGAGTAGCATGTTGGTTGCACTTGTCTTGCTAAATCTAAGGGGATGGAAAGGATTGATTGGAAATCCAATAGATCGAGACAAGGATGACTTTAAACATGAGATTGGGGTTCTTTTCGGGGAAAGATTGCATTCAAGTTTCATTTGTCAAGCCACTATGGTGTCTCCACAACTTTCAATGTATGGATTTTAGGTGAAGACCTTAAGAAATTAGATCATATGCTTTAGGAGGATCTGAATTCAAACTCGAGGTCAAGTTTTTTTCAAGAAAGGGAGAATGATGCAGGAGTATAGTGACAGCTTATGTGGCAGCCACGTAGGCGACAAGTGTCATTTAATTTATGAGCCCATTTCAAGTTAAAAAGCCCAATTATGATGATTTTGAAGATTCAGATAATCAAGCCAACATTTTGAACGAATTTGCCAAGAAGTGAATCAGCATTTATTGCAGTTTCAAGTTCTATGTATGTCTTTATTATGTTGTCTAGTTTCTAAGTATCATCTGAATGTAATTTCGTTTTCCTATGCTTAGAGGGTTGTTCTAAGCATCTATATAAGCTATTTGACTGGAATGAATAAGGCAGAGATTGAATATTCAAAAAAAAAGCTTTGTGCTTTCTTAGAAGAAGGATTTATTTTGTTTTAACTCTTATCCCTTGGGTGGACTTCCTTTGGGTGGCGAGTTTGGTTTCTGTATCTCATTGGTGGATTCCTTTGAGTGGTGAGCCTATTTATCTTTTATTTTGAGTGTTCCCTATTCACATATTCATATCCTAAACACATATATATCTAGCCATCCCCTATTAACCGGGTTATCAATTTGGGTTTCCATACTAATTCCATTTCAGTTGGATATCCATAGTAATTTCCGGTATCAAAGAGTATCTTCTCATAATATATATATATATATTTTATTGTTGTTGTTGCTGCTAAACATTGACTTTTCATTAAACAGAAGAAACCAATATAGAGTCTCTCAAGCAAGCCCTCTGCCAAGAGTACTTCTAAGAATCTATTGTGTAATATGAACATCCAAAATCCCTTTCTTGCTCCTTGGTCTCCCTAGAAAAGCCTGCTTATTCAATTATAAAGAAACTGTTCGGTACAACACTACAAAAAAGGAAAAAACAAAGGGAGAGAGAGAGAAGGTGCTAGACTGATTATTCATGTTTTCCTTGTCCTTATTTTGTTTTGTTTTTATTGTGTGTCATTTTTTCAAAATTTGGTTGAGACGTCGGATGACTTATATTGAACTCTTGGCTTGCATACTCTTTTCTTTGTCCAAAAACACACAAACCAAGAAAAGAAAAAGTTGATCAAATGATAATTTAATAGCTAGTAATAATTGGACTCTTAGACTGGCGGCTTGCAATTTGTTTGGTGTACCTTAACTTCGTTGGGTCCAAGTGACCAAGTCCAAAGTCCAAGCTTCTTCTTGCATATCACTGAAGGTTTTTTTGGCCTTTCCAAGGGATATCTGAATGCATGGAAAGGTTGTTTTTTTGTCCTTTTGTATATTTTTCCCCTAACATGCAATCACCTATATTTTTTTTTTGGTTAAAATGGTGTGGAAATTATCAATAATGGATGTGGAAATAACACCCTCTCTATATATTTTTTTTCTTCTCACTCATAGACATTTTTTTTACTTTTTAAATATACATAAAACTCCCTATGACTTTCCCGTAAAACACGGAGCTTTTCCAAAATTTTGAGTTTAACATTTAATTCATTATTGTATTAATTTATGTGTAAACTGTTAAATATCCGTAAAAATAAAGAATGAGAAATTCTAATTACTCATTGATAATATGTATCAGGCCAAGACACCAATTGGTTTTTGGTGTATATTATTTTCACATAAAACTGTACAACATACAGATTTTGTGTTAACACTCAATACTTCAATAAAGTTTCAGGTTTTTACTTGTAGATCTCAAAAATGTTATATTAGATTAATTTTTTTTTACCTCAAATTGATAATGAAGAGAGATAAAAGTCTTTCAAGGTTATGGCATTTAAATTTATTTTAAGGTTTGTTGTGTAGTCAAGATGGCTATAGGTAACAAACCTATCATCGTCTCCGATCCTTTCGGATCGGGACGCCCCCAAGTTTGTTCTAGGCAGTCTGTATTTCTAATGGGTGCCTTAAAATTATTATTTTTTGAATGTATGGTTTTGAAAAGTGTTACGATTGAATTTTCTAAAGGCAAATACTTGCTTCAATAACTTTACATGTTCCTCTACGAGTTCCTTAGGAAAAAAAATAATTATGCTTTATGGGGGAAACATTTTCTTCAAAAAAGTTCTTATATGCCTACTAGCACATCTTTGATTATAGTGCATTGTTTTTCATCCCTAAACAATTCCTAGATCCTAAACATCCTCGTAAAAAAAATTCAGAAATTGTTTTTTTTCTTATCACAATTTGTGGCTAGAGGGCAATCACCAAAAGTCACCCTTAGAAAGTGCCATCAGGGGTGAACATACAAAGAAGACTTCAAAAATGTAATTGGGGACAACTTCTACTCCTAAAAGACTACTAACAAATTAATGTCTATTTTAAAGTGCCGAAGGTGATCATTTTCCCATATGATTTTTTATTTTTATTTTCAATTTGCTTACTTTTATATCTCACAAATTTATATGAATTAAAAAAAAATCAGTTTAATAGGACGACCGATTGTAAAAGTTATAATTTTTCAAAGTCATAGCCTTTAAATTTATTGTAAGGTTCGTTGCATGTGTTTATGTCATTGATTTTTTTTTTGAGTAAAGTTTATGTCGTTGAATTATCATTCCATTGGCGACCTTAGAAAGTCCGCCCAACGAAAATCTGTATTAAATTAAATGGACCGTTCCTACTTCAACAATTCTTTCTGCATCCTTTACAAGTTCAATTAGGAATTTTTATTTTTTAATAGTGCCTTTTGGGAGAATCGCTTTGCTTTTAAAATTCTTTTATGTCTAATTAAGTAATTTGTCTACTAGCACAACTTTGATTTAACTCATTTAAGTGCTTAATTTTTCCACTTAATAATAAATTCCTAAAACAATTCCCAAACCTACTAGTTCAATTTATAGCTGTAATTTGTATTGGACGCATCCTCCAGGTGATTGGTGAGATGCTCCTTGAAAGATTTTATTGTCGAGTTAAGCATATTACCATGTCTAGTGATGTCTATATGGAATTCAACTTTTGAGTAGTGCAAAACATAGAGACATCTTCCATTATATAAAATGAGTTCAAACGAATCTATGAATCAAATGATACAGGTTCAATGTCCAATTATGTTAAAAATGGGCACTAGTATCTCACAGATTTTCCACTTTTTGTGTTAATTCTTACTGCAAACAGAAAACATTGTGGGGAGCATATATTTCTGCTAAAACTAGAGAACGTTATTAAGAAAATCTAATTAAAAAAGGGCCTCATTTTTATTACTTCAAAATTCAAATGGTATTTTTCTGTATTTCTAACAATTTCTTTCCACAAATCACACAAGGTTTTAAAAAGTTAGCAAATTGAGAATGAAAATTAATTTTTAGGAAACCGAATGGGTAATAAAAAAAACTAGGAAAAATAAAGCTCTCTAAAATTTAGAATTTTTTGTTTGGAGAGTTTATTTTCATTGGCTTATTTGACTTAAAAAAATAAGTTTGATAAAAGTACAACTAGAACTAAAAAAAATAAAACTTTAAAAATTTATACCTAAGTTAAAGAAATAAAAAAAAAAGCTGAGGCAAACCGACATGCCGTACTTTTGTTTCATTGTTAGTATTTGCAAGTAGGGTTTGCAAGTAGGGGTGTACATTTGTTGATCCTTGGAGGGGTCTGAAAAATCTCAAAAGATTGTAAGATGATTTTACTTCCGTGTTTTTTATTGGTTTATTAAGCTTAAAAAAATAGATTGAGTAAAAGTATAACTATACTTAAAAAAAATCAAAATTTAAGAAAATTGTACATAAACTAAATAGGGTAAAACTTAGGTATAGTTTCTTAAGTCAAGTACATTAGGTTCCCCAATTGAATTTAAACACATGGTTGCATTAACCAATAAAATATAAACAATATTATCTTTTCTAAGAATATTTAAATTCAATGTATTTGAATTCAACTAAGAACCTAATGTACTTGACCTAAGGAACTGTACCTAAATTTTATCCAACTAAATAAACAAAAAAGCACTTCGGCAAACGAACCCGTATGGATAATGTATGGTGGCCCCCCAACAATTTTCATCTTTCTTTTATGGCCACTTAGTTATAGTCTTACTAACCATGCCCACTAAAGTTTTGACTTGAGATAGAATTGGTTTGTACTTTGGAGTGCTTCACTCCATAGAATTTTAGGTCCTACAACATTTAAGGCCTACGGACTACCGATACTCACTTGCCCTTAAAAAATCAAGTCCTATTATCCTATGGGCACGAAACATATATAGCTTGTCACTCTTATCTTGTGTTAGTGGCCAGTGGGGGGCTAAAATTTTCAAATGATAAGCATGCAGATGACTAGATAATGCATGTTCCAGTAAGGTGCCACTCTAAAGCATTTGATGGACAGGGACTTCTGGCAATGCAGGTCAAGTGGGACGCCTAAATTGGGTAATTAAGCATATTCTTCAACTTTCACTATCGATAGATATGGGATAGATATGGCATATTGAAATAAATGAAATGTCAGTTTTGTTATGCCACTTTTGCTTGCTCCGATTGGATAACATTGTAATTTGAGAAGTTTCGTTGCGAAATATCATTCTCCAACATGATAAAATGTTCTACAAGCATCATAGTTTCAATCAATATGGGCCTTCGGGAGACCAAAAAAAACACATTATGGAATTTTCGCTAATAAATACTGGCTATCAAACCAAAGTGTGTTGTGGTCACATGGTTGGTCTGAGAGTGGAAGTTCAAAGCTCAAAGTGCTAAGCTTCTTGCTGGTAACACCGGTGCAGTCCCGGGACAAGCCCACCATGAAGGAATTAAGTGGATAACATATTATAGGTTTTGAGAAAGGCTACAATTTGATACATGATAAGCTTGGAATGCCTCTAAAACAGCCTTTCTCCCTAACTTTAGAGAATTGGATAAGGTTATAATCTCAAGTTTATCTCAAAGAGGAAAATCTAAGGTATTTTAGATAGTTAATAAGGGGTGACTTTGGTCCTGGTCCCGGTCACGGTCCCATGAGAGTGTTATTTATAGTAATATATCTGTCATTTATAGTATTAAGGATAGACATTTTATCACAAATGACAGACATATTATTATAAATGACACCTCCACGCGACAGTCCCGTGAAAAGACTAAAGAATTTTTGAATTAATAAACTCATCCTTATCTCTTATGTATTTGCTAATTTGAGAGAATTGGATAACGTTTAGATAATAGACTCCTCTTCTTGAAAGTATTTGGAAAAAAAAAACAAAAACAAAAAATAACCTTCAAAGTTCAAACCAAGCCTTTTGTTTGTGCTTGACCTGTTCTTAATGTGAAAGGTTGTATTGGGCTCAAGCTTCGAAGATGTAAATCCCAAAAGGTTTTTGTTTGGGGCATAATGTAAAAGATTGTGTATGTTGGGCTCAAGCTCAAGCTTCGAAGATTTAAATCCTAAAAAGATTTTTGTTTGGGGTAGCGTGTAGACTGCCATCATTTCAAGCCCAGCCCAAACCTATTGAACGGCACCAAGTTTTTCTTTTTGGATTCAACTATTTATTTATTTTGCGGAATAAAAGAAAGTTTTGAGATGAAAGTAAAGGTGAACGAAATTCCTAATCTGCTTTAAGCACCTAAATAAACATCATTTTCCCGCGCAAGTAACCTTAATTTGTCTCAGGCAAGGCAAGCGGAATTAAAATTTTCAACCGCTAAGAATTCAAAACGACTTAACGGTCAGCTCAGCGGTGCCGAGCTCATAAAACTTCCGTAGGGTAGCACCGCCGTTCGGTACAACTACTCCCATTCACTCTCCACCTAACCCCCCTACCCTTAAACCCTACCTTCCTCACTCACTCACTCCATTTCCCAATTCTCTCTCTCTCTTCTCCATTTTCCGATGGCATCAGCAATTCCAATTCACAACCTCGCCGTGATCCTCACGAACCCGCAATCGCAAAACGACGTCGAATTCCTCCTCGTGAAACAGACGCGCCCGCCCAAGTTCCTCAACGAGGAGTACGATTCCTACGTGGATTCCGATCTCTGGGACTTGCCCTCCACGCAATTGAACCTTCTGGAAGTAGAGTCCGGGTCTCAGATCGTCGTGGAAGGTCTCGAATCGAGTTCGGAGAAGATCAATCGGAGCAAATTCGATATCGATTCTGCTCTCAACAGGGTATTGTTATTATTATAATTTTATGGTTGAATTTATATATATTTTTAACAATGCAGAGAAAATGTGGGTTGCTTTGAATTTTATAGTTATGGATTGGGATATTTATGGTTTTTATAGGTATTGGAACAAGTAGGGTTTGAGGTAACTGATGGAGGAGAATGGAAATTCTGGAAGCATGTGGAGGAAGCTGAGTTTGGACCGGGGCTGCCGGTTCATACGGTGTTCATTATGGCAAAATTGGTGGCTGGGGATCGAAACTTACAAGGTTTGCTTATATATCTGCTTCATAAATTTTGTTTTTATTAGTAACAAGTTTTGGATTTTTGCTATGCTACACATTGAGAAACCGACTTATTTTTTTATTGCTTGTGCTTTATGAGCTTGTCGAGTCATGTGGAATTGTGGTTGCTATGTCTTTAGCTCTTTTTTATCCTGATTTTAATTGGGAGCATTTCCTAAACACATGATGAATTTTGGGGCCATGTATAGATTTGAAGACATTTAACGAGAAATTATGTCATCTGTTCCATGTTATTGGACTTTCCTGACAAATTTGTATTGCTTGCCTAAAGAAGAGGCAAGTTAGTATATTTTGCTGATCAGAATCTCAGTAATTCTAATAAAATCGCCGTACTTGCTTCATGTGAATATTTGAATCTTATTTTAAGTAATTTGTTACTATTATCACTAATGCTATACCTTGTATGGGATATGGCACTAATATGAAATATACATAAACAGAGCGGTGCAAGTGGATGTCAGTCCAAAGCTGTTTAAGCTGGCTTCTGGAAGTGAAACCAAGTAGTGATCGTGTGGGACCTCTGGCAGTTGTTGGTCTTGTAAATGACTCAATGCATCCTGCAGATCAGAAAGTCCCTACCATCTTACGGTCTCAGGTTTGACTTCTTTTGAATTAGTGCCATTTCTAGATGGAGCAAAAATACAGCATTCAGCTGCAAGGAAGATATGATGTCAAATCACTGGATGTTAGAAGTCTGGGGATGATCTGGAAGCAGTGATATGACCCTGATTTTTGATGGTCATTAGAATGATTTTGAATGGCACATAAAGTTTTTTTTTTTTGGAAGCAGAAACTGTGAAAAGGAAATTCAGTACTTAGGCATGTAAAATCCAACAGAATCATGTTTGAAACCCCTTGGTAATTCTGTAATATTTTAGGGGCATCCACACCCCTCTGCCAATACATAAAGAATGCCCCCCTCGCCCCTTTTCAAGTAAGGGCGATTTCTGATTGCTTGAACTTGGTATTCTAATTGTAAGTTAGAATTCTATATTAAAGTTCAATATTAAATTTCTTGACTAGATCTTTATTGGAAGTTATATTCCATAAAGTTGCTTCTGTTTTTGCCTAAATCTAATACCTACCTGTCTTAACTCTGAAGTTAATGTTGAAGATTGTTGTAGTGTAGTCATTTTTTAACATTTAGACTTCTACTCAAACATGCAGGGGACTCCTCTGTATAATTGTTCACCTGCATCATGTTAATATATCTTTTTTGTATTTATTCTCTTTTTTCAGGAGTACCCTCCTGGTGTTAAACTTGTGCCAATTGGAAGTAGGACAGCAAAGCCTTTTCGTACGACAAACTTGATCATATTTGCACCCGAAAATGTTTTAAATGAAAGTGAGAACAATAGTTTTGTTGCTCGTGGGGATGCATTGATAGTGGATCCAGGCTGTCAGTCTGAATTCCATGAAGAGGTATAATTTATGTTGTCATGCTGAGACATTGCTGCCTTTTCTGAAAGATGATTTTGAGCTTTTAATCTGCTTGATATTCTCATTCTCAAATACAATCTGCTGCTTTAGTGAACTCTAAAATGTTTGAAATCGGATATTGTATAGTTGTCCCCTATTGTGGGCTTCTTACATACTTGTGGATTACCTACTTGTATACATTTATATGATAAAACAATTAGAAAGGGAAGGCAAAACTTGTTACCTTTCACCTTATAAAAAAGGAAAAATGAAACTTGAGGCTACTTTTGTAAATATTGTTTGGAATTTATATGAAAGCAAGAATCCTGTTCTCATTCTTGTGGATTACTTACTTGGCAGAGTTCCAGCATTTTCCCTGTCCTTGGAGGCAATCTTTGCTCTCTTTCTTGAGTAAGAGTGCTCTCTTTTAAAATGGGAGCATCAAAGAAAAGCAGTGACCTTTGTATAAGTTCCCCCACCTCTGAACCAAAATTACAGCTCTTTGTCTGGCACACTTTTGATGTGTCCCTTAAAAAATGGGAGCACCTATGAAAAGAAAGGGTATCTGATAAATTCTGAGGGTTTTGATCCAATACAGCTCTTCTTGTAGGGCTGCCAATAAGCTCCTTCACTAGAGCTCCATCCTATAGAGCATCCTTCTTCATAGGAATATGATCCTTTTGTTTGTTGGGATCAGTAGCCCCTTCTAATAATCAGAATAGCATTTCCTTGTCTCTGATATATGGATAGAGTACACTTCCTCTTTCAATCTGCAGCCATTTAGTTGTATGGAAATCAATCCTGACGTTCCAACACAACTCCACTTGATGGTGCCTAGGGCACTTTTCTGTGGCTTTCAAGTCATGGAGGTGGTCTTGGGATCACTTGGTCTCACATCAGCTGGATGCCATATGGTAGCTCCAATTGGTCTTATCAATGTTAGCTATCAACAGAATCTATTGGTCCTTTTCAAGAGGTCTTGTGGCTTCCCATGGATTTTGTGTTTCTGTCCTTCAGCACATTTTAATTGACTTGTAACCATAAACTAGGATTTGGGACTCACCTTGGAAAGATCCTATTTAAAATATCTCAGCTGTCAAGGCTGTGAACAATAAGATCAGTAATCAACTCCTTGGTTGTTTCCATGCTTTCTAAGGGTTTCTCTAATGCTTGTCTTTTTATTTTTAGTCTTATATGACATAATTAAGGAATAAACATAAACAGAAATGTTGGTTCTCTGCTCTTCTTTACTAAAACATTTTAATTTGGATAATCATTTAATTAGACATAGTTTTGATAATGTATATTGCTGTTGATTAATTCATATTCATTTTCTTTAATTTACATTCATCAAATCAGTATTTTAGGAATATTTATAAAGAAAATGTTCAGTAGTCTTAGAGATGTGTCCTTGTACTTGCCTATGGAATGATATGCAGTCACTGATACTGCAGATAATGCTTACTTTCTAATTATTTTTTGTTTTTTGTTTTTTACTGTGAGTCTTGTAAGAAACTTGATAAAATTGTTGTTTACATGATCAGCTCCAAAAAATAGTTGCTGCTTTGCCACGAAAGTTAGTTGTCTTTGTTACCCATCATCATCGTGATCATGTGGATGGTAAGTTTTTATATCAAGTAACAAAACCGAGAGAAGTTTATTTTTTGTTTGATGCTGTGTTAATATATTGCAATTACAATAGTAGATTACACATAAATAAGGAGATATATCATGCACATGTTGAACACCTGATTATTTTGACATGGTTAATTGTGAAAATTGGGAGATGACTACCAAATTCAGTTCCAAATGGTATACTATAAAATAGTGTATGTATAAAATGCTAGAAATATGATAAAGAATTAAATTTATAATTTCATTCTTGCTATTCTCTGAAGGATGGATTATAATCATACTTATTTTGTTTGGGGGAGGGGTGGGCCATTGGTGGCGAGGTGAAGATATGCTTAATAATTGAGTCAGTGAAACAAGAGGTCTTAGCTTTTCTTTTGAAAAAAACAGAAAATGTAGACAGTGGCTTATTTGTAGTGTTTACCTATCAAAGAAAACAAAAACAAAAAACCGTAAAGCAACTAAAGAAAGTATCCTTCCCATAATCACTTATAGTCAATTCTACTCTATTAAAATTCTTTGGTGCTCTCTCATTGAAACTATTACTCTTAACCAGTTTACTTTTAGCTGGATATCTGCATTCTGAAATTCTGATTGATGTGTTTCCTTTAAACAATATGCTATACTGCTAAAATTTTCCTGTTTCATGGCTTGTTTCAGGTCTTTCAATTGTCCAAAAGTGCAACCCTGATGCTACTTTATTAGCACATGAAAATACAATGAGACGCATTGGAAAAGGTTATGATTTCTAAAATTATAGTTTTGTGTCTAATGCTTGAGATTACTGATTGTTTCAAGATATAATGTTAATTCTTAGATCTTCTGTCTTTACTCATTATTTAGGTGTATTAAGTTGATGACCAGTGTTCATAGAATCTTAAATTTCATTTATTAATTAAAAAAGAGTAGGTTCCATGTCCAAGCATGATGGTCCCTGAAAAGATTTTTTTTGAAATATATAAGCTCTTTGAGCAGCGTGGATTTGCAGTGATAATCCTAAAATAATCTCCTAACTTAAGCAAGCTGTATCCACCTTTCAGGGTCCACTACATGAATCCATCTGAGGTCCTAGTTAAAAACAGTGTAAGTGGTAAAGATTTTCAAAAGCATCCACCGGACCCCAAATTCTCTGCACTCTTGTATCATAATCAGCCCTTATTGTCTCTAGATTTTCATTGCAAACCCTACCTTAAAAACTCTAACCAACCATAAATATTTTTAAATCAATCCTAAAGCCTTGAGCCCTAAAGTTGGTTTATTGTGGAGATTCTTGTCATACAATGACTGCAGTAAAAGCAGTCCATTTCTCAAAAATCAAAAGAAACGATCTTGATTTTAGTGCTTGTGAGTTTATTTTCTAGCTCTTGATATCCTTGATGTTGTTGTTGCCTCTTTTAAATATTTTAACTATATGAGCAGTCTGACGGTTTGTTATTTACATGTCTAGCTTATATGTTAACCAATTTAGCTTTTTGTTCTTTTGGATGACAACTTGGATTCTGTTTGTATAGCCTAGAGCATGTGCGTCTTTGAATACCAACACAATGTTGATGTTTCTATTAATTTTTAGAACTACAAATATGATTTGACATTTTATTACCTTTAAGTATAAAAATATATGTTGTGGTCTCTGTTTCCTTCTAGTTACGGTCCATTTGTAAATTTTTTTTTTTTCTTCTCAAAAAATGGAGAAACCCTTACAATGCAAAAGTACCACTTGGCTACGAAGGTTGGTAAACTTTTACTTCATTAGGACATGGTTGTTTAGACCTTTAGCTGATTCACCCATCATAATTAGAGATTGATTTTATCATCTGTGAATCTTAACTGATGTTATATAATCACAGGTGACTGGTCTCTTGGCTATACCTCAGTTTCTGGGGCAGAAGACATTTGCATTGGTGGTCAGCGATTAAGTGTCATTTTTGCACCGGTATTCCACATTTTTTATTAAATTTGATAAATGATAATTTTCTTTTTGTTGGAAGTTTAAGTAACATTTGGTGTAAGCCATTACAAACTCACATGTTCATACTTCAGATGTTCAGGCAAGGATGTAGTCAATGGTTATAGCCCAACCCTTTTTTTTTTTTTTTTTTTTAATTTTAAAATTAGACCTATATATATATATATATTATTATTATTTTAATTTAGTCCACCCAAATGAAGCCATTAGCCTACCCTTTAAAGCCCTCGTAACCAGCCTCTCTGCCCAGCAAAATGGTACCATTTTTACTTAATATTTTCAGCCCACCCCAAAATAATTTCTTGGCTCTGTCCCTGTTCTTAGGCTAGTTATCCTTCCATTTTTGTTTGCAAGTTGATAACTGTTAGAATTGAGGTTAGGGTTGTGGGTGAGATAAAGAAGACAGATGTCGGCAATTGGTGACGAATGGTGGCGGAGAATGGTTGCTATGGCCGGATGATGGCTGCATTGGTGTTTGGAATGATGACATTATAGATGAAAGTGTCACGGGTGGCAAGATGACACCAACAGCGAGAATGATTACAACGATTGTGGACATTGTCGTTGGTGGCTGGTTGACAATTGGTTCGTGGGACACTTCTACCCCTATGTGGCGCATGAGTGAGTTGGTGGCCTTTGAGGAAACTTTGCATAGATTGAGCCCTACAAGAATGAGTGATTGGCCATTTTGAGTTATTTGGGAGCCTCAAACGGGAAAACAAACCCTAAAATCGGAATCTATACGAAAAAGGCCCGTTGGAGTAGAAACGGTTGCCAGATTACGATCCATGCTGGTCAATGGGAGGGATTAGGCAGTCAACGTTGGTCCACAGTCAAAGTCGATGATCATGTGGCAGGGTGACGTGACTGCTGACCTTTTAGGTTGGATGTGGATTAGTGATGAAAAGTTGTCTTTAGATAAGGACACATTTAAGTTCTTAATTAAGACAAGTGGCGTGCTTTGATTTGGGCATGTTTCAGATGCTGAACACAACACATGGTAGCTTAAGGTGAAGACATGTGGCAGTTGATGCTATGGACACATGGCCGTGGCATATGCAGGAGTGTGGCTGGCGCATGTATCATGTGTTCTAGTGCATGGCATGTGAGGCAGCATGACTGATAGAGCATTGGGGTGTGTGAGAACGTGTGGAGGCCTATTGTTGGCATGTGTAGGCTGGAGGAGGTGCGTGGGAACACATGTCAAAACCTCTGGACAACGTGTGAGGGCGCATGTAGTGGTGTTGGAGTCGATTTCGATGGTGATTTGGTAAGCAATGTTTGATCATTTGAATGATGTGGTTTTGACTTGAAGAGTTCTTGGAAGGCTTGGATCTAAAGAAGGCAGTGCTAAAGTGTGGTGAAATTGTCGTAGAACGATGCATTGATGAAGGGAAGGACACTAGAATAAGAGAGGGAACTAGATAGTGGGTTGGCTTTATAGAGTTTGATCATCATATGAGTTTGATCATCATCAAGCAGTCATGGTGCTCTGTGCTTTATAGAATGACAAATTTTCAGTATTTTCTTGCATGATATTTTATGCAGACTTCATGACTCTTTGATCATGACCAAAAGGTCATGGTAATCCAACTGGACTCAATCCAGTGATAAGGAAATGGAGAGGAGCCCTTCATATCTTTGAAGAACCCTGCTGGTGGGGCCAATCATGGACGCCTGGAATGTACTTTAATGATAACTTAACAAGATAAAAATGCTGAAGGAATAGGGAGGCACAATTAAATCAATTTTGACTATTGTAAGGAATTATCTTACATTGTATCTTCCATACTATTATGCACGTTATTGGTCACAAGCCTGCAAGTTCAGGTTTGTGATTTTTTTTTTTTGAAAATGACTTGGATATTCTTTACAGATGTTATCATCATCCATCATGGCATGTCTAAAAAATAACAATGAGATCAAGGGCACAAAATTAAGGAACAATTGCCCAGTACGTTCTTTTGTTAGTATAGTGTGACAGGCTGGTAAGCCAATATCATACTGGGAGATCTATCATTGTCAGTTCTGACTTCTGAAGGATATGTTGATTCTATGGCTGATTTTTATTTTCTTGGTCTTGGTGTTGCATCCTTATCAGAGTGCTGCTTCTGTCTCTAAGTCACATTAACGTTATTGGTTCTCCAATTACCTTGTCAATTGTTTGTTGACTACAGCAAAGAGCCACGGTGGAAAAGACATTATTTATGATTGGATGTCCAATGCAGTGTACTTTTTGAGAGAGATCTCAAAAAAGTTCTCACTGTGTTTAGAAAAATAGAAGAGTTTGGGTGGGGGGGGAGCTTGCATAGAGTTTTTGAAGAAAAAAAAAAAAGAATTTTGACAGTTCATTAATTTTACTGATTTAATTTTATCGTTTTGTTCCTTTAAATAAAGTTCGAAATTTAATTTTCCATATACAACTGGCATTATTCTGTTGTGTCTGAATATGAAAGATTCTTCTTAATACAGGGACATACTGATGGCCACATGGCACTGCTTCATGTGAATACTCACTCATTGATTGTCGGTGATCATTGTGTTGGGTAAGATTCATTAGATAACTACTGATTGGCAAATTTTGTGAACAAGACTATGTTCTATATTATCCACTATCCTTAATTATATTTATGAAATTATGAGTACTGACAAAAATGTTAAGGCCTTTACTTTCTAGAGGTTTTTGAGAAAAAGAGAGGTGGGGGGGCATTTGCTCAAGGACTAACAAATTAAGCTACTTTAAATGAGTATTTTTCAAGCTGAATTGTTTAAATTCTTGTTGGCACATGCCTGATGAAGTGAGTTTTTGCTGCCAATTTACTATTTTGTTTGATTTAGCACAAGGTGAAATATTGTGACAAGGTTTAGAACCTCGAAATGCATGCAATGCTGATACAAGCTTGCGTTTAAGATGATTAGAAAATATTTTTCTGTTTTTGTCTGGTAAAGAGGGGGGGGGGGGGGGGGGTGTGGTTAGTGTGTGGAGAAAAAATGTTTGAATATCGGGCTATTAAGAAGCAACAGATTTAGAAAATGAGTGTAGCTAAAATGAGAAAGTTAAGATGGATACATAGAAATACAAAATGAGAAGATTCGAAATAAGGAAACCGCTTAAAGATAAGGTTGACCCCTGTTGATAAAAAGATGGGGTAGAGTCGCTTGAGATGGTTTGGTCATGTTCAGAAGATTACGATTAATGCACCAGTACAAAAGAGTGAGTTGATTCAAGTTGAGGGAACAAGATGAAGGTGGAGGAAGACCAAAAATAATATTAATAGAAGTAGTAAAAAATAACATGTCAATTAAGGAAATAACAAATACTATGACTTCAAATATAATAGGATGGCGGAAAAGAATACATGTTGCCAACCCTAACTAGTTTGTTAAGGATTTAGAACCGACCCCAAAAATTTTGGGGCTAAGGCATGGTGGTTGTTGTATTAGTTACTCTATTATATCCCAACACAATCTTTCAATTAAGTCAAGTTGAGCTGCATTTCAATTTAGAGAACCACAACACCCTATGATGTGCACTAGGAAATTTTTGATAGGAGCCTTAATGGACATAGATAAGCTTAAATGAATGAAAGAAGAAGCATCTTTTTTCGGATTATGAATGAAGCCCTGCTTTTGGCTGTAGGAAAATTTAAAGCCCTTGGTTTTAGCTTCCTCTTCTGAACTCAGTTATTAACCATCAATTTTGGTTTTGTTTAACCAAAAACTGCTCTGCTGTGATGGTAAAAACTCTGATACCAATTTGTTAAACATGTAAAACAATAAAAGACAAGCAACACAAAACACTAAATTTAATGTGGTTTGGCAAACCCTAAGTCTACATCCACGGGCAACGCCAACTATGAAATCCATTATCAATGATAAAGATTGCAACCACACTCACAAACCTCACGAACATAGACCAACCCAAATTCTCTCTCACTAGACAAAACTTTGTCTTACACATCTTACATAGGGTACACCACTCTATTATAAGGGCTATCAAACCTTCTTACTTCTTTTCTAACAATGTGGGATTAACATTCCTGATAGGATTAATGTACCTCTTTATTATTCTTTTTGCTAATTTAAGATTCCAAAATTAATTAGGAGCCTCCAAACTAATTCTCTCTTGGGCTGGACTTAACACGCTCTGCTATTTATTTGTGCTTTGTTTCAGTCAAGGAAGTGCTGTCTTGGACATTACTTCTGGTGGAAATATGACTGTAAGTTCATTTGAAAGTCCTAATAATGATATATCATTGCTCTCCTTTCCATGATGGACTACTGATATGAAGTAAAACTGTTGTGCTATCCATAGTTTTCAGTGTTTCTTGTTGCTACTGCATTTCTTTTTTATTTCTAAATCTGGCTAAAGTTGGAACTTCCGCTATCAGATTACATATTATGCCATAGTAAATAAAATTTAATTGACAAATTTCAGTAATACTATTAAGTGTTTTTCCATTTTTTTAAAGATATGAGTGGGTCAATCTTACTTAGGTAGTTGTATTGTAGCTCTTCGTCTGCCTCATATATAGTGGCATTGTATGTTGGGGTATGCCAAATTACTGAACCTTGCACACTGTAAGAGCTTTTAATTTCTTGGAGATCTAGGGTTTTGAAGAAATTATTTCTGTGTATTGATTTTCTGTGCCTCTAATGCAGTATTTTAGTATTAAAGCCCATAGATGTTTTCTTTTTGGAGAAATGTTAAATTATGTGTTTTAATTTCTTCCTACTATTGTTGCCTGGTAGTTGGATTTCATTTTGGCAATGTGTTAACCATATTATAATTAGCATAGATTAAGTTCTCTGTGTTTCAGTTTCTATTTCCATCAAACAGCACTATTTTGAGTGCAACTCCTGTATCTTCTTATTGACACCGAGACAATGTTTGCAAAAAAAAGAAAAGAAAAGAGGTCATTACCCATCCTTCACATTTGTATGGGTCATAGTAAATTATCATTTGTTTGGTTCTTTTTCTGTTTTTTTATTTATATTTTTTAATCCGCTCTTTCTAAAACTCATGAAGTGGATTTTAGAACTCCATATGTATTAAATCTTGTGGAGAAGCAATTTTGACTATTTCTCTTAGCATACCTTAATCATAAAAAATGGCACAATTAAAAAATGATAAATTATTGATAATAAATACTAGGTTTACGGGAAAAAAAAAGGGTCATGCCCCATCCTTCACATTTGTACATGGTGAGTCATAGTAAATGATCGTTTTGGTTCCCTTCTTTCTAAAATTCATGAAGTGAATTCACAAATTCCATAAGTATTAATTCTATTATGTGGAGTAACTATTTTGACTATTCTCCTAGAAATTAGCATACCTTAATCAACAAAAATGGCACAACTAAAACATGATATTACATAAATCAATCAGGCATATGGATACTCATACTTTACTGTCGTAAAATAGAAAAGGCAAGAATAATGTAAAAGGTAGAGAGAAGAGAAAGCAGAAACAAAGAGATAGCGTGGTTCAGTCATGAAGACCTATGCCCACACATGAAAGCCCTTAACGGCTACATTTTTACTATCTTCTCTTCGTGTGTTACAATACACCTAATGTAGGGTTTATATAGAAACCTAAAACTAGGTTTAAGTACAATTACATGGGCCTACACTAGATTTGGGCCTCATGGGCCACACATAATATATCCAACACTCCCCCACAAGTTGGAACTTATAAACAACGAGTAAAGATGACCGAGATGTTCGAGAGAACTCCGAGTGCTTCAAGAGCCGAGATTGTTGAAGGTGGTGAGCCAACAACCGAGACGAGATTGTCGAAGGCGGTGAACCAACAACCGAGACGAGGGTGTCGAAGGCGATGAACCAACAACCGAGACGAGGGTGTCGAAGGTGATGAACCAACAACTGAGGGTGTCGAAGGCGATGAACCAACAACCAAGAGTGTCGAAGGCGATGAACCAACAACTATGAGACGAGAATGTTGAAGGTGATGAACCAACAACATCAATAACAAGCTAGCAGCAAGCCAGCAATGCAGCAAAAAGAAGTAGTAACAACACCTTAGTAGTAACATCAATGACAAAAGACCATAAAAAAACCAACATATCCGGCTGAGAAAGTGCTGAAACCACCAAGAACTAGCTGAAATTGGAAGCGCCAACGGCGGAAGAAGGCTTTTCCGGTCAGAAAATTGCCGAGAAACGATTGGCTGAAAAAGACAGGTCTGGTGATGTTTGGAATGCAGGATAGTGAGGCCTTAATCTGGAATTGGAATATCCAGAAACCAGGTTAGGGTTAATATTAAACTTATAGCCAAACAGATCTAGAAGCTAGAGCATATCCGGAATAAGGATATCCCAGAGGTGGAATAAGGAAATCCTTATCCCAGAAGAAAGACAGTAAACCCCTGCAACCAAACATAGGTGTACCAACAAAGAACCACAAAAAAATGCCGAGAACTACATCCACACATCTATGGTGATGAAATAGGGCAGCCAAGAAACAATCAAAAAAGAAGGCAGCCAACGAGATGAGGCCGAGAAGCCACCAAAACGCAGCAGCCATGAACTTTAACAAATCACAGCAGCCAAGATTGAAGATGCTCTGATACCATGTTGTAAAATAGAAAAGACAAGAATAATGTAAAAGGTAGAGAGAAAAGAAAGCAGAAACAAAAAGATAGCATGGTTCGGTCATAAAGACCTACATCCACACATGAAAGCCTTGACGGCTACATTTTTACTATCTTCTCTTAGTGTGTTACAATACACCTAATGTAGGGTTTATATAGAAACCTAAAACTAGGTTTAAGTACAATTACATGGACCTACACTAGATTTGGGCCTCATGGGCCGCACATAATATATCGAACATTTACCAATAATAATAATACAATGGTTTACTTTCTTCGCTATTATCTGAGTGTTTCTATACATGTAATTGTAATTGCTGTATCTAAAATCCTCAAAGGTTCCTGAAGATTTTTTTATTCTGTTTATGCAGCAATACTTCCAAACAACTTATAAATTTATGGAGCTTTCCCCACACACTTTGATTCCCATGCATGGGAGAGTTAACCTGTGGCCAAAGCACATGCTTTGTGGATATCTCAAGTATGCACATTATTCATTTTCTCTATTTCCCTCTTTCCTAATTTTAGCTAAATTGTCTAAAATTTTTTTACCTGTCATGGGATCTTAGACAATGACACCTTTGCAGGTAAACCCCTTCTCTCCCAACATCTTTCTCTGCAATAACTCTTTTATTATGGCTATTCTTTCTTTCTTTATTTATATATATATATATATATATATTTTTTTTTGGGGGGGGGGGGGGGGGGGTTTGTCTGATGTAGTGACACGTGGGTCATTAATTAAATTTTTTCATGTAAAAATGCTTCAAGCAATTTTTACTTTCTGTTCACCAATTGTGTTATTGGGCCCAAGAGTTTGTCATCTGCCAGCTTGGACTTCTTGGATCTTAGATTTACACTGTAACAATATTGTCTACCAATCCTGACATAGCTTTGTTCCTATATTCAGAAACCGCAGAAGTAGAGAAACGGCCATCTTGAAAGCAATAGAAAATGGAGCAGAAACTTTGTTTGACATAGTTGCAGAAGTGTACTCTGAAGTTGATCGTAGTGTATGGATTCCTGCTGCATCAAATGTGAGGCTTCATGTGGAGCATCTGGCCCAGCAAGAAAAGTTACCAAAGGTAACTTTTGTCTGTTTCAACATCAGCATTTTCCATGACTATACGTCAACACATATTACCGTGCATATACATGTTTTAGTTGTGTAGTTCCAATATATTACACTTCAAAGGACTAAAGTTAATCTCCTTTCTCTCTTTCTTTTTGTTTATTTTTTATACATAGCAACAAATACAGTCGTTACAATATGTTATGCTTATATCTCCTTCATAAAGGGGACTGCTATTAAATGTTCTAGTTTTCACTTAATAGGAAGAAGGAATAAAATTTTCCGTTACATTTAAGAACCTCACCATGTACGAGTGTGCTGCAATATTATTAAGTAAATCATGCATGATTACCTTGCTTGTGTTATCTTCCCTTTGTCTTGAGGCAATTTTGGCACAGTGAAGACTTCATTGATTTAATTCTTGTATTCTTCCCTGCATATTTGTGTTTGCTTCATCAATTGAGTATTCTCTATTTATTCTCTCCTCCCCTTCTCCTTGCGGATACAGTTTTCCCTAAACCGGTTTGGAAGAATCTACTTCAACTCATTACACGGCCATTCTAATAATCATCCACATATTCTTTAATTACATGACCCATCAAGTCATTTAAACAAATCACATAGCTATTAAATAGGTTTTGTGACTAAAAGTACACGTGGATGATCATTTGATTAGCCACATAGTGGGTTGGAGTATAGGAAAAATTTGTCCCTCCCCAGTGCCGGGGCACCCTGCATGCCGCTTAAAATGAAGTTGCAGTTGTACCTTGTGTCTTAGGCAATTTTGAAATAATATATGCCCGATAGTGGAATAATTCAGAGGGCCTTTGAATATTTCACTATCCATGTTTGAAATGATTACAAATTGTTCTGCAAGCATAAACATTTTAATGACAAGTGAAATTCCAAAAATTCATCTGAGAGTGTGCAGGGCTTCTCTTTAGAAACTTTTAATGGCAGTTTGGCTGCATTTGCTGACAAGGTGGGTAAATTTGGAACCAAGTGAGGAAAGCTTCTTGTGGCCCACTCATCAACCACCTTACCATAGGTTTGGACTCACTTCCCTTGCAATTTCCCTGGAATTCATGAAGTTCTATATGTAATTTTACTGAATCAGTAAACTATACCCTCTCAAAATGGAAGAGAAAAAAGGCTAATAGCTCTAACTCAAATGGAATCTCGTCCCCTTATAAATGTAAGGTGGAGGGCGCGTGGGTTCAAGACTCACAAGATGTATGTGTAATTATTAATTAAAGAAAAGGAAGGGAAAAAATAATAATCTAACTACATAGACCCCAGAAAATAAAACTTTAATGCTACTTCAATATAATCATTGTAGATCCAGGTATACTTCATTTTTTGGGAACAGAATTGTTTGTGATCATGATTGCTAATTTTCAGTAAAGCTGATAGAGCCTGCTGCATTGCTCCATGTAGGCATTTTCGATTCAGAAGTTCCAAAAAACATGTGGGCTGCATTTCCTTACCCGATGGATTTGGGCATACCTTAGTAGTGGTCTCCAGTTAAATTATCAGAAGCTATGGACATCTAAATTGTTTATTGCTGGTGCAGTGGCTAGCTTTGCTGTGCTGTACTCAGTTAATAAGTTCAGTTTCAAATAAGACCCATAAGGGTGTACAATCCGGAAATCCACGACAGTTTCAGATGTAATCTAAGTATATATGTCAGTAATTAGTCTTTTCATATTGTATAATTGTGGAGAAGAATTGCCAGAAGTTAGTGGAACAGGGTCTAAATAGTTGGTTGATATGTTGCTATTGTAAAGGTCATTGGTGTTTACATTGTCATATCTCCCTCAATGTTTTTCTATGTTATGACGCATATACGAAGAGTAGGTCTGTAGATGTAGATAAGAATGTGAAATATTATATGTAATTGGGGTTTAGTGGTAAATTTTAGAGCGTCTTTAAATAGACTGACACCCCCTAGTTTCGTGATTAAGGAGTATTGCTCATTGATAGTAAGAGTGTAAGACTAAATTGTGAAAAGTCAAGAATAGAACAGAGCAGTCTCTCTCCAAGGAAAACAAAAACCAAAAAAAATTAAAAAAAGGAAAAGCAAAAACAAGAAAAACTGCATTATTTTTTTCGCTCCCAGACTCATGTTTTATGTTCAACGGGTTCCAAGCTTGATGTGGAAGTGTTGGAAGTGAGACAACTGTGTCTCTGTAATCTGAGTTTCTGTAATCTTTTCTATTATTTTCTATTATTTTATTTTTGCTGAATCTGCGTTTCTGTAACTTTCACACATGTTTATGAGCTCCCCCCCCCCTTCTCTCGTGTATGTGAGCTTGTGAACTCTTAAGGCCCATCATTCCCTCCATACCATAAGTCTGTAACGTTTTAGGCTTGCCATTCACACAACTCCTGGCACTTCCCATGTGCCCTTGCTTTACCTTGCTCTTATCAAACCTTTTTAGACCCTGCCCACTATCTAGCTTCGAAGCTTAAAAACACGTCTGGGGGACTTGATTATGCATAACTTAAGATAAAGATTTCCGAGCTCTTGTTTATACTGTAAGCTAGAGAAAGAGATGAAGCAGTGTAAGATCACTGTCTTTGTAGAACAACTCTCCATACGTATAAAAAGAGTTAGGAGAAGGAGTCTACATACCACCATATTCTTATGTTTGTCAGCGGCAATTTTCGTAATGATACTAGGAATGTTCATCAACAATCGTGCTAGGAAATTTCTATCCTCAGATGAGTTCTACTTTCCACAACTGACTACATTTTATCCTATGTCACCCTTGCCTTCATATTCTTATTTCCTTTGCAATTCTTCTTCATCTCCTCCTTCCTTGTACCCATTTCAATTTTCAAATAATAGTAGCGGTTTGAGAGATTGGATTGCTCCCAAGGAGCTTTCACATTCAATGAGCGATAAGGAGCTAATGTGGCGAGCCTCAATGGTGCCATATATTGAAAAATACCCTTACAATCGGATGCGAAAGGTGGCATTCATGTTCTTAACTAGAGGAAGATTGCCTTTGGGACCATTATGGGAAAAGTTCTTTAAGGGACATGAAGGACTCTACTCAATTTACCTCCATGCTTCCCCAGAGTTCACAGAAGAACCACCAGAATCCTCAGTGTTCTACAAGCGCAGGATACCAAGCAAGGTTAGAAATTTATAATGCCCCTTCCCATTCCAAACTATACTGGGCAAAATTAAAAACCTACCATGACATGAATTGGGTTAAGTTTTGTTTTTTATTTTATTTTATGCAATTTAACTTAAGACTGTATTTTGTAGTCAGTGGAATGGGGACAAGCCACAATGGTCGATGCAGAGAGGCGCCTATTAGCTAATGCCCTACTTGATTTCTCCAACGAGAGATTTGTGTTACTCTCTGAAACATGCATTCCTCTATTTAACTTCACAACAATTTACAACTACCTCATCAACTCCAACCACAGTTTTGTTGGCTCATTCGATGATCCACGACGCATGGGTCGTGGCCGTTACAATAAACGAATGTGGCCAACGATATCATTGTCGGATTGGCGTAAAGGCAACCAATGGTTCGAAGTTCACCGGAAGCTGGCCATAGAGATAGTATCAGATGTCACATACTACCCCATATTTGAAATCCATTGCAAGCCTCCATGTTACATGGATGAGCACTACTTGGCTACCCTTGTGACAAAAAATCAACCGGATATGAATTCCAACAGGAGCATTACTTGGGTTGATTGGTCCAGAGGTGGCCCACATCCAACAAAGTTTGAGAGGAAGGATGTCTCTGAAGCGTTTTTGAATCGGGTGAGACATGGTTTTAATTGTACTTATAATGGTAGCACCGCTACCATTTGCTTTCTTTTCGCGAGGAAGTTTCAACCAAGCACCTTAGAGCCTTTGCTAAGGATAGCCCCAATATTGCTTGGGTTTAATCCTTAGAAGAATTTGTCATGCCAAATTGCTAATTAAAAAGGTCTTTTTTTTTTTTTTTTTTTCAAAAGTATAAGAATTCTTAAGTGGTGTTATTTTCAAAAACGTGTTAAACATTGGGACAAAATGAAGAATATTGTTACGGAAAGGATATAAAATGATTTGGCAGTACCATGACACTGAAAGCACGTACAGACAATGGAGTGGTATCTTCTTTTTTTTTTGGGCTAAATCAATGGAGTGGTATCTCAGTTGGTGTGTCTTGTATAAAATCATTGGCCACAAGCCACAACTATAAATCATTTGGCTGTAGCTGTATACGTTGTAATGTCCAGGGTTTTGTCTCTTCCTTACCAAAAAAAAATCAACAGAGCAGAGTCAGAAAATCCTTGCATAAAAGGGTGAGGGAAATCCAAGGGATCATCCAACAAATATACAGGTGAGACCCAGAAAAATTGCTAACAAACTCTCAGGTCGATAAAGGAACAGGCTTTTATTTTTATTTAAAAAAAAAAAAAAAAAAAAAAAAAACGAATTTGTTGGATGAATATTTAATCTAAAACCTTCTTATTAAAAGGAAAAAAAAAAGGTCTGTGGTGAGAGTCGAGTCTGTTGACACTGAGTTCCAAGTGATAAAAAGCATTATAACGCTTTGAAAATTAAAAATGTTGGACATAGTCTAGAGCGTCAATCATTGATTGACCTTGGGTGAGGGTGTTAACTGGGCCAATCAGGACCGGGGTGGTGCTGTTGGTAGATGAATCAACCTCAACATTGGATGGTTCCGGTTCGATAATTAATAATGCTCTAAATATAAAATGAATAAGTCTTGGACCACATAAAATTACATAACTTTTGACACAACTTGTTGAGGTGTGTTGTGTTGATGAAAAGCAAAGGGCGTTCCAGTGGTGGACCGTGTGAATTGATTGTTAACCATTCATATGTTGTTGTGACAACGATTGTGCACTTTTATGTAGTCTTAGACGGATTGAAAAAGATATAAAAGTATGCTAGGATTTTGCTTTTGTTTATTAAGTGTATATTGTATCTAGAAAAAAAATGATATTTTAAAAATTTTACATAAACAAATAAATTAAAAAGCTAAAAAAAGGATAAAATCAAACACACACCTTGAATTTTGGATCAAAATAAAATATTCCCAGTGTTTTTTCAATTTGAAATTATAAATCCTTGAACTTTGATAATTGTTCCAATCAATCTTTTTGTTAACTCTCAATTAAATAATGGATGACAAATGCTACATGTGGTGTGATAACATCTCAATAAAGAATTATTTTTAAATTAAAATTTTAATTTTTTTTTAATTTAGTTTTTACCCTTTCTCTTACTTGATGAGAGAGAGAGAGAGAGAGAGAGAGAGAGAGAGAGAGAAGCAAAAGAACTGAGTTTGGAAATAATTTTTTAATTAAATTTTAATTTAAAAATAATTTTTTTATTGAGATGCTATCACATGATGAGCATATATATGGTATTTTTCATCCATTATATAAACTGAGAGTTAATAAAAGGATTGATTGAAACAATTATTATAGTTTAAGGGTTTATAATTTCAAATTGAAAAAACAGAGGGTCTATTTGATTTTAATCCAAAATTCAGGAGATGTGTATGATTTTATAAAAAAAAAAAAATTTGTTGCATTATAAGTTAATTTATCACGTAGAAAAAAACAAAAACAGAAAGTCAGGAACAGGAGAGTAGACTGGGTCCTTAAAAAGCACGACAGACTTAACAAATTGAAAGTGATGGTCAATGTACGGACAAGGGTGGCCTTATTTTGAACTCCATAGGGACGAATCAAAGCCATCAAAGGGGACTACAAGTCTACAATACTACATTATGAAGCGAAGCTTAGCGGAGTCTTCATAGAGTGCGAGTTATTAACCCAGTGCTTATAGCCAGCATAATATCATCCGTAATTGTTACTAATTTTACTAATCACAATATAATTCATATATATATTTTTTTCTTCAATAAAACTATGAGCACAATAATTTCACAACAATTAGGTAATAATTAATAAAAACTTCACAGCTCAGCATTATTGTGGAATTGTTGAGAAATTGTTGTCTTTGTAACAATTTTTATTTTCAATAAAACAACGAGCATAATAATTTCATAACAATGTTGAGGTGTCAAGTGATGAATGATTGATAATAAAATGATGTAAGTGAAGAGTTTAAGTGAGAATTAATAAAAACTTAACAACTCAGTATTGTTGTGGAATTGTTGAGAAAAAGTTGTGTCGGTAACAATGTTTTTTTTACCATCCCCCTTCACTTATTCTCATCCCTCTTTAAGAGTGTGAGTTGGAACATCCACACACACTTAGATGATGTTAGTTAAGAATTTAATATCTATTTTAAATTAATGTGTATTAATTTTTTTTTTAAAGAATTTAATATAAGTGTATTACGCAATACACAAACGTATCATATAATATGATATATAATAATAATACGCTTAGTTATAATAATTTTTTCTTTGGATTTCTTTTGTATCATAGTTACAGTGTAATACTATCTTCTTTACTTGAAAAAATTTAATAAAAAATAGAAAGTAAATCTTTCCTATTTTATCAAAATACTATTAAGAAAAATAATAAAGAAGCCGTGGTTTTAAATTTTAATTAAAAGAGAAAAAAAGAAAGAAATAATATTATCGTTAGCTTCAAAAGTACTGACTACAAATGATAATGAATGCTCAAATTGTTTAGGTAATAATGTACCATTCTTCACAAAAAATTGTTAATAAGCAATAAAATATTGGAATAAATACATAATAAATGCTAAAGTTTAATATAATTTGAACTTAAAACTTAGAAGTTAGAAGGTTTAGGTGCATAAATGTTTAGAATCTATATAACAACTAAACATCATTTTGTAACCTTTAGGTCAAATGGTAGTTTCTAGTTTTACAACAAAGATGTGTAGGATTTGAATCTCTTCTACCTGGATTAGGATCATTTCTATTTGGAAAACCTCTTAATTTATTCATTTTATGGTTCAGATTTTATCTCATAGATTTAACAGTGTATACTACCACATCATTTAAAAATTTTAAATAATGTGACAGCATATACACTGTTAAAATTTTAAATTATGTGGCAGGATATACACTGTTAGATCTATGAGATAAAATTTGAACCATAAAATGGACAAATTGAGAGGTTTCAAAATAGAGAGGATTCTATTCCTCTTCTCCGCTACTTAAAAAAATAAAAAGGGGGTTTCAAAAGAAACCTAAGTGGAATACATGTGCCAGTTATAAATATTGCCCCCACCCCTACTCAAATCCTGGCTTTAGTCATTGCTGTGATACATAGTGTATCAATATCCACATATTTAATTCGTTTGATTTATATCATTTTTATTCAAATTTTTGTTTTTTTGTTTTTAACTATAATTGTTGTGTTCTAATTATAACTGTTATAATTGTGAAATTAGAATGTTTTATTCATTATTCATAACTTAGCTTTGTATCCTCATGACGCATATGAATATTTTAAAATTGATGATATTTGCTTGTAGGTAAGCAATTTTTATTCACAAAAATTCACTAAATATTGGAAATAAAAATTATCAAAGACTTCAAAAAACTAAATATTGGAAATAAGAAACAATTGTATTCTATTTATTTATAGAGTGGTTGTACTGTATATACTTTAGGGGGAAAAATGATTAAAACAAATACAGTTACAGTAGGAAGCAAGTTGGGTTTGGTCTTCACTTTACAGCACTACCATAACTTGGATTGGTCCATAAAATACTTATAAATATTCAAAAAACTGTTAAATATTTTTTAACTGGGACAATAACTAGAAATTCAATTAAAATTATGTGTTCTGTATCTATTTATCCAACAGTTATAGAGTGGTTGCAAAGTATGCGGTTCCATTATTGAAAAAATATATACTCTTACAGATTCTTTGATTTTGTATATTAAAAGGAAATTAGTGCAAAATTTAGTACATAATCAATTAGAGATGATTTTCATAATTGAAAGAACACTGAGTTCTATTTTGATATATCATAAATGATAGAGATGTATTAAGAAATACTTATTTTGTATCATTTATTTTATTTATATTGAATAGATATTAATTTTATTAATACTTAAAATTTAGCAATTGAATCTAAATTGTGGACTAAATTGTGAAATTTATAAATACTAATGTGTATGAATAAGATTTTTTCAATTTGATTATAGTAAACGAGAAAAAATAAAAGAGAGAATGAAGTCAAATATAAAGTTAAAGAAAAAAAGAAAAAAGAAGAAAGAGATATTGATAATGAGTGAAAACCAGAGGTTATGTATGGATTTTAGGGGAAAAATTAGAATACCATTAAATTGTAATCACACATTCACACCAAATTAAATTTAATTATTTATTATGTCAATTTCATGAATGATATATTGGTTGTGTCAATTTTCTTCTTAACTCTATGATAATAGTTTAATATTACTCTCAAATAGTTGTAAAATAAGTTATATGTCTCTAGTATTTCTCTTATTTATTATGTCAATTTCATGAATGATATATTGGTTGTGTCAATTTTCTTCTTAACTCTATGATAATAGTTTAATATTACTCTCAAATAGTTGTAAAATAAGTTATATGTCTCTAGTATTTCTCTTATTTATTATGTCAATTTCATGAATGATATATTGGTTGTGTCAATTTTCTTCTCAACCCTATGATAATAGTTTAATATTACTCTTATTAATATAAAAAAAAAAATATATATATTACTCTTATTTGGTGCCTCCGTGTTGAGTTTCGAGAAGAAAATATCTCATAAATTTCCTAAATTATTTTGGTTAATTTTGTCCCTTTCTTTCGGGATGAGTCATAAGGGATGACGAAATTTCCATATAGGTGCCCTTTGCGGCTTTGCCTGCGTCAGATTTGACCCCTTTCCAATGATAATGGCATGATAATCGTACTTAATATTTGTTTCTCATTTTACCTTGGACATAATTTCAGCAGTTCACTGAATCATTTTAAGCGTATCACTTAATCTCACTATACAAAACTGAAAGAAGAGTTTAAAAAATTTAGTGCATAAATCATGTTTGTATACCAAAATATTGTGAATAATATTACCGATACAACGTTTTTACACGATACTTGAGTTGATAAGTTATTAATTCTCATATGATCAATCATTAAAATCATTTTAAAATCTATCGTGTACAACTTGCTATCTCTAGTTGTGAAATATGTTATCGTGACTTTAGATTTATCTTTTACTTGTAGAAAAAACCATCGTATCACATATTGCCGCCACCAATCACGATGAATTGACCCTGAAATTCTTGATTCGTCTTTCTTTGACGTGTAAAAGGCAAAAGACAGGTGTAAAATTTATAGTGATACATAGTGTTTTGGTTCAATGGTTTTAGTTAGTGGTCTGGAACTTTCAAAATCAAAACTGGAAAATGCAAATCCATGCACCGTGTTGTTTTGGTTCAATGATTAAGTGGTTGGGTTATAAAAAAAAATGATTTAGTAGTTGGACTTTTCTCCCACGGATTGGGAGGAATAGGAGGCCCTTTGGTTCACTCCCCACGTGGGAATTAGCCATTGGAATTTCAGTTTGAATGTCATAATAAAACATGTACTAGAATTTGTCATAATAAAACATGTACTAGAATTTGCTAGACACGGAAACTACGTTTCGTTTAGGAAAACTAGTTGGCGGCTAATTATACATTAATTGAGACTTCAATTTACGTAAAAATAAATTTCAAAGTCCATAAGAAACGTGTGTCGTTTCAACTTTCAAGTCTCGCAGTAACATACGGAACCAAAATTATTAAAAGCGGTTTTGATTTTTATTAAACCATTACTTTTTTTTTCATATTCTTTTTGTCATTTATTTATATATGGGGTGAAGCTATATAATTGGGTCTATGAAATAAATTCCTATTTTGACATAAATAGTTTTGGAACCAGTAAATAAGGTAGTGTAAACTGGCATGATCAACTCGAAACTCCTTGAGAAACAAGGTGGAAAGCGAGTCCTCCTACCCCATATGCCTAGAAAGCCATCGACACAGCGTGCGGATTGCTTCTTAGGCCTTTTTTGACCTTCATATAAGCCGGACATATTATTTTTCTTAGCCATCTCTCTCTTTCTCTCTTTCTCAATCTATGAACAAATTATCATTCCTCTGTTGCGTTTTCCATCTTTAATCCCTTCTTCCAATACAGTTTCAGCAATTTCTCTATCATATAAATTCGGGTTTTTCTCTGTTGGTATAGTGTTTGTTTCAGATTTTCTTGATTGATTCAATTTTTTTTTTTTAATCACTGCATATTCTTTTTCTTGTTGTATTTTGATTGAGATACTTGTCAATTTCATTACTATTATTTTTTGATTGCTGATTGGCTTCTCTTGTCCTCAAAAGAAAAGAACTTTTTGCGTCAACAAAGGAATAGAGTCAATTGACCTTTTCTATTGAGCAGTACTACAGAGCTTATTGAAAAGAAAAGTTGTGAGTTTCTGTGAAATTATAACACAAAGTAGACACTTTTCTCTTACAAAAATGAAGGCTCAAAATAATCAAAACCCAATAACCTCAGTTTCCAAGCTATTCAGTGTCCAATTACACCTACAAAACATTCTTTCTTATTTCCTCCTCTTTGCTTGTGGATTGACCTTTGGAGTCATACTTAGTTTCTACCTCAAAAATTTCTCCTTTAGTCTACAATTCACACAATTCTCATTTTCTGCTAGTTCACCACAATCGCAATTACCATCAGCGCAATTAGAGCAGAATTTCACAGCCGGAGTTGATCACGTAGGATTGAAAGAGTACCTAAAGCCCCCTAAACTCAAGCATGATATGAATGATGAAGAATTGCTATGGAGGGCCTCAATGGCTTCTCGGATTGATGAGTATCCATTTGATAGAGTTCCCAAGATTGCTTTCATGTTCTTAACAAAGGGTCCTGTTACTATGGCTCCTCTGTGGGAAAAATTCTTCAAGGGGCATGAAGGGTTGTACTCAATTTATGTGCATTCAAATCCATCTTATAATGAATCAGTGCCTGAAGGATCATTGTTTCAGGGAAGAAGAATTCCTAGTAAGGTCAGTTTCTTATCTTGTTATTTTTATTTTTGCTTAGCAGGTTATTAATTTTATAATAGGAATTAGTATGGTGTCTAAAATATTTTCTACTGCATAGAACTAATGATGAAAACATTGTAGGCTAGCACTCTTTTTTCTCCATCTCATTATTTACTTGCATAGAAATAATTTTAGTTTACAACAAATCATGTCTGTAATAGATTGTCATGATTTTTAGGAATATATGATTTGATCAACGACATACCATAATCTCCCTTTGGGATTTTATTGGAATATTATTTTACTTTAAAAAATATGCTTGAGTAAATATACGACTGTACCTACCAAAAGTATGAAGGTCAGGATTTTAAAATGTGATAAGTTAAATGCTTCTCCAAATACAGTTGAAAAATGTGATTCTTCATTAATAAGTCTATAAACACCACATTTTTCAACATTTTTTTTCAAAATTACTGAGGTGGCAAGTTAACATTTTCTTTTTTGGGAACGTATAAAAATCAATAACAATTTGTCGCCTTGTCATGTTGTGAAAAAAACTATGTTGGCAACATTGCTGTTCTTCATTTGTGTAGAGTTGTACACTACACTTTACTTTCCCATTAAGCATAGACGTATTTGGATAGAATTCCTGGTCAATTAATGACTTATGGCAATGCCAACAAAAACTATGTCTCATACAGATTAGGACCTGATTTTTAGGTCCTAATTCAAACTCACGCGGTATCTGGTCTCATTTTTACGAAGCTCTATCAATAATCACCAGTACAAGGCCTACTTTTACGTTCTTGAATAAATTTTAATATTCTTGCATTCATATGGTAATAAATTCCTACCACATTATGTGGATTAATTGAAAGCACTGGATCAATTTCCTTGATGGTAACTGATCATCAAAAGAGACAAAGACCCATGAGCCCGTAACTCAACGCAACCAGGTGCCCTTTTTAACTGGTAAAACCTAATTGATTCCATTTTGGCATATGACTATATAAGCCCCTTTCGAAATCTCCACATAATGTCACTTCATTGCAAGATTCTGTTTTTGTGCTTACTAGTCAGATGTTGCGTGAGACATGACCGCTGAGACCAAACTGAAATGGTGACATGAAAAAAAGTAAGAGATGAAAAATTAATTGAAGATTTGATTAGGATTTGATTATAGGATTATATTATCACATGAGAATTTTTGTTTAGCTTTATTTGGAAACAAAATAGAAAAATTAGATAAACATTTGCATTGTAAAAGTAGAAAAATCATATTCCTCTAAATTTCAATTTGAAAATAACAATTATTATATTATACATTTGATATATGCATATTCGTTCTCACAGTGTGAGCGATCCCATGTGACAATATTGATCGATTTTTTACTATATGATGCAGGAAGTTGGATGGGGTAAGGTGAACATGATTGAGGCTGAGCGTCGCCTACTAGCCAATGCCCTCCTTGATGTCTCAAACCAACGTTTTGTACTTCTCTCGGAGTCATGCATTCCTCTATTTAACTTCTCCACCGTTTACTCTTATCTCATAAACTCCACCCAAAATTATGTAATGGCTTTTGATGAGCCTGGCCCTGTTGGACGTGGCCGATATAATTCCCATATGTACCCGAATATCACACTTAGACAATGGAGAAAAGGGTCCCAATGGTTCGAAATGGATCGAGACCTTGCTATTGAAGTTGTGTCTGATAGAAAATATTTCCCAGTTTTTCAAAAGCATTGCCGTGGTGGATGTTATGCTGATGAACATTATTTGCCAACATTTGTGAGCATAAATTTTTGGGAGAAGAATTCAAATAGGAGTTTGACTTGGGTGGATTGGACTAGGGGTGGGCCACACCCGGCTAAGTTTGAGAGAGCTCATGTGACCCCTGAGCTTTTGAAGGTGTTGAGGAGTGGAAGCAAGTGTGAGTATAACGGAAACGCAACAAATATTTGCTTCTTGTTTGCAAGGAAGTTTTCGAGTGGTACTTTGGATAGGCTGTTGAGGTTTGCACCAAAGATTATGCACTTCAACAGGTAGCTTTAGAGATTTGAACACACATTCGTTATTCAATTGTATTAATTTTATGGTACAAAATCTAATTGCCCTTAAATTAAATATAAGTGATGGCTTATACTTTTAAAAATTATTGGTGAAAGCCCTCAAAAATCAAAATCTTTATGGGGCATATACTAGTACTAGTGGTAATAGCATTTTGGTTGGGACTGCTAAAGTATTAAAAACAGCCACCTGGCATGTATTATCCGACCTAATATGATGTAGAAAATAAAAGAACAAACTTAAACAAGGTGAAGCTCATGTTCTCAGAATGTCATTCTTCTCCAAAATATACTAAAAGGCAATTCATGTCTCCAACAACATAGTCATAATTTAGAAATTTGTAGAAGCAAATATATAAATTTGTAGATTTTCTTAATTTTATTTCTACACTCATTGCTTCCATAACAGAAGGCATAATCCTTAAGGATTCATACACAGATAGAATCAAAACAACAAACAAAGATGTGGAAATAGAGGTTATTGTGAGTTCTATAGTTAATTCAATTGGTAAATTCGTGAATAAGAGATCTAGATTTTGTTTATGATTCTTTTTTTTTATGTGGCCTATAAACAACCAAGTCACAAACTCACACAAGCTTTGTGTGCAATCATTCCAGCAGAGAGCCCAAACTTCATGGGCACAAAATTCTTAAGCAGTGTTTTGGGCCTCCCCAGCATGGCCCAGCCCACTGTGCACCCGTATTTGTGGCTTTTACCAACTTGTAGGACTGCTTAGACTATTTAGCCTTTGGAAATTCATGCTTCAAAAGCCTTAGTTAAATCTAGAAGTTCCTATGGCAACCAACTCCTTTCATGGTCCATGCCCATGGACCATACAAGTACGAGGGAAAAGGGGGACAAAAACTTTAAGGCAGGCTGGGGCCAAGCAAACCTAAGCTCTCTCAAAAGCTTCAACCCTTTAATGTTAGGGGGCTTCCAGCCACCTTATCCGGCCAAGGCGTCTTTCTTGAAGACAAACACTAAACTAAACACATACAACTAAACATTCCAACTATGGTAGAAACTAAAACCACCCTGTACACCCATGCAAGCCTTTTACCCCAGACTGTCTCCAGGTGAAAAAGTTGTGTAGTCACCTGTTTGAAAAGTAAACTTGGCTTCCAGCAAAATTAACTTTTCACCACAATTAATAGATGCCACAAGCCCCACCAGGGCACATTTCTCACCCAAATTTTATGTCTCAACCAACAACAAAATTCAAACAAAAAGAACACTTAATCAATTTGTATTAATTAAAGTATGCCCAACACAATTCAAAGCATGAACAACCAACACATTACTGGAAAACACTCCCAACCTTTATTAGCTTACTACAAAGTACAAAAAATACAGAGGCTTTTCTCGTACAAAACCTGCCTCAGCCTAAATCAGCCACCAAGTCTTAAAAAAAAACACACAATAATTTCTTATCATGTTAACTCTAATTCGATTCATGCTAGAAGCAATCCTTTGTTTGGCTCTCTTTTTGTGTGTATGTGCAAAAAATAAAAGTATGAATTTGGGCCGCCCCATTAGTAGCCAAGGAACTGTTCTTTGGCAAGAGTTTCAGGTGTGACTCCCAAGTTACAAATCGAAACCCAACAAGCATCCACTTTCCATGACACACGTGGACGCACATAAAAAGGCCCATACAAATAGGAGCTCTCTTTTTCTAATCCACTAAAGGGTTTTTCAAAACCCATCCGCCGAAAATCAAAAACAAAAAACTTATTGTAAAACTGGACATTTAAGAATATAGACCCTTTGCAAAACTTAGACCAGTCCTATTTTTGGATGGATGGATGGAGACAGGGGAAGAAATTACAACTATCTTTTTCCCTCCTGTCATTTTCTCATATCTACCTCCATCCAAAACATGCCCTAATAAGATAATGCTAAGAAACTTTGTGAGTCTCAAAATAATGCCTAAAATTTACATACATCATATACAATACAATAATCATCCACGAATTATGGCTGCTTTCCCATATAAAATGGGCTATCAAAATCCTATTTTATTGTATAAATTGCGCACTAATCATTCAAGAATTGCTAAGCTAGTTATGTATCCCTATTCCCTGATACAAGCAAATAAGGCAAGGGCACACAAAACTCTATGCATTGCAAATCATTCGCAATTTCTTTAATTAGTAGAAAACCCAAATGAAAGAAAAACAAAATTCAGGACTTCGTGGAACAGAACAAAACCCAATTACCGAGATTTACAGACTGTCAAAACAAATAGTAGTAGTTTATAACATATATAAACTCACTCACTCTCCCCAAAAAAATCACTGACTCGCGCCGCCCGTGTCCTCGGACATGGAAGGTGATTCGGACAAGGAGTCCAAGCCGTCGTGACACGGCGACATCTCGATCCCACGTATCTCCTCGATCATCTTGACTACGTGGCACATTTTGGGCCGTTGATCAGGTGAAGCAGCCGTACAAGACATTGCAATCTGTAACAACCCGACCATTTCCTCCTCAATATCCTTGTACCTCATCAATTCCAAATCGAAAACCTCAGCCGTCCATTCCTCTCTGACCACAGACTGAACCCACCTCGGAAGGTCCACGACACCACTATTACCGTACGCACCCCCGGGCCCACCGTTGTCCACCACGGAGGGACACTTCCCAGTGAGCAACTCCAAGAGAAGAACACCAAAAGAGTACACGTCGGATTTCTGTGTGAGTTTTCGACCGTCAGATGATTCTGGAGCACGGTAGCCATTGGATCGTGGGCCCCCTGTAGTGGGGGCAGCGAAGACCGAGAGTCCAAAGTCAGACACGTGTGCGTTCCCAGTTCTGTCAAGGAGGATGTTGGTGGATTTGATGTTACCGTGGGTGAGCCTAAGAGACCTGCATGAGTTGTGAATAAAAGCTAGCCCTCGAGCCGCTCCTGCTGCAATTCTCAGCCTCGTGGTCCAGTCCAGTGGGGTTCGCCCTGGTCCCCTGTTACCTGTTCCCATTAATTACGTATAAGCACTACACAAATATTTTATGATTTACGTCAAAGGCTAACATGGTTTAGGCCTAGGGTCTATTAGTCTATACGACCATAACTTTCACTTTTTGGTCACATTCACAGGAAGAAAAAAAGATAAAAAGTACTGGCAGGAAAAGAACAAAAAGAAAAAGGTAATTAAGACACTACTATATAGGGACTGCGAGCACTGCACAGTCTGTAAATATGAAATACAGTAAAACCCAATTCCCAAATCACAATGAAGATGCATTCTCTGTCGTCACGCATAACTGTTTGTGTTTCCTAAAGATACTAAAGCGAGGTCTGTGTGTGTGTGTGGATCCCACATTTTCGTGACCAACCTAATACACACGCTCTCCTCAGCCTCAGGTATGACAGCCTGGCAAACCTCACATTTGTTCGAGATCAAATTAAGTAGCTCAACAACAAAACCCTTACTCAAGCTAGCACAATATTAAATAGTTCAATTTCATGAGAGAAATGAACCTTCAAAACCCTAATGGGACCAACGATACAATAAGCATATATATCTCCTTGATCCACATGCCCCACATGTGCAACAATGCTGGTCTCCCAAACTAATCCCACCCACCACGCCATCAACCATGGCTGACATTTAATTCCTTGCACACTATCACAGATCAATTTTGGTAGCCCAGAAAATTGCAGGAAACATTATCTCAATCAACTGAACCAATAACCAATCTCAACAATAATAATAACTAAAAACAAAAACAGAAACAGAAACATACCGTGAAGAAGCCAAAACAAGCTCCCATTGGGCATGAAATCATAGACCAACAATTTCTCCTCCCTTGCAAAATAATAAGCCCTCAGACTAACCACATTTGGATGTCTCAACCGACCCAACACCTCCATGTGCTGCTCAAACTCTCTCTTCCCTCCCACGCACGCGTCTTTCAGTCTCTTCACCGCCACCACATTCCCATCATCGAGAACAGCTTTATACGCCGTGCCGAACCCACCTTTCCCTAACATCTCCGCCGAGGCTCGAAGCAAGTCCTCCAGCTCGAACCGCCTCACGCCTTCGAAGAACATCATGCGACCTTTATCGAACCCGGACTGGGCCCCAGCTGGGTACGGGCTAGACGAGTACACGATTTTCTCGCTTTCTAGAAGCTTCGACGACGACTTGCCGTCGCGCATTTTTGAAGCGTAGTTTCTCCAGAAGTAGCAGTAGAGGACTAGAGAGACTACTGCGAGGACCAATGCATCGCCGAGGATTATGGCGATTAGAGCTACCGGGCTTATTTTTGACGTGCCAGCGTGGCGATTATTTCCCGATTTATTCGGCGTCGTTGTGACTGCAGGGAGTGAACTCGGTGAGGATGCTACTGTGGTGGTTGGGTTAGGAGTACCCGGTATTAACGGTGAGGCAATGGCTCCGTTTTCAGATCCGGGCCGGGTCGGATCGCTAAACGAGTTCTTGCAAGTTTCCTTCACGGGTGACCCGCAGAGAGCTTGGTTCTGAGCAAAAGCGGACTCGGGAAAACCCGATAAAGATTTCGGTATTTCACCGGAGAAGTGGTTACCGGAGACATTGAAGTCCTGGAGATTCTGTAGGTTCAAACGGGAAATGGAACCGGTAAACCGGTTCTCCTCGAGCCGGAGAGTCAGAAGGTGAGTCAACCCGTTGACCGCAACCGGAACCTCACCGGAAAAGTTGTTGTACGACAGATCGAGACGGAAGAGACGGAAAAGCGACGGAACGGACGGAGGGAAACCGCCGGAGAAGTCGTTGTGTGAGAGGAACAGTAGCTTGAGTGCCGTGAGGTTGGAGAGGTCGGGAATGGTGCCAGAGAGACGGTTTCTCTTGAGGCTGAGAACTCGGAGCTGAGTCAAACCTGTGAGTGACTTGAACGAGCCCTGGAGATCAAGGTCCTCCAGTACGAGCCGCGAGACTCGGTCGTGGAGACACGAGACACCAGACCATGAACATGGGTTAGAAGTGGAGTTCCATGCGGCGAGCTTGTTTGCTTTGTCTGAAGCAGCTTTAAACGCCATGAGAGTTTCCAAATCTGGGTTTATATAAGCTTGAGAGAGAAAGAAATGGAGGACGAGAAGCAACAAAGTGAAAGGTAGAACATACAGACTTGGTTTCGCCATTTTTCTCTGCAACTTCACGGAGAGAGAGAGAGAAAGAGAAGTGAAGGGTCAGTGACTCTCTGGAGTGTGAGAGTGAGACCAAGGAAGAGAAAGGAATTTGTAACGAAATTTAAGAGAGGGTTAAAACGGTAATTAATGTCAAAGTGGATTCTTTAATTGCTTTTTACTGTATTGGGGATTGAGGGAGATTGATCGGGGTGAAAGAATCAAAGAACTGAAAAGCATGTAACGTGTAGTCTATGTTTACTGCGAGGTGAATTCTTTTAAATTACTATAATGACCTTACTGTAACGGTAAAATCATAAATGTAAGTTGATGAACGGCTAAGATTGAGGGGATTGGGCTTTAGTATTTTGGAAAGAATGGGCAAGTGACACGTGTAAACATGGGCTAATGAAGACAAAGCGCTCCACCAATCATATCAAAGGCCATATTTGTCTCATAATCAGATGATCTTTCCGTACTTACATGATCTTCTGCCACGGATGCCCTACGATTCATGCTTTAATAAGTGAGCCATGGTCTTCTTTTTAACCAGGCAAAATCATGATTTGCTTCGAGTTAAGGCTTTGACTGAGGTATCTTAATTTAACTTATTGCTTCCATGCTACAAATTGGATAAATTGTGGGTCCGTTTAAAATTTAAAAATGCAAAAAGAAATCGATGGGAATCGGACTTACTGCGGCACGAATAAAGTGTCTTCCTTTGTTTTTCGAAGTTCCACGATAGATTATAGCTTTTGCTTTTGCTTTGCTTTGCTTGCTGCTGCCTACTTGGCTTTCGAATTCTTGGCTTGCAAGTTGCATCTCATTCCGTATGACGAACGACGATTCAATCATGCTTATATTACAAGTGCCCGACATATTTATCCATTCCATTGCTAACTAGATAACGCATCAATGGACTTGCATTTACACGTTTTGGTAATTAAAGAGAACGGAAAAAAAATATGGAAAATGAATGAAAGGCTTAATTTATATTGTTAAACTGTTTTCTTTTAAGAAATTTTAGTTTCAATTTATAGTACACTAAAATTTAAGCCTGAGTACTATGTTAAGACACAAATGACAATTACTACTGGACTTGCAACGTTAGTAATTCATAGTAGAAGCCATCATGTCATATATTTATATTTTAGGCCATCAAGAAAGGATCTTCATTTACTAAGCTCAAGATCAAGATGTTGATTACAATCTAAACTTAATGCTTTAAAAGAAGAAATGCACTTGTTTTTGTCTTTTAATAATCAAAGAGATTTCATTAAAAGGAATCAAGGGCATCTCTTTGTCAAGTATCAAAAACAGAGAGAGGAAGAGATGACGCATTACAGCAAAAAAAGGAATCTAGAGTAGCTGCAAATTTGGCAAGCTCAAGGGCAAGAAGAAATGCACTTAGGACAACACTAAAGTATATCATAATGACAGTATTGTAGCTGAAGAATCTATTGGTGTTCTTGGTGGGGAAGACAAGAACGGCTTGGGAGGGATTTGCAAGGATTTGAGATTTCCTTCCAATATATCCACCACTTTACTTATTGATGGCCGGTTTGAGTGTTCAGTCTAGATGCACCACAAACTCACTATTATTATTTTTCTAGCAATGTCTTCATCATCTTTGTTAATGAGGCCATGCAGTCCTAATTTTTCATCTAGTTCAAGACGCTTGTAAATCCAATGTGGAAAGTATATTTCACTGGCTCGATCAACACTGACATCAATATTCTTTCATCCTCCAACCATTTCTAAAACCATCATTCCATAACTATAGACATCAAACTTGTGAGAGATCCTTCCAAAATTTCTACAAAATAGTTTTGGAGCTATATATCCTTCAGTCCCTCTTGCTTCCAACATTGATATGATACTCTCTTCTCTAGGGCATATTTTTGCAAGGCTAAAATCAGAAATCTTTGGGCAGAATTTGTCATCCAAAAAAATGTTGTGAGGCTTTATGTCAAAATGCAAGATTCGTGTGTTGCAACCTCTATGTAAGTACTCTAGTCCTTGAGCAATGCCAACTGCAATCTTGTATAATGTTTCCCAACCCAATTGACAATCTGCATTTGAAGGATTTTCCTTATATATGAACTTTTCAAGAGATCCATTAGGCATAAACTCATAAATGAGAGCTCTTTTAAAACCATCAAAGCAAAAGCCCATCAGAGTGACAATGTTAAGATGGGAGGTCCTACTAATGCTTGCAACCTCGTTGATGAATTCCTCACCATTGCCTTTTGATTCTTTCAAGACTTTCACCGCCACTAGACAACCATCTTGTAACTTACCCTTGTACACACTACCATAGCCGCCTGGGCCTAATTTATCTTTGAAGGAGTTGGTTGTTTTCTTGATATCTTAATAATTGTATCTTCGAATACCAAGAGGCCCATAGTTCCCTAGAATGGCCTTGACACTCTTATTGGTAAGAGTTTCCTTCTTCCAAAAATAAATAATGTTATTTAATGAGAACTTTCTCCCGAAGCAGCAACTTATAACCATCAGAAATCCAATTCCAATAGATAAAGTTGCTGTAATCAAAGAATTGAGATCACTAAGTTAGGAGGTGCATGCACAAAACAGAGTTACTTGAACTTAAGGGTGGCAAAAAAAGCCCAAACCCATTAGCCCACCTAAACCCACTCATTAATTGCTCAACCAAACCCACTTATTTAATAAATGGGCAAATGAGTGCTAGCCCAATTAGACCCAATTAAGTTGAGTTTAATTGGACTTTAATTGGGTTACTTATTGGGTATCAACAAAAGCCCAAACCAAGCAAAAAAAAGAAGTATAGGCTTTAGGGGTGTTTTGGTAAATTTTAAGGTTTTAGGAGTATTTGGTCATTTTAAAGGTTTTAGGACATTTTAATTATATATATGCATAAAATAAATGGGTAAATGGGTGAGTTGGGTTTTAGCTTAGATAATTAGGTTATGTTGGATTTGGGTAATATATGCTTTATTAAATGGGTTTAAATGGACTATTAGGTTTTAAAAACTCAACCCATTTAATACACACCCAAACCTACCCATTTGACAGCCCTACTTGAACTATTAATTAAGAACTAGTCGCAAACCCGTGCGTTGCACGGATAAAAAAAAAAAGTGACAATTGTAATTAGTAAATCATAGAGGTTTAGTAACTACAGTAACATGTCTTGTGCCATGAGTTATGAAAAAGGGAAATATAAAATTTAATTTAACATAAACCAAATAGCAAAAGCCCCAAAGGATAAAATGCTAGCAAATCTGAAAAATTGCTAGTAGATTAGCATAAGTTATTAAGAGAAACAACAAAATAGAAGAAAAAGTTCATTAAAAAAATTAAGCATGTAACACTCCATACTAAAGTTGTAACAATGTATTTGACCCAATTAGTAATATACATATCATATAGAGCTTTAAGGTAGATCATATATATTTATTCAACATAATCATAGAACATAACAAAATAATCTTACAATTATCAATGTCAAATTCTTTTACTATCACTAAAAAAGAGTAGAGAACAAATTTACACTATAAATAAAGTACATCATGTAGCTAATCAACATAAAACAAAGGATATTGTAACAAAATATAATTCTCATAAACCAATATTTTAAATCTCCTATTACAAAAATTAAAGACATTGCCATGACGGCAAACACCAAATATATGGTATCTAATGTAAAAGTAATAACAAAACTCAAAACAATAGAAGAGGTTGTCTCTCATGTTGTGAAGCTTTACCTCTAATTGATCAAAAATAAGAAACTGTGAACCGAAAAAAAAAAAAAAAAAATAAAAAATAAAAAAAATAAATAAAGGTTAGACAGAAATAGAGAGAGAGAGCACATGCAAATCTAAAAACAAAGTTTGAAGAAAGGAAAAAAGAAAATCCTTTCATCCATTGGAAATGTTTTAGAACTTATTACTCCATTATATTTATATCATTTGAAAGAGGTAAAGAATAGGAAAAGCCAATTGAAGGAGTAAATGTCATGGGGAAACTGAAGGGATTTGAAGAATTGATTGGGTTTGATGGAGGGAGGAATGGTCGGGTGGGAGTTGGGGAGGAGAGTTTCAAAACAAATCACTAATCAATTAATCACTACTAAATTGAGAAAACTAAAAGATTGATACAACTAATTTGTCAAAAAAAAATTGTAGAAGCATTTAAAGAGTTTCAAAGCTAACCAAAAATCAATTAATCACTACTAAATTGAGAAAACTAAAAGGCAAAGTCAGAAACCAAAAATTATGAAAGTATTAAAATAGTTTTGAAACAAATCAATAATCAATTCATCGCCATTAAATTAAGAAAATTATTAAAATTCCACCTCATCCTCCTCTCTACCTTCCAATTATTTCTCTCATTTATTCCAATTGAATATTTATTATTTTTTGCCTTCCCATCTTTTCTCCCTCTCCCACGTTTTTTCCCTCCCTTCCAATTATTTCTCTCTACATTTATTCCAATTGATTACTTATTATTTTTTGCCTTCCAATCTTTTCTCTCTCTCCGACGTTTTTATCCCTTCCAATTATTTCTCTCCTCAAACTCCTATTTCCATAAGAATTCACTATATGCCTCCCAATTTGTTTCCTATTTTAACTCCTTCCCATCTATGATTATCTTTATATGTAGGGATTTTGTTAATTCAACAATGAAAGAAACGTTGATGACTTTGATTTAAATAAAAAAGGGTTAAAAAAAAAAAAAAACCTTCTTTACTTATGTTTCCATTTAAAAGTTATTTATTTTTAATAAATTTAAAATTTCCTCTAAGCGTGGTATTAGTTGCTAACTTTAAACAGTCTGACAATTTATTACCACTTATACCATTTATTATGTTAGTTTTAGAATAGATTATAACGTTAGGTTTTAGAATAATTGCTAATCTCTTGGAGCAATTATTTCATGGTTATAGGGCAGTACACTCAATTGGCTCTTCCTCTCCTTCTCTATCAGATTAAATGGCAATGATTGATTGAAATTAGTGGTTTAATGGGTAAAAAAAAAAAAGGAGATGAAGAGGCAAAACCCCACGGGAGATGAAGGGACGAAGGAGAGAGAGAGTTAGAGATTAAGGCATGTGAGACAGAGACTAAAAGAAGAGACGTGAGTTTGAATTGTAAGAGAAGAGGGATTCTGATGTGGCAATATTTGGGAAGGCTAAAAAACAATCTCTCAGCTTCACCTATTAGTTTATATTATAGATTTCTTGAACCTTAAGAAGAATGAAAAAAATTAGATTTTGAGTCTTTTGACTGACCGGCAGATTGGCAGCCTTGGAGGACAATCATCAACTATGTAAAATTATCTATTGTAGGTTAGATAAGCAATCATGCAATGCAGAAGTTTGAATTGAGGAATCTTTTAGAAGTCTTGCAATGGATTCCATAGATACCAGTACATCCTCCAGAATAATACAAACTAATAGCAAAAGCTTATGTCTTTGTATGAAATAATACTCTTTACAATTTGATAATTAGCCACACACCAATTTAAGGGGTGAAAAAGAGTTGCAATTTTTATGTGTTGAAGACAGAATAGATCACCTACATATGAAATAATTTGACTTTCATAGGCTGTCCAAGCAAACATGTGAATATTAATATCAACAAAAAGGTTTGATTGAAGAAGTATCTTACCTATTATTATAACTTTCAATCTGAGACTCCCTGCATCAAAAGTTGCAATGAACATTAGATTTTGTTGAAATAATAAAAATTTATGGTAATAGGCTGACAGAGCCAAATTGTCATTCTTTGAATGGCACCCCCTAATATCTCCAAAGGTGTTCAATCTCCAACACTTAAGTCATATATTGCATATGGAATAACTAATAAAAAAGAGAAACGGATAGCTGGGAAAGTATGATTGGTTATGTATGATGTTGGATTGAGAGATGTTTATGACTTCATATCTATCTCCTTCCCACCTAAATTGGACTGTAGTTGGATCTTTGGAGTTGTCCTAATTTCTCTCTCTACAATGATGTAAGATGCACAAACTGCTTTCTGGATCTGAGCTATTTGTAAAATGGGAAGTCTAGCAGTAACAAATTTTTAGTTTCTGGCCCCAAAGGGCAGTAACAAAGTTATTTCTATTTCTCAACTGAAATTTGAAATTAATATAGTTAATTTGGAAGGTATTATATAAAGAGAATGATATGGATTTTAATTTTTATTTAAACTACTTGAATAGAGTATGAATACTGGATTGTGGCATGGAAACAGTAGCATCACCTGTACTAGGAATTATCTATAGATGAGTGTGTATACATATTGCATACCTTTCTCTGCAGTGGCAGTGGCAGTGGCACAATAAAATTTTCCTTTGTTCTGCAGACATTGACCATTGCTATGATAACAACTGATACAATCATCAGAGACATGCACTTCAAGGTCGAAATCAACAGTTAAGAGTGCAAACAGGTCAACTTCAAGTGGAGACCTTTTTTTTGTGAGCTGAATAATTGAACATTCAGAAGGAAAACTGGGAGAAGTATTGTTTGACTGACTATAGTAGATATTATAGTCTCCGCAGCTCTTATTTTTAAAATTTCTAGGCGTAGTAAAATTGAGAGTGTGTTTGCATTTAAACAGAGTCTGATTGGGAGAGGTGATTTCCAAAGAGATAGAAGTAGATTTGGGAAAAGTCAAATTGCTTAGCAATTCGCATCTCCGGAGATTCAAGTGTTCCTGGAACACTTGGTCCTTGACACTTATGGTGGTGTTAGACTGAGAAATTTTTATAACATCATATGATCTTCCATCTATCCCCAGTTGGATTGTTGGACTAATTTCGTCACAATTCACTATGCAGAAACCGCAATCTGGATGTATGTTATCGGAGAATGGGAACTCGATGCTTCCCAATTTTCCACAACAAAAGGGTGGACAATTTGAGGGGTATCCGTATTTCTTTGCTTCTTCAGCCGAGTGAAGCAGCAGGAGGTGTGAGAGAACAAAGAAAACAAACAGAGAGACTGAAGCCATCCCAAAAAATAAGGAAACCACCTAAGATAATCAACTTCTTACATATCTTATATCTAAATACTTCTTTTGTGTTTTGTTATTCTGACTGCTCCCACTACCCTTGATGGACTTGGAAAAGATACTCAAAAGACTTGTGGAAACAGACAGAAACCACTGTTTTATCTTTTTGAATTGGTCCGCTAAATATCTCCAATGAGGACTGAGGGGGTCTCATCCTAGCTTCCCCATGCCGAGCAAGAGAATCTAAGAAAGACTTGAGTTGAAACTTCTTTGAGTCTTTCACTCTTGTACTTTTCATTTTTCAAGAAGACTTCTGTGGGAGTTTGCAGCTTGCTTGAAACGTTGAGATAGTGGCAGAAAAAATAAGAAACTTATATCCACCAGGAATCATAGTAGTGGAGGAGCACCGGGTTTTTCGATAAGAAACTTTAAATTGTTTGACTTACAAACAAGGCCTCAAGCAATAACATAGTGCAATGCCGTGCTATGTTTTCCATCCCAATTAACTTCTATTTGTAAAGAGTTTTTAGCTTAACTGGCACTTTTTAGCGTTTTCAATAGAGACATTGAGGTACAAATCCCCTTCTTTCAACTATTGAATTATCAAAAAACTAAAATTAGTAATTAAGAGACCGTGTAGTTGGATAAAACCAATGTTATGTATATAATACAACTTGTGTTGTCAAGTAAGATTCTGGTTAATAAACTGTTTTCTTATAAGAATTTATAGCACACTCTAAGTATGAGTACTGTATTGTTAAGACACAAATGACTATCACTACTGGACTTGTAGCATTACAAATTCATAGTAGGAGCCTTCATGCCGGATATTATATTTTAGGCCATCACTTCATCTACTAAGCTCAGATCAATATAGTTCACATGCATGTTGATTACAATCTATACGTAACATTTCCCTTAAAAAAAATGCATTTAGGACAACACAGAAGCATATCATAATGACACTATTGTAGTTGAAGAATCTACTGGTGTTCTTGGTGGGGAAGACAAGAACGGCTTGGGAGGGATTTCCAAGGATTCGAGGTTTCCTTCCAACATATCCAGCACTTTACTCATTGACGGCCGGTTTGAGGGGTCGGTCTGGATGCACCACAAACTCACTATTATCATCTTCCTTGCAGTTTCTTCATCATCTTTGTTAATGAAGCCATGCAGTCCTAATTCTTCATCCAATTCCAAACGATTGTAAATCCAATGTGGAAAATATATTTCACTAGTACAATCAACACTGACATTAATATTCTTTCGACCCCCAACCATTTCAAAAACCATCATTCCATAGCTATAGACATCTGACTTGTGAGAAACCCCTCCAAAATTCCTAGAAAATACTTCTGGAGCTATATATCCTATAGTCCCTCTTGTACCCACCATTGATATGATGCTCTTTTCTCTAGGGCATATCTTTGCGAGACCAAAATCAGAAATCTTTGGAGAGAAGTTCTCATCCAACAGAATGTTATGAGGCTTTATGTCAAAATGCAAGATTCGTGTGTTGCAACCTCTATGCAAGTACTCTAATCCTCGAGCAATGCCAACTGCAATCTTGTATAATGTTTCCAACCCTAATTGATGATTAGCGTTTGAGATATTTCCTTTATAAATGAACTTCTCAAGAGATCCATTAGGCAAAAACTCATAGATGAGAGCTCTTTTGGAACCCTCAAAGCAAAAGCCCTTAAGAGTGACAATGTTAACATGGGAGGTCCTACTAATGCTTGCAACCTCATTAAGGAATTCCTCTCCATTACCTTTTGATTCTTTCAAAACCTTCACTGCCACAAAACAGCCATCTTGTAACTTCCCCTTGTATACACCACCATAGCCCCCTTGGCCTAATTTATCTTTGAAGGAGTTGGTCATTTTCTTTATGTCTGAATAATTGTATCTTCTAATAGCAAGAGGTCCATGGTTCCTTAGAAGGGCCTCGACACTCTGATAGGTTAGAGTTTCCTTCTTCCAAAGATAAATAATTTTATTATATGAGAGCTTTCCCCAGAAGTAGCAAATTATAACCGCCAAAACTCCAATTCCAGCAAACAAAGTGACTGTAATCAAAGAATAGAAATTACAAAGTTATGTGGTGCATAAAACAGAGAGACTCAAATTACCCGTTGAGAATCTCTTAAAACCTTTTAAAATTTGTATTTTCTTGTTCTGACACCAGACTAACAATGAAGCAAAATGTAAGAATGACTTGTCAACGGGTACCTTAAGCATAATAAAGGAGTTAAGTTTTGGTTGACACGCAGACTGGTAGCCTTGGTGAAATATCATGAACCGTGAAAAATTATCTATGGTAGGTCAATGAAGAAATTATGCATCATTGCAGTTGAAATTTTGAGAACAAGTTTTATAAGTTTCTAATGGATTCTGTACATACAGGTGCATCCTTTTGAATGATAAAAATGGGGCAAATGGAGCGATGACCAATGCTGATAGCAGTAATCTGAAAACTTATGATTGCATGAAATATAAAATTAGTGAATATCGATTGCAATATATATATATATTGATTGCAACAAAGTTATTTCTGTCTCCTAACCTAAATTTGACACTAATTTGAGTAACGTAAAGCTGTTTCTGTAGAGGAGTGTATTAAGGCATGGAGCAGAAATAGTAGCAGCACATCTATTAGGAACAACTACAACATAAGTTTTTTTGTTAGTATAATATATAAGTCCAATGGGCTTTAAGTCCATTTACTTTACTTGTGTAGCACACATACTTCTTGTACACTCTTTTATTTATAGGATAGAATTTGGTTACGAACTTCAAGAGCCACACACCAAGCGATTTTTCTCTTAGTACCCTTTGTGGTACCTTTCTCCTTTCTCCTTATTCCTTTCCCCATTTTAACCTAGCCTCTACAACATCAAATATTTAGACCTTCTTGTCATCCATTTGAGTAATTACCCCTTATTTTCCTTTGGTGTTCCAATCAATATACCCATGTCTGACATTCCTCCGATTGATGATTCTATCGAAGAACTCATTGCTCGCACTAGTAGAGTTAGTTGTGCGGATAGACTACATCTTATTCCCAACCATGAGTCACCCTCAAATATTAATCTTCTAGTCATTAGTAAGATTTTGTCCCATCGTAATCATCTCAACAATGTACTACAGGAAATAGTTTTGAAAGCTTGGAAACCGGCATGTAATGTTACTGTGAGGAAAGTTGAGAGAAATATTTTTGGTTTCCATTTTGAGCATGAGGCAGATCTGAAGCTGGCCTTTTCTAGAAGACCTTGGACTATCAGTGGAGCACATCTTATACTAAAGCACTGGAGCCCAGATCTTACATGGCAAGAGGTCGATTTTTCCTCCTCTACCTTTTAGGTTCAAGTTCATGGCCTTCCTGCGCTATGACAACGGCAAGATTTTCTTGAAAGGATTGGTAGTAAAGCGTGTAAGGTGCTTGATGTTGATTTTATTGGGGAACCTCGAATCCATTGGCAACGTTTTGTTCGAATCAGGGTGGAAGTTGATATCAATAGCCCCTTATGCCCTTGGTTTTTTCTTCCAAGAGAGAACCTTGATGATATTTGGATTTCCCTGAAGTACGAAAAACTTCCTGAGTTATGCTTTAGCTGCGGCACCATTGGACATTATCCAAAAAACTGTGTTCTAGCCTAGAAGTTCTTGAGTTATGCATTTGGTGTCAATTTTCTTGCTTTTGGAGATTGGCTAAAGTCAGAGACTACGGCTGTTCCTCCTGGGATTTACGATAGGTCACCACAAAATTCATTACCAATGCCCCCTCTAGTCCCAAATGCGATGGTTTCCACCATTGATCCTAGTGTACATCCTAATCCGTGTACCAACCCCCCAGGTGTCTCTTGTACTGTTAACAAAGGACAGCTACACGCAAACACTTGCCCATGGCCTGGCAAGGTGGCATCGCTCGCACTACTCCTGGCAAAAGCATTACATGAGGAGCGTGATACTAGTGTCGTATCATTATCGCCAGAGGACAAAAGTGGGGCAATCCCATCCGAGGGATATACAAGAACTAAGGTAAGTCCAATTTCTAGTACTCACATCTTTCATGACCCTGTGGTTAAGAATATAGACTCGAGCCCAAGTGTTTCCGAAACAATTCCAAGCCCAATAGATTCGAACCCAAGTCCAAATGTTCCCGAAACATGCTTAAGCCCACTTGATTTGCAATCTAACTCAGTGCAGGATCAGACATTTCCCCACCCATTTCCAAGCCCAAATGCAAAAAAAACTACCTCACAGCCCAATCCATTAGACCATTTATCCCCTAAATTAGAAACCCTTCCTTATGACTTTATCTTTGACCATAACTCAAACACCACAGATCAGAAAAGAAAACCCACACCCAACTCCCCGATCTCTCACTCCAAAAAACCTAGAACTAACCCCCCCACTGTGGAAAGAACTTATTTTGAACCTGAGATGGTAACCATAATCCCCCAATCTCAACTTAACCACTATCTCAAATCCCAGAGACTCAAGAAATTGGTGCGCCAACAACAATTTGGGGGATATCACCTGCCGTTAAATGATCCAATAGAAACTTCTTCAACTCTCAATGTTTCCATGGCTGAGGAGGCAGGCCTTATCATGCCCCTATCAATCCCATGAGGATCCTTGGCTGGAACTATCGGGGCATTTGCAATGCCTCGACAGTACAAGCCCTTCGGACTTTAATAAGGATACATCGCCCACAGGTTATCTTTCTTTGTGAAACGAAAGCCTCAGAAAATCGTCAAAAAAAAGTTGCTAGTTCCCTTGGCTTTACTAAGTATATTATTGTTGGTGCTCAGAGGAAAGCTGGTGGTGTTTTTTTGTTATTAGCTGCTGAATTAAGTATTGATGTTTTGGAATTTAATTCGGTGACCATTGGTGTGAAGATATCTGATAATGTTTGCTCTTGGTCTCTAATTGGGTTTTACGGACCTCTTTACCATGCCAAACGCATCAAAGCTTGGACAAACTTGTATGCATTCCTTGCCTCCATTGATGGCCCTTGAATGTGTTTCTGTGACTTCAATGCTATCTTGGGTGATTCGGAAAAGGAAGGTGGTCGTCGGGGGTCAAAATCTGCCCCAAATTTTCTATGAGAAATCATGTTTGAACTAGGTGCAGTGGATTTAGGTTCCTCAGGGAACAACTTTACTTGGTGCAATAAAAAATGGGGGAAAGATTGTATCAAGCAAAGGCTAGATCGTGGCATACCTAACATTCATTGGAGATTGGCTTTTCCTAGAGTTGCAGTTTATCATTTGGGTGCTATTAATTTTGATCACGCCTCGCTCTTAATTGATACCAATCCAGCTGATGGTACGTATCCCCGACCTTTTTGTTTTGAGGCAATGTGGGCTAATGACCCTAGAATTTTTATTGTGGTGGATGATGCTTGGCAGAGGAATGTTGTTGGTTCTCCCTCCTACATACTTTGTAAGAAGCAAAGTTTTACAACCTCAGCTTTGATTAAATGGAACAAGGAGGTCTTTGGGCATTGCCAAACTAGAATCAAAGAGATTACCTCAAACATTGAATGTATTCAATGTAAGGTAGCCTCCGAATCTAATGCTATGGAAGAAGCTAGACTGCAACAAGAGCTTAACTTGTGGTTGTCTAGGAATGAAACTATGTGGAAACAGAAATCTTGTGAGACTTGGCTTAGGGAGGGAGATCGTAACTCAAGATTTTTCCACCTCTCCTCCATTATTCGAAGACGATGTAATTCTATTGATGCTATTAAAGCAGATAATGGAGAATGGATCGTGAAGTTGGCAGATATCATGGAATTCGTGGTAGCAAAGTTTCAAAATTTATTTTTGGAAGAACCTGTTTCTTTTCCTGAAAATCTTGAGAACCTGATCCCTACTAGCCTTTCTATTGAGGAGAATGAAGAGATGTGTAAGATCTTTACCCCCCTTGAGATCAAGTCTGAGTTATTCGCCATGCAGAGCTTCAAAGCACCTGGGCCTGACAGACTCCCACCACTGTTTTACAAAAAATATTAGTCCATCGTGGGTATTGAGGTTATTCATTCAGTTCAAAATTTCTTCCGCTTTGGGCATATGCTTAAAGAGGTAAATAACTCTTTTATTGTACTCATCCCAAAAGTCCCCAATCCCACCTTTGTCAATCAATTTCGCCCCATTAGCTTGTGTAACACTGTATATAAAATCATATCTAAATTACTAGTGGCTAGAATTAGGCTTGTGCTGTCCAAACTTGTTTCCCTATGTCAATCTGCTTTCATTCTAGGTAGATGGATAGCGGAGAACCAAGTTGTTGTGCAGGAGCTTTTTCACAGTTTTAAAAGGCAGAAAGTTAAGGGGGGATTTGTTGCAATGAAGTTGGATTTGCAAAAAACATATGATAGGGTGAACTGGGGATTCCTTCGGACTGTGCTGCATATGTTTGGTTTCAAATCTATTTTTGTTAACTGGATTATGGAGTGCGTCTCTTCGGTCTCCTTCTCAATTTTAATTAATGGGTGTAAAACTAAGCATTTCCAACCTTCTTGGGGACTTAGACAAGGAGATCCCTTATCACCGTACTTGTTCATCCTATGTCAAGAGGTGTTGTCGAGAATGATTGAGAGTAAATTCTTGAGCGGTGCAATCAAAGGGTTGAAGATGAACTTAGCTGGTCCTACCTTCACGCACGTAATGTATGTAGATGATATTATGATGTTTGCTAAAGCCAATTACAGTGAGATAGCGGTTATTGATCAATGCTCTGTGGATTATTGTGCATGGTTAGGTCAGCTTATAAATAGAGATAAATCTGGGATTTTTTTCTCGAAGCATGTGTAGAGAACTAATTAGAGAGAGATTAAAATGCTACTTCAGATGAAGAAGCTACAACCTCATGCTACTTATCTTGGAAATCTGCTATTCCCTACCAATAATAGAGTCAAGACTTTCAGTTCTTACAAAATAGGCTTGAGGCTCGGTTAGTGGGTTGGAGAAGCAAAGTATTATCATGGGATGGTAGAGCTACCATGATTAAAGCGGTTGCTATGGCCTTTCCCTGCTACACTTTTTCCACGTGTGATGTTCCTATTTCTGTATGTGACAAGCTGGACTCGACTACTCGCCGCTTTTGGTGGAATCCAAAAAAGGAAGGGGGTAGGTATTTGGCTTGGAAGGCGTGGGATGATCTTTGCCTACCTAAAGTTAAAGGTGGTCTGGGTTTTAGGAAGACAAAGAGTTTTAACAATGGGTTACTCGCAAAATTAACTTGGATGGTTGTTTCAAAGTGGGAAAGCCTTTGCATGATTGCCCTACGCAGTAAATATAAGGTTCGAGGTGATTGGATACATAGGGAGCCTGCTAAAAATGCTTCTCAAACATGGCGCGCTATTGAGAGGCTTAAACCTCTTATTTCCAAAGGGGCTTGTTTTATTGTTGGGAATGGGAAGAATATTGACTATTGGAAGGACCCTTGGGTCCTTTGGCTCCCAGGTTTCAGTCCCAAGCCTAGAAATCCTCAAACCTGTACTAACCCTTTCCTAGTGTCCAATCTTATAGATCAAAATCTGCTGTACTGGAAAATAGACATTCTCAAAGAGTTATTTGATCCGGCTTCAGTTGTTGCAATTATGAAAATATCTATACCAATGAGGCAGGGGGATGATAGGCTTGTATGGATTGCAGATCCAAAAGGAGCTTTCTCGATGAAATCGGCTTTAAAGACCAGCTTGGAACCTTTGGGCCCTACAGTTATTGACAAGGTCTGGAACAAATTATGGTCTTGCAAGCTTCATGAAAGAATCCGGATTTTCCTTTGGAGAATTGGCAATGAAGTGCTTCCGACGAATGCTGCTTTGTGTGTTAGAATTGGTAAAGGGAATCCTCTATGCTCTCTGTGCAACATGGAGGAAGAGACCACCACCCATATCTTTTTCAAATGTCAGGTGACAAGAATTTTTTGGTTTGGTGTTTGTTGGGGGATTAGACCTGATTCTATCCCTATTGCCAATGGTCTTGATATTATCAAGTTTACCTTAGAACCCCCCATTTGCCTGAGTTTAGATATTGACCAAGTTAAATGTACTAACTCTGCCTCCATTCAAATTGCACTCACACTTGATTGTATTTGGGCTTTTCGAAACTAGATGTTTTTTTCAGAACCATCCCATCAATCCTTTGGCTAGTTTAAGGAACCTTGAGTTGAAAATCATTGAGCATAACCAAGTTTATGAGACTAGTGGTGATACATGCAATAAAGAGGTTCATAGATGGTCCCCCCCACATGAGGGGAGTATTAAACTTAATGTTGATGCAGCTTGGAATGCACAAGAAGCTAGTGTTGCAGTAGTTGCCCAAAATTATTGTGGGATTGTCCTTCAAACTTGGGCAAAGAAGGTGTTTGCCAATGACCCTACCATCGCAAAAGCTAATGCCATACTTTGGGCTCTCCAGCTAGCTAAAGACTTGAAGTTTCAGAAGATTATGGTGGAAAGCGATGCTAAATGCTGTATTGAAGCCATGAAGTCTACCTCTCTTGAGCATAGGCCTTGGAAGATTCAGTCTATTTGCTCTAATGTTATTAATCTAGCTAGTACTTTTTGTTTATGCAATTTTAGTTGGGTTAGATGTGAGGCAAACTCGGTAGCTCACGAGCTTGCCAAGTTCTCTATGCCTCTTAGTCTCCCTTTTTCTTGTAATTCGGATTCACTTCCTCCCTCTGTTAAAGAGGCTTGGCTAAGTGACTCCCTTGCTTTTGGTTCTACACTTTAATGAAGACTATCATATTTAGCAAAAAAAAAAGGATAGAATTTGGTTATAAACAACTCACAACAACCCACTACGTGTCAACTAATAAGATCATCCACTTGTACTTTAGTCACATGACCTATTTAATGAGTCATATGACTTTTTTAAATAATACATATGGATGGTCTTACAAGCTACCATATAGTGAGTTGTAGCAAACGAGCTATAAACTGGTTTGTAGTCAAACCTTATCTTTATTTATACTGCACTCTCACCTCTAACTAAAAAAAAAAAAAACACCTTATGTACTGTTTTAACTATATAAAGACAGCCTTATCATTATGTAATGTTCTAGTTATTGATTATAATACAGAGTGGTACTCTACTTAGTTTTTGTCTGTCTTCTTCTCTCTCTTTATTCTCAACATTTAAATAAGAAAAACAAATTATATTTTCATGAATGCAAATGCATGTGTAAATCCAAATTTTTTATTATTATCATTCCTAGGCCAATTCCTTTCCTTGCATTCTTTGCATAGGCACAAAGAAATTTTCGGTTAGTCAGTCTGACATTGACCTCCTCTAACATAATAATCGCGACAATCTTCAGATACACGCACCTGAAGAGAAATGTCAGTAGATAACAGTCTAAACAGGTCATTTCTTTGATTTTCCCAGTAAAATGGGAGGTGAATGATTGGACATTGAGGTGGAGGCATCGTTAAATTATCACGTGGAAGGCTATAATAGATGTTATAATTAGTTAAACCCTGTGAAGGGGAAAAGAACGGTGGCTTCTAATTGGCAAGTTAGATGTGATGAAAAACAAAATATATCACTTTCAGATGGATCAATTTGTTTTCCATACACGTATGAATATCAATTTCAATAAGAAATATGATCGAGGCATCTTACCTGATACTATGATCAGTAACTTCTTTTTCTCTGCAAGAAGATACATAAAGAATGGTGTTAGTTAAACAGTGACACATGCTTTGAAATCTTCACAGAATTACACAATGCACTGTGAAAACCAGCTTATAAGTGAAAGGGAAAAGAATGATGGCTTCTAATTGGCAAGTTAGATGTGATGAAAAACAAAAAAAACATCACTTCCAGGTGGAATAATTTGATTTCCATACACCTGTGAATATCAATTTCAATAAGAAATATGATCGAGGCATCTTACCTAATGCTTTCACTGGTAACTTCTCCTCTGCAAGAAGATACATAAAAAATGGTGTTAGTTAAACAGTGACGCATGCTTTGAAATCTTGACAGAATTACACAATGCACTGTGAAAAACAGCTCATATGTATCTTATATAAGTTTGATTGCAACAAAACTATTCTCATAACCTAAATTTGAAACTAATTTAAATAAGCTTAAAGCTGCTTCATTATAGGCATGGAGCAGAAATAGCAGCACATGTACTAGGAATAACTACAATCTAAAAATATAAATAATTTATATGGCTTTTCATGAATGTATGTAATGCATATCCAAATATTTTTGAATTATTCCTATGCCTATACCTTTTGTACAATAATAATTTCCGTTATTGTCAGTCTGACATTGACCTCCTCTAACAAAGCACTTGCGACAATCAAAGAGACACGCACTTGAAGAAAAATGTCAGCAGATAACAATCCAAACAGTTCATTGCTTTGAGATTCTTCCCAGTTCAATGGGAGCTGAATGATTGGACATTGAGTTGGAGGCATCGTGAAATTGCCACGTAGATGGCTATAATAGATGTTATAGTTACTGCAATTTGTACTAATATTAAAACCTCTAGGTAGAGGAATATTGAGATTGCGGTTGCATTTGAACAGGGTCAGGTTGGGTGTGATTTGAAAAGAGATGAATGGAGAGCTGGGAAGAGTCAAATTGTTTAAGGATTCACAATCATTGGAAACCAACACATGCTGTAAATCTGTAATTGTTGGTCCTTGATTTGTATGGTATCAGCCTGAGAGATTCCTTCAACATCGTACAGTTTTCCATTCCTTTCCAGTTGGATCTTCGGGGAGTTTGTCTTGTTAGTTGGATCTCCACAATCATGTAAGATGCACAAACCGCATTCTGGGCTTGTGTGATTGGCGAATGGAAAACCAATCTTGCCGAGTTTTCCACAAAAAAAGGGTGGACAGTTTGGGGGGTATATCCCTTCGTCTTCAGCTGAGTGAAGCGACACAAGGTGTGCAATAAAAAAGAAAACAAATAGAGAGACAGAAGCCATCCTAAGATTCCCAATCACAAGCAAAAAAACAAAAATCACCACGAAGAATCTCTTATTCTAAATTAAAACCACATGCTTTTGTAGCTTCTTTTCTTCTTTCTTCACTATATAACAAGTAGTTTCTCTGGTTAACTCAGTAGTTGACTTGGAAATTGGATAAGGAAGACTTGTAAAGACAGGCAATAATTAGAGCAAGGTGGGGTGGGGGTACATATGAAACATATACTGCATGGGGAAATTATCCCTTCATAACACGGCTAGAAATCCACTGAGGAGAGTTTCCTACTCACTTTCCCCTTTCACTCGCAGTAGAAAGACTTGACTCAAGACTCTTTAAAACCTCTGAACACTCAAAAATTTGATATGAAATCTTTGCCGTCGGTTTAAGTAAAAAAGAAAACATGTCTTATGTCTCTGCTCTCCAGTTCTCGGATATACACAAAGAAGATTGGTTTCGAAAAAGAGAAAACAAAGGGACAAAAACAAAAAAGATTGGTCATGATTGAATCAAAGGCAAAATAGTGCCTGTCTCTAAATCCAAAATAGTGTTTTGTGTAAGGTAATATGAACGATCAATTCTTAATGGTCAAGAGTCTTACCATAAGTATACATTCATAGGAATATCTTAATTAATTTTGATTGGCCCTTTAAAAAATTAATTAAAATGTAATTAAAAGATTAATTCCTATTGGTCCATGTTGAACATAATGATAGACATGCAGGTACAATTAAATTCCAAGACGATAATATCTAGTTTCTTGAATTATTAAACTAATTATATTTATCCTGTTGGATAATGTAACTATCTTAATAATAAAAAGAATAATTATAAATGGTATAAAAGTAATCAAGGAATTGTCAATAACTAGCTTAAACCCCTGATTTATCACTTACAAATAGCAAATTTTTTAAATAAAACTAGTCGCAAACCCGCGCGATGTGTGGAAAACTCTCAATGACATGCAATGTTTTCAGTCTGAACTACAAACATAACTATGACCCTATACAAATTTTATTCACAATAACATACAACTTAAAACTCCTAGGTGAAAGAACGAAAATTGAGCAAAACAGAAAAACCAAATAAAGAAATTGATAAAATTGATAACCAAAAGCTCCTTGGTGACATTCAACATATAATTGATAACCAAAAGCCAAAAATTTTTTTTTTTTTTGAGCATTACATAAAAACTAAATAAAGAAATAAATAAAAACATGAAACCCGACAAAGCCAATAAGAAACTAAAGGGGAAAAAGCGCACCTTTGAGACTCAAACAACAATAGAACCATAGAAACCACAAGGAGACTAAAAAAAAAAAATCCTAGCACAAGATTTAAATAGGAAATCGGGGGTGCAATTAATTGGGGAGATAAAGAGGTCAGGGAGTTCAAGAGGTGAGAGGGAGAGAGAGGTAGATGAAAATTTGAGGTAATTAATTGAGGAGATGAAGAGGTCAGGGAGTTCAAGAGGTGAGGTAGAGGAACAGCCATGAGAGATTTTTTTTTTTTTTGAATAAAAGTGTGAGAGAATTAAATAGAAGGAATGGGAAAGTGGAAGTGTATAGTAACAGCAAATTTGTCGTGGCGGAATTTGGGAAAGCCTAAAAATTTTCTCTCAGCTTCAACTTTTAGTTTATATATATATACTAGTCGTGGACCCACGCAATGCGTGGGAATATATAATTATTTTATAATATGATATAATGCATAATTGGTTCTCTAAAATTTGTTGAAAGAGAGAACATGTAATGGGGAATTGAGAAAGACAACACTAGAACACATCAACTCAAAATAGAGTTAACAAAAACAAAAAACTCATCAAACCAAAGCAAAGTTGTAAGAAATAATAAATAAATGAAAAAGACGAAAAGAAAGAAGAAAATCGAGAAAATAAAATAGAGGCCTTTTTTTTTGTAGGCGCAATGTGAACTGAGTGGAAGAGAGAAGTGTAGAGAAAGTAATGGAAAATTTATAAAAAATAAGATAAGGAAAAGAAAAGTACAAAAGGAGAGTAAGGGTTGGAAAATGTAATACTAATTTGCATTAGAGACAATTAAAATACAAGGCCAAATTGCATAATCACCCCCTGGGTTTGGCTCAGTTGCAAACAGACCCCCTGGGGTTTTGATTTTGCAATATAACTCACCTAGGGTTTTTAAATTGGTGAAATTGACCCCTCTAAGTATATTTTTTGTCAATTTTGCTAACAAAATTTGTCATATACATTGTATGTGACCACTTTATAATAAAAAATTTATTATTATAAACCCAAGTGTAATGTATATGAAAAATTTTGTTAGCAATAATGAAGATTGAAGTGATGCAGATAACTTGGCATCCTTTGAGATCTTAACAGGGTTATTGAAAGCACTATCAAACCAGCTCAAACATACCTGATTTGTCAGTGTACTCATCTTTCTCTCCGTTTTTACAATCAAACTTTCCCTCACGGTCAAGGTCACATGAACCTCCACTACCATGACAACTGCTACAAGCATGAGATACATGCACTTTAAGGTCGAACTCAGCACTTAAGAATGAAAACAGTTCATCTTTATCTGGATGCTCTTTTCGTGGGAGCTGAATAATTGAACATTCAGAAAAAGAAGTCGGAGAACTATGGTTTGATTGACTATAGTAGATATTATAGTCTCCGCACCTAATATTTTTAAAATTTTTAGGGGAAGTAATATTAAGAGTGCGATAACATTTAAACAGGGTCTGCTTGGGTGAGGTCATTTCATAAGAGATAGAGGGAGAGTTGGACAAGGTCAAATTGGTTAAGAATTCGCATTTTTGGGCATTCAACTTATCCGAAAGTAAAAGGTCCTTGACACGTGTGGATTGTGTGGTGTTAGTGTAAGCGATGTTTATAACTTCATATAGTCCTCCATTCCCCTCCAGATGGATCGTCGGAGGTGTTTCGGTACAATTTACTGGCAATAAACCGCAAGATGAGTTTGTTCTATTGGTGAATGGAAAGCCAATGATACCAAATTTTCCACATTGAAAGGACGAGCAGCTTGGGGGATTTCTATTTTCTGCTTCAGCTGAGTGAAGCAGTAGCTGGTGTGAGAGAACAAATAAAATAAAGAGAGGGAGAGAAGCCATCCCAAAATTCCCGATTCACCAGAAAAAACAAAAATCACAACCAAGAATCTATTACTCTAAATTAAAAACAATGTAGTGGTATAGATTCTTTTCTTCTTTCTTCACTATATAATAAGTGGTTTCTCTGTTTAAGTACATGATGGTTGACTTGGAAATTGGATAAGGAAGACTCTAGGAACAGGCTGAAATTAGAGCAAGGTTAGGTGGGGGTAGCGATGTGAAAGATGTTTTGTGCCTGGGAAATCCATTCATACCGTGGCCAGATTTTCTCCACTGAGTGGAGTTTCCTACTCATTTCCCACATTGACGTGAAGTTGAATGCAAAGACTCACTTTAACTCCTTTGACTCTTCAAAACCTCTTAACACTCAAAAGTTCGTTATGGAAATCTCTGCGGATTTTCTGAATCGTGGACACGTCGTGTAGAGTCGTGTGCATTCGCTACAATTTATTGCCCATGAAAAAAGGGCCTGGATCAAAATTGAGCCAACCCGAATCTTATTTTGACCAGCCCAAATGCCATCCTCGCCCACGGACACACGCCTATGGTCTGTGATGTCATTCCATAATCCATATAAAGTGCATAGAAAATATATTACCTCAACACAAATAGTTTAGCATATCCTTTTTAAAAATCCTCTCTCTTTTATGTTTTTGTTAAATCTAGTTTTGATAACATGTATAGTAGATTGAATGTTTAAGGTCTTAGATTAAGGTTTGTAAATAGGCAGAGGTAACAATGAATAAGCTTCACCAATCAATGCTGCGGCTGAGTGGATTTTTCCAACAGATATTGACAAAAGGAGATAATCAGAAATTTCTTTCTCTTAATAAATTTCACTATTCACGTCTTTAACACGTACAAGCCTTGGAATATTCAATGGGGAAGTTTCACTACACTCTGCTTCTTCCAAACAGGATGTGGATAGGTTATGTCTAATAGACTCATAGTCATCTCACTTTTTTTTTCCCTGGGATGAATCATGTGTAGGAAATTATTGGAGAATAAGGTGCCTTTACAGCTAGGTGATCTGATTTAAAAGACTTACCTAACAAAATAATTAAAGTTGGTGCCTTTAAAAAGGCATGTTAGAAAGCATTTTTATTTTATTTTATTATACCACCAAATAGGAGAGGGAGATTCAATTATTCAAATCTATTTTTTAATAAAAAAAATTAAATAATATTACTACATCACAAAACTCTTGGATAAAACAAATTCTTATTGGAGGCAAATTATTTGACATAAAAAGAGGATAACTGAGCTATGATTATTGCAATCAATAAAACCACAAATAATTGAGGACCAAGAAAGAGAGAACCATTCTTTTCTCGGAAAGTGAAAGTGTGAAATTGACTAGCAGATATAATCCTGTTGTATAAATTATAATTGTGAGGAGAACAAGGTTCCCCTGCGGGAAGAGGAAGATTCTCTCCACTTGTTCACGACCAATGAAAATCATGCACAACATTGACGATGATATTCAACCAAGCACTGGCGGAGGGGAGAGGGGAGAGGGGAGGGGCTTTATAAATTCATCTTACTAGTCGCAAACCCGTGCGATGCACAGAAAACTTACTAAAAATGAAATTTATTACTTATAAAAAAAAATGTCAGAATTTGTTAAATTAAAAATGCCCAACAGATATGTTTGGTAAATATCCATGTTGATCTTTGTGGAGCTCTAAGTGGTAGTGTTCTTCTCATAATATTGGTGTCTTAAAGTTTATGTCGATTTTGTAATATTCCTCATTACTGTTTCTCTTAGATGAATATTTTGAAGTTGATAAGTCAACAATAAAAACATGATGGACCCTTGATTTTATTACTTTGGTTTGAATTGCATTAGTTGGCTGTACACTATTCTATACACAATCCCACTTAAAACCAAAATCTCAATAGAGAAACCCCTAGCCCATAAGTAAATAATTTTATTAGAAAAGCTTAAGCAAACACTACCCATTTATAAAGAGTACATAAGTTCACCATTTGTTAAGTCCTATAATTTGCTTGCTGTAAATGTACACAATCAAAAGCATGGTTGATCCAACCCAAAAACATCAAACAACCACTAAGCACAGGTAAAAGAAAACACAGGTTCCTTGCAAATAAATTTAGTGTTTATATGGATATTTATAGACAATTGAGAAAGAGATCCATGAAAAAATTAAACATAAAAACAAAGAGACTTTGCTCATCTCTCTTATTCTGCCAAAGGAATAGCACCCTTTGTTGTAACAAACTAAGAAGCCATTGATTCCAATGCTATTACTAAAATAAACTAACAAATCTTTTTTGAGCAAAAAAAAAAAAAAAAAAAATCCAACAGGCTTGAAACTACATAACAAAACTTACTCTTATCAAACAAAATGCGTAAAAACACAAAATAAAATCTAATATTTTGCAAAGATGTTTTTAAGTACTTTAAAACTCCAAATTAGCTACTCCAATTCTAGTACATTCTTAACGAATTAAATCCATCTAGAACCTATAAAACTGCAAATTCACATATAAATTATAATATAACCACACGTGTTATGGGAACTTTTGGGTAAGCAACCCATTTATAATCAAGTCAATATGCATATCAAGGCCAGGGGGGCGTCTACCTGTTTTAAGAATACCTGCTTCAGGAAAAACCTTTTATATTTATTTTTAATATGCAGTATAAATTTGATCCTATTCATTTGTTGGTTTCAGATATGCGACCCCTGCTACAAAAAAACCTTTAACACATTACTCTGTTAAGGTTTACAGACCAACCATATCAGAAAGACCAACATTCAATTTTACATAAGTTTCCAACGACAATACAACAATCAGTTTATGCTGTAAATAGCCCTCTACATTTCCTTTAAACAGATAAATTACAATTTATATCAATCTAGCTTTCAATCCGCAAAAAGTCTAGCTTTCAATCAGTTTCTTATGTCAAAAACCCAACACAGTAAGCAAACTTCAATCCAGAACCTGTTAAAATTCAGAATCTGTTAAAAAAATCAACACCAAAATTCAACTAAAAAAATTTAGAATATCGCACAAAAAAGAATAGCAATTGATCAAGACCTTCAAAAAATTAGAAACTTGAAATCGTAGAGATTTTAGGAAAGGACTTATTGCATAAAAATACCTTCCACCAATGAAAGACCCAGAGAGGGGGATTTGAGAAAGACTCATAACTGAGACCTTACATCACAGATCTGATAGATTTGCTTCCAATCCCCGTTGTTGAACCTCCATCTTCGAATACCCACAATATCAAACCTTCCCCAACCAATCGCAAGCCTTCACTCAACAACAAAAATCCATAGTAAAAGATCCATCAACAAAAACAAACCGTAGGAGATTGGGCTAGGGTCTGAAAAGGGGTTTTGTAAGCGGCGATTGAAAGTGAATACGCAGAACTGAAAGGAAAGAAGTGGGGGATTGTGAGAGAGAAGTGGGGCTCTGAGAGAGAGACCCAGAACTGAGAGAGAAGCAGAAGTTGGGTAGGAGAGAAGCAATAATCAGGTAGTATACTGATGTTATTAAAGGTTTTAAAATTAATAAGGAAATTTTTGAATGACTTGTAAAATTGTGATGCCTCAAAAGCTTATGTGTCTAATTTTTATGAAGCCAACTAAAAAAAAAGGTAAAAAAAGTTTCGATTTTATATTATAGTATAGATTATAGATACACTAAAAACAAGAAAACCTGAAAAGTGGAGCCTGTTGGCACTCTGATAGGAACTAAAGAAAATCTAGCCTATCTGAGTTTTTCAATCGATTTATATATATATATATATATATTGTAACGAATAAATACATGGTTTTACCTCTGAATGCACGACATGTAAGACCTAAACATTAACAGAACCATTCTATAGTTTATGGAGCAATTGGAGCGCCAGAATACCAAACGGGTTTTCCAACATCCCTGATTTTACAACTATTTTAAATGGAGCATTGCTTTTGATTTAAAAGGAGTCACAAGACTCACAAGGTAGAATGTGAATCCTTTGTAAAGCACCACAACACAAGATTTCAAGGTAGAATTTTGAATTATTTGTCCTAAGACGATCCACATAGTTGGGACCAACACTTCAAGGTAGAATTTTGGATTATTTGTCCTAAGAGGCTCCACATAGTTGGGAGTCTAGGGGTGGCAAAAAAAGCCCAAACTCATTAGCCCACCCAAACCCTCACTAATTGCCCAACCAAACCCACTTATTTAATAAATGGGCAAATGAGTACTAGCCCAATTAGATTCAATTAAGTTGAGTTTAATTAGGCTTTAATTGGGTTGCTTATTAGGCATCAACAAAAGCCCAAACCAAGCAAAAAAAAAAAAAAGTATAGGCTTTAAGGGTATTTTGGTAAATTTCAAGGTTTTAGGAGTATTTTGGTCATTTTAGAGGTTTTAGGACATTTTAATTATTATATGCATAAAATTAAATGAGTAAATGAATGGATTGGATTTTAGCTTAGATAATTTGATTAGATTAGGTTTGAGTAATATTTACTTTATTAAATGGGTTTAAATGGGTTTTAAAAGCTCAACCCATTTAATACCCACCCATTTGACAGCCCTAGTTGGGACCAACACTGGATAAAGGGCTTTTTTTTTTACTATGTAAAAGTAATTTTATAGAAAAAGACTACTTCAATACAAAAGAAAGAAAATTATGTACATAGGGATAAAGACTATAAATTCAGCAATGAATTTCTTATCTGTGAAGCCCCAAGCACAGCACTAGGACCAATGAAATAAAGTGTTAGAAAGCGGCCCAAGTAACTGAGGCCTTCAGCATCTGTAGATTTCCAGATACACCCCAAACATATAATGTAGTTGCTCCTTAAACCTTCTATTACTTGAATGCTAAAACTCATTTTACATTATTTGCGGATATTACATATACATTGGATGCAACATCGTAGTAAGATTCAAACAATTGCCTGGCCTATGATAAATGAGATTTCAAAAAATTGAATTAGGGGGGTAAAGAATGGGGTGAAACAATATAGGAGCTACGCTACTTTAACTCCACTAGGACGTTTTCCTTCCATCGCGTCCTTCTTGTTACGGCAATCAGCACAAAGAAATGGCCCTTGCCAGGGCTTTGAGCTGGTGGAGAAGATGCCACCAGCATGAACAGAGATGCCCTCACTTGGAGCAAGGTCAACTTGGCAAACAGCACAGATGAAAAGGCCAGATGTCGATTGGCCAGTACACTCATCATTTCCCAGTCTGCAAGACATATGATTATAATTTATAATGTAACAAAAAAAAACAAAAAGAGCAAAAGGTTCTCGTGAGATCAGAATTCAAATGTTAAGAAACTTCAGTCTCCCCAAAAAAATTGATAAGAGATTGAACTATGAGTGAGTATAAAGCACCCAACTGAAAAGCCAATCTAATATATTACAAGGTAACACAAAATAACATCAGATCCCCATAATGCAACATATTCTGAGATGACAATGTAAGCTACATCAGGCATGGAACATAAAAATGCAGTGTAACAAGATGAAACAGTGCTATCTACTATTTCCAGCAGACAAACCAAATTAGAAGTTTCCAATAATCTACAAGTCCAAGGTAAAAGCTCCTTTTGAGAGGCGATAGAAGACCATGCAAGTTTTAACTTTTCACTAATTATTACTGTGCAAAAATATTCTCATTTGGGTTTCACTAATTATTACTGTGCAAAAATATTCTCATTTGGTACTCAAACTCGTCTCACATTTCCACCTAAAAAAGTACTATGTGCACTCTTACAATGTCAAAACTATTACCCATGTGATGCATGTGAAATGGCCAGATCTCGTACTAACTAGACAGAAATCCTTAAATCTATAAGGGGTTCCTTAAATCCATAAGCCAAAAAACTCTGGAATCTATCAGAAAATAAGAAAAGTCTCAATTTTTTTTGAAAATGTGAGTTCTTATATGAAATTTTTGCAGGTCTATTGATAGGCTTTAGAAAACCTATTTTCCAACTAAAAATATTCCAAAATATACTCCAATACCATATAAGGATCTTATTTTGACTAAGAAAAGCCCTAAAAACAATTAAAAATAAGGAAATAAAATATATATACCTAAAAATCCGAAAATTACACAAAAATATAAAAAAAATTAACATGAATGGTCGAATCTAAGTATGAAATTTTGCCCAACATCACTATGTCAGTACTTCAGCATCACTCTAAAGTATGAAAATTTTTTAAGATATTTTTTTCCTCTCAATTGCAAACTGAAGATTCAAATTTAGGGCGCAATCCCACTGCAAAGTAGGTACAGTATGACATCAACCTCAGACACAACTTAACTATGTCGCTTATCATACTTGTAGCCTAGGACCAAATAGGATTAGTATTTAGGCCAGAGTCCAAGACCATTCCTGATGGTCGAATCTATGTTGAAAAGAAACTTGAATGGTTCACAACAATGACCATCCAAACTTTGGAACCAGATGACTTTTTTTCCAACTGCTAAAATAATATCATTACATACGATGAGTACAAAGAAGGTGGTGGAACCCAACTCTAGGATTTTGTAGCAGCTAAGCTAGCTTTCACTTTTAAATTTTGCGAAATAAGTACAAAGAATTTCAATAACGAAATTCAGCACAGAAGCAGAAAGGTTAACTCTAGCACACAGAGAATTGAATTGAAGTTTTTACAAAACCCTTATGGCAACAAAAGGACAGCAATAAGCATGGGTTATCACACAAACCTATTAAAACTGACATCTGCTTAACCACAAAACCTCATTTCTACTCTTTGCACGAGGAAAAAACAAAAATTGACAGATATCTCCACACTAAAGAAGCAATCAGAAGTTGAGTCCACATCAATCTTACCAAGTAGAGCATTGTCCACATGCACTCCAAGTGCATTGTTGATAAGGTCACTAATGTACTTATTTAATCATCAAGGACTTCTATTAATGTATGACTTTTATATGAGAAGAGAATAAAATAAAACCTCTGTCCTTCCCCTTCCCATTATTTTCCCTCCTTCACCTTTCCATTATGCTAAAATACAGTTGCACATAATTTTAATTTTATTTTCTTCTCTTTTTCACTCAGAACATTAAACCATAATTAGCTATCTATTTAATAGAGCATATTTTTACAAGAAAGAGGCAACAATAGATGGAGTTCTACTATAAGGAGATCAAAAGGAAATAGAAAGTTGTAAGCTTCTCAGACCATTCAAAAATCAAATTATGCAAACTAGGTTTACTAACCTTTCAGCAAGCATTGCTGAGCCTTCTTCAAACAATTCTTCCACTATACCTACAGCTGATAGCTTCTTTGATAGTTTATTAGCAGAATCGCGGGCCCTCTTCCTGAAAAATAGAGCACTCAACTTGTTCTGCTTTTTAGGAGGAGTTGAGGGTTGTACTGAAGTATCAGGAGGAATTATGTCGACAACTATGCAGGTTGTATCATCCTTTAGTCCCCTTGTCCTTAATGCTTCCTAAATAATATTACATCAAATACAATAATATTAATAATAATAAAAAGAATTAAAATTAGCATAAGATTCCACTAGCCCATGATTTATGCTGAACAAGGGAGCAGAAGACCATATGATGATTCAAACACGAATGGCTGGAAGATATAGCACAGTAATGAATTTTAATTACCTTCACAACTTGCCTAGCTGCGAGTTCAGCAGGCAACCCTCGACAAGATTTTGCAGCCATTTCAGATGACACGGCATCCCAGATGCCATCAGAAGCAATTATAAGCCTCCCACCTGCTTTTGAAAGCTTTTATAGAAATGAAGAATGTTAGGATGCACAATGTAGATGCTATGATGTATATACTTCACATTCAAAAAATTAAGTATAAGATGTTCTAAGAAAACACTGAAGATACATGAGAAATTGACATAAGCAGAACAAAGAAAAAATACCTTCACTTGTTTGACGTATGGTATTGGAACTATAAACTCTCCAACATCCATGTCTCCAATTGACCTAGAAAGGCATAAACCCCCAGGCCAACAACGGAGGGGACCAATCTGTAAAGGTTAAAATCACATATTACATAATGTAAAATAACCAATGAGGATAACTGGAGGGAGGAACGTTGTGAACTTTGATGAGTTCTGCAGTTGTTCTAGAAAAAATCTAAGAGCCTAAATGCACCTTACCTCAGCACCACCAAGAATACTAAGCCTCCCCACTTCACCTCCACTTGCAGTAACACGTTCCCTCCTGCAACCATGGAACAATCAATTACTAACTGTATCCAAGAGAAGGAAACAAACAAGAGCTTTAAAATAGATACGCACTCCTCCACATTCTCTTCCAGCCTATGATCAACAGTTAAGGTGGAAACAGTGCCACCCTGAGTATCTACAATACAACGGGAGTCTCCAACAGATGCAACTGTCACAGTCCATCCATCAACTATTACAAACGTAGCAGTGGTTCCAGATGTTTCTCCTGGAGACAGTCAAGAAAGAACTAGTTCATTACAATGCACAACAAATATGACTTAAAGACTACAAACAATTGATTTTCTACTTTAAAAAAAAAATAATAATAAGAGGAGGGGGAGGGGGGGAATTCCATGCCTCTGCTTTGGAATTCTTTGTCAGTCTTCACAAACCCAGCAACCAATGCCCGAGGTAAGGCCTGAAGCCACTCCTCCCGTCCAAGCCCACGGGGAACAGCACCCAACACATGATTCAACAAATGCTCCCTTGAATAAATGGCAGCAGCATTTCCATTGTGGCCATCAAAGATCTGAATATCAGAAGAAAAACAATGACCCATCATTTAGGACAATACATCTATAACCAAGCAAAATTCATATGAGCACACAGTTTTAACAATACAATCAATGACAACCACAACTTGGTTCCATAATACATAAATCAGTTGAACACCTAGGTTCCAATCCATGTAGCATGGCAAAGTAGAATTTGAGAGAGGAAGGGAGAAATTTTACCGCAAATACAGAAAACGCTGATGAAGAATTCCCGGGGACTCGCTGACAATCCGTCTTAATCAGGAAATAATCTTCCCCTTTCCTAGACTGAGCCGCATGCCCGTATCTAACAGTCGGCTTCTCCATCTTCTCACTCCTCATCTCTTTCTTGATCAATGCAGCAAGAGGCATAAGATTATGATGATGGCGCCTCCCTTCACCAGACGCCATTTCTTCACGGCAAAGTCTTAGCCCAAGACCTTCAAGCTATTGTATCCTTTATCTCAAGAGCATACTAAACTCTAATTACCTAAAGATCCTAAGATCATATATAGTCCAACTAAAGATCCTATGTTGTTACTTGTTATATAGTCCAACTCATCCAAAATGCCAATTTCATGGAATCAATAAGCTCCCTAAGTAACACAAACCCAGTATCCTCCTTTGTATAACTAGCACGAATTCCCAATTTTCTAACACAAATATTCAAACTTTTCCAAATCAACCTCAAAATTTCCAACCTGATCTGCATGCATAATTGACAAAACACTGAACAAAGTCAATCTAAGATCCAAAGCAAAACAAACCAGCCTACAAATAATCTGATCATTCAACAACAATAAGGTTACTAATAAACTGTTACTTGGGAAAAAAATGGAACTTTTAATCTTAAATTAAAAACAACAAAAACATTCCAATTTTTGTTGTACTCTTCGTAACTTTCTTGGCAAACAAACAGCTCACTGATATTCCAACAGACAAAGAAGAGAGAGAGAGAGACAATTACCTACGAGAATGTCCGAATGCGTTTTGACCAAAGCCAAATGCCAGATCTGACTGCGACACTAAACAACAACAACACCCAAGACGACGAAGGAGATGAAAACAACAACTTATACTTCAAGAAAATCAACACGGATACGCAACGCGTATTGATGACAAGGTATGAACTGTAACAAACCAATAACCCAAACCCAAATACTTCAATTATAAAACAAAAAACTTAAATAGTTAAATTCCCTTTTGAGAGACAGAGAGACACGGACCATAAAAAAAAGCATTGAAATCTTTTGAGGTCAGCTTCACAACATTTTCCTCTACCAAACGCTCAAATAAACAAACAATTCAGAGTTTTCACTGTAAAATTCGGTACCGACTAACAAAAAGAAGAAAAAGAAAGACTAGAAAGTGTCTTTGCTGACTCTAAAGCAATATGTCATGAAAGCCACATTCATGAAACTCGGTTTTCTCAATCTCTCTTCTTTCTAAGAAAAAGTTGTTAAGATTTTTTAATAATAATAATTGGGTTTTCATTTTAGATTCTTGTTCGAGGATGGATTTTAAATTTGTAAACAAAGATGCGAGAATAATGTAAGGGAAAGTTTATGACTGTACGAAGCTGAAGGTTGAAACTACAGAGTCTTTGAAAAAAAAAAAAAAAAAAGTTAGCGTGGAAGGGTGACACGTGGAGTGTTGTTTGCATGTGTTTCCGTGATGGCAATGATGTGTACACGTTCTGCACTACCCAGTTTTTGGTCTATGCGCTAGAGAGTAGAGTTACTTTCACCTGTTTGTGTTTGGTTTTGGGTGGTCCTGTTCCAGAGTCAAGTCAACAGGACAACATGAAGAGCTACAGAATTAATTGTTGTTGATTTTTAGTAAAGCGAAATCATTTAAGATTTGTGAGGATTTCAATTTTAAGATTTTTTTTTTTTGTTTTTGGTGTGAATATTTCGATTTTTGAGTGTGAATATCATTTGAGCTTACAAGATTTTCGTTAAAAAGGAATTAAATTTTAAGATTTGTATATGAGTTTGACAACTCGCATCCCAAGTTAAAAGGGTATTTGACAAATCATAAAATGGTATTTTTAATTAAATGGTTTTTTTTTTTTTTTTGTCTTTTCCATTGAAAATTAAGAGAAGGAATTTAAATGAATAATCATCAATTTTGTGTTTTGTTTTGCTTGTAATTATTGAATTTATAGATAGTTTATCTCCATTTGATTTCATGAAAATTAATGAAAAAATAATTTTTAACTTTTTTCAATATTTATTTAATTTTATTTGAACGGATGATTAAGATGAAAATTATTTTATAAAAAAAAATTATAATTTGTTATCTAGTTGGATATTTTTCTAATTATTGCATGGAATAATTTATGCAGGGGTTAGAAAGTGGAAATAGGTTATACCCAAATCAGGTTTATCAAAAAAAAGTTATACCCAAATCAATAGGCCTGGTTCAAATGCCTTGAAATTGTGCAGAATGCATATATAGGAAACCGACAATGTTGTACTATAGTATCAGTGCTAGGTATTTAATTAAGTGATCAGGTTGTTATCAAAAAAAAAAAAATTAAGTGATCAGGTAAAGCAGCACGTGGCTGTCCTTATTACCTATGTACAGGTAGCCCACTAAATCCCAAATAAATCTGTGTTTGATGATCGCTGGGAAAAAAAGATTAACCAAGTTCTACCTCGATTGTAGCTACAGCCGCTTGCCCCTAAAATTGAATACAATTTTTTTTTTTTATATATATTTAAAAAAAATACAGATTGAAAAATGACTTTTATTTTCATGGAGAAACTGATGCCCTATAGAGTAGGATTCACTTCTTTTATTGCATGACAAAGCTGCAGTGATAATATTGAATTATTGATGAATTATTAACAACTTGCAGTCTAGAGAATTCTAGGGACAAGAACTTTAAAACTACAATATCTTATAATTTCTTATATAGAACAAAGTTTTTTTTTTTTCCTAATATATGGAACAAAGTGTTGCATACACAACAAAATTAGCATCACATTCACATTAAATCATTTTTACTGTATATTATCTTAATCTGCTATGAGTTACAGAATTTGTTGTAAATTTTATTGTGACTTTACACTATATTGGGCAAAATGGAGGAAGAAGGAAGAGAAGAAAGGGAATGGAAAAGAGAGTATTATTTCTTCAGGGTGTTTGGTTTGCAAGGTAGAAAAGAGAAACATGGTGTTTGGGTTGCAAGGTAGAAAAGAGAAACATGGTGTTGGGTTTGCAAGGTAGAAAAGAAGAGAAACATATGGGCTTCATGTAAAACTCTCTCTTCTCTCACATTTCCTTTCAATTTGGTTGGAAAGAAATATTATCATTCCCTCCAATTTATTTTCCCTCTTTCAATTTCTTTTCAACCAAACAAAGAAATAATTATCACTTTTCTCAACTTCTTTCCTTTCTTTCCATCTTCCTTCCAAACAAACAAAATGTTAGACTTACAAGAATAGATATGCAGTAATTTTGGCATCTAAATATTATTAAGAACTTGGATTAGGTTTAGTACTCTACAATGCACTGGACCCGCTGCGATCACGACACGTCTCCAATTTTAACTACATGTCTACATCACAACAGATTTAATGCACTAGAGCACTGAACCCAATCCGGACCCTATTATCAATACCCTTATAGTATATACATCATTCTTGCAAGTAACAAGACAATATTTAAATAAAAATACAGCTATGGTTCTACCTCGAGATACGGTACAGCTACATTATGCTATTAAACATGTCGTTGCCTTACCTATATGGCTATATGAGTGATGAACAGCTCCACGTGGGCAGGAGTTCGAATCCCACCAACCTGGGGAGGTAATAATCGGCTCACATGAGTGAGTCCGGGATTCGGGTAGTGGTACGCCTCATTATTGCCCAGATGTGCCCCACGTCATGTTAAATTCGGGTTTAAGTGGATCAGGACAATGAACGCATCTGCGAGTCCATTTTTTTTTTAGCAAAAAAAAAAATGTCTTTGATTTAACTTTGTTTATTAGACAACTTCTAAATGAGTGGCATAAAAATATACGCGTGATTATTAACGAAAAAAATATATTTATGCGTGAGAAATCAGAAATGTCAATATGTAAGCAACTATTTCCGTGGCTGCTATCAGCCTATCATACTGGCAGAATTGGAAATTAGGGGATGGCATTGCAAGTATCATTAATTTGCACTTGGGCAGATAGACAATTAATTGCAGATAGGGAAGTTTTAGTTGGGAGGGATTGCAGTTGGGTTGGACATTATGCATCTTTTGCTAATGTACTTGTCATGTTCCCCAAAAACATGATTAAGCAACTAAATTTTGTGTTGTTACATCATACAAAGTGTTTGAAATCCAGTCAATTGATTCCTTTGTTTGTCGCCCAAACATGTGGCCCATATATATCGACTTCACAGTCATAATTCACATTTAATTCGCAGTACACTACACAACTGGATTTGAGACTTAATTCATAAGATTTTGTTATTTCATATCTTCTTTTCTTCTTTTTTATTTTTATTTTTCATTAAAGTATTATCTTATTTCTTGGGAGGGATTGCAGTTGGGTTGTGACATTATGCATCTTTTGACTAATGTACTTGTCATAGTTCCCCAAAAACATGATTATATGGCAACTAAATTTTGTGTTGTTACGATGGGATCAGTTTCCTCACGGACCAAACAACAGTGTTGGGCAGAGGAGAACGATGAAATCCAGATTTGAAGTCAAGAATAATAAGAACTGATGAAGACGGGTCCTTTGTTGACAAGCTGTCAGAGACGGACTTGATGCCCAAACATGTGATCCCAAAGCCCATATGGAAAGCATATCGTACTTCACATGTCATAATTCACATTTAATTCGCAGTACACTACACAACTGGATTTGAGACACCATCCCAACTCGAGTATCTTCATTCATCCTTTTGTGGTGTAGGAGGAAGATCACATAAAGCCACAGCTTGTGAGAAAGCTATTTGAGCCCAAAGAGAGTATATCTCAAGAATCTTTTCGAAATTTCTTTTTTATTTTTATTTTTCATTAAAGTATTATCTTATTTCATCATGTGAGTCACTATAAATGAGTTAAAATTATTAAAAATAGTAAAATATATATACGTTTATCAAAAAAAAAAAAGTAAAATATACCTACTATACAATGCATATATATACATATTTTTTATTAAAAAAATAACTTCCATTTACCTTTAAAAAAACTTATATTCTAACACAAAAAATAGACGTTTTCTATGATTAGAAGGTTAAAACACATATTAAACATGTTTTGTATTACAAAAGTATTTCAAATTGACTAAAAACACTATTGTGTCACGGTATGCTATTTTACACAACAATAAAATTATCAAAATCAATATTTCAACTTTTCTAGTTCTATTATTTTCGGTTGGAATCATAGAATTTGGATGCTCTCGTTATTGTCTTATTCTTGCATAACCCAAGTAAAATTCACCCTTGGTTAAAAAAGCTCTTATTGCTGATTGCAAATGTCTTATGAAACAAATCCAACAAATAGAGGCCAAGCATATGTTTAGAGATGCAAATAAAGTGTGTTAGCTTTGACAAGCTTGGGATGCACTCAAGGAGAAGACTTTGACATGTTCTTGGCACCTCCTTCTACGTTACAAAGTTTAGTTGCTTTTACCAAGCTTGTAGCCTTCAACCGGTAGGATATAACTATGTAACTTTATTTTTAATTATAAAAAAAAACCTAATTTTCTTAATTATAATACTAAATCCAACAAATTTCATAATTATTAATATGTTAAATTATAATTAGAATAACATTATTGTCACGTTGATACAAATTGACATGATTTTTGTTGGGCCAATTACAATATGCTACATCTTATGAAAAAAAGAAAAGAAAAAAAAGTCGGTAAAATTATTATCAACTGCACTAGGCCTATCCTAATGTGTTAGAAATAGTATATGCCAACTCTGGATGGTCCCATGAATGATGTAAATCCAAAATCCTACTAGTGAATCTAGGGGAAATGGAAGAGTGATACAGAGTCCAGCTAGTATTTATAATCATTTCGATCTTTTTTTTAAATTATCTTTTGTCGTATCCTACCTGAGATTTCTGAGAATTACCAAGCCCAACAGGTGTCTTGGATCAATCATCACAATTGTTCTTTTGTCATGCTTCGAACACAAGGGAGATGGTGAAATAGAAGGGCTGAGAGAACGGGCCCCTCTAGGGCCTACATGCCTGGCCTATTTGCTCCACATCCAAGAGGCAACAAACTATTGCTACCAGCCTGGGCCCGGCAGTCAAGGTAGCATATCCTGACAATTTGACCCACACCTCGAGGACTGAACTGTGAACTGGTCCAGCATGGTTGCACTGAACGGGGTGTGATGCATGTTACTATGCATTAAAAATATTAAATATACTATCAATTTTATCAAAAAAAAAAAATTCTAAAACTAATATGAAAATTAAGAAATTAATTAGTAACCAAATTATAAGTAGAGTTACACATGATACTAAGTTTCACACAATCAACTTATAATTTATACCAAATTCAGCAGTAAGCCGATAACTGTAACTCCTCAATTTTCTATTATCATTCATGTTTTTCTTCATGTTAAATTATGATAAGATCACGTAAACTGATGTTTATTTCAAATATAATGATATTTAGCAACAAAAAAAAAATTGTCAAATATAATGATACATTCTGCCATATCATGTGATTACCTAGATTTTATATAATAAAAAAAAATTGTCACTTTGGGTAGGTAGTACAATGTCACAAAATAACTGTAATTTTGTCACTAACAATAACTTTCACAATTTTCCTGTATTATTATTAGGGGAATGATATTTTCACATTTAAAATTCTTATTTCTACACTAATATAAAAAAGTGTGCTATTAAAAAATCAAATTGTCCTTATACTCAACAAATATTTAATATTGATCACTTACATATTTAAGGCCTTTTTGGTCTTTTCAAAGCATACTTTTTTTACTTTATTTTTTTACGTCACCCTAGTCTCTCTTCTTCTTCTTTTCTTTATATTTTTCTTTTAGGCTCCGTTTGTTTTGACGTAAAATATTCTCCGTCGTAAAATATTTGCAAATGAAAATAATTTTAGAGAAAATGATTGTTTTTTCGGTGTTTGTTTGCACTTAGGAAAGTAGTCCCGAAAATATTTTACAATGTTTGGTGCAATGTAAAATGAAAAAACAAAAAAACACACGTAAAAAACCCACCACCACCTCGGCAAGCCACCCCACACCCCAGCACCACCGGAATCACACCCCAACAGCACGGTCCCACTGCCTTCTCCTCTCCAGCTGAGACCGGATCTGGGGCGGCACCGCCTTCTCCTCTCCAGCTGAGACCGGATCTGGGACGGCAGAGAGAGAGCTGAGACCGGATCTGGGCGGCTGAGAACCCACCGCGACCGCCGCGAAGCCCACCGCGAAACCCAGATCAGCCCACCGCGAAGCCCATCGCGAAGCCCACCGCGAAACCCACCGCAAAGCCCAGATCAGCCGCAAATTACAGTCACGCCGGTCATAACCACCGCGAGAAAAAGACGAGAGGGGAGGGGGATTGCTGCGAGGGAGACGAAGGACATGCTCGGGGAGAACAGAGGCTTGCTGCGAGGGAGACGAAGGACGAAAGACGCGTGAAATATTTAGGAAAATGGTTTACGGAAAATTTTTCCGTAAACCGTTTTCCTAAATTTTGTTAAGGATTTTCCGGTCAAACTACAAATATTTTCCGTTGACCATGGTTTTACAGCGCGCCAAACGTCCGAAAATGCTGAAAACGTTTTACGGAAAACGTTTTACTTCCAAACAAACGGAGCCTTATTCTTTATATTTTTGTCAATTTGAATAGCAAAGTCACAAATGAATGTAACTTTGTCACGTCTAATAGTAATTCATGTCACACTAAACACTAACTTCACACTTTTCTAGCATGTTGTATTTTTAACTATGATAAGGTCATAGCATATTGTGTATATGTCAAATCCAATAGTAGGCTTTGCCACATCGTGAGCTAACATATTTACTATTATTATTATTATTTTTTCATTTTACCATTTGGTTAAGCAATAATAGGGCTTTACCTTATCAAAACAAAAAAAATTGGCTTTGACCAAAAAAAAAAAAAAAAGCAATAATAGGGCCATATCATTGATGATTGTAATTTTCTCATAAACGCTAGTAATTAATGTCACATTGAGTAACAACTCCTTGTCGTTTTAGCAATTTTACTTTATTTTTCACATTACACTACAACAATGTCACATAAGATGGTGTTTATATGAAATCTCAAGGAAATATCTACTGTGCCACATGGTAAACCATGTTTATTGCATGTGTAGTCCTACATTGGTATGTTTACTAGGTATATATTGGATATATAAGTACGGATAAGGTTTGGTTACAAACTAGTTTGTAGTCGATTTGCTATAACTTATTACGTGACAGCTTATAAGACCATTCATATGTATTATTTAAAGAAGTCATATGACTCATTAAATAGGTCATGAAACTAAACCTCTTAGAATATAGCGCTGATTAGCATTTTCTTAGGTCATGATAAACTTCCTCAATGCAACTAATGGGCCACCCTCTTTTATAAATATATAGTCTTGTCGCCATGACACCCTTATCCTTTGAAGGGGTGTTCATGGACACCATCATGGTGCCTTTTTCAAGGAAGCTATAGGTTCTTTAACAGACTGCTAGTATCATAGATTCATCGTCAATACACCTCAAGAACTCAAATCATGTTTCTTCTGCATATGCAATCAACGGCAAACACCTTGCCGTCCTAATTACTGGTACTACTTAATTAGTTACTTAAATATATGTTTTGATTGAGATGGTCATGTACACCTTTTCATTTCATAAACAGTGATCATGAGAATTGAGAGGTGGTGTCGTTGCAAAGTGTGAGATTCCCCAATTTAATCATGTCTGGGCATGCTAGGCTGCTAGTCCATATGACCATGGTTCCACCGTTTCAAATTTTGATTCACGCTTTGGATGACGTGTCTATCATGGAGGAGTGGGAAGATGTTGGTATTGGGTCATGTGCTTGGGCCTAATAGGCTCCCATGTGAATAGCCCAATATCCCAAAAACCCTAGCAGCAAGCTCACACTAAGAGCCCGGACATGAATTCCCTGACCTCCAAAAACGAGCTCAAACTAGGAGGATGAGCACCAACCCAACCCAAGAATCTGAGCTTAATATTCGGAGTTCTTCTATAGTAATGCTACAAATGTAATATTTTTACAATAATTTTATAACACTAAACTGACAAATTTTTATTAGTTATCATCCATAATGGAGCCAATTAATTCTGCCAATCTTTGCTCGATATTACGTGTACCTCCTAATCGAGTCTTTTATGAAATTTCCAATAGTAAAACTTCACAAAGATATTATAAACAACCATATGCATAATGCATGTATTTAGGAGAAACAAAGATATCATATGCACGTGTGTTAAAATTCATTGCTAAACATAATTCAATGAAAGACAATTTCTTTGGAGTATGAGGGGAAAGTGAGATCATTTTTCATTGCAAAATAATTAAAGCACATCTTTTACGGTAAGGAAATACACACAGCCACCCAAAAAAAGAGAAAAAGGCTGATCACTTCCTAAACATGATAACAACAAAACAACAGCAACGCAAGTGGGGAAACTACTTGCAAAAACAGAAAAGAAAAATTGTAATTTGCACTGTTATTGTCTGTTTGGTTGGGATGATTATAAGGAAAGATGGAAAATGATGGAAAGAAAATGTAAGGAAAATTGGTGTTTTCCATTGTTTGACCAGAAGGAAAATAGGAATGAAAGAAAAAGGAATGCAGGGGAAATGGACAAGGGCGGATGTAGTTCATGACCAGGGTGGGCACGTGCCCACCCTCAAATTTAAAAAAAAAAAATTTAGTAGGTATATATAAATTCAAAAAATATAGATATGCTAAAGTGCCCACCCTCATTTTTGTTTTAAATCCCCATCTACATCTTAGAAAAAAAAAATTAAGGAAGATAAATGTATTAAAATTACATCAAACAATCCAAACAATCCAAAATTACAACATTTACCACACATAACAAACAACCAAATAACACAAAAAAGCCCAAATAACACAAAGAAAATCCAAATAACACAAGAAAAACGCCGAATAATATCCTCAAAAGCCCAAAAATGAAATTACAACAACAAACGGTATAAATATACAAGCTTTTTTCAGCATTTCTTACTCTCAACCGGTGCCTTTTCTTCTTCCACTTCTGCTTCTGCTTCTCTTCTTCTTTTTGTTCTTTGCGGGACAACACAAGAAGTACTTGCTTTTTCTTTTCTTTTTTGGTTTGTCAGCCAACACTTGCTTTTTCTTCACTTTAACTTAAGCCCAACCACGTGTCCCTACCTTTCCTTGATATTTTTTTTCAACTTTCAATTTTTACCTTTTTACGTTTATATATATATATATATTTAATATATTTTATATATATATATATATATATATATCTAGATTTTTAATTGATAAGTCTAGTCAAGATCTTAATAATATATTGAATTTTATATATACTACAATGCTAATACTAATCCGAAATATATTTGTCCTATATTTTATTATTATTATTACTATTAAGGCAATTTTTAACATTTTTTATATTAAAAAATGATAAGATATTGAACATCATAATTAAGTCATTTTTTATAATTTTCATATGAAACAACAATTTTAGATTATTATTATCCAAACGTTCATTTCATAGAAATAACATTTTGTCACAAGTTTTACTAAACGCTTAACTGTGATTTTATAATATTGATAGCATTTAAAAAATGACACTATAAATTAACAGTATAGTCAAGTCCTTTTTGATCATTTACCTCCGAAACGACAATTTTAAACTAAAATTATCCAAACGCTCAATTGACAAAAACAACAATTTTTCATTAGTTTTGTCAAATGCTTAATTGTGATTTTCAAAATCATGTTTTCAGAATCATGATTTTAAAACCTCACTTTTAAAAAAATACACTTTTTCAAACAGCTAATCCAAACCCATCCTTAGTCTTTTACCCTCTCTTTTTTTGTTTTTGTTTTACGTGCCCGACCATTAGCCCATCTACTTCACGTGTAATCAGGTGTAGTACACTAGTACTTAGTTTGACTTTTAACTTTTCAAATTTTTTATTATTTTATTATTCATTATATTTTATACTTATTTTTGGGTTTTATTTATTTTATTATTATCTAAATGTGATTGTTTTGTTATCTATTTTCATCAATAAACATATAAATATGTAAATCAATATATATATATATATATATAAATATACCGGTACCGAAATATTCTATTCCAATGAACAAACCAAAACGATCACCGAAACGGTATTAATAACTTTGAATAAATCGTTTGTAATTTGTGAATTGTATTTGTGGCATATGAAAAATTTTGAAATTAAAAGACAAAGGGTACCCACCCTGAATGAAATTCTTGGATCCGCCCCTGGAAATGGACATTTCAATTTTCATGACATTATTATTATTATTTTACACTTAACTCAAACTGTTGCACTCACTCATCACGTCTTGTTTCGTGTCTTTGGCGCAACCCTCAATTTTTTTCCCAATTTCATAGCAAAATTCATTTCAAAAGAAAGATTGATGAGCTCCCATAATCATGGAAAAACTAATGATGGTAGTACACATAATGTTATGATTATCAAAAAAGAAAAAAAGAAAAGAAAAAAAAGGTACACATAATGTTATGACCGCATATAAAAATATCTTAGCAAAAATTAACACTGTATTCTATTTCATAGGCTTTGGTTGTAAAATACAAAATTGTAATTTCGGCTAGGCCTGGCCAAAAGGCATGGTTTCTCAAAGTGTTATATTCATTTTAATAAAGTATCATCTTAACAACAAAATTTAAGGTCAAGTTTTGAATCAAAAATAAAGTATCATCTTAACAACAAAATTTACCAAAGAGAAATAAAATAAAATAGAATAATAAATATGATGTGTCATCTTTACCTAATACATGAGCAGGAAAAATTACTTCTTTTATATATATATATATATATATTAATGGATAAATTGCTTCTTAGTATAATAATAGTAAATTCATACTAGCTACATTTTCTATCATTCCATTTCTCCTCTTAACCAAACAATACAAATTTATACGTATTTTTATCCTCCCACTTTTCCATCATTTCTACCAAAAACCCATCATGGAAAACTTCAATATATTTTTTTATCCTCACTTTTTTATCATTCATTTATTTTCTATCGTTTTTCAATCTTCCAACCAAACATACCAAAGTTTGACATCATCCTAATTTTATTCCTTAAAGTTTTAGAATTGGAATTTTGACTGCTATCATTTCATATAATTTGGAAATAAAATCTTTAGTTCATGTCTGGAGTTGAATCTGTTTATGTGTTCGTTAAGTGTAACTAATCTAAAAATGATGCAATTTTTTATTTTTTATTTTTATTTTTTTTTACAGTACCTCATGTTGAATCCCATTAAAGCCATGTCAAATTGTCAACATATTTATTTTATTAATATCGATATGAATTTTTTCAAATTTTTTTTTTTTCATTTTAATTTCTTCTCCTTCTCTCTTCCTCTCATAAATCATAATAGATCCAAATTTCTCTCTCTCTCTCTTCCCGTCCCAACACTAATTTGAATCATCAAGTGAAAAAATATTAAAACTAACTATGAGATTTAATGAAACTAAGTGAATAAATTGAAAACAAATTAAAATTAAAGGATTGAAATGAAAAAAATAAAACTTAAAAGAATAAATTAAAATTAGAGAACGTAAGCTATATTTTATTTATTTATTTATTTTTGAGGCCAGTAATTGTTATATACAGTAGATTCAGAGAAAAAAAGAAAGAAAAAAGAAAAAAAAAAAGAAAAAAGAAAAAAGAAAAAGAAGATACTGTAGAGGCTCTAAAGATCAAAGCCTTGAAGTTTAACACTTTCCACTTGGGGATCCGGAATCCCAATATCCAGTGCCGAGAAATAAACAGTTTGATTGAATTCCCGTTCAAACTGAAAGACTCCCCCTTACACGTTTCTGAAAGAGTCCAACTCCAACACAACCGCCTAAACCCCTTCAAACACGATAACCCCGAACAATGGAAAGTGCGAGCGAACAGAGAAAATCCATAACTATAAATACACAGATCTAACCATGCTTAATTCTATACCTTTTATCAAACGATAGCAACACTAGAGCAAAAATTTCAAGTTTCAACTATGACTAAAGCTAGGAAACCTTTTGATAATCTAACCATTAGAGATATCGTTTGCAACGGTGGTGCTGGTGCCTCTGCTGGTTAGCCTTTCGTTTTCAATCTCTCCTTAGCTTAATTCCTTAGGGTTTCAAATCTGCTCCAATTTTTGTTTAACATTTTGTATTGCAGGTGCTATAGCGGCGACCTTTATGTGCCCATTGGATGTGATCAAGACAAGGCTACAGGTCCATGGCCTTCCTCCTGTTCATAGAGGTACAATCTCTAACTATTTTGACAAATTGAATTCCCTTTTGGATGTGTGAAATATAACTAGTTTCTGGATTTGTTACTCTTTGTATATATTATGTTTATATTGTGTTCATATACATTTGTGATGTTGTGAAAAACTAGGAATTTGATTTTGCGAGTTATTATGTTTTATTTCTCTATGCTAGAGATGACACAACGCAATGTCGTGTAGTATAGTCCGAATGTCAATTTTATGGTACGAACTAGTGAGAACTAAATTATGTGGAGCAATGTACTAGCTTGAATTTTATTGAATGATGTTTTGAGTTTCGGACAAGGTTCAAACTAGAATTTGAGCTGGACTATTTCTGTGAGTTGCTATGCTTATTGATTGGTGATTGTTATTTGTGGTTTTCGTCTTTGGTCTACACTCAGGTAGTATCATTGTTACAAGCCTACAGGACATATTAAGGACCGAAGGTGTCAAGGGATTGTATCGTGGCCTTTCACCAACATTAGTAGCACTACTTCCAAACTGGGCTGTGAGTACTACTTTCCTTTACTTGCTTTTAAATAAATGCGCGGAAACCCTTTTATGTATTGAAAAGTGAAGTCTCAGATTCTATTTTCTTTTAATTTTCTAATTCTCCCTTATGAACAATGCTCTTGGGTGCATATGATGTTATCATTAGAGTTGAAAATTAGAGGAATTCTAAAAAGTAAGACTCAAGATGTGGTTTCTTGAATATATTTTACCCCAACTTGCCACTTTCTCTCTCTATCTACTATAAAATGTCTCAGGTACTAAGTCAGTGGCATTTAACAAGTCTAAATCTTTTTATCAGAGGAGGGTTTATCACTTATCAGTAAAAATCTTCCACCTTTACCATATGGGTTGTAAGAAACTTATATTAACCCCCCTCATCTTCCTTCAATCAATCCTCTTCAATTTCGTCTTTTAATTTATTTATGAGGTTAAAAAGGGAATAACATGTAATTAGCTGCCACTTTGGCATTTATGTTTAAAAGACTCTTGAGAACAATTTACTTCCACTGCTATGTGTCATCCTGTTGGTTCTTGGCAAGTTGAATCCAAACATAGGGAACATATTTGTTTTTTCTCATAAATTGATTAGAATAAACTTCGTTATATATTTTTCCATATAGCTAACACATGTGAAATTCCTCTTTACGTATTTCTCATAATTTTCCTAGTGACAACGTGCTCATTTCGTATGTAGGTCTACTTCACAGTTTATGAGCAACTAAAAGGGCTACTCCATTCACATGGTTCGTGTTTTATGGCATCATTTACTTGAAAAAATATGTGTTTGTGTTCTCTTGATTTGTTATGAGGAAAATTGTTCAATCAAGTTTGGTATAAATGTTTCTGAGTAAAGAAGAATATTGAATCTTGCTGGGTTGGTTGGTTTGGTTTCTTTTACGATTCATTGTTGCCACTTTGTAGGGGATAGTGACAATGAACTTACACTTGGTGCAAATATACTAGCTGCTGCGGGTGCTGGGGCTGCCACTTCCCTTGCAACGAATCCATTGTGGGTTGTTAAGACCAGACTCCAAGTAAGTTGGGTGTGCTTATGTTTGTAATTCTTTTAAATATATTAAACTATTATAGCTGTGTTTGAGTCAATTATTTTGCTTGGTTACATGCTCAATTCATGAGCAATTCTCTTCAACCTTTTTTTGACCTTTAAACAGTTAGCCAACTTTTGAAGATAAGTTTTATAGCTGTGTTTAGTACTAGGTATTAGAGTAAAGGTACTAGTTGCAACAAGATCTGCCTCTTTTCAATTTTGAAATTGGGACAAAAATTTCAAAATAAGCCTAAGGGGGCTATTAAAAGAATATCATCAACAAATGAACATATATAAACTCTGTTATATGTGTATGTGTGTATATATATTCACTTGTGTTTTTTTTTTTTTTTGGCTATCGTTTTAATTCAAAAAAAAAAAAAAAAAATTCACTTGTTTTCATTATAGTGGATGGCAGTATTGTTTTTATGGTTGGCAAGATTTCCACCTATGACCTATGTTGTTCTGTCCTACCATTTTTACAACCTAAACCAAGACTTAGGAGCCTCAAATGGTTAATAGCATTGTGGTTTAAGAATATTGTCTTAGTAGTATTCTAGTAGTCTTAAAATCTAAGACATTACCTGATGATTCTGTGCTTGAAAGCTGGTCAGAATATGTGTTGTCTTTCATAAATGATATTGTAATGTAATACTATGATATGGCTGTTAGTAACTAAGTTTCCTTACATAACACGTTTTTTTTTTTTTTTTTAAATGTTTCATTGACGTGTTTTGGATATTCATTTGTTTTTTGTTTTCATTCAGACGCAGGGAATGAGGCGGAATGTAGTTCCTTACAAAGGCATGCTTTCTGCTTTGACAAGGATATCACATGAGGAAGGCATTCGTGGATTGTATAGGTAAGTTCTTCCTTAGTTTGATATGTATTACGTGAGTTTAGAAATAACCAGTATCTGGGATCAAAATTTAAATACATTTTGATTAATTTTGGTAATTCACGCAGCTAGCTACTCTTTCACTTAAAACATGGTTAAGGTATTAGGTTAGACTGATTGGGACCCATTCTTCTCAAAGAAATTACAAAAGCATGCTTTCCACATCATTTAATTCAACAAAGAAAATCTTCATGCTTTATCCTTTTTGTCATGCCTGATATTTTTGTGGTTTGAAACAGTGGCATTCTTCCTTCATTGGCCGGGATAAGTCATGTTGCCATTCAATTTCCTGCATATGAAAAGCTCAAGTCTTATATGGCAAGAAGGGGTACTGCTGATTTATTTCAGTTCTTTATTGGATTGCATATGGTAGAATTTTCTGTGTTTTCTTACATTTAATTGGTGTTGATCATATAAATTATAAATTGTCAGGTAACACAACGGTTGATAAGTTGAATCCTGGACACGTTGCCGTTGCCTCGTCAGTAGCAAAAGTATTTGCCTCCGTGCTGACCTACCCACATGAGGTATGTTTGGCTGGACTCTTCTTTTGCTAAACTGCAGTTGATGGCCTAATGCCTGAGGAACTCTCCCTTTCCAGTTCTCGTATGCTTTGTTTTGATTGAAATTTAAATTACCAGGTAGTGCGTTCCCGGCTGCAAGAGCAAGGGCAAGCTAGAAATGTAGAAGTCCGATATGCAGGGGTTATTGATTGCGTCAAGAAGGTGTTCCAAAAGGAAGGCCTTTCTGGTTTTTACCGTGGTTGTGCAACTAATCTGTTGAGAACAACCCCATCCGCTGTTATTACATTTACGAGTTATGAGATGATACGTAGGTTCTTGGAGCGGGTTATACCTCCAGATAATAAGCATTGACAGGTCCACCAAAAATCTGATGGCTTTGTCAAGCCTCGGCATGAAAATGGATGCATTGGGGGAGAGATCATGACACCAACTTGGGGCAATCACCCAATTGACTAACAGCAAGACAGTGATTGACTAATTTTTTGTCCTCTGTACCATTAGAAAATTTTGTTCTAGGAATAGTAATGCTCAATTTAACTTAAATTTGTCCAGATGAAAAAAAGAAGAAGGAAAAAACAGAAGAAAAAGCCTGAACATATCCGGCCCATCAAAATTAACTTGAATGTGAAGGTGAATAAAATCAATTGCATTTTTTTGAAAAAAACAATTTAATTTGGGTTCAATATTGTTGTTAGTAGTTAGTACTTCCATATCTCCCTTTCCTTTTGGGATGTGGACTTTAGCATTTCATTGGGTTTGTAAAAAACAAAATGTAATCATTCTATTTGTGGAAGGTAGGTAAAGGTGAGTTCGATTGGATGAGCAAGAATCTTCTAAAGTGACTTTAAGTATGAGCCCTACAAATTATTTTTTCTCTGAGCCATTTAAATTTCTGTGCTATTCTTCAATGTTCCAATATGCTCACACTGCTATATATAATGTATGTTGATAAAATAGATGGTTGGAAGATTCCAGTAGGTTGAAAGCTAGCAAGTCTATTTCCAGATATTGCATTTGCTTTTGATTCGTAGGGTTCGCAGTGAGCCTCCAATCAACTTGTCTAAAACGTAGCCTTCAAATGAGTCGTGCAGAACTAAGCTTTGAGCTTGGCTTGATTAAAAAGGACAAAAAATCAACTAGTTGGAGCTTCACTGAACTTGTCCAAATTGTACATCTCGTTTTGTAATTTAATGGCTATTCTAAACTAATTTCTATAGTCTTGAATTGAAAACGACTAAAGGCCGTGTCATTTAATTAATAAAATGAGTTCTCAGATTCTCTCAATCAAATTCTATCCTGGGCAGAAGGATTTTTCTTAATACAAATCGATAAAACAGAACGCTCTTGTTAACTAATAAGCTATGTTATCAAGAAATTCACATTACACCAGCTGATTAAGCTATGTTGTTAATTAATAACATGCTAATTTTTCACTTTAGAGAAGCGTAAGAATCGTAACCTGTCACAAAAAATTCTAAACTATTATTATGCTGGAAGAATAATATCAACGTCAAGGATTTTTAAATAAGCTTTTCAAAGCGTGAAGCCAAGCCTGCCTTTGAATGAGCGTGGCCTGTCTTTTTGCCTTTCTACGAAGCGGACGGTTCAAGCTTTAGCAAATGGCATTCTCTGGCCTCCATGAGCCACAGTCCTAGTCCAACGCACTTTCACTTTCCACTGAATATATCATTATATTGTCCTGAAAAACATACCAAGAGGGGCAAAATAAAAAAAGCAAAAGAAGCAGCAGCTTTCCACTGCATATGAACTGTGACAACAACCGTCCGAATTGACTTGGAATCTTTTTAGAAAGGGTAAATATTGTTCCACCGACAACCTAACATAATATATATAAATATCCATAAAATGTGGTTATCAACGTTTAGAAATGTTTACATTTTATGGATATATTTGCATTTTAAATAATGTGTACAGACAATATGCATTAATAATATGCACATGTTACTGTCTTTTTAGATGAAATGAGTCATTCATCCTTCTGAAACCATTAAATACTATCGGCCATAGTAACATAGACTAACATCGTAATCACGTTAACAATCATTTACCAAGTGGATTCTAATTAACTCAATTGATAAAATTTCTTATCGTCATATAAAAGACTTGTGTTTGAATCCCGGATCGTACCTATATCAAAAACCAATTAGTATCTTAGACATGATGATAAAAGACAATCATCATAGAATGAACTATCCTAAAAAAATCCTATATATATATATATATTATATATATATATATATATATATATATATATATATATATAAAATATCTATAAGAAAAAAAAAGAAAATAAATAGCCGAATAATAAGTAACAACATCATAATAACAACCTTATCCAAATAATAAAGTAGTTAGCAGTAAACTCAGAATACAAAGGTTTTTCGCTTTATCAAAAAAAAGAATACAAAGGTTTTTCATTTCTACGGATTTTTGGAAATACTGAGTTTTTTAAACTCGAATTTATTACACATATCCTGAACAGAGAACACAGTTACCATTCTCGAAACGCTTCAAAAATCTGTAGTAAGAGTAACTCAACTATTAAAATTCAAAACATTATTTATTTTTTTTCGCGTGGGTAAAGTCGGAAAGTTAAGGTCGAAAATTTCCACTGATTACTCAGGAATAGTAACCAACACAGGACGCCAAGCCCTCCTTAACAACGACCTGTAACGGAAACCATTCCAGACCGGTTTAGGCGAACCCGGTCCGGTTCTCCAATTATCAAAACCACCTCCAATTCCTTCGCTCTTGGCCTTAACAACAATCATCTCCTCCATTTCTCCGCGATGATTGCTCTCTTCGAGAGGCGGCGAAGAAACGAACAGGTCCTTGAGAGAGCGACTCTGCGTCGCTACGTAATCATTCTCATTCTCTTTCTCCTTCTTCTTGTCCTTCTTTAGCGGCGAAAAGATCGACGGGATTAGTGTCTGGGCCGGCGAGTGTGAGCGGCGGCCGATGGTGGTGGTGGTTCGGCTGAGGAGCATTCGGAGGGTTGTCTTGCGGCGACGGAGGTGGACCACTGGGCTCGTCCTCGGGCTACGCGTCGGGCTCGGAGCCACGCCGCACTGAGTCGCTAAAAGCTTGAATTTCTGAAGCGTCGCCATCTTCAATCCAGGTTCTTGCGCTGTTTCTTTCTCTGTGTCTATTTGTTAGAGAGTTTTTCTTGGATTTCAGTGAATTTGAATTTTGAAAATGGATAATGATTGTGGGGAATGAGTGAGAGTGAGGGTTTTTGATGGGAGTCTAAAAGAGGGAGAAAGGGATCTGTCGGGAATTAGTTACATCTTTTTCTGTGTTCATTGATTGGTTTTTGTTTCTTTTCTTGTTTTTGGGAATTTCTAGGTCTAAAGGGGCTTCAAAGGTTGAATGGAAAAAGAGGGAGGTAGGGGAATGAATGGGGAGGAGGGAAGGTACATTTTCCAAGTAAATTCTATTTCTATTGTATGCTTGACCAAACTATTGAAAGTTGAAACCATGACCAAAGAGTATTCGATAAAAACACACCTTCGGGTATTTTCCAAGGGTAGGGTTATTTTAGACTTTGACATTTCCACATCATCATTGATATGAAAATAATAAAAATTGGAGTGATATTATATTCCAAATTTTGTCATTCTTGTATTAATAGTGCAGAAATATCAAAGTGAAATGTGAAAATAACATTTCTCTTTTTCAAATAAGACATTTAATATTTAAATCTTTCATTTCTTAACTATCGAATTATTAAAATAATAATAATAATATAATAATAATAATTTATCATTTTTTTTAAAAAAAAATGTTTAAACGTCATTATTGACTTCACTTCACCGATGATTTTGATTCATTTTTAATAAATAAACTCTGGTTTCTGTTTGTAAAGAGCTAGATTAATGCTACATTTGGTAACTTTACTCGAGGAATGCATTTTTCAGAATTAATGTGTTCTAAGAAGATGTATTTTTATTATGAAAAATTGTGTTTGCAATTATAAAATGCTACATTTGGTAATTCTACTCGAGGAATGCATTTATCAAAATTATTGTGTTTTAAGAAGATGTATTTATTATGAAAAATTGTGTTTGCAATTATAATGAAACTTTTACTAAAAATTATGTTTGTAATTAAAATAAAAATTATGTTTGTAATTATAATAAAAATTATGTTTTTTTTTTTTTTAATAGGATATAATTTGAACTATGTCCGCTCCATGATAATTGCTCTTTATCCATCAGGTCAAGACATCAATTGGTTTTTGGTGTAGACGAGATTTGAACTTCTCTTAGACGACAAGAGACTTTACCAATTGAACTAAATGGAACCTACAAAATTGTGTTCAGTTTTAAGAATTGTAGAATACTTCTTCTTTTTTTTTCTTTTTTTTTTCAAAAAAATGAAAATTTAATAGGGTGCTATAATATATATATTTTTTTGAGATAATCAAGTTGATTAACACTTAATTTAATATTTTGAAAGTTTAAAACTAAAACATAAATGTCAATTGCACAAGTTGATTAACCAATGTAAGTCTCTCTATTTAGGGGGATGACTATCCACAGAAGAATCTTTATCTGTCATGGTTCTCAAAAAATTGGGTCTACTGGTCATGGTTCTCAAACAATTGGGTCTACGAGTTTTTTACTTTTCTGTAATGGGTTTTAATAGTTATATTCTTTACGGTTAAGTACAAAACTTTTTATTTAGTTCGCTAAAAAATTAAAGCAAATTTGTTCTAGCTCTTTTAGACCCTTGTTTAGATTAATTAGTATTTTGGTGATCATATATTAGATTTTAATGCTATTTTCCAAAGATTGTATATATATATATATATTTAAAGTTTTAGTTTAAACTATTTTAGTCCAAGTTTTCTTATAAATTTTGTTTGGAAACATGAACTCGTAGTTAATGGCTTATCATGGTGTTGCAACTTATATTTGGAAAATATTTTCTTTTACTTATGTATTGGTATTTGGTAATTTGATACTTAGTTGTTAACTAATGAATATTTGGATATTTTTATATATGAGAAAAGTATCTCTTTAGCTAGTAGAGATGTCATCATCTATAAAAACTACATTATTTTGAATAGCTCTTTTTCATTATTTAATTTTAATGATTATTCGACGTACATAATCATCACCAATGTTTCTTTACTTTCTTTTTTGACTAAATTACAAATTAAACCTTTTCACTTTGATCAAATTTCGGTCATCTAACTCCTGATCGTTTTATTTTAGTTCTCTAACTTTAGTTTTGTTTCAAATTAGAGGGTGTAATTTATAATTTATTTATTTATTTTTTAATAATAAAAAAAAGAATCTTATGATTCACAATTCGATGGATCTCATAATATGAATGTTGCGTTGCTTTGGTTACTAGAATCTTAACTAATTGCAGCAGTAGAGGTAAATTTGATGATTGGTTGACTGGTTGACAAATAGATATTGCCGTAAGCTACAACCATAAAATGGGAAATTTTTATTGTATCATTCAGTGGACATTACTACCAACATAAAAATAAAACCACTTAAGAATTCCGAAAGCAATGACAGAAATAAAGGAGTGGGGAGGGGGTTGATATTTTCTAAATTTATACAAAATTTAATTATTATCAATAACTCAATTTAATATGTACATTCCCTCAAACCTTAACCTGTCAATAATATGCCTCCTCTGAACAACAAAACAACAACTAGATGTGAAGAAATTGAAATTTAAACCCAACCCACTCATGTTCATCTCATAGTAAGTGCTAAACATAATCTTATCATCTAATTGAAAACTTAGCAGCATGGAGAAGAAATTTAAACACTGACATAAGGTGTATTAGACCTACTTGTCCAATTATCGGTTACAGCCTCTGGTGAAGGTGGCAGACGCTTAGTCTTCAACAAACCAACCTCATCACAATCCGGTGAAGCTGGTTGCTTTACATTCAAGATCACAGCATCATCATATGCCATCTCAAGATCCGGTGCATCCTCACCACTTTGAATCTTCTTTAAAGCCTCCAATACCTCATCCATGGAAGGCCTCATCTCCTTGTCCTGTTGTAAACATTGAAAAGCCAACTTTGCCACCAAAATGGTCATCGTTTTAACTCCATAATCTGATTCAAATCCAAGATATGGGTCGATCAACTCATGGAATGCACCCTTTTCAATCTTGTTTTTGGCTAGGTTAGCCAAATTGATTTCATGCCTTTGCCTAAACATATCAACAGCTGGCAAAGATGATAGGAGTTCGATGAGGACAACCCCAAAGCTGTAGACATCACTCTTACTAGTAAGCTGGTAGCAGTGGTGATATTCTGGGTCAAGGTAGCCCGGAGTCCCTTGAGGAGCTGTTGAGACATGGCTGACGTCATTGGGGAACAGCCGAGAAAGCCCAAAATCTGCAACTTTGACACGGAAATTGTCGTCCAGGAGAATGTTGTTTGTCTTTATGTCGCGATGTATGATGTCAGAAGCATGGAGGTATGCCAATGCACTAGCAGTTTCTATAGCAATGCTCATACGAGTTGGCCATGTGAATGAACCAGGTGTTGCTCGATGGCCATGAATATGATCAGCAATGGTGCCATTGGGAATGTATTCATACACAAGAAGAAGTTCATGGCAGTGGCGTGAAGTACACCCATAAAGGGAGACAAGATTCTTATGGCGCAAACATGTTAGGATTTCAACTTCATTTATGAACTGTTGTACTCGTCTATAGTTGTGCCCATATAAGCGCTTCACTGCAACTTCCCTTCCATCATGGAGTTTTCCTAGATGAGAAAAAATAGCCCATTTAACAAGATGCAAGTCAAGTCTGTCTTTTTAATTTTTACAACTTTTTCTGTACCCTTTTTGCTTAGAAAGTTTATACTGTAGTTTAGGTGATCTTGAAACTGAAGCAATGAGTTTATCATCTTACCATGGTAAACAGTTCCAAATCCTCCATCTCCAAGTTCTTTTTCAAGATCAAAATTATTGGTGGCTTCTACAAGTTCACTGTAGGAGAAAACAGGGACTCCAAAGTAGACATTCCCCCCATCCACTTCTGATCTTGAGGATGGATCAGAATATGTATTCCTTGCAAGCAAGTTTGAAGAAGCATATTTTTTCTTGTAATAATGCCGGATAATAAAGTACACAAAAAGCTTGAAGATGACCGAGCATCCAACACCTAAATCAGAGAAAAGGAAGGAGTTAGTTTTGACTGAAAGGAAGCGAGTAGGAAATTCATGAGAGTTAAAAAAAATTCTATTGAATGTCACAAAGAAACTTATGTCACAAAGAAAGTTATGCGACACAGAAATTTAAACATTGAAAACATTTTTTTGAGTCATGTGACGTTGTTCTTATTATCAATCTTGGTATTGAAGGCACAAGGCCATCCTCATTATCAATCTTGGTATTGAAGGCACAAGGCCATCCTCTAGGATAATAGTAGTGTAGAAAACGGACCCATTACCAAAACTGATAGCAGAAATAAGTAGAACAATTCTTTGATAATTAGCCCTGCCCAGTGAGGGGGAAAAGAACAATGACTTGCAACTGGCAACTTAGATGTAATAAAAAACATAACACATCACTTAAAGACGAAAAATTTGATTCTGGTAGGCCGTCCAAGCACGTGTGTGAATTTCAATTTCAACAAGAATTATGATTGAAGAGGCATCTTACCTAATCCTACCCACAATTTGAAGTTCTTATGATTTTCTGCAACAGAAGATAGAAACAAAAATGGTATTAGTTTCAATAATGAAGATTGAAGTGATGCAGATAACTTGGCATCCTTTGAGATCTTAACAGGGTTATTGAAAGCACTATCAAACCATCTCAAACATACCTGATTTTCCTTTGTCAGTGGACTTATCTTTCTCTCCATTTTTACAATCAAACTTTCCCTCATGGTCATACCCACATGAACCTCCACTACCATGACAACTGCTACAAGCATCAGATACATGCACTTTAAGGTCGAACTCAGCACTTAAGAGTGAAAACAGTTCATCTTTAGCTGGATGCTCTTTTCGTGGGAGCTGAATAATTGAACATTCAGAAAAAGAAGTCGGAGAACTATGGTTTGAATGACTATAGTAGATATTATAGTCTCCGCAGCTAAAATTTTTAAAATTTTTAGGGGAAGTAATATTAAGAGTGCGATTACATTTAAACAGGGCCTGCTTGGGTGAGGTAATTTCATAAGAAATAGAGGGAGAATTGGAAAAAGTCAAATTGGTTAAGAATTGGCATTTTTGGGTATTCAACTTATCCGAAAGTAAAAGGTCCTTGACACGTGTGGATTGTGTGGTGTTAGTGTAAGTGATGTTTATAACTTCATATGGTCCTCCATTCCCCTCCAGATGGATCGTCGGAGGTGTTTCGGTACAATTTACTGGCAATAAACCGCAAGGTGGGTGTGTGTTATTGGTGAATGGGAAGCCGATGATACCGAATTTTCCACACTGAAAGGATGATGAACAATGGGGTTCTCTCTTTTCTTTTTCAGCTGAGTGAAGCAGCACGAGGTGTGAGAGAACAAACAAAACAAACAGAGAGAGAGAAGCCATACCAAAATTTCCTACTCACCAGCAAAAACAAAAATCAGAACCAAGAATCTATAACTCTGAATTAAAATAACTTGATTGTATAGCTTCTTTTCTTCTTTCTTCACTATATAATAGTATGTGGTTTGTCTATTTAACACGGTAGTTGACTTGAAAATTGAATATGGAAGACTTGTGAGTTGTGACAAGTGAAAACAGGCTGAAATTAGAGCAAGGTGGGGTACCAATGTGAAACTGGCCACAGCCAGAGACTCTCCGCTAAGGGGAGTTTCCTACTCATCACCCCCATTGACCGGCTCTAGAAAGATTTGACTTCTCATCACCTCTGAAGATTCCAAGTTTAATTTCTTATGGAATTCTTTGCGGATGGTTTGAATTGTCAACTCTTGAAAATGAGTAATGTTAGAGAAAAACTCATGAAATATGTGTCGCAGATGATTAGAACGTAGTGGCGATATTATCGTTACGCGTCTTTCTCATAAAAATTAATAGAACAAAAGGTTTGCTACATCATGGTCTACAAACTTAGAAAACTTTACAGAGTCTTGTGAGTCGGTCGTGACAAAAAAGTGAAAAAGGAAAAGAGGGTGTTGAAAATTGGTTGCATTTTTTCTGAATGGGTTGGTTTTATTTCTTTTCTTTTGCAATATCAAATCATGGTGGGCTTCAACTTCAAATGTTGAATGGGAAAAAAAGAAGAAGATAGAAATGGAAACTGTTGCATTTTCCAGATAAAGTACACTGGGCATGAGTATTTTTAGTTATTTTAGGTAGATCAATGTTCGGGACCCAAAGTCAATGAGCTTTTGAAAGAAATGAAATTTTTTTATAATAATGTTCGGATCGGGACAAAGAGTCAAGAGTCTTCGAAAGACTTGAGAAATTATGATCGGTCAAAATGTAAAAACAAGATTTTTTTTGTTTAATAATATTATTTTTTAAAGTATTTTGCAAAAAAATACTGTTGAAAAACAAATTTGGGGGATAGCCTCCTCGTCTCTTGGAGAGACGAGTTCCAGTTGGAACTCGTCTCTCCTAGAGACGAGTTGCACTTCCAGCTTGCCACCTCATCTTCACTTTGCCACGTCAGTTTTGCCACGGATTTGGGAGTGCAGGAGGAAAATTTTGAGCTGGAACTCGTCTCTTCTAGAGACGAGTTCCACTTAAAATGAAATGAAAAATGGAAGAAAACTCCCCGCCAGAAAGAAAAAGAAAAACTGTCTCTCTCTCAACTTTGGTTTCAAAAGCTGAAGCTCTACTCTCTGGCTCTCAAAAGCTGAAACTGAAGCTGAAACTGAAGCTGAAACTGAAGCTGAAACTCAAGCTGAAACTCAAAATTTAAAAAGCTGAAACTCTCTCGGTCTCAACTCTCTTACTCTCTCGGTCTCAACTCTGTCTGTCCCTCTCTCTCTCCGTCGCAACTTGCTCTCATTGGCTCCGGTGACCACCGGAAATCAGGTAAAAAATTTCTCTCTCATCTCCCCTTTTTAAATAAAAATTTGCCTATAACATTGTACCTTGCAAATGTATATTTAGAAATTTTTTCTTTTAGAGTATTCAAGTTTTAAGAGTAATTAATACTTGATGTGTGTTTTTTTTAAGGTTGTCTTAGAAAAAAAATTTAAAAAAAAAAAGAGAAGAAGTTACACATAAATGCCTAATCCAGGCGACTGTATAGTGTGTCCAGTCGCCTGGATTAGGCATTTATTGGATGGTAAAATTATGAAAAACTAAAAGAACTTGAAAATTGCAAATAATAGAGATACTATAATAGCACCAAGCCAAAGATTCATTCTAATTTTGTTGTGAGTAGCATAAAAAAAATTGTATTCAAATCAATATTAAATTGGTGCAATTCTTGAATCGAATATATTTCAAGGAGATTAAATGGAGAAACATTGGCGGGTATGGGAGTCATTGTACTTTATTTTGAATAGGTAAGAGTTTATGATCAATGTACATATGAAGGAGAAAGTTGGATAATAACTTGGTTGATCTAAGTTGTGTTGAGTGTTAAAATACTTATATATGTTGGAGTTAAAGCTTGTGCCTAATAGTCATTAAGAATAAAAATAAATGTAATTTGGAGTGAGAAAGAATAAGAGAAAAAGAATGTTGTAATATGATCAATTTGCTCTCAATTGGATTCTCGACTTAATTAAGATATGTAACCATATTATATAATTCAAGATTTAATATATTTCTTTGATTTGATGGTTGCAGTAGTTTTCACTTATGGAGCCTCGCCGTTTTGTGATGGATCCAGGTCCTAGTGACCCCTCTGTGTTGACTAGACAGGATAAACACATCTCCAACAAAATTTGGGAAGAGGGATTGGTATGTATTTAATATATTTATTATTTGATTTTTGCTTATATTAGTGATAAAATAAATTGACATATTTTTTTTCATTTTGTAGTATACTTTATTACATTGTCGTCGTCGTGAGGCAGTAAGAGAACGATCTGGACGACTTCATGCCCGTTTTATCCCATACCTTCAGCGAGCTGGCTTTTATGGCATAGCCAAGCTTGGTTTTATAAAAATGGATTGGGCGTTGATCACAGCATTAGTTGAGAGATGGCGCCAAGAGACCCATACCTTCCACCTTCCCCACGGTGAGATGACCATCACCTTGCAAGATGTTGAGGTCATGTTGGGTTTACCCGTTGATGGAGAAGTATTGGTAGGGAGTACCGAGTTAAATTGGTCCGGATTATGTCTTCAGTTACTTGGTGTCTCTCCTCCTCCAAATAAGTTAGATGGGTCACGTTTAAATATGAAGTGGCTCCAGGACACGTTTGCTGTTCTACCGGATGATGCTAATGAGGTGACCGTGCAGCAGTATACACGAGCTTACATATTAGAGCTCCTTGGAGGTAGTTATTTTGCTGACAAGTCTGGAGAGAAGGTACACCTTATGTTCTTGCCAATGTTGGAGGATTTTGATGCTGCTGGACGGTATAGTTGGGGTAGTGCAGTTCCTAGCATGGTTATATAGAGAGTTATGTAGAGCCACTGACCCGAACTCATGTGACATTGCTGGTGCACTAATCTTGGTGCAGTTGTGGGCATGGTCTAGATTTCCACACATATCACCTGCAATAAAGTCTATTCAACCGATTGTTAATGCTGTGGATGATGCCAATGCTAATGCTAATGTTGATGCTGATGCTGATGTTGAAGTGCCTGCTGATGATGCTGATGCTGATGTTGAAGTGCCTGCTGATGCTGCCCAACCATTGCCAGGGGGTCCTTATGGCACTAGGTAAGTAATTATTTAGTTTTTTGTATAAACATTTAACATGTTTTATGCCTTAGAAAATAAGGTTATGGAAAAATGCACAAATTGATGAATACTTTCCATTGTAGGTGGCGCAATGCGAAGGACATAAAGGATGTGTCCACTCATGTGCTTGAGCAATATCGATCGGACTTCTCTCGGCAACGTCCTGATCAGGTAACGTGCTTGTTTTAATTACATTGTTATTGTTATTATATTGTTATTTAATACATGGTGAATTTGAATTATATTATATTGTTATTGGGCATATATCATTTATTAATGCATTTTATTTTTAAGCTTTTGTAGGTAATTTGGGAACCATACACAGATGATGTGTTGAGTTCGTTGCCTGAGTATTGTCGGATAGGGCAGGAGGTATGGCGTTCAGTGACGCCTCTAATATGTTTCCAGATCGTAGAGTGGCACTTACCTAATCGTGCTCTACGTCAATTTGGTATGCAACAAGACATACCCCAGCCTGCTAATACTGATGTGAAACTACATGATTGTGATCTTAGGGGTAAGGTACATGAGAATTGGAGGCATCGTTGGAGGCATTACATAAGTATATGGGACCATCGACGTGAGCATGTTGTCACTCGTGACAAAATGGTTGGTCTTATGTCATATCATGATCCATATATGGATTGGTACCGTCGGATTACTCGACGCTTTATCAGTCGCAGGAGCGGCTGTTATGAGATGATGGTAAATTTTTTAACTTAATAATTCCGTGCATCTTTTGGATATCTTTGAGACACAATTTTTTACTGACATATTATGCATTTTGACAGACGTTGTGCAACATGCGAATATGCGAAATGTTTCATCCTGAACAAGAGTTGGATCCGGCAAAATTTATGGAGCTAGCAGCAGAGGCATATCAATTGGCATTTAATGCACTAGAAGCTTCGAATGAGCTGCATCGGCTTGATTCTGTGCAAAGAGTTAACACAGACTCAGACACCAATTCTCAGACAACTGTTCCTCCAACCGCTACTCGGAGGCGACGTCCACGTGCGCAGCGCCCGCCACATCCACGTGCACAATGCCCGTCACGTCCATCCGATCCGAGTAGTAGTATGAGTGTGCCTCCCATCCAGTTGAGAGATGCTACCACCGTTACTGAGACCACCCCTATCTCAGTTGCCCAGACTACGACCCCCATATCAGTTGCCCAGACTACCACCCCCATCTCAGCTGCCCAGACTACCACCCCCCCATCTACCAACACTACTACCCCCATCTCAGTTGCCCAGACCACCACCCCCATCTCAGCTGCCCAGACTACCACCCCCATCTCATCTACCAACACTACTACCCCCATCTCAGTTGCCCAGACTACCACCCCCATCGCAGTTGCCCACAGTACTACTCCCATCTCAGCTGCCCACCATGAGCATACGATCAGTTTTTTGGCCCAGACATTCAGCCCACTTGCATCATTTTCAGATGTTACCCCATCGTCACCGACACAGCCAGTTGGCCCATTCTCACCCACACAGTCAGTTGGTCCATCCTCAGTGCCCCAGTCAGTTGTCCCAACCTTAGTCACCCAATCAGAGGACTTGGTTCAGGATATTGAAGTGGGTGATCATGGTAGGGGTAGGGGTAGGGGTAGGGGTAGAGGTACAAAACGGCTAGAACCAGATATGCCTGTTGTACTGAAGAGGAACCCACCTCGCAATAAGAGGAAACCTTGTTGTGGGACTGAGTGATAGGTTCAGATGTGAGTTTGATATGTATTTATACTTGATATGTATTTATATTTGTATTTTTTATTGAACTCAGTTTAGCTCCAATTGGAAATGGAAATGGAAATCAGTTTAGCTCCAAATGATTACTATTAGTATGGCTTGTGATTTGACAAATGATTTTTTTTTTAAGGTATTGTTAAGTTTACTCTAGAGAAGGTGACTTATGGGAATGGTGTGACGTTAATATGTAAATTGTTATGGTCAAAATGGATCAATATATTGGATTTTATTATGTTATTAACATTTGAAGATATCAATATGTCCACATGCCCAATTGCTGTGGTGGAAGTTGGAAAGCCATTTTTCCAATATTAACAACTGGATTATGCTTTAAAAACTGGTTGAAATTTTTTTCTGGGCATAATCCAGGCGCCTGCATCAGGGAGTCCAGGCGACTGGATATGCCCAGAAAAATTTTAAAAACACACTGGAGCCTGATCCAGTCGACTGTATAGTGTGTCCAGTCGACTGGATTAAGCTGGTCAAACTTTTCAAACAAGTTTGACCAAAATCCAGTCCACTGTATTGTGTGTCCAGTCCACTGGATCAGGCAGAGAGTTTTTGAAGCTTAATCCAGTCGACTGGATAGTGTCTCCAGGCGACTGGATTAAGCTGGTCAAACTTTTCAAAAAGTTTGACCAGCTTAATCCAGTCGACTGTATTGTGTGCCCAGTCGACTGAATCAGGCAGAGAGTTTTTGGAGCTAAATCCAGTCGACTGGATAGTGTATCCAGGTGACTGGATTAAGGTTTTAAAAGCTTTTTAAAAGATTGACCTAGATCCAGTCGACTGGATCAGGGAGTCCAGGCGACTGGATCTGCGATTTCACTGTTTTTAAACAGTGTTGACAGACTTCATTTTCCCCATTTTCTCTCATTGTCTCTCGAGTTTTCTCACTCTCTCTCTTAGGGTTTTCGTCGAAAATCACTCCCAATCACTCCCAATCACTCTCAATCACTCCCAATCACTCTCAAAACTATCACATTCCCAAAACCCCCAATTCAAAACCCTTGAATTCGAATGGCTCCAAAGAAATCCGTGAGCAGTGAAGATCCAAGAAAGAAAAGGCTGAAATCGAAGGCTTCAAGGGATGAACCTCCATCATTGGACAAGAGCTTCGCTTCTTCGGAATATTTGGTAAGATTCCATGACGACATTAGCCGTAGAACCGTAGTTTTTGGGAAAATTGTTGATTTCCCTTATTTTGCTAACTCACCACATTCATATTAGAGAGCTTTTTCAAGCTCAAGGATGGGAAAATTTCCTTTCAACACGTCAAAAACAATACACCACTCTTGTTAAACACTTTTACACACACTTTCAATTCATCCATGGGAAAATCAGCTCCTATGTGAAGGGTAAATCCATTTCACTCCCCCATTCCACACTAGCCTCTATATTAGGAGTTCCTCGCACCGGTGCACAACGTTATACTACAAATAGTTGGGTGCAATTTGAAGGGTATGACCCTTTAGAGTCAATTAGGCAAATGTGTGGAAATCCTAACATTCAAGAACTCTCTAGACCCAAAATTGCGGACCTCACATTAGAAAGCCGACTCATTCATCACATCATAGCCCACAACATCCTTCCTAGGAGTGGTTCATACGAATACACTTCCTATCTAGACCTTTTCATAATGTGGGCTATTCTCAACAAGGTCAAACTTGATCTTGCATTCTATATTGCTTGGCACATGGAGACTTGTGTCAACAAGAAGAATGGCGCCCTCCCATATGGTCTCCATATCACTACTATTCTTAATCATTTTGGAGTAGATTTTAGTGGTGAAAAAGAGACTCGAGACGTAAGTCATAAGGATGTTTATGGAGAAACTACCATGAAGACAAATGAGGTATGAAGTTTAAGGATGACACTTGGGTTAAGAAGAAATGCACCTGTGATGGAACAAGTGGGTGAAGAAGCACAAATGGATGAAGCTGAAGCTGAAGCTGCAGGGAATGAAGAACCAATGCAAGAGGATCAAGAGCCTCGAAGCGCACCTTCTAGCTCCTCTCGTATCAATGAGGACAACTTCCAACTCGTGCTTGGACGTTTGGACTCTTTGGCCACTAGCATGGGAAATATTCAAACAAGCATCGACAACTTCTCAGCTATGGTTACTAGAAAATTCTCGACTTATGATGAGCAGTTTGGTACTTTGGAAACATCCATTCAGGAAATCAATGAGCGTTTGATTAATCAGGGCATATAGTTATTTGTCTTTGATTTTTTGTTTTTGATGATGCCGAGGGCATATAGTTATTAAAACTGATTGTACCTTTACTTTATGTCAAACTGATTGGTTCCTTATCATCTATTCAAGCTGGTTTCTTTTGGTTTATTCTTTTACAGTTATGATGAATCTATTGCAGTAACTATTATTTGAAGTTTAAGTGAGTGTGGGCAATGGTAAATGGGTTTGCTTTATTCTTTTTGTATAATAAAAGGGTTTGAGTTGGATGAACATTTGATGTAGAATTTGAACATCATTACATGCTAATGCAATAAGAGTTAAGGTTATTTTAATCAAAACTCTTCAGAACAATCATGGACTGGACACATTTTTCTCATAAATACAAGTGAGGTGCAACCAAAATATGGGAAACGAAAAGATGTCACTTGTAAAAGAACAAGGTCAGTAAAACTTTGATTACTTCAAAAGCTCACCTGAAACCCAAACCCCACTCATGGATATGTAGATAAGTTTTTATTTATGTTAGTGGGGTCAGTAGCCAAACTGGCCTCCCATGAGAAGACGTTAATAAGCTTTTGTGTATTGGCTTGAAACAAGGAATAATCTATTTTTATGAACAAACTAGTCTCAAATTGCAACGAAACTAGTCTCAAATTGCAACGATGAAGGCATTTTATGATAATAGAAATTTTAATCTAAATAAATACCTGTATATTTTCTATCTATTTTGTGTCTATATTGATAAATGTATATTTATTATTGTAAAAATAAAATATATAAATTTTAATAAAATTAATAATATTTATGATAAAATTAATTTTATTATAAATTATACATATTTTATAATATTTGATAATATTTTATCAAAAAATATATAAATATTACAGACGAAATTAGTTAAAGGTTGAAAAAAGGTGGATGCAGTCGACTGCATCAGGGATCCAGGCGACTGCATCCTTGATCCAGGTGGCTACAAATGGACCAGTCGACTGAAACCACACCCCCAGGACTTTCTGTCTGATCCAGTCGACTGGTACACCAATATAGTCGACTGGATCATTAAGGTCTGCTATAATCCAGTCGGCTGGACTTCCAAATCCAGTCGACTGGAATGCCTTTGTTTTGAATTCTGCAGTTCCCAGCCATTCCAAAATTTAAAATTAAAAAAACCTAATTGCACCCCCATCAAATACTAGCATTTCACATGATTACAAGCACATATACAATTACAAAAGCGTAATGGATACAAAAAATCATCTTGTAGTGTATACATTCCTTCATAGAGACTAGAGAATAATATTATTACACATAACATTATTACAAAGAGCAGAAATATTTCATTTGCAACCAAAAGACTCTTGCACAAAATTTCGAATCACTCTCAACCATTATCCAACGTCAATTCTCAGATTTTGCAAGTTGAAGTGCCAAAGAGCAATCTTGTTTGGGCTCCACAGGTGATTATCCATCCAACATATCTACAATATAGAAATAGAAAAGCATAAGCCAAAATAAAAATAACACAAACAAGGTTGAGAGAACATAATTAAAAGACATGTTAAGTGATAACAAACAAAATTGATCAATACAAGTATAATATTCATAGTAACCACTTACCAACTTTGGGGCAACACCACTTCTTGATTTGAAATTGCATTAGGACATTTTTTGCGATTATGCCCCTCTTGATTACACAATCCACAACTCTGCTTATGTTGATTCTCCCTCCAATCCATCTCATTCCGAATTCTTGTTGACTTTGGACGACCACGTTGACGAAGCAATCTTGGGTCAGGTCGCAACATAGGGAAGTTAGGGTCCTCCTCCCAATACGGGGCATCTTTCATCGGTTCAAAGTGTGGTTGATAGGAAGCTAGCATTTCCGTCAGACTATAAAATGGATCAATAAATTGGTACACATTGATGTGCTGACTAGCGCAAGCTGCAATTACATGTGAACAAGGGATATGATACGCTTGCCATTTCCCACAACTGCATGTTCTATCACCCAATTTCACCACATGTCTATGGTTCCCCTTATTCATACTGGTTAGACTAGGTTGTGTTTGGATTTGAAAAGTTCCTTCCTCCCTATTAAACTCTATTACGTGATGCAAACTTGCCTTCTCACTCCACTTCTGAAAGATTTCCATGGCATGTGTACTGAACGCTTGACCAGAACTCAATTGAGCTTGAGTTTTAACTCGGCGATCATTAAAATAATGCACAAGCTTGAAATAAATGAATTCTACCATTGCAGTAATGGGTAAGTTGCGTGCACCTTTAAGAACACCATTGAAGCACTCAGACAAATTCGTGGTCATTGCCCCATAGCGCCGTCCACCATCTTTTGCTAATGTCCACTTGTCAACATCTGTCTCTTCGTCCAGTATCTTAGCAGCATCTTTATTATACTGTCTAATAGAGTCCATTGTTGCATTGAATTTTCTTAGCTGGTTGTGTTCACCTGCTCTCTGTATCATGTTCTTCAACCGTTTGTCATGAAATCGTGTGTTGAAGTTGCTGACTAAATGTCGGATGCAAAATCGATGATATGCATTTAGAGGCTGCAATTTACTCCACTTCATTGCATTCATGATACCCTTATGTCTGTCTGATATGATGCAAATTTCTCTATTTTTTGTGACATGTTTCTTTAGGAAACGCAAAAACCAACGCCATGTATTCTTCGACTCTTTTTCCGTAACCGCAAAGGCAAGTGGATAAATCCCATTGTTCGCATCCGTTGCCATGGCAATCATCAACTTCCCTTCATATTTTCCATACAAATGTGTTGCATCAATAGAGACAACTGGTCTGCAATGCATGAACCCCTGAATTGAAGGACCAAAAGCCCAAAATACACTCTCAAATATAGCACAACCTGCATCTTCACTCCAATATGTCTTCCATTCGACTTGTGTACCCGGATTTGAGTCGATTAGTGCTTTCATAAACTTCGGTAACAACTGATAAGACTCCCCCCAATCCCCAAATATGTTAGCAATTGCCTTCTGCTTGGCATCCCACACCTTGTAGTAAGAAATTTTATGGCCAAATTGTGTACACATGTGATGCCGCAACGATTTCACTGAAATAGTTTGGTCATTGGCTACATAGCTCCTCACTTCTCTTTCAATAAAATTTGAATCAAATACCTTGCCATCTTTACGGATGTTGGGGTGTCTACAAGTGTGGGGACCATTGTATTTTGTAATCTCCCAAAATCCATGTGTACTACGCATGCATGCCCGCATTCTCCATGAACACCCATTCTTGCAACATACATGTAATTTTCTTTTGTTTGACTCCTTCACTTTATATTCTTGATTGACGCGTGAAGAGTACACCTTCAATGCATACTGAACCTCAATTTTACTCTTGAAAAACAACCCTTTTCTCAACTCTTGCTTTTTATCCCAACTATCGAGTGGTGTCACCTCATCATTGAAGGAAGTGTCATTTATATTATCCCATGTGTTTGTAGTAAACGATGAGGATTTGGGTTTGAGGCTAGGGACCACATCATCAACTTCGTCATTATGAACATCAGTTGTCTCATCATCATCATCAGCATCATCATCATCAGCATCAGCATCATCATCATCATCATAATCATCATCATCATCAAAATACAACTCATTATCATCATCATCAAAATACGAATCATTATCATAATCAGCGTTTTCTTCTTCATCATCAGCAGTACATTCCAACATCATCGTATCATGCACTCCAGCTAAAGGGTTTACCTCGTATGGAACATACTCATGTCGAGTGCTGGGACCACAATCCTCCACCGATGTTCGTATCTCATGTAATTGTGGTGTACACCTTCCAAGTGTAGAGGGTTGTGTCGAAGGAGCAGTATCATGCACAGTCATTTGTTGTACATCTTCACCAACACAATCTTCCGCTACTAATCCATCCCCATCATCTTGTGTAAGAGGCTCAACACCTTCACCAACACAATCCTCCACACTTATATATAACTCAATACCTTTTAATTCAGGCGTTGCATCTAACATGTCAAACATGAGATTAACACCGTCGTCGTCTGTTATCAATAGAGTCATGTAATTAATGTGAGGTGAAATCACCTCCTGAGGACAACGGTATGTAACTGTTATACGATGAGATTGATTGTCCAATTGTAGTGCATTGAATATCTTCGTTTCCAATTCGACAAAACTAATCCCACGATGAACCCGGATGAACTTCATTTGCGACCCTTGATACTCAGCTCCATGTTGACCATAAATAATCTCCCCATTGAAGCGAAGATAGACAATATACATAGTTGGTGCCATATGCAAACCTATTTAATTTAAATGTAGTTTACAATTAGTTAGTCACATAAAAAAAACAAGTAATAACATGCTAATGGTAATATTTCATATCCAAATGTTACATAACATATTATATAAAAATGGTTGTAATATCCAGTAGACATCTCCAAGAAAGATTTGGGAAGTCTGGAGTACTTGTTCAATCCAGTCTACTGAAACACCAATCCAGTAGACTGGATGACATGTATTTGGCAGATCCAGTCGCCTGGATTGATGGTCCAGTAGACTGGATGTAGTGTCTGGGAATTTTCTAACTGATCCAGTCGACTGGATTGATGGTCCAGTAGACTGGATGTACTGCCCCAGGAACTTTCTGACTGATCCAGTCGACTGGATTGATGGTCCAGTAGACTGGATGTAATGTCTGGGAACTTTCTGACTGATCCAGTCGACTGGACCACTGATTCAGTCGACTGGATCATTCAAACACTTCACATCTTCAGTTTACAGCTTGTTACTTCATGTTCAATGAAACATACTTCACGTTATGCAAGAAATACAGAGATGCTTCATGTTTACCAAAGGAATAATGTTCAACAACCACGCAAAAAACGTTTATAACCTAATAATGATACTAACTTTAAACAACATATAAATTAAAAAAACGATACAGCAAAGACAAAATTTATATTGTTTTTACCTTTTAATTGATCAATGATGTTGGTTGGAACAGTGAACTGATGTTGGAAAAGTGAAAGGACGATGAAGAAAGTTAAGAATATGTTTTAAGTGTAAAGACGAGTTCAGTTTTTTTTTCATTTATGGCCACCGGTTCTCTTAGCTGTAGTGCATATTTGTATGGAACTCGTCTCTGCTAAAGACGAGTTCCAGCCAAAATAACCATTTTTAATGCAACTCGTCTCTGGTAGAGACGAGTTCCAGCCAACACCAGCCCATTTCAACGCAACTCGTCTCTACCAGAGACGAGTTCAAGCCAAACTTTTTTTTTTTCCATTTAATAATTTCTCACAATATCAGTAACGGTAACAGTATTCGCGCCAAAACGAGGGAATTGAAACACAAGCATGCAACTCGTCTCTACAAGAGACGAGTTCCACGGTCCAATTTAATGCCAGCTCAGGATGCTTACTGCCAGCTCAGGATGCCACGAAATGGGAAGGAAACTGCCACGGGGCAGTTTTTGGGTAGAACTCGTCTCTAGGAGAGACGAGTTCCATGTGGAACTCATCTCTCCCAGAGACGAGGCTGTTTTCCTGAATAGTTCCCCGACAGTGTTTTTTCGCGAATTTCTTGTTCAAAACGGCTTATCGTGCGTTTTCCCCC
>OU015771.1:3420134-3484062 GCA_907173295.1 Fagus sylvatica | reverse complement strand
TTTTTTATATTAGTGTAGAAATAAGAATTTTAAATGTGAAAATATCATTCTCCCTAATAATAATACAGGAAAATTGTGAAAGTTATTGTTAGTGACAAAATTACAGTTATTTTGTGACATTGTACTACCTACCCAAAGTGACAATTTTTTTTTATTATATAAAATCTAGGTAATCACATGATATGGCAGAATGTATCATTATATTTGACAATTTTTTTTTTGTTGCTAAATATCATTATATTTGAAATAAACATCAGTTTACGTGATCTTATCATAATTTAACATGAAGAAAAACATGAATGATAATAGAAAATTGAGGAGTTACAGTTATCGGCTTACTGCTGAATTTGGTATAAATTATAAGTTGATTGTGTGAAACTTAGTATCATGTGTAACTCTACTTATAATTTGGTTACTAATTAATTTCTTAATTTTCATATTAGTTTTAGAATTTTTTTTTTTTGATAAAATTGATAGTATATTTAATATTTTTAATGCATAGTAACATGCATCACACCCCGTTCAGTGCAACCATGCTGGACCAGTTCACAGTTCAGTCCTCGAGGTGTGGGTCAAATTGTCAGGATATGCTACCTTGACTGCCGGGCCCAGGCTGGTAGCAATAGTTTGTTGCCTCTTGGATGTGGAGCAAATAGGCCAGGCATGTAGGCCCTAGAGGGGCCCGTTCTCTCAGCCCTTCTATTTCACCATCTCCCTTGTGTTCGAAGCATGACAAAAGAACAATTGTGATGATTGATCCAAGACACCTGTTGGGCTTGGTAATTCTCAGAAATCTCAGGTAGGATACGACAAAAGATAATTTAAAAAAAAGATCGAAATGATTATAAATACTAGCTGGACTCTGTATCACTCTTCCATTTCCCCTAGATTCACTAGTAGGATTTTGGATTTACATCATTCATGGGACCATCCAGAGTTGGCATATACTATTTCTAACACATTAGGATAGGCCTAGTGCAGTTGATAATAATTTTACCGACTTTTTTTTCTTTTCTTTTTTTCATAAGATGTAGCATATTGTAATTGGCCCAACAAAAATCATGTCAATTTGTATCAACGTGACAATAATGTTATTCTAATTATAATTTAACATATTAATAATTATGAAATTTGTTGGATTTAGTATTATAATTAAGAAAATTAGGTTTTTTTTTATAATTAAAAATAAAGTTACATAGTTATATCCTACCGGTTGAAGGCTACAAGCTTGGTAAAAGCAACTAAACTTTGTAACGTAGAAGGAGGTGCCAAGAACATGTCAAAGTCTTCTCCTTGAGTGCATCCCAAGCTTGTCAAAGCTAACACACTTTATTTGCATCTCTAAACATATGCTTGGCCTCTATTTGTTGGATTTGTTTCATAAGACATTTGCAATCAGCAATAAGAGCTTTTTTAACCAAGGGTGAATTTTACTTGGGTTATGCAAGAATAAGACAATAACGAGAGCATCCAAATTCTATGATTCCAACCGAAAATAATAGAACTAGAAAAGTTGAAATATTGATTTTGATAATTTTATTGTTGTGTAAAATAGCATACCGTGACACAATAGTGTTTTTAGTCAATTTGAAATACTTTTGTAATACAAAACATGTTTAATATGTGTTTTAACCTTCTAATCATAGAAAACGTCTATTTTTTGTGTTAGAATAGTTTTTTTAAAGGTAAATGGAAGTTATTTTTTTAATAAAAAATATGTATATATATGCATTGTATAGTAGGTATATTTTACTTTTTTTTTTTTGATAAACGTATATATATTTTACTATTTTTAATAATTTTAACTCATTTATAGTGACTCACATGATGAAATAAGATAATACTTTAATGAAAAATAAAAATAAAAAAGAAGAAAAGAAGATATGAAATAACAAAATCTTATGAATTAAGTCTCAAATCCAGTTGTGTAGTGTACTGCGAATTAAATGTGAATTATGACATGTGAAGTACGATATATATGGGCCACATGTTTGGGCGACAAACAAAGGAATCAATTGACTGGATTTCATAACACTGTTGTATGATGTAACAACACAAAATTTAGTTGCCATATAATCATGTTTTTGGGGAACTATGACAAGTACATTAGTCAAAAGATGCATAATGTCACAACCCAACTGCAATCCCTCCCAACTAAAACTTCCCTATCTGCAATTAATTGTCTATCTGCCCAAGTGCAAATTAATGATACTTGCAATGCCATCCCCTAATTTCCCATTCTGCTAGTATGATAGGCTGATAGCAGCCACGGAAATAGTTGCTTCCATAGTGACATTTCTCACGCATAAATATATTTTTTTTCGTTAATAATCACGCGTATATTTTTATGCCACTCATTTAGAAGTTGTCTAATAAACAAAGTTAAATCAAAGACATTTTTTTTTTTGCTAAAAAAAAAATGGACTCGCAGATGCGTTCATTGTCCTGATCCACTTAAACCCGAATTTAACATGACGTGGGGCACATCTGGGCAATAATGAGGCGTACCACTACCCGAATCCACAACTCCCGGACTCACAGGTGTGATGGGTCACGAGAGTTTCCTTCCATTAAGTCACCTCCCCAGAAGGCGGTTGGTGGGATTCGAACTCCTGCCCACGTGGAGCTGTTCATCACTCATATAGCCATATAGATAAGGCAACGACATGTTTAATAGCATAATGTACCGTATCTTGAGGTAGAACCACAGCTGTATTTTTATTTAAATATTGTCTTGTTACTTGCAAGAATGATGTATATACTATAAGGGTATTGATAATAGGGTCCGGATTGGGTTCAGTGCTCTAGTGCATTAAATCTGTTGTGATGTAGACATGTAGTTAAAATTGGAGACGTGTCGTGATCGCAGCGGGTCCAGTGCATTGTAGAGTACTAAACCTAATCCAAGTTCTTAATAATATTTAGATGCCAAAATTACTGCATATCTATTCTTGTAAGTCTAACATTTTGTTTGTTTGGAAGGAAGATGGAAAGAAAGGAAAGAAGTTGAGAAAAGTGATAATTATTTCTTTGTTTGGTTGAAAAGAAATTGAAAGAGGGAAAATAAATTGGAGGGAATGATAATATTTCTTTCCAACCAAATTGAAAGGAAATGTGAGAGAAGAGAGAGTTTTACATGAAGCCCATATGTTTCTCTTCTTTTCTACCTTGCAAACCCAACATTCTACCTTGCAACCCAAACACCATGTTTCTCTTTTCTACCTTGCAAACCAAACACCCTGAAGAAATAATACTCTCTTTTCCATTCCCTTTCTTCTCTTCCTTCTTCCTCCATTTTGCCCAATATAGTGTAAAGTCACAATAAAATTTACAACAAATTCTGTAACTCATAGCAGATTAAGATAATATACAGTAAAAATGATTTAATGTGAATGTGATGCTAAATTTATTGTGTATGCAACACTTTGTTCCATATATTAGGAAAAAAAAAAAACTTTGTTCTATATAAGAAATTATAAGATATTGTAGTTTTAAAGTTCTTGTCCCTAGAATTCTCTAGACTGCAAGTTGTTAATAATTCATCAATATTATCACTGCAGCTTTGTCATGCAATAAAAGAAGTGAATCCTACTCTATAGGGCATCAGTTTCTCCATGAAAATAAAAGTCATTTTTCAATCTGTATTTTTTTTAAATATATACAAAAAAATTGTATTCAATTTTAGGGGCAAGCGGCTGTAGCTACAATCGAGGTAGAACTTGGTTAATCTTTTTTTCCCAGCGATCATCAAACACAGATTTATTTGGGATTTAGTGGGCTACCTGTACATAGGTAATAAGGACAGCCACGTGCTGCTTTACCTGATCACTTAATTTTTTTTTTTGATAACAACCTGATCACTTAATTAAATACCTAGCACTGATACTATAGTACAACATTGTCGGTTTCCTATATATGCATTCTGCACAATTTCAAGGCATTTGAACCAGGCCTATTGATTTGGGTATAACTTTTTTTTGATAAACCTGATTTGGGTATAACCTATTTCCACTTTCTAACCCCTGCATAAATTATTCCATGCAATAATTAGAAAAATATCCAACTAGATAACAAATTATAATTTTTTTTTATAAAATAATTTTCATCTTAATCATCCGTTCAAATAAAATTAAATAAATATTGAAAAAAGTTAAAAATTATTTTTTCATTAATTTTCATGAAATCAAATGGAGATAAACTATCTATAAATTCAATAATTACAAGCAAAACAAAACACAAAATTGATGATTATTCATTTAAATTCCTTCTCTTAATTTTCAATGTAAAGAACAAAAAAAAAAAAAAAAAAAACCATTTAATTAAAAATACCATTTTATGATTTGTCAAATACCCTTTTAACTTGGGATGCGAGTTGTCAAACTCATATACAAATCTTAAAATTTAATTCCTTTTTAACGAAAATCTTGTAAGCTCAAATGATATTCACACTCAAAAATCGAAATATTCACACCAAAAACAAAAAAAAAAAATCTTAAAATTGAAATCCTCACAAATCTTAAATGATTTCGCTTTACTAAAAATCAACAACAATTAATTCTGTAGCTCTTCATGTTGTCCTGTTGACTTGACTCTGGAACAGGACCACCCAAAACCAAACACAAACAGGTGAAAGTAACTCTACTCTCTAGCGCATAGACCAAAAACTGGGTAGTGCAGAACGTGTACACATCATTGCCATCACGGAAACACATGCAAACAACACTCCACGTGTCACCCTTCCACGCTAACTTTTTTTTTTTTTTTTCTTTCAAAGACTCTGTAGTTTCAACCTTCAGCTTCGTACAGTCATAAACTTTCCCTTAAATTATTCTCGCATCTATGTTTACAAATTTAAAATCCATCCTCGAACAAGAATCTAAAATGAAAACCCAATTATTATTATTAAAAAATCTTAACAACTTTTTCTTAGAAAGAAGAGAGATTGAGAAAACCGAGTTTCATGAATGTGGCTTTGATGACATATTGCTTTAGAGTCAGCAAAGACACTTTCTAGTCTTTCTTTTTCTTCTTTTTATTAGTCGGTACCGAATTTTACAGTGAAAACTATGAATTGTTTGTTTATTTGAGCGTTTGGTAGAGGAAAATGTTGTGAAGCTGACCTCAAAAGATTTCAATGCTTTTTTTTTATGGTCCGTGTCTCTCTGTCTCTCAAAAGGGAATTTAACTATTTAAGTTTTTTGTTTTATAATTGAAGTATTTGGGTTTGGGTTATTGGTTTGTTACAGTTCATACCTTGTCATCAATACGCGTTGCGTATCCGTGTTGATTTTCTTGAAGTATAAGTTGTTGTTTTCATCTCCTTCGTCGTCTTGGGTGTTGTTGTTGTTTAGTGTCGCAGTCAGATCTGGCATTTGGCTTTGGTCAAAACGCATTCGGACATTCTCGTAGGTAATTGTCTCTCTCTCTCTCTTCTTTGTCTGTTGGAATATCAGTGAGCTGTTTGTTTGCCAAGAAATCTACGAAGAGTACAATAAAAATTGGAAGGTTTTTGTTGTTTTTAATTTAAGATTAAAAGTTACATTTTTTTTCCTAAGTAACATTTTATTAGTAACCTTATTGTTGTTGAATGATCAGATTATTTGTAGGCTGGTTTGTTTTGTTTTGGATATTAGATTGACTTTGTTCAGTGTTTTGTCAATTATGAATGCAGATCAGGTTGGAAATTTTGAGGTTGATTTGGAAAAGTTTGAATATTTGTGTTAGAAAATTGGGAATTCGTGTTATTTATACAAAGGAGGATACTGGGTTTTTGTTACTTAGGGAGCTTATTGATTCCATGAAATTTGCATTTTGGATGAGTTGGACTATATAACAAGTAACAAAATAGGATCTTTAGTTGGACTGTATATATGATCTTAGGATCTTTAGGTATTAGAGTTTAGTATGCTCTTGAGACAAAGGATACAATAGCTTGAAGGTCTTAGGCCTAAGACTTTGTTGTGGAAGAAATGGCGTCGGGTGAAGGGAGGCGCCATCATCATAATCTTATGCCTCTTGCTGCATTGATCAAGAAAGAGATGAGGAGTGAGAAGATGGAGAAGCCGACTATTAGATATGGGCATGCGGCTCAGTCTAGGAAAGGGGAAGATTATTTCCTGATTAAGACGGACTGTCAGCGAGTCCCCGGGAATTCTTCATCAGCGTTTTCTGTATTTGCGGTAAAATTTCTCCCTTCCTCTCTCAAATTCTACTTTGCCATGCTACATGGATTGGAACCTAGGTGTTCAACTGATTTATATATTATGGAACCAAGTTGTGGTTGTCATTGATTGTATTGTTAAAACTCTGTGCTCATATGAATTTTGCTTAGTTATAGATGTATTGTCCTAAATGATGGGTCATTGTTTTTCTTCTGATATTCAGATCTTTGATGGCCACAATGGAAATGCTGCTGCCATTTATTCAAGGGAGCATTTGTTGAATCATGTGTTGGGTGCTATTCCCCGTGGGCTTGGACGGGAGGAGTGGCTTCAGGCCTTACCTCGGGCATTGGTTGCTGGGTTTGTGAAGACTGACAAAGAATTCCAAAGCAGAGGCATGGAATTCCCCCCCTCCCCCTCCTCTTATTATTATTTTTTTTTTAAAGTAGAAAATCAATTGTTTGTAGTCTTTAAGTCATATTTGTTGTGCATTGTAATGAACTAGTTCTTTCTTGACTGTCTCCAGGAGAAACATCTGGAACCACTGCTACGTTTGTAATAGTTGATGGATGGACTGTGACAGTTGCATCTGTTGGAGACTCCCGTTGTATTGTAGATACTCAGGGTGGCACTGTTTCCACCTTAACTGTTGATCATAGGCTGGAAGAGAATGTGGAGGAGTGCGTATCTATTTTAAAGCTCTTGTTTGTTTCCTTCTCTTGGATACAGTTAGTAATTGATTGTTCCATGGTTGCAGGAGGGAACGTGTTACTGCAAGTGGAGGTGAAGTGGGGAGGCTTAGTATTCTTGGTGGTGCTGAGGTAAGGTGCATTTAGGCTCTTAGATTTTTTCTAGAACAACTGCAGAACTCATCAAAGTTCACAACGTTCCTCCCTCCAGTTATCCTCATTGGTTATTTTACATTATGTAATATGTGATTTTAACCTTTACAGATTGGTCCCCTCCGTTGTTGGCCTGGGGGTTTATGCCTTTCTAGGTCAATTGGAGACATGGATGTTGGAGAGTTTATAGTTCCAATACCATACGTCAAACAAGTGAAGGTATTTTTTCTTTGTTCTGCTTATGTCAATTTCTCATGTATCTTCAGTGTTTTCTTAGAACATCTTATACTTAATTTTTTGAATGTGAAGTATATACATCATAGCATCTACATTGTGCATCCTAACATTCTTCATTTCTATAAAAGCTTTCAAAAGCAGGTGGGAGGCTTATAATTGCTTCTGATGGCATCTGGGATGCCGTGTCATCTGAAATGGCTGCAAAATCTTGTCGAGGGTTGCCTGCTGAACTCGCAGCTAGGCAAGTTGTGAAGGTAATTAAAATTCATTACTGTGCTATATCTTCCAGGCCATTCGTGTTTGAATCATCATATGGTCTTCTGCTCCCTTGTTCAGCATAAATCATGGGCTAGTGGAATCTTATGCTAATTTTAATTCTTTTTATTATTATTAATATTATTGTATTTGATGTAATATTATTTAGGAAGCATTAAGGACAAGGGGACTAAAGGATGATACAACCTGCATAGTTGTCGACATAATTCCTCCTGATACTTCAGTACAACCCTCAACTCCTCCTAAAAAGCAGAACAAGTTGAGTGCTCTATTTTTCAGGAAGAGGGCCCGCGATTCTGCTAATAAACTATCAAAGAAGCTATCAGCTGTAGGTATAGTGGAAGAATTGTTTGAAGAAGGCTCAGCAATGCTTGCTGAAAGGTTAGTAAACCTAGTTTGCATAATTTGATTTTTGAATGGTCTGAGAAGCTTACAACTTTCTATTTCCTTTTGATCTCCTTATAGTAGAACTCCATCTATTGTTGCCTCTTTCTTGTAAAAATATGCTCTATTAAATAGATAGCTAATTATGGTTTAATGTTCTGAGTGAAAAAGAGAAGAAAAAAAATTAAATTATGTGCAACTGTATTTTAGCATAATGGAAAGGTGAAGGAGGGAAAATAATGGGAAGGGGAAGGACAGAGGTTTTATTTTATTCTCTTCTCATATAAAAGTCATACATTAATAGAAGTCCTTGATGATTAAATAAGTACATTAGTGACCTTATCAACAATGCACTTGGAGTGCATGTGGACAATGCTCTACTTGGTAAGATTGATGTGGACTCAACTTCTGATTGCTTCTTTAGTGTGGAGATATCTGTCAATTTTTGTTTTTTCCTCGTGCAAAGAGTAGAAATGAGGTTTTGTGTGATAACCCATGCTTATTGCTGTCCTTTTGTTGCCATAAGGGTTTTGTAAAAACTTCAATTCAATTCTCTGTGTGCTAGAGTTAACCTTTCTGCTTCTGTGCTGAATTTCGTTATTGAAATTCTTTTTACTTATTTCGCAAAATTTAAAAGTGAAAGCTAGCTTAGCTGCTACAAAATCCTAGAGTTGGGTTCCACCACCTTCTTTGTACTCATCGTATGTAATGATATTATTTTAGCAGTTGGAAAAAAAGTCATCTGGTTCCAAAGTTTGGGATGGTCATTGTTGTGAACCATTCAAGTTTCTTTTCAACATAGATTCGACCATCAGGAATGGTCTGGACTCTGGCCTAAATACTAATCCTATTTGGTCCTAGGCTAGAAGTATGATAAGCGACATAGTTAAGTTGTGTCTGAGGTTGATGTCATACTGTACCTACTTGCAGTGGGATTGCGCCCTAAATTTGAATCTTCAGTTTGCAATTGAGAGGAAAAAAATATCTTAAAATTTTTTCATACTTTAGAGTGATGCTGAAGTACTGACATAGTGATGTTAGGCAAAATTTCATACTTAGATTCGACCATTCATGTTAATTTTTTTTATATTTTTGTGTAATTTTCGGATTTTTAGGTATATATATTTTATTTCCTTATTTTTAATTGTTTTTAGGGCTTTCTTAGTCAAAATAAGATCCTTATATGGTATTGGAGTATATTTTGGAATATTTTTAGTTGGAAAATAGGTTTTCTAAAGCCTATCAATAGACCTGCAAAACTTTCATATAAGAACTCACATTTTCAAAAAAATTGAGACTTTTCTTATTTTCTGATAGATTCCAGAGTTTTTTGGCTTATGGATTTAAGGAACCCCTTATAGATTTAAGGATTTCTGTCTAGTTAGTACGAGATCTGGCCATTTCACATGCATCACATAATAGTTTTGACATTGTAAGAGTGCACATAGTACTTTTTTAGGTGGAAATGTGAGACGAGTTTGAGTACCAAATGAGAATATTTTTGCACAGTAATAATTAGTGAAAAGTTAAAACTTGCATGGTCTTCTATTGCCTCTCAAAAGGAGCTTTTACCTTGGACTTGTTGATTTTTGGAAACTTCTAATTTGGTTTGTCTGCTGGAAATAGTAGATAGCACTGTTTCATCTTGTTACACTGCATTTTTATGTTCCATGCCTGATGTAGCTTACATTGTCATCTCAGAATATGTTGCATTATGGGGATCTGATGTTATTTTGTGTTACCTTGTAATATATTAGATTGGCTTTTCAGTTGGGTGCTTTATACTCACTCATAGTTCAATCTCTTATCAATATTTTTTGGGGAGACTGAAAATTTCTTAACATTTGAATTCTGATCTCACGAGAACCTTTTGCTCTTTTTGTTTTTTTTTGTTACATTATAAATTATGATGATCATGTCTTGCAGACTGGGAAATGATGAGTGTACTGGCCAATCGACATCTGGCCTTTTCATCTGTGCTGTTTGCCAAGTTGACCTTGCTCCAAGTGAGGGCATCTCTGTTCATGCTGGTGGCATCTTCTCCACCAGCTCAAAGCCCTGGCAAGGGCCATTTCTTTGTGCTGATTGCCGTAACAAGAAGGACGCGATGGAAGGAAAACGTCCTAGTGGAGTTAAAGTAGCGTAGCTCCTATATTGTTTCACCCCATTCTTTACCCCCCTAATTCAATTTTTTGAAATTTCATTTATCATAGGCCAGGGAATTGTTTGAATCTTACTACGATGTTGCATCCAATGTATATGTAATATCCGCAAATAATGTAAAATGAGTTTTAGCATTCAAGTAATAGAAGGTTTAAGGAGCAACTACATATATGTTTGGGGTGTATCTGGAAATCTACAGATGCTGAAGGCCTCAGTTACTTGGGCCGCTTTCTAACACTTTATTTCATTGGTCCTAGTGCTGTGCTTGGGGCTTCACAGATAAGAAATTCATTGCTGAATTTATAGTCTTTATCCCTATGTACATAATTTTCTTTCTTTTGTATTGAAGTAGTCTTTTTCAATAAAATTACTTCTACCTATTAAAAAAAAAGCCCTTTATCCAGTGTTGCTTCCAACTAGGGCTGTCAAATGGGTGGGTTTTGGTGGATATTAAATAGGTTGAGTTTTCAAAACCCAATAACTCATTTAAGCCTATTTAATAAAGTAGATATTACCTAAATCCAATCCAACCTAATTATCTAAGCTAAAACCCAACCCACCATTTACCTATTTATTTTATGTATATATATAATTAAAATGTCCTAAAACCTCTAAAATGACCAAAATACTCCTAAAACCTTAAAATTTACCAAAATACCCTTAAAGCCTATACTTTTTTTTTTTGCTTGGTTTGGGCTTTTATTGATGCCCAATAAGCAATCCAATTAAAACCTAATTAAACTCAACTTAATTGGATCTAATTGGGTTAGTATCTATTTGTACATTTATTAAATAAGTGGGTTTGGTTGCGCAATTAGTGAGTGGGTTTGGACTTTTTTTGCCACCCCTAGACTCCCAACTATGTGGATCCTCTTAGGACAAATAATCCAAAATTCTACCTTGAAGTGTTGGTCCCAACTATGTGGATCGTCTTAGGACAAATAATCCAAAATTCTACCTTGAAATCTTGTGTTGTGGTGCTTTACAAAGGATCCACATTCTACCTTGTGAGTCCTGTGACTCCTTCTAAATCAAAAGTTATGCTCCATTTAAAATAGTCGTAAAATCAGGGATGTTGGAAAACCCATTTGGTATTCTAGCACTCCAAATGCTCCATAAACTATAGAATGATTATGTTAATGTTTAGGTCTTACATGTCATGCATTCAGAGGTGAAACCATGTATTTATTCGTTACAAATAATATATATTATATATATATATATTATATATATATATATATATATAATAAAGTTCCAGATATGAAAAACAAAGATAAACTAGATTTTCTTTGTCCTTGAGAGTTTTCCACACATCGCGCGGGTTTGCGACTAGTTTTATTTAAAAAATTTGCTATTTGTAAGTGATAAATCAGGGGTTTAAGCTAGTTATTGACAATTCCTTGATTACTTTTATACCATTTATAATTATTCTTTTTATTATTAAGATAGTTACATTATCCAACAGGATAAATATAATTAGTTTAATAATTCAAGAAACTAGATATTATCGTCTTGGAATTTAATTGTACCTGCATGTCTATCATTATGTTCAACATGGACCAATAGGAATTAATCTTTTAATCACATTTTAATTAATTTTTTTAAAGGGCCAATCAAAATTAATTAAGATATTCCTATGAATGTATACTTATGGTAAGACTCTTAACCATTAAGAATTGATCTTTCATATTACCTTACACAAAACACTATTTTGGATTTAGAGACAGGCACGATTTTGCCTTTGATTCAATAATGACCAATCTTTTTTGTTTTTGTTTCTTTGTTCTCTTTTTCGAAACCAATCTTCTTTGTGTATATACGAGAACTGGAGAGCGGATACATCAAGACATGTTTTCTTTTTTACTTAATCCAACGGCAAAGATTTCAAATCAAATTTTTGAGTGTTCAGAGGTTTTAAAGAGTCTTGAGTCAAGTCTTTCTACTGCGAGTGAATGGGGAAAGTGAGTAGGAAACTCTCCTCAGTGGACTTTCTAGCCGTGTTATGAAGGGATAATTTCCCCATGCAGTATATGTTTCACATGCACCCCCACCCCACCTTGCTCTAATTATTGCCTGTCTTCACAAGTCTTCCTTATCCAATTTCCAAGTCAACTACTGTGTTAACCAGAGAAACTACTTGTTATATAGTGAAGAAAGAAGAAAAGAAGCTACAAAAGCATGTGGTTTTAATTTAGAATTAGAGATTCTTCGTGGTGATTTTTGTTTTTTTGCTTGTGATTGGGAATCTTAGGATGGCTTCTGTCTCTCTATTTGTTTTCTTTTTTATTGCACACCTTGTGTCGCTTCACTCGGCTGAAGACGAAGGGATATACCCCCCAAACTGTCCACCCTTTGTTTGTGGAAAACTCGGCAAGATTGGTTTTCCATTCGCCAATCACACAAGCCCAGAATGCGGTTTGTGCATCTTATATGATTGCGGAGAAGGAGATCCAACTAACAAGACAACCCCGAAGATCCAACTGGAGAGGAATGGAACAAAACTGTACGAAGTTGAAAGCATCTCTCAGGCTGATACCATAAAAATCAAGGACCAACAATTGCAGCTGGTGTTGGATTCCAGAAATTGCGAATCCTTAAACAATCTCACTCTTCCCAGCTCTCCATTTATCTTTTTTCAAATCACACCCAATCGGACCATGTTCAAATGCAACCGCACTATTCCTCTCCCTAAAGATTTTTATGGTACAAATTGCAGTAACAGTAACATCTATTATAGTCGTGATAATTTTACAATGTCTCCACCTCAATGTCCAATCATTCAGCTGCCATTTGACCTGGAAAAGCAAAGCAATGAACTGTATGGATTTTTATCTTCTGACATGTTTCTTCAAGTGCGAGTCTCTATTGATTGTCGCAAGTGCTTTGTTAGAGGAGGTCAATGTAAGACTGGCAATAACGGAAAATATTATTGTACGAAAGGTATAGGCATAGGAATAATTCAAAAATATTTGGATATGCATTACATACATTTATGAAAAGCCATATAAATTTATTTATTTTTAGATTGTAGTTATTTCTAGTACATGTGCTGCTATTTCTGCTCCATGCCTATAATGAAGCAGCTTTAGCTTATTCAAATTAGTTTCAAATTTAGGTTATGAGACAGAAATAATTGCAATCAAACTTATATAAGATACATATGAGCTGGTTTTCACAGTGCATTGTGTAATTCTGTCAAGATTTCAAAGCATGTGTCACTGTTTAACTAACACCATTTTTTATGTATCTTCTTGCAGAGGAGAAGAAGTTACCAGTGAAAGCATTAGGTAAGATGCCTTGATCATATTTCTTATTGAAATTGATATTCACAGGTGTATGGAAATCAAATTATTCCACCTGGAAGTGATGTTTTTTTTGTTTTTCATCACATCTAACTTGCCAATTAGAAGCCATCATTCTTTTCCCCTTCACTTATAAGCTGGTTTTCACAGTGCATTGTGTAATTCTGTCAAGATTTCAAAGCATGTGTCACTGTTTAACTAACACCATTTTTTATGTATCTTCTTGCAGAGAAGAAGAAGTTACCAGTGATAGCATTAGGTAAGATGCCTTGATCACATTTCTTATTGAAATTGATATTCACAGGTGTATGGAAATCAAATTATTCCACCTGGAAGTGATGTTTTTTTGTTTTTCATCACATCTAACTTGCCAATTAGAAGCCATCGTTCTTTTCCCCTTCACTTATATCTAATGATCACAGCTTTATAGCATTAATTTCATGCTAAAGTTTCAAATTTCTGCTACCAGTTTGATAATGCCCCATTTTCTCCACTGCTACCAGTATCTTGGGTCTTCTTGGGTTTAACGATGCCTCCACCTCAATGTCCAATCATTCAGCTCCCATTTTACTGGGAAAATCAAAGAAATGACCTGTTTAGATTGTTATCTACTGACATTTCTCTTCAAGTGCGTGTATCTGAAGATTGTCGCAATTATTATGTTAGAGGCGGTCAATGTCAGACTGACTAACCGAAAATTTCTTTGTGCCTATGCAAAGAATGCAACGAAAGGAATTGGCCTAGGAATAATAATAAAAAAAAATTTGGATTTACACATGCATTTGCATTCATGAGAATATAATTTGTTTTACTTATTTAAATGTTGAGAATAAAGAGAGAGAAGAAGTCAGAGACTAAAACTAAGTAGAGTACCACTCTGTATTATAATCAATAACTAGAACATTACATAATGATAAGGGTGTCTTTATATAGTCTTTATAGGATAGCCAAACTCTATCCTATAAATAAAAGATTATTTAAAGTGTATTAAATAGGTCAACAAGTATGTGTGCTAGACAAGTAAAGTATAATTATCCTTATTTATACTGCACTCTCACCTCTAACTAATAATAAAAATAAAAAAATAAAATAAAATAAAATAGACTTGTGTGCTAAAGTAAAGTATAATGGACTTAAAGCCATTGGACTTACATATTATACTAACAAAAAAACTTATGTTGTAGTTGTTCCTAATAGATGTGCTGCTACTATTTCTGCTCCATGCCTTAATACTCTCCTCTACAGAAACAGCTTTACGTTACTCAAATTAGTGTCAAATTTAGGTTAGGAGACAGAAATAACTTTGTTGCAATCAATATATATATATATTGCAATCGATATTCACTAATTTTATATTTCATGCAATCATAAGTTTTCAGATTACTGCTATCAGCATTGGTCATCGCTCCATTTGCCCCATTTTTATCATTCAAAAGGATGCACCTGTATGTACAGAATCCATTAGAAACTTATAAAACTTGTTCTCAAAATTTCAACTGCAATGATGCATAATTTCTTCATTGACCTACCATAGATAATTTTTCACGGTTCATGATATTTCACCAAGGCTACCAGTCTGCGTGTCAACCAAAACTTAACTCCTTTATTATGCTTAAGGTACCCGATGACAAGTCATTCTTACATTTTGCTTCATTGTTAGTCTGGTGTCAGCACAAGGAAATGCAAATTTTAAAAGGTTCAAAGAGATTCTCAATAATTTAAGTTACTCTGTTTTATGCACCACATAACTTTGTGATTTCTCTTCTTTGATTACAGCCACTTTATTTGCTGGAATTGGAGTTCTGGCGGTTATAATCGTCTACCTCTGGGGAAAGCTCTCATCTATTAAAATTAATTATTTTTGGAAGAAGGAAACTCTAACCTATCAGAGTGTCGAGGCCTTTCTAAGGAACCATGGACCTCTTGCTATTAGAAGATACAGTTATTCAGACATAAAGAAAATGACCAACTCCTTCAAAGATAAATTAGGCCAAGGGGGCTATGGTGGTGTATACAAGGGGAAGTTACAAGATGGCTGTTTTGTGGCAGTGAAGGTTTTGAAAGAATCAAAAGGTAATGGAGAGGAATTCCTTAATGAGGTTGCAAGCATTAGTAGGACCTCCCATGTTAACATTGTCACTCTTATGGGCTTTTGCTTTGAAAGTTCTAAAAGAGCTCTCATCTATGAGTTTATGCCAAATGGATCTCTTGAAAAGTTCATATATAAAGTAAATTCCTCAAATCCTGATCGTCAATTGGGGTGGGAAACATTATACAAGATTGCAGTTGGCATTGCTCGAGGATTAGAGTACTTACATAGAGGTTGCAACACACGAATCTTGCATTTTGACATAAAGCCTCACAACATTCTTTTGGATGAAAACTTTTGCCCAAAGATTTCTGATTTTGGCCTTGCAAAAATATGCACTAGAGAAGAGAGTATCATATCAATGTTAGGAGCAAGAGGGACAGCAGGATATATAGCTCCAGAACTATTTTGTAGAAATTTTGGAGGGGTGTCTCACAAGTCAGATGTCTATAGCTATGGAATGATGGTTTTAGAAATGGTTGGGGGACGAAAGAATATTGATGCCAGCATTGATCATACCAGTGAAATATATTTTCCACACTGGATTTACAAGCGTCTTGAACTAGATGAAGGACTAGGACTGCATGGCCTCATCAACAAAGAGGATGAAGAGACTACAAGGAAGATGATAATAGTGAGTTTGTGGTGCATACAAACTAATCCCTCAAACCGGCCATCAATGGGTAAAGTGGTGGATATGTTGGTAGGAAACCTCGATTCCTTGCAAACCCCTCCCAAGCCTTTCTTGTCTTCCCCACCCAGAACACCAGTGGATTCTTCAACCGCAATAGTGTCACTATGATATGCCTCTGTTGTTGTCCTAATTCCTAAAGTGCATATCTTCTTTTAAAGGAAACGTAAAGTTTATGTTGTTAATTGTAATGAAAATCTTTGTGAACTATATTGATTTTGGAGCTTAGTAGATGAAGATCCTTTCTTGATGGCCTAAAATATGAAAATCCGGCATAAGAATTTGTAATGCTGCAAGTCCAGTTGTCGTCATTTGTGTCTTAACAATATAATACTCATACTTAAATTAGAGTGTACTATGAATTGAAAGTAAAAATTCTTAAAAGAAAACAGTTTATTAACTAGAATCTTGACAACACAAACAACACGTTGTATTATAGGCAAATCCTAAATGTTTTATATACTACTATGTGATCAATAAGAATGCACAGAAAATACAAGTATACTACAAAGCAAAGCAACCTCTCTTTTTTTTTTGGGCCAAACGAAGAGATGAAAAATTCTACCAATAGTTTTAAATTAGCAATCGGGCACTTAGATATCCTTTGTTAGAATTCAAGTTAAGAGAGAGAGAGAGAGAATCGTGGTAGTGATTAACAACCTTCTTTAGTGTCTCACACTTTTCCCAATGCCGTTCTTCTTTTGCTCCCATATTCACTCGTGCTTTGATAAATTACCGATTGTCCCAAAAAGTTTAAGATTTTTTTGATAATCGGTAATTTATCATGGTATCAGATGTGGTGGTCTTGAGTTCGAACCCTGTTTCCACTTTAAGGACCCGTTTGGCCCCGCAATATTGCGGGACAAACGAGCGTTTTTCAATTCGCCTCACGATTTCAAAGCATTTGGGTAAGCGTTATTTAAAAAATTGCGATCTTAAAAACACAGAATTTGACGTTTTGAAACCGTAGGCCTGAGGTGCTTTTTCCAAATCGCACAATTTTAACCCAAAATCACATTCTGCATCACAGTTTTTTTACTTTCATAATACCTGAATTACCCTTAAAATTTTGCTTATCTATCTCCTCTGTTCTCTTCGTGCCACTGCTCCTTCGTTGTGCATCCTTGTTGTTATTTACTACTTTGTGACTTGTAGAGGATGGTTGTGGTGATGGATGCGTTGAAGATAAGAAAGAAGAAGAGGGGGGTTGGGTTGTTGCGGCATTTCTTAGATCTGGGTTGATAATACTAGGAATCTCATAGATGCTTGATAATTGAATTTGAGTTTGATAATTTTTTTGGAAATTTCGTTGGCACATAGAGAACTAGCTTTTTGTCTACAGGCGCATGGAGGAATGGTTGTCTACAAGCGCATGGAGGAGTGGGAGAAGTTTCTGTTTAATGAAAATAGGAAAGGAAAACATATTCAAGGAGAAGGTTCTGGATGATAAGAATGAAAGTAAGAAAAAGAAGAAAGGTAAAGTGAGGTGGGGGAGTGGGGAAGGTTCTGGATGATGGGACCGAATAGAAAAGAAAAAGTCAAGTGGTGAGGAGTGGTGCACGTGTGGTAGTGTAGTGGAGGTAAGAGAAATTAAATATATATATATATATATATATATATATAATATATATATATATATATAATATATATATATATATATATATATGCAAGTAGACTTTCTTTCTTTTTTGATAATTGGCAATATTATTAAAGAAGAGAAACTAAGGAAGCAGGGGGGGAGAACCCAAACCCTGGTCCCTGTTACAAACCTCACCAACACATTGACGACCATTTAACAAATCAAAAGATCCCCACACACTTAGGACTATTTTCTTATCTATTGGTTGGAATTTTTAGGGTTTAACGTATTAATTCATATGAATATTATTTTTTGATGAAACATATGGTTATTATTGGTTGTGAGCATTTTTAATGCATTTTTTTAATTTATTTAATGTATTGATGTGTATGACTTTATAACTCACTTCATTATAATTTTATTGTAACACTTTGAAATTTTGACTGCATTTTTTTTAATAAAAAAATGGTAAGATTGTCACGACCCAAATCCGTAATATGATTCAGAATCGGACCGGCATGCTAATACCAAGCCTGTACCTGATATTAACACAAACCAACTAAAAGGAGTATAAATTTTTTTTCTTCTTTTCTCTCTTCTCTCTTCCTGATTCTTTAACTTCTTCTTGGGTTGGGAAACTCTCAATACTATAAACATACTCCTTTACAAACAAATGAGTATACAAGTCCACCTAAAGGAAGTGATAGTAGTCAGAGCATCTATAACTGTTTATACAAAATACATCAGTATGTGAACATAATAACTCTAATACAGCGGAAGACTATCTAAACATATACATCATTTCTGCTTTATATACATAAAGACTCAAAACGTCTAAGACTAGTTCTAGATACCACAAAATTGCTCCTCCATGCTGAGACTCTTGGCTGCACCATAGGATGTTCCTGTAATCTGAGCAACCCACTTTGCTCAGGAAGGGAATTGTGACATGAAGATTTAACAGTATGCATGAATGCATGATAAACAGAATAATCTTTGTGGATATGACTTGCGTATAAACAGTTCATGCTAAAATGATTTCATGAGTTTCTTGCACATATATGTTTCATACTGATGAACATAATATCTGATAACTTGTAAGGCATAATATATTTATTGAAATCTAAACATATAGCATGATTCTTTTATATGTAAACTAAACATGTTCCCTTAAACTGTTCTGAAGAGAAAACTTATCTCATACTCTTGCATAATATAGCAAAAACTATATGGAACATGTAACTGTACTTTATCTTTAAGACTATGCCCCTCGTGACCTTACTGGTGCCATGTCTACAGGGTATGAAACCCCTCGTGGCCTTCTTGCCAGTCTACAAAGATCCGAAGATCCCCTCGTGGCCTGGGTTGCCATATCTTCAGGGAATACAACCCCTCGTGGCCTTACTTGTTGCCGGTCTACAGGGAATAAAACCCCTCGAGGCCTTCTTGCCATGTCTTTAGGGCATACGATCCCCTCGTGGCCTTGGGTTGTCAGTCTACAGGGCATCACACTCAAAACTGTTTTTGGTGTTCTTAAAACATATCATGCTTGTTTATTTTTCAATCTCTCTCTTGCCTTACTAAGCCAAAATCATAGCATATCCACAACTTGTTTCTAAAATCTGTCTTAACTGTACTAACTCAAAACAGTTTCTAAATCAATGCACATTTTCTCTATAAACAAATATCAAACTGAGTTTACTGAAAACATCGATAAAACATATATAAATATATTCTTAAAACAGGGACTATTAAATTTTCATGGCACATTCTCTTACCTCAGTCCAGCAGCAGCACAGTAGTCTCAAAGCTTGCAGTAGAGTTCTCTACTTTCCTTGTTCAGTTCCTAGACCAAAGGATATTAAAATCCAATGATTAGCAGACATTCTAACTCACAAAAGCACTCATGGCTTCCCTTAACTATCAATTCTATAGGTTTTCTAATCCTTCTCACATCCTTACCCTATTTAGGTTCCTAGGAGTCTCTATATCGCAACCCAAAGGCAACCAAACAAGCAAACGAAGCAATAGTGGCAAAACATCAAAACTAGTTCTATTTACTGCCTAAAACAGAAACCGTATTGCAGGACTCAAAATATTTCTTTTCTATACTAGATGGTATAATTAGGACATATAAAAATTCACCCATTTAGTAAACACATTATTTATCATGTATACCAAATTTCAGCTCAATTCACTTGTCCAATTGCAAGAATAAATTCTTCAAAAATCCATGATTATACAAGTTGCTGCAACATATCCCCTGCTATACAGCCCACTTCTAAGCCTTATATGACCAACCAAAAGGTGTCATAAACTCATGAAACTTTATTGGAGAATAACTATATATGTGTAGCATGTGCCCCTAAATTTTCAGCCCAATTTGAGCTTTATACAAAATTATAAAATTCAACCAAGACAGAAAACTCAAATCTGTCAGCACAGTTTTTAAAGTGATTTTAAATCTGTACCTGCAATTCATTATTTACTAAAATCACATGAGGCTAATTCCATCAAGAACATATACATTCTAGGATTCCAAAAACCTACTCCAATCACTTAAATTCCAAATATTGGATTTATTAAGTAATTTCAAACCGACAAACACAGAATCTGTCAAATTGACAGATTTGTACAGTTTTCTTGTAAAATAACAAATAATTATCAAAACTCAATATTTTTCTATGAAATTTCATATACATAAACTAGACATATGATAGATTACCCTAGAGAAAACCGTTTCCTCATATCTATTTTCAAAAATAACAGAATTTCCACGAAATTTTACTGTTCACGCAGACTTGACAGAGCAGTAAATTTCCAGCAACTACCACTTCAAATCCCACATGCATGTCCATAAAAATTCATTTTCCCTAACCCAAAATCCTATTTCTACAAACCCATAACCTCAAAGTGTAGAAATCATGAAGATCAACCAACAATTTTAACTATAACCATTTCAAAACATACATGAAAAGCTAAGATTTCACCTAATCTATCACATGCATGAAATTTCAGTTGAAACCCCCAATTAAACTCCATGGAACCCTAGAGAATTTGAGGAATTTACCTTCTAAGGTTTGGGAATATAAGCCCTAACAAGAGCTTATCCTTTTCTTGATGGAGGGAAGCTTGAAGGAGAGCAACTATGGAGGTTTTTCCTCCAAGGAATTTCGGCCAGCAGAAGGAGAGTTTCTCTCTCTTTCTTTCCCTTTCTTTCTTCTTGAAAATAATGAAATCAAATGAGGAGAAATGTATGGCCGGTCAATATAAGAGAGGGGATGTGTTATTAGTGCTTGCCATGTGTCCTTATGCAATAAGAGGGTGAGTGTAAAGCTTTTCCAAATGGTTAGTTTCTATTGGACTTCAAAACTAGGTATGAAATGACCATTTTGCCCCTCTTGTAATCTATTAACTACCTTAATGCCTTATTATAGTTTGGTTGTAATTAAACTATATCCATTTTCATTACTAATGTGTACATAATAATGTAGTGTAGTGATAATCCAAATTAAATTTACTTACCACATAAAATTTATTAAACTTATAATCCTCTATTAGTTTCAAACCAATATAATTAATTAAACCATTAAGTGGTGTGGGGCATCACAAAGATAACCTTAACGGTATAATTAAGATCTTTTTGGTCATTTGTATCAGAAACAACAATTTTAAACTAAAATTATCCAAACGCTCAATTAACAAAAACCGCACTTTTTTCACAATTCTACCAAACAGTTAAATGTGATTTTCAAAATTGTGATTCGAAAACGCTCCTTTTAAAATTGCTATTTTTAAAAACACTCTTTTTCAAATAGCTCTCCCAAACGGACCCTAACTCTCATTTAAAAAAGTTAAAAATCTCAAGTATTGGACGTAAGCATCAAGTTAATTGACCAATTGATCGACTGAGCAAAGCGCTGACTAAGCCAACATTCCCTAGAGGCGCCCCTTCAGCCCTCTTGATTTGAGTAAAAGCCCTTTGCACATGAGGATCAAGTTAATTGACCACTGGACCGACTGAGCCTTCACCCTTGTCTTATGCCTTTTCGACTACAAGCAGGGGACAAATCCCTTCCTAGCCTTCAGAGCATTCCAAGTGCTCGGCTTACCAACAAAAGGAATCGTAGTAAACCACACGATACATTAGTCCTTGAGCAACGTCTTGCAACAATTTTCCCTTCCCTATGCCTCAGTTGGATTATCTAAGAAGCCAACAGTCACACCTACATTTATTGTTCCCATCCATTATAACCCACTTCGCATTTAATGCAGATCTACCTTTCCAATTGCCACTTCAGTCTCAAGGGACACACGTCCATCCATTGAGTCGACTAATAGGATGAGTAGGTGTCAAAACCTCCTCCTTTTGTCACCTCAGCCTTTTTTAGGGGAAAGTCTGCAATGGACTTTCCTTGTAAATACCCCATTTCAAATTTTCAATGAGGAAGGGGGGATCCAATTGAAGAAAATGAGGGAAAAACATCAATAGTTTGGCAAACAAGAAAGAAAGAGTATTGTTTAAAAAAAAAAAAAAAATGTTTTCACTTATTTAAGACCCATCTAGTTCAGACCGGAACTCTTATAATGGTTTTTCTCATAAGAAATTAATTGTATATTTTTGGCTTAAATGTATTTTTGTCTCCTGAGAGTGCTATTGGTTACTGAAATTTGAAATAAGTGCTATTGGTCAGTTTCAAACTGAGTGTTATAAGTCCTTTCATCTAACTCCGTTAGTTTATTTAGCTACGTGGTTAACGGAATAATAATGTGACATAATTTAAATTTTGTAGCAAATTTTTTTTTTTTTAAATTTAAAATTACACATCAGATTCATATCCATTTAACTAACCCGATCCATCAAAATAACTCATTCAACCAACTCATCTGTATTATCAACAAGAAAACAAAACAAATAAAAATAAAATAAAAAATCCCCAAATCAAGAACCCTCCCAGCCCCTACGCCCTATAGATGTTCATCATAACATATATACAAACTCTGAGATCTGGCGTCGGTGAGGTGGTCTGCCATTCCTTAACTCAGAGATCTGGCGATGTTGAGACAGCAATCACCACTATAAGTCTTGTCCTCAATCATGACTTTGTTAAATAAACCCTACCATAATAACTCTATAATTCTTATCATGACTTGATTCACCGAGAGTGGTTACTAAGATTTTTTAAAGAAACCATACTATAATAACTCTATAATTCTATAATTCTTATCATGACTTGATGCGATCTACTTTCCTATAGGTCTTTCCCAGTAGAGTTTTTCTAGTGTGTCCTTAAAATATCTTCGTTGGATCCTTCATTGATTTACTATTAGATTTTCTTTGCGTGTGATGGTGGATTTAGTGAAGTTATGAGATAAGTTTGTTCTAGATTTTATTGAGAATTCCTAGGATGTGCGAGTATTTCCTTTTAGCCTACATACCAATATTTGATACCGTACTCATATCTGATACGTACTCAATACCTTAGTTTATCTTAACTCTTAGTTTGTATTTGAAACAACATTTTATGGGTGTTATCGGTCATGTACTTATTTGCTATTTATTATTGCCTTTAAATTAATTTTAGATATGTTTTCAATTTTTTTTTATTGTTGTTACTTAATTTTAAAACTTTAAAATAAACATAATTTATGTTTAAAATTATTCAAAATATATCTAAAATATATAAATTAATTAATTAACTACCGTATTGCATGTATCGTACCACAGGTTTTTAAAAAAATGTTTTATCTCGTACCCATATCCGTATTATATCCGATACTGTACCCGTATCCATGCAACCTAGGAGAATTATATCCTTCGTTCAAGGGGCAATTTAATCAGGAGGCGGTGAGGCGAACTTTCATGAGTATTTGGAAAACTAATAATGGAATGCGAATTCGGGATGCTCCGAATGGGATGATTCTCTGGCTTCAAAGGATAGGGAATAGTGGTGGTAATGGTTGGTACTGGATGACCTTGATCTCCAGGGCTCGTTCGAGTCACTCACTGGTTTGACTCAGCTCCGAGTTCTCAGCCTCAAGAGAAACCGTCTCTCTGGCACCATTCCCGACCTCTCCAACCTCACGGCACTCAAGCTACTGTTCCTCTCACACAACGACTTCTCCGGCGGGTTCCCTCCGTCCGTTCCGTCTCGATCTGCCGTACAACAACTTTTCCGGTGAGGTTCCGGTTGCGGTCAACGGGTTGACTCACCTTCTGACTCTCCGGCTCGAGGAGAACCGGTTTACCGGTTCCATTTCCGGTTTGAACCTCCAGAATCTCCAGGACTTCAATGTCTCCGGTAACCACTTCTCCGGTGAAATACCGAAATCTTTATCGGGTTTTCCCGAGTCCGCTTTTGCGCAGAACCAAGCTCTCTGCGGGTCACCCGTGAAGGAAACTTGCAAGAACTCGTTTAGCGATCCGACCTGGCCCGCATCTGAAAACGGAGCCATTGCCTCACCGTTAATACCAGGTACTCCTAACCCAACCACCACAGTAGCATCCTGCTAATAAACTATTTTTCAGGAAGAGGACCCGCGATTCTGCTAATAAACTATCAAAGAAGCTATCAGCTGTAGGTATAGTGGAAGAATTTTTTGAAGAAGGCTCAGCAATGCTTGCTGAAAGGTTAGTAAACCTAGTTTGCATAATTTGATTTTTGAATGGTCTGAGAAGCTTACAACTTTCTATTTCCTTTTGATCTCCTTATAGTAGAACTCCATCTATTGTTGCCTCTTTCTTGTAAAAATATGCTCTATTAAATAGATAGCTAATTATGGTTTAATGTTCTGAGTGAAAAAGAGAAGAAAAAAAAAAAAAAATTATGTGCAACTGTATTTTAGCATAATGGAAAGGTGAAGGAGGGAAAATAACGGGAAGGGGAAGGACAGAGGTTTTATTTTATTCTCTTCTCATATAAAAGTCATACATTAATAGAAGTCCTTGATGATTAAATAAGTACATTAGTGACCTTATCAACAATGCACTTGGAGTGCATGTGGACAATGCTCTACTTGGTAAGATTGATGTGGACTCAACTTCTGATTGCTTCTTTAGTGTGGAGATATCTGTCAATTTTTGTTTTTTCCTCGTGCAAAGAGTAGAAATGAGGTTTTGTGGTTAAGCAGATGTCAGTTTTAATAGGTTTGTGTGATAACCCATGCTTATTGCTGTCCTTTTGTTGCCATAAGGGTTTTGTAAAAACTTCAATTCAATTCTCTGTGTGCTAGAGTTAACCTTTCTGCTTCTGTGCTGAATTTCGTTATTGAAATTCTTTGTACTTATTTCGCAAAATTTAAAAGTGAAAGCTAGCTTAGCTGCTACAAAATCCTAGAGTTGGGTTCCACCTTCTTTGTACTCATCGTATGTAATGATATTATTTTAGCAGTTGGAAAAAAAGTCATCTGGTTCCAAAGTTTGGGATGGTCATTGTTGTGAACCATTCAAGTTTCTTTTCAACATAGATTCGACCATCAGGAATGGTCTGGACTCTGGCCTAAATACTAATCCTATTTGGTCCTAGGCTACAAGTATGATAAGCGACATAGTTAAGTTGTGTCTGAGGTTGATGTCATACTGTACCTACTTGCACTGGGATTGCGCCACGCCCTGAATTTGAATCTTCAGTTTGCAATTGAGAGGAAAAAAATATCTTAAAAAATTTTCATACTTTAGAGTGATGCTGAAGTACTGACATAGTGATGTTGGGCAAAATTTCATACTTAGATTCGACCATTCATGTTAATTTTTTTATATTTTTGTATAATTTTCGGATTTTTAGGTATATATATTTTATTTCCTTATTTTTAATTGTTTTTAGGGTTTTCTTAAGTCAAAATAAGATCCTTATATGGTATTGGAGTATATTTTGGAATATTTTTAGTAGGAAAATAGGTTTTCTAAAGCCTATCAATAGACCTGCAAAAATTTCATATAAGAACTCACATTTTCAAAAAAATTGAGACTTTTCTTATTTTCTGATAGATTCCAGAGTTTTTTGGCTTATGGATTTAAGGAACCCCTTATAGATTTAAGGATTTCTGTCTAGTAAGTACGAGATCTGGCCATTTCACATGCATCACATAGGTAATAGTTTTGACATTGTAAGAGTGCACATAGTACTTTTTTAGGTGGAAATGTGAGATGAGTTTGAGTACCAAATGAGAATATTTTTGCACAGTAATAATTAGTGAAAAGTTAAAACTTGCATGGTCTTCTATCGCCTCTCAAAAGGAGCTTTTACCTTGGACTTGTTGATTTTTGGAAACTTCTAATTTGGTTTGTCTGCTGGAAATAGTAGATAGCACTGTTTCATCTTGTTACACTGCATTTTTATGTTCCATGCCTGATGTAGCTTACATTGTCATCTCAGAATATGTTGCATTATGGGGATCTGATGTTATTTTGTGTTACCTTGTAATATATTAGATTGGCTTTTCAGTTGGGTGCTTTATACTCACTCATAGTTCAATCTCTTATCAATATTTTTTGGGGGGACTAAAATTTCTTAACATTTGAATTCTGATCTCACGAGAACCTTTTGCTCTTTTTGTTTTTTTTTGTTACATTATAAATTATGATCATGTCTTGCAGGCTGGGAAATGATGAGTGTACTGGCCAATCGACATCTGGCCTTTTCATCTGTGCTGTTTGCCAAGTTGACCTTGCTCCAAGTGAGGGCATCTCTGTTCATGCTGGTGGCATCTTCTCCACCAGCTCAAAGCCCTGGCAAGGGCCATTTCTTTGTGCTGATTGCCGTAACAAGAAGGACGCGATGGAAGGAAAACGTCCTAGTGGAGTTAAAGTAGCGTAGCTCCTATATTGTTTCACCCCATTCTTTACCCCCCTAATTCAATTTTTTGAAATCTCATTTATCATAGGCCAGGGAATTGTTTGAATCTTACTACGATGTTGCATCCAATGTACATGTAATATCCGCAAATAATGTAAAATGAGTTTTAGCATTCAAGTAATAGAAGGTTTAAGGAGCAACTACATTATATGTTTGGGGTGTATCTGGAAATCTACAGATGCTGAAGGCCTCAGTTACTTGGGCCGCTTTCTAACACTTTATTTCATTGGTCCTAGTGCTGTGCTTGGGGCTTCACAGATAAGAAATTCATTGCTGAATTTATAGTCTTTATCCCTATGTACATAATATTGCTTTCTTTTGTATCTTTAGGCTCCTTTGTATTGAAGTAGTCTTTTTCAATAAAATTACTTTTACCTATTAAAAAAAAGCCCTTTATCCAGTGTTGCTCCCAACTATGTGGATCATCTTAGGACAAATAATCCAAAATCCTACCTTGAAATCTTGTGGTCTAAAACAGTGCTTTGTGTTAGATTACCTTACAAAGCAGGATTATGTCTAGTCCCAACTATGTGGATCGTCTTAGGTCATTATTTTTAATTACCTTACACAAAGCACTGTTTTAGATTTAGAAAGAGGTACTATTTTGTCTTTAATTCAAAAATAATGATCTTATAAAAAAAAATTCAAAAATAATGACCTCATATGATATCTACACGTTAGAATTTATTATGCCCGAATCCATTTTGGAATCCAAAGTTCCAAACGCAACCCAACGTTTCTACTCTTTGAGTCTTTTCCACACAAGAGTCCAGACAAGACTTTTCTTTTGTTTGCCAATTAAAGTTCCAATCTTTTTTGTTTTCTCTTTTTTGAAACCAATCTTCTTTGTGTATATCGAAGAACTGGAGAGCAGAGACATCAGACATGTTTTCTTTTTTACTTAAACCGACGGCAAAGATTTCATATCAAATTTTGGAGTGTTCAGAGGTTTTAAAGAGTCTTGAGTCAAGTCTTTCTACTGCGAGTGAAAGAGGAAAGTGAGTAGGAAACTCTCCTCAGTGGATTTCTAGCCGTGTTATGAAGGGATAATTTCCCCATGCAGTATATGTTTCACATGCACCCCCACCCCACCTTGCTCTAATTATTGCCTGTCTTTACAAGTCTTCCTTATCCAATTTCCAAGTCAACTACTGTGTTAACCAGAGAAACTACTTGTTATATAGTGAAGAAAGAAGAAAAGAAGCTACAAAAGCATGTGGTTTTAATTTAGAATAAGAGATTCTTCGTGGTGATTTTTGTTTTTTTGCTTGTGATTGGGAATCTTGGTATGAAGGAATTCCCAATGCATGGACCATGTTTCAGTCTTTCAGATGGGGTACCCCACCTTGCTCTACTTTCACTGTTTTTTTCTTCTCTTTCTTGGTTTACCTCGTTATCAAGAGTGGACGATTCAAACTAGCCACAAAGATTTCCACAACAGAATTTTGAGTGTTCAGATGGGTTTTGAAGAGTAAAAAATGTTGAAGTCTTTCTAGTGCGGCTCAATGGGGAAGATGAGTAGGAAACTCCACTCAGTAAAGTCCTTGGGTTTGGTACAGGAATTCCCATGCGTGGACCATGTTTCAGAAGAGTATTCCACCACCTTATAAACAACTTATAAAAGAAGTTGTTCAAACATGTTTTTCTTTTATTTCAGAGTGATAGATTCTTAGTTGTGATTTTTGTTTTTGCTGATGAATTGGGAGTTTTGCAATGGCTCTTGTCTCTCTCTTTGTTTTCTTTCTTCTCTCAAACCTTATGCTGCTTCACTCCGCTGAAGAAGGAAAAAAAGTCCTCCAAAAATGTCAGCCCTTTCATTGTGGAAATTTCAGCAGCATCCACTTCCCATTCACCAACACCACACTGACACCTTCAGAATGTGGTCTTAGCAGAGTAAATTGTTCTGAAGGAAAGCCGATGATCCAAATAGGATATGAATGGGATAAATTATCAAGATCATATGAAGTTATAAGCTTCCATCAGTCTGACACCACCTCCATACGTATCAAGGATCAAGCACTTGAAGAGAAGTTGTCCTCCCATAACTGCGAAGCCTTAACCAATTTGAGTTTTCCTGACTATAAATATCTCTCTTTTAAACTCATCACACCCAATCTGACCATTTTTAAATGCAACCACAATCTCAATATTACTTCCCCTATATTTTTTAAAAATATGAGCTGCAATGACAATAATTTCTACTATAGTCATTCAAACAACAGCTCTCCAAGTTTTAATTCTGAGTGTTCAATTATTCAGCTCCCAGTAAAAGAGCTTCTAGATTATGATAACCTGTTTACATTCTTAACTGCTGAGTTCGACCTTGAAGTGCATGTGTCTGATTCTTGTCTAAGTTGTCGTCGTAGAGGAGGTCAATGTTTCGACCTCGGATACTTTTATTGTTCCATTGCAGAGAAAGGTATAGACTATAGACATAGGAGTTATCCAAAAATACTGGGACCCACACAAACACACACATATTCATGAGAATGCATTTAAATTCCTTTGCAGTTTTACATTATAGCTGCTCCTAACATGTGTTGCTACTATTTCTATTCCATGTCATAATTCACTCCTCCACAGCAATAGCTTTAGGCTAATCTGGTTTAGTTTAAAATTTAGGTTATGAGAAATAGAAAACCTTTGTTGCAATGGAACTACATCAGTGGAGGGAAAATAATTCGTAAGTAGTTGAATCCGAACCAGAAAATTAAGAAATAACTAAGATTACGTCATTCCCAGCTCGGGCTTAACCAAACTGTGTTATGTGTTCGGACGTCCGAACAGAGGCAAAGATCTGCTCGGGTACGGAGTCTGTTCGGGAATAAGTAACTAAACTCCTAACTGAGTAATCCGGAATGAACTAGAATCGTTCTTAAAACCCCAGCATTAAATGCCTGAAATATCTGGTCAAAGGTGTGTTGAATACGTTTATGCTTTAAATTCATAATTAGCTGTAATGAGGAATGATGATCACCCATAAATGAACTGACATTGCCCACGTTCAGAAGGGTAATAATAGATCAGAGAGCCTAAATATCTCTGACTATTGATAAAATTAAGATTATTGGGAAGGGAAATTGATAAATATCATGGGAAATATCTCCGGTAAAGGGTTTGGTATAAATAGAAGGAGCTTCAACATGCAAAAGGTACGTGCTCTTATGCTCCAGAAAAATATCTCATCTGTTTTCATTTACCCTTTGATCACCTTCTTCCCGGAAACTGACTCAGGCATCGGAGAGCAAAAGGCCAACCCCCACTGGGTTGACCAAGAGTGCTAATCCATTTGTCTTTGCTGTTTGATTATTTTATGTTTCAGGTCCTAAGGAAACTTGTTCGGATTGAACCTCAAAGGTGCTCGGATTCAATTTCCTGGTCAGCTCTTTCATTCGTCTTAATTTGAGTTCTTACAATTGGCGCCGTCTGTGGGAAGAGCTTTCTTTAGAGTTGAAGTCCGGAAACTAGCGAGGTTCGCCAGAGATGTCTGGAGTACCATCAGCGTCGCGACGCCCACCTTCGGTGGTGGTGGAGGACGCGAGTTTATCCAGAGTTTCTTCTGGAACATCATATAGGCCTTCTCGCGACTCAGCGGAACTACAACGGACTGCTGGTGAAGTCGCGACAGGAAGAGCCTTAGCAACACCTGCCCCACCACAACAACCTGCCCCACCACAACAACCTGCCCCACCACAACAACCTGCCCCACCACAACAATCTGCCCCACCACTACACCCAGCTCCACCACAAAGCCTGGCCCCCTCACGCCATACCCACCCCAACCAAGTGTCGGCTGTTAGGCCAGACGAAGGAGCCACATCAAGAAGGCTCGTTCCAGAACAAACCAACAGAGGTGATGCTCGGCGCAGCCTTGCCTATTCCACTAAGTCATCACAGACTCAGAATAGCCAAGAACTCATTGCCGAGCTACGTAAAGAGATACAAACATTAAAACAAGAGGCGAGAGGACGAAAGGATAAAGGCCACCCCACAGCAAAAGAAAGGCCGACAAAAAGGACACACGCCTCGCAACGAAGAAGCCCAGAGCGCCCCACCCTGTCTCAAAAGTCACAACAATATGATCTCTCTGAAACCTCTAGCTCCCAGTCGGAATCGAGGTCACCAACACCACCGGCGGTTTCCCATAAACCGTCAAAACCAGGAAAGCCTTCACGTTCTCGCCCTCCCCTCTATGGAGAGAAGAGCTCGCCGGAAAAGAAACATCAGTCAAGAAAAACAGTTCGGCCGGGGAGACAGAATGCTGTCTGGAAGGCTTTTGATTTGATATCATCCTCTCCTTTCTCCAAAGAAATAGAGAAGGCCAAGATGCCCGAGAGATTCCCAGTCCCTCGTTTCGAGATATATAATGGTCGGACAGACCCTGTGACCCATATTGGCCATTACCAGCAGAGTATGGCCTTGTCTCGGAATAACGATCCCCTCATGTGTCGTCTCTTCCCGTCTAGCTTGGGAGAGGTCGCAATGAGATGGTTCAATCAGCTCGGAGTGCGGACAATCTACTCTTGGGATCAGTTAGCTGAGGCCTTCGTGGCTCGATTCATAACCAACAGTCGGAAGAGGAAGGAAATGGGCGCCCTCCTCACAATGAAGCTAGAAGCCAACGAGACGTTGAAGGACTATTCCACCAGGTTCTGGGAGACCTATAATGATATTGAGTCGTGTGGAGAAGAAGTGGCGATTACCACTTTTAAAATGGGTTTGCCTGCTGATTCAGGTTTACGCCAGTCTCTAGTCAAACATCCCCCTGCGAACTTGGGGAAGTTGATGTATAAGATAGATCAGTTCGTCCGGAATAGAGGAGGATGGTCGCAAACCCTCTATGGACCAAACTGTGGCTCAACCCAAGCCGGCCATAGCAAAACCTGCTGCTCGGTCTGGTAACACATCTAAAAACCTTTCTTCCCCAAGGAATTTTGTGGCTCCTACTTTTCGGGCCTTTGAAACCGTGTTCAAGCAACCTATCTACAAGGTCATGGAGAAGATCAAGAGGGAGCCTTTCTTTGTCTTGGCCTCCTAAAATGATCGGGAACCCGGCATTGAAGGACGGAAATCTGTATTGCTCATATCACAGGGAAAAAGGTCATATGACTGAAAATTGTCACCTGTTGAAGGTCCACCTGGAGAAGCTGGCGGCTGCAGGACATCTTGACCAGTATATCAATAGGGACTTGTCTAGCAAGAAAGAGGTGGTTCCGGATGCTCGGCAGCCTCAATCTTTGAACACCCCGTCGGCAGGGATCATTCATGTCATTCATAATCCTTCATGTTCGGCAGTTTCTTCACCATCTTGCAGGTTTAAGATGCAGAAAGCTGCTCACCTCAGGAGGTCCTTCTCCATACAAGATGCAGCTCATCCAGCCCCTGTATATTCGGTGCGCAGAGGAAATATGGAGCAGGCGATCTCCTTCTCGGACGATGATTTGAGGGATGTTCAACTGCCCCACAATGATCCTTTGGTAGTCACCCTGAGGATAGGAAACTATGATGTCCAAAGGGTGTTGATTGATCAGGGAAGTTTCGCAGAGGTGATGTATCAGGACCTTTATGGAAAGCTCGGTTTGGGAGAGGCAGAGTTAACTGATTTCACAACCCCCATATTCGGCTTCTCGGGAGAACCTGTTATTCCATTGGGAAAAATCATGCTGCCTGTCCTTGCAGGTCCGATTAATCTCCAGACGGAATTTATTGTGGTTCGAGCTTCATCTCCCTATAATGCCATAATGGGGCGTGATTGGCTGCATAGGATGAAGGCAGTCCCATCTACACTTCATCAAAAGCTGAGGTTTCCTACTGCCGATGGAGTCATGGAATTGAATGGGGACCAGGTTGCTGCGAAACAATGTGTTCTGGCTGCCACCAAGAAGAAGGTCGCAGAAGATGCACAACCTGCGGGGGGTTCATGACAATCACAGTCCCAGGAGCTAGAGGACGGAGAGGCTATAGTGACCGAACAGCCAGATAAGGTATTCTTTGATCCCTCTACTCCTGAAAAATTCTTTTTGGTAGGTTCGAATTTATCTCTAGTAGACAGAGAGTGTCTGTTGCAGGTCCTGATAGATAATCAGGACATTTTTGCCTGGTCGGTATATGATGCACCGGGAGTATCTCCGGACTTGGCATCTCATACACTGAATATCAAGCCCGAACATAGGCCGGTGGTTCAGAAACGGCGAAAGTTGGCTCCGGAAAGAGCCACGATAGTCTTGGAAGAAGTAGAGCGCCTTTTGGCATCTGGGGCGAATCCGGGAAGTACAATATCCGGCTTGGCTTTCAAATACGGTGGTAGTGAGGAAGAAGAACGGAAAGTGGAGAGTATGCATTGATTTTACTGACTTGAACAAAGCATGTCCTAAAGACCCTTTTCCCCTTCCTCGGATAGATCAATTAGTTGATTCGGCATCGAAGGCATGCTCGGTTAAGCTTCCTGGATGCCTTCCAGGGTTATCATCAGATTCCAATGAACCCTGCCGACCAGGAAAAGACAGCTTTTATCACACCCCGGGGAACATACTGCTATTGTGTGATGCCGTTCGGTCTGAAGAACGCAGGGGCAACCTATCAGCGAATGGTTACCAAAATGTTTGGGCCAATGTTAGGGAAGACTGTAGAGGTTTATATTGATGACATGCTCGTCAAAAGTCTCTAAGAAGAAAATCATATTGCTGATCTGCTGCAGGTTTTTGGTATCTTGAGAAGGGACAATCTGCGCCTCAATGCTTCCAAATGTACCTTCGGTGTTGGTTCTGGTAAGTTTTTGGGCCATATAGTGAGCAGGAGAGGGATAGAGGCTAATCCGGATCAGATTGCAGCCCTTATAAATCTGGCGGAACCCAGAAATGTTAAACAGGTGCAGCGTTTGACCGGGATGATTGCTGCCCTGGGGCGATTCATTTCAAGATCAGCTGACAAATGTAAGCCTTTCTTTCGGCTCCTCGGCAAAAGAAGCAGATTCGAATGGGATGAAGAGTGTTCGGTTGCCTTTCAGGCAATCAAGGCCTATTTGTCAACTCCTCCATGCCTTTCGATTCCTAATCCGGGGGAGCCACTGTTTTTGTATCTAGCAGTATCTGATCATGCTGTGAGTGCTGTTCTGGTTCGGGAATTGATGCAGGAGCAAAGACCGGTTTTCTTTGTCAGTAAAGCAATGGATGAGGCTGAACTGAGATACCTACCCCTCGAAAAGGCAGCTTTGGCGCTGCTTCATGCAGCCAAGAAATTGCCTCACTATTTCCAGTCCAGCACGGTCACAGTGCTGAGTGATCTTCCATTAAAAATGCTCCTGCAGAGGTCGGATTTCACGGGGAGGATCACCAGGTGGGGAGTGTATCTGGGATCGCTAGGGGTAGAATATAGACCTTGGACGGCAATCAAGGGACAAGTTTTGGCAGAGTTTCTGGCCGAATTTCAATATGACCCAAGCAACCCATCGTTGTTCACTCCAGCACAAACTCAGTTCAATTCGGATGGGGTGGAATGGAAATTATTTGTTGATGGTGCTTCAAATTCTAAGGGATCGGGGGCAGGAATCGTGTTGATATCTCCAGAAGGTCTGGTCCTCGAGCAGGCTGTTCGGCTGAAGTTCTCGGCGTCCAATAATGAAGCCGAATATGAGGCAATGTTGATCGGTCTCAGAACAGCAAGGAAGCTCGGCGCTGGTAACCTGCAAATATTTTGTGACTCCCAACTTGTGGCCAACCAGATTTCGGGAGAGTATCAGGCAAGGGACGATAGGATGTCGGCCTACTTAACGGTTGCTCGGACTCTATTATCTGAGTTCGATTCAACTCATGTCGCACAGATCGGGAGAGAGCATAACTCCCATGCGGACGTATTGGCCAAATTGGCAACGGCTTTAGAATCGGATATGCAGAGAACGGTATGTATAGAGACGCTGGAACAGCCAAGTTTTCAGGATCAGGAGGTATCAGTATGTTCCGTCAGTATCCGACCAAGCTGGATGGATCCTATACTTGGCTACATCAGAGACAATAAACTACCAGAGGACAAGAAGGAAGCCAGAATGATCAAACAGAAGGCCCCGAGATTTTGGGTCTCCAAAGAAGGGCAATTATACAGGCGATCCTTCACCGGACCGTACCTGCTCTGTGTACATCCTGACAAGGTCAAGGATTTTCTCTTCGAAATACATGAAGGAATCTGCGGGAGTCATACTGGAGGCAGATCTTTGGCACACAGAGCCTTGTCTCAAGGGTATTGGTGGCCATACATGCAGGCAGATGCCTTGAAATATGTCCAAGAGTGTGATAAATGTCAGAGATTCGCTCCTATGATACACCAGCCAGCTAGGGAATTGAATCCTCTGTCCAGTCCTTGGCCGTTTGCTCAATGGGGTTTGGATATTGTGGGGCCTCTTCCTCGGGCTCCGGGGAACAAGAAATTCCTGATTACAGCAACAGACTACTTTACCAAATGGATCGAGGCCGAGCCACTTTCAAACATCCGAGACGTAGACACAAAACGTTTCCTCTGGAAGAGCATTATCACACGGTTCGGCATACCATGGGCAGTCATCTCGGACAACGGTACCCAGTTTGAGAGTAAGCTCTTCAAAGGGTTTTGTTCGGATCTCGGCATAAGAAACTTCTTTTCCTCTCCCAGGATATCCCCAGTCGAATGGGCAGGCCGAGATATCCAATAAAGTCGTATTGAGTGGGATTAAGAAAAAATTAGAAGCAGCGAAGGGAAAATGGGTGGAGGAGCTCCCGAGTATACTATGGACCTATCGAACTACAGTAAAGAAGTCCACCAATGAAACACCTTTTGCGCTGGCCTTCGGTGCGGAAGCAGTCATTCCACTAGAAGTCGGGATGCCAACCATCCGAACAACTGAGTTCACTATTCAAACCAACGAAGAAAGATTGTGCAAAGATCTGGACTTGGTGGAGGAGAAACGGGATTTAGCTGTAGTCCGTCTGGCGGCATATCAACAACAGATGAAGAGGGAGCATAACAAGAACGTCAAGCCTAGGACGTTCCAAACTGGCGACTTAGTTCTGAGGAAAGTTATGGCCAATACAAGAAAGCCGAATGATGGGAAGCTCGGACCAAATTGGGAAGGGCCTTACAAAGTGTTGTCCCAGACTGGGCATGGGGCTTATCGGCTAGAAGATTTGGATGGGAAACCTGTCCCCAGACCGTGGAACACTTGTAACTTAAGGAAGTATTTCTTTTGATTATTGTAAACCAAGGTTAATATTATGTTCCAGAATATTATTATCTTTGTTTGTGTTTTCCTTACTGACAGGTCGATCATTATTGAGGAGGTGGGTAAAGGAAGAATTATCTGAAAACCTGAAAAATCACTACCTCAAGGGGGGTGAGTGAGGAAATATTTTTGTCCGAACAACACTACTACCTCAAGGGGGGTGAGTAAAGGAAAGTCTTTTAAAACCTGAAAATTACTACCTCAAGGGGGGTGAGTAAGGTAACACCTTGTCCGAACAACACTACTACCTCAAGGGGGGTGAGTAAAGGAAAAATCTTTTAAAACCTGAAAAATTACTACCTCAAGGGGGGTGAGTAAGGTAAATACCTTTGTCCGAACAACACTACTACCTCAAGGGGGGTGAGTAAAGGAAAGTCTTTTAAAACCTGAAAAATTACTACCTCAAGGGGGGTGAGTGAGGAGGTAACACCTTGTCCGAACAATACTACACTACTACCTCAACGGGGGGAAGGAAATAAAGATATATCCGAAATATTCTGAAGGAAAATGGAAGCTTGGGGGAAGCCTAAAGAAATTAATGAAGCCAGGAAAAGCTTATTGGAATAAAGTACCCGAACAAAGCTAGGTCAAGCCCGAACAGATTATGCTGTATATGCCGTGAGGTAGAAATGCAGGGAAAGGTCAGTGTTATAGCCATTATTAATTATATGAGTGATATGATGCATAAACTGAACAGGATTCCTTAGGAGTATTGGCACGTTATTGTGTCCTTCATCTTCTTTTTAGTATTAACATGTCATTTGTCTAAATCCATGCACTGGGAGGAAGGCTGATTTAGATGCCTCCTAACATAATTTCATACAATAACAATTAGGTTGAATTCCTTATTACTTAAGCTAGAACTGAGAGTTTCTAGGGATAAGAGTTAGGTGGTGTATGATCCCTTCTCAGGTAAGACTTGGTAGTAGTGTAATGTCCGAACATATTTTCGGAATAAATGTGTTCAGACATTTGTTTAAAATGAACTCTTCATTTTCCTCACCAATAATTCACCCCCGAAACCAATGTTGGTGAAATAAACAACATTTAGACCTTCTCATGATTGATTTGGGAGAGCCAGGATAACTGAATTTAAGATTTGGTAAAGGAACGGAACATAAATCTATATATGAAAACATACCAACTACGGGTAGGAAAAGATCTCCCGTAGGAGTAATCTAGATAGTGTATGGCTCGTTTTCTTTTTTTGGACCTCTATCGATGTTATCCCACCTAACCTTTTGTTCGGATGTCTTTGTTTCTATCATTCCGAGATAAAGTACTCCATTTTACGGAAAGAACTACTATCCGAGCAGAATGCTGAGTAAAAGTTAATAAAATTTAACACAAACCATGGTGAGCCTAAAGGATTGAGAACGATCAAACCACCAAATTACCAAAACAAATATGGGAACAAGAACATAAAACCTAACAAAGAGTAAAGTAAAACCATTAACAAAGGGCAGGTCAAATATAGTAGCTGAAAGTATCAATGTTTGGAGGTTTGGATCTACGAAGATAAATATACATCCGAAACGAAATTAACTTAAAGATTAAAATTAAATCTAAATCAGTTGTCTTCAGTTGTTGGGAGGAACTGATTCGGAAGGCGCCAAGTCAAGAGGAGTTGCCTCTTCCTGTGCAGGAGGTTCGCCGGTCGGGGCAGGCGTCGGATCCACATTAACCATTGGGGTAGGGGCCGGAAGGTCATCCGTCGGAATGACGATAGGGATGACTTCACTGCCGACGAGTTCCTCGACTTCTGTCTTGTCCCCTTCATCACCCACTTCTTCCTCGGCCTCGTCATCCGAAGCTTTTAGCTCAGCATTGGGGTAAGGTAGGGGCGTGTTCTCCCTTCGGAACAGAGTTGAGTTGCTCGGAACTTCGGCTTCCTTGAGGGCAGCTTTCCAACCATCTCGGAAGCTCTTGTTGTAAACCAACTCGAGCTGCTCCGCCACCTCATCAAGGGCCTTCTGTTCGCCCTCAGCCCTGCCATCACGCATCCCCCCTGCTCGGGCCTCACTAATCCGGGATTCCATGAGGATCAGTTGGGCTCTCAAATCGCTCAGCTCGGACTCCGCCTTCACCCTCTTTTCGGATTCACTCCTTGCCTGCTCTTCAGCGTCCTTCATCTTGTTGACAGTTCCGTGAAGCTGCTTTTCCAGCTTCCCGAAATTGTTTGCAGCAGTGCGCATCACATCGGAGAGGGTCTTCTCTTGTTCGGCCTCCTTGTCCTTCATAGTCTTGAGGAGGTCGGCCACCCTTTCCTCTTTTTCCTTCGCTTCTAAGTGAAGGCCGGCTATTCTAGCCTCTGCTGCGTGAACACCCTGGGCGACCTACAAACAAGACATATGCAAGAAAATCACTAAAGAATTTGAAAAGTAGTAATAAGAATGATGGAGAAAGTCAAAAGTATAAAACACGTAAACAACTTACCATCACCAAGCTGCGGGAGACATGTCTGAAGATCCTGCCCGAGGACATGTTATCCCATATAAGGGAGTCCCCGGGAAGACAGGAGACCCGAGTAATGGCCTGAGCAACCCGAGTTGAGAATTCCACGTCTGTGGTCTCGAACACGGTGTGGGCGGTGGTTATGGGGTCCCCAGCCACGGCCATCTTCGGAGCCCAGACCTCGGCATTTGATGAGGAGCCTGGAACGTTAGCACGCTCCCCTGCCACCCTCAGCCTCTTCGGCCGACGTACGAGCTCCTCGGCTTGTACAGCCTCCGGCTCCTCTTCAATCTGAGGGAGTGCCGCCTGTTCGGGAGCCGGCGTCGAGCTCGGATCTACTTGTGCATTTGATTGAGCCGTAGAGGTGGTGTCATAGATGATCCTCCTCGAACGCCGAGGAGGGGCCTCGGGCTTTTCCTTCTCTTTCTGCTTCTCTCCCTCCTTCTCTTTTCCTTTAGAGCTAGAAGCCTCTTTCTTTCTCTTGCTCAGGATCTCGAAGACGTCCACTGGTGGAGCCATCTCGGATACTTCGCCAACCGGAACGAACTCAGGTAGATCGTCGGTCTGAGCGGCAGTGGCAGGCTGGGCCACGTATGGAGTGGTGAGTTCCACGGGCGTCTCTTGGGACCGATAAACCCTTGGACCCTCCAAGTAGTTTCCGACCAGAGGAGAGTAGCCGAGCAGTACCGAAGCAGCTCTCGGATGTCCGAATTGGTCTACACAAATGTTGGATGTTAGCGCCTTTTGTATGTCCCTTAGGTTCGCCGCCGTAGCTGGAACGTGCAGTCGATAAGGAACTGCAAAATAAAAACCGAAAGCATTAAAGATAAAAACAAAGCTCTTATATACCCGAATGAATACCTCACAAGTTATCAAGTTATTCGGTCAAGAGAAACCTATATCTGTTCGGATTTAACCCTAGAAACCAAAAATTGAATCATAAGTCTAACCTGGACGGCCGAACATGTTTCGGCAACGAGATGAACCCGAATACCAGTTCCCCGAAACAACGAGCCAGTCGTTGTCGAAGCCCTTGTTAGAACTCGGCATCGCGGTGACTAGTTTTTCGTTCACTTTTCTAGCCTTAAGGGAGCATGAAGTGTCCGAATCCGACTTCGGACAGACGTAGGAATAGACGTGAAGGATATCCCTAACCCCTAGATTGGTTCCTAATAACCTGTTTAGGGCAACTACCCCCATGACTAATCTAAATACGTTGACAGACATTTGATCGGGACAGCCATTGACGGTCTGGAGAAATCGATGAGAAGAGGATGAAGAGGAAACCTAACCCCTCCCTCCACTACACTCATCACAGAGACGAGTATCTCATCGCCGTTCAAAGGGGGAAGGTTTTTGCTACTAAAATACCTAAGTCTAACGTTATCCGGCACCAGGTATTTTGCCCTAAATCTCCTCATACTTTCTTCGGAATTAACTAGGTGGGCTAATCTATGTGCAGAAGCCATTTGTGCGAAATACAGGGAACGAAATTGAAGAAAAAATGGGAAATAAACGAAATTGAAAGAAGGATAGGGAGAGAACTTACGGGTATTGAGGGTTCGGAGCACTCAGTTTTCTTTGGGGCTTCAGAGAGCGCACGGGGACGGAAATTTTAAGAGAGGAGAAAACGAAATGAAATGGGGCCTTGGGTTTATGAGGTTATAACTTCCTCCTTAGATCCGACCGTTCGCTCCCCCAAAGCTGTCAAAGACCTTTCATATCCGTGCTTTGGGAAACGGAACCGCCGTTTCTTTAATAAGAAACGACGGTTTCTTTCTTTATTCATTTATTTACTCATTTTTTATTCTCATTGTTATTTTCATTTTTTGGCACCTGGCGCGAAAAATACTTTTTTGAAAGATGTGTTATGCTCTGACCCTTCCGAAGAGACTGAAAGGATCAGAGCAAGGGGGTAATTGGAGGGAAAATAATTCGTAAGTAGTTGAATCCGAACCAGAAAATTAAGAAATAACTAAGATTACGTCATTCCCAGCTCGGGCTTAACCAAACTGTGTTATGTGTTCGGACGTCCGAACAGAGGCAAAGATCTGCTCGGGTACGGAGTCTGTTCGGGAATAAGTAACTAAACTCCTAACTGAGTAATCCGGAATGAACTAGAATCGTTCTTAAAACCCCAGCATTAAATGCCTGAAATATCTGGTCAAAGGTGTGTTGAATACGTTTATGCTTTAAATTCATAATTAGCTGTAATGAGGAATGATGATCACCCATAAATGAACTGACATTGCCCACGTTCTGAAGGGTAATAATAGATCAGAGAGCCTAAATATCTCTGACTATTGATAAAATTAAGATTATTGGGAAGGGAAATTGATAAATATCATGGGAATATCTCCGGTAAAGGGTTTGTATAAATAGAAGGAGCTTCAACATGCAAAAGGTACGTGCTCTTATGCTCCAGAAAAATATCTATCTATTTTCATTTACCCTTTGATCACCTTCTTCCCGGAAACTGACTCAGGCATCGGAGAGCAAAAGGCCAACCCCCACTGGGTTGACCAAGAGGCTAATCATTTGCCTTTTCTGTTTGGTTGTTTTATGTTTCAGGCCCTAAGAAACTTGTTCGGATTGACCTCAAAGGTGCTCGGATTCAATTTCCTGGTCAGCTCTTTCATTCGTCTTAATTTGAGTTCTTACAATCAGATACTAATAAGCTGGTTTGGACAGTGTAACCCATGGGTGCGTGTGTAACTTACCAATAAAATAAAATATATAATAATAAAAAAGATCTCAAAGGATGTCAAATTAGCTGCATCACTTCAATCTTCATTGTTGAAACTAACACCATTTTTGTTTTTATCTTCTGTTGCAGAAAATAGACAGAACAAAGTGGTGATAGCATTAGGTAAGATGCCTCTTCAATCATATATCTTGTTGAAATTGAAATTCATAATTGTGCCTGCTCAGCCTACCGTAATCAAAATATTCATCTCAAAGTGACATGTTATGTTTAGATATGTCATATTTTAATTTAGTTTTAAATTTTGGTATATTTTCTATTCTTAAACTGTCAAAAATCTTTGGTTTTTGCTTTGGCCCAGAAAGATAAATTTTGTTACATAGTGAAGCAAGAAGAAAAGAAGCTACAAAAGCATGTGGTTTTAATTTAGAATAAGAGATTCTTCGTGGCGATTTTTGTTTTTTTGCTTGTGATTGGGAATCTTGGGATGGATTCTATCTCTCTGTTTGTTTTCTTTTTGGTAACTCAGTTAGCTCCCAAGTCTGACTTGTCATAAGTGAGTTCATCTCGTCCTTCATGGCAAGCTCCCACTTGATTGAGTCTTCAATCTGCAAGGCTTCATCATAGCTCTCAGGTTCACCACCATCGTTAGCAAAATATAGAACAAAGAGGATGAAAATCGTTGTGGAGGTCTAATGTTCCTGGAAGACCTGCGAACAGTAATTGTAGGTGTACACTGTTCTACTTGTGGGTCTTCATTCTCCTACTCTTCTTGACCACTGTTCTGCATGGTGTTATTAGAAAATTTATCTAAGTTTTGTACTACCAGTTGTTGGGAATATTAGCCAATATTCCTAGAATCCGTGGGAGAGAAAAAAAAAATATTTAGTGGAAAAGAACACGTCAAGAAAAAAATTAACACGCACATCACAACACAGAAAATTTACGTGGTTAGGCAACATGCCTACATCCACCAGAGACTTCAAGGAGAAAGTTTCACAATAAGAGGGAGATTACAATGTTTGACTTAAAAGCACTCTCTCTAAACCCACACCCCATGTACACCCAAGTGCACTCTCACACATAAAGAATAAAACACTGAGAACGCTATCTCCTTTTATTCTTCTTCTTATGTGGCACTCCCACTGGAAACGCTTTGCTGCTCTCTGCTGCTTTAGAAATAGAGGGTTTTGTGTCCCACTTCTTAGAGATGAGGTTATTATTTGGGTCTCTTCTATTGTCTGCTGTGCAAAGCCTTGAGTTTTCTGCTATGTCCGTTGTACAAAGAGCTTGGGTTTTGTGTTATGTCTGCTGTGTAAGGACCTTGGTTTTTGTGTTAAAAATCCAGATCTGTGAACAGTGTTAGCAACTTTTCCATTTTGATTTAAAGTGAACATCAACATCACTTTGCTTGCTTATAAAGCTCCAGTTAGCTTGTGGGTCCCACGGAGCAGCAGATCAAAGTCAACAAAAATGGTGGAAAATGGGTTTCCTAGGTGGGCTAAACAATTTGGATTGGGCTTTTCACAGATCACCCAAAGTGGCCCAAAACTGAAAGGCTTGGACTACAGTAGACTAATTGATCTCAAGTTTCGTCTAGGCCCTAAGGTGGGTGTTGGGGCCTTTCTTGGTGTGATGTAACTTGGTCAAAAAGTGGGCATCTACAAGTCTTAACTCAAAAAATAGAGCGCACGAATCTGGAGTGGAGATGGCAACGCTTCAGAAATTCAAGCTGCTGTCAACACACTACGATGTGGCTCCGAGTCCAACACATTCTCCTCAACAGAATCTCGAGTGGAGAAGCAAATTGTTTGGTCATATTATTGATTTTCAGTGTCTGAGATTGAAGACAAAAGAAAATCCCCATAAATTAGAAAATGGTAGAAACAATCCTGGCCGTGAAAGTATTCATTTCTGACCTCACCATAATTGTCTATTTGTCTTCCCTTGTCAATACGTTCTGTTTACCCAACACGTTTATATTTTTCAAATGTTAAAGTCCAATGGGCCTAACTCAATCTCAAAAGACGCCTTATGAGATGAGGATTGCCCATTGTCTTATAAACCCATTATCCACTCCAACTATTTCCAATGTGGGATAATAATATCTAACACCCCCCCTCAAACTCAAGCAAGAAGGTGTAAGCTTGAGTAACTATTTTTAATGTGGAATAATAAATATTCAACACCCTCCCTCAAACTCAAACTCAAGCAAGGAGGTGGAAGCTTGAGTTTGGAAATGTAGAGAATACAACACAATTGGGGGACTAGTTGGAGTGGGTAACCTTGCTCTGATACCATGTTAAAGTCCAATGGGCCTAACTCAATCTCAAAAGACGCCTTATGAGATGAGGATTGCCTATTGTCTTATAAAGACATTACTCACTCCAACTATTTCCAACGTAGGATAATAATATCCAACACTTCCCCTCAAACTCAAGCAAGGAGGTGGAAGCTTGAGTTACTATTTTTAATGTGGAATAATAAATATCCAACACCCTCCCTCAAACTCAAACTCAAGCAAGGAGGTGGAAGCTCTTTTGAGATTGAGTTAGGCCCATTGGACTTTAACATGGTATCAGAGCTAGGTTACCCACTCCAACTAGTCCCCCAATTGTGTAGTATTCTCTACATTTCCAAACTCAAGCTTCCACCTCCTTGCTTGAGTTTGAGGGAGGATGTTGGATATTTATTATTCCACATTAAAAATAGTAACTCAAGCTTCCACCTCCTTGCTTGAGTTTGAGGGGGGGGGTGTTGGATATTATTATCCCACATTGGAAATAATTGGAGTGAGTAATGTCTTTATAAGACAATAGGCAATCCTCATCTCATAAGACGTCTTTTGAGATTGAGTTAAGCCCATTGGACTTTAACATCAAAGATGCCAAATTTACTTAGAAATGTATAACCAGAATGATAGAGACAACACATATTTAAATTTTTTTTTTCTTTTCTTCTCTTTCTTGGTTTACCTCGTTATCAAGAGTGGACGATTCAAACTAGCCACAAAGATTTCCACAACAGAATTTTGAGTGTTCAGATGGGTTTTGAAGAATAAAAAATGTTAAAGTCTGTAGAGGCCTATTTTTTCAGTCCACCATGGACCAAAGCCCAACAACACTAGTGATCCACGGTAAACGAAACATGAGGAAAAATGGCCCAAAAGCTGTCCACCGAGCCCAAAGTCCAAAAGAGGAGAGGAAAGCCCAGCCCACCTGGTCATCAAATTCCAGTCTGCCGCACAAAGGAATTCTGAAACAATTTGAAAATGAGAGGGAGAATGGCCTTCAAGCATCATTTTTCCCCTCATCCCTTGGCGCGGTGCTCGAGGCGCTGAAGGGAGACACTTCCAAGGCAGAATCACATTTCCAAAGTTTAATCATTACACTAAGAGTTGGTCTTCTTCATTAACCATCAGACATGGTAAATACCCAGAAGAAGATGATCCACCGCAGCATCAGCCAAAGCCTAGAAAAGTGGAAGAAAGCTGGTCCTCCACACCACCCAGTGGTCCACGGCGAGTTATCTAGCGGTCCACAGCAAACTCAGTCACTAAAGAAACGATCTGCGGCGGCACCAGCTGCGGCCAATGACGAAGAGAGTGACGAAGAAGATGAGGCAAGGCTGAAAAGACCAAGAAATCTCCCATGGCCGCCCAAATCAGTACCATCTGAAGTGGGTAATGATGAAAAGCCAGCTGGTTATTTCCTTTATCCACTAGTCACGGTGGACCTCGGCACAAAGCAGTCCACGGCAGCACCAGCTGGGACAAAATGATAATTAAGGCTAAAAAAGACTTGAGAAATCTGCCATGGCCACCACCACTCAAGGACAACGACCACCACAGCCCAGCACTCTGGTGGTCCTTGCTCCTCCACATCATGGAACTTAGGAAGCAAGGTTTGGAGGTAGGGGAACCAATTTACTCCAATTTTATTTGATCTGCCGCAACAGAAATGGTATTGATCTGCTGGGGAAAAATACCAAAAACGGTAAGCTCAAATCTAATTAATGCAAAACGTGCGTGAGTCAAGTCGTCTTAAATGTTTCAGGCCATCATCAAGCATTAAATGCTTATCACCTCCATCCTCATAAATGGCCTGAAAACCCGTCGTCCGCCGCAGATCAAATCAGATCTGCGGCAGACGAAAACCATCAACTCAATCTCCAAGCTACACTTTGTCAAATCTCAGCCCCTTTACCCCCCAGATAAATAGTGATTCTCATGATTAGGGGGATAACAAATCAGACCCTTATACATAAACACTACTATAAATAGGGGTGAAAGAAAAGGGGAAAGGGTTGGTCTTTTGCTGATCAGAAATCCTTAGACTGGAATTTCTCCATTAGAGCTTACTTCAAAAGCTCCAGAAATACAAAGCCAACAGCAGTCCACGGGACACTTCCCGTAGGTCTACGGTGGACTAAAAAACACTTTTAGTCTACCACAACAGAAAATTCCCATCAAACACTTAACCAAACACTCAGTACTGACTCATGTACGTTTTGCACAGTAAATGGTTCTCTTCCTACTCCCAAATCTCTCAAGTTCCATGATTATTGTGTTTCTTTGATCTGCTCCTCTTTTCTTGCAAGCCACAGGAGAAGTCAAGTGCACTATGCTCAATCTCTTGATCCACGGCACTGGTCCTTGATCTCCATTACTTGTCACGTCTACTGTATTTTCCACCATTGAATGTGTAAATTTGTAATGTATTCTCCCATGTGTTGTTCTCTCTACATTGTAATTACTGAATGTTCTGGTGGAAGCAAAGTTCAAAATTATTAGTTTATTTTGATCTGCGGCATTAGCTTCATTGATCCACTGCAACCCCCTACGTGAGCATTGCAGCCCGGTGGACTGAAGAATACTAAAGGGAAATGCACCATTAGCCTCTGAGTGGTCTACCACACTTGGAGTAGAGTTCTGGGCTCAACATCCCCCACACACACAAACTCCGCCCGTATTTAGCCCGTCCGTGGATTAATACGTGGCCCATTGGTGCAAGAAATTTTGTGCATCCACAAAGTCTTTCTAGTGCGGCTCAATAGGGAAGATGAGTAGGAAACTCCCCTCAGTAAAGTCCTTGGGTTTGGTACAGGAATTCCCACGCATGGACCATGTTTCAGAAGTGTATTCCACCACCTTGGCTTAATTTCACTCTTTTTTTTATTAAGTCTTCCAAATCCAATTTCCAAGTCAACTGCCGTGTCAATCAGAAAAACTACATATTATATAGTGAACAACTTATAAAAGTTGTTCAAACATGTTTTCTTTTATTTCAGAGTGATAGATTCTTAGTTGTGATTTTTGTTTTTGCTGATGAATTGGTAGTTTTGCAATGGCTCTTGTCTCTCTCTTTGTTTTCTTTCTTCTCTCAAACCTTATGCTGCTTCACTCCGCTGAAGAGGGAAAAAAAGTCCTCCAAAAATGTCAGCCCTTTCATTGTGGAAATTTCAGCAGCATCCACTTCCCATTCACCAACACCACAGTGGCCCCTTCAGAATGTGGTCTCAGCAGAGTAAATTGTACTGAAGGAAAGCCGATGATCCAAATAGGATATGAATGGGATAAATTATCAAGATCATATGAAGTTATAAGCTTCCATCAGTCTGACACCACCTCCATACGTATCAAGGATCAAGCACTTGAAGAGAAGTTGTCCTCCCATAACTGCGAAGCCTTAACCAATTTGACTTTTCCTGACTATAAAATTGTCTCTTTTGAACTCATCACACCCAAACAGACCTTTTTTAAATGCAATCACACTCTCAATATCACTGCCCCTAAAAATTTTAAAACTTGGGGTTGCAATGACTATAATATCTACTATAGTCATTCAAATGATAGTTCTCCACGTTTCCATTCTGAGTGTTCAATTATTCAGCTCCCAGTAAAAGGGCTTCCAGATTATGATAACCTGTTTACATTCTTAACTGCTGAGTTCGACCTTGAAGTGCATGTGTCTGATTCTTGTCTAAGTTGTCATCGTAGAGGAGGTCAATGTTTCAACCTCGGAGAATTTTATTGTTCCAATGCAGAGAAAGGTATAGACTATAGACATAGGAGTCATCCAAAAATACTTGGACCCACACACACACACACATATATTCATGAAATTGCATTTAAATTCCTTTGCAGTTTTACATTATAGCTGCTCCTAACATGTGTTGCTACTATTTCTATTCCATGTCATAATTCACTCCTCCACAGCAATAGCTTTAGGCTAATCTGGTTTAGTTTAAAATTTAGGTTATGAGAAACAGAAAACCTTTGTTGCAATGGAACTACATCAGATACTAATAAGCTGGTTTGGACAGTGTAACCCATTGGGTACGTGTGTAACTTACCAATAAAATAAAATATATAATAATAAAAAAGATCTCAAAGGATGTCAAATTAGCTGCATCACTTCAATCTTCATTGTTGAAACTAACACCATTTTTGTTTTTATCTTCTGTTGCAGAAAATAGACAGAACAAAGTGGTGATAGCATTAGGTAAGATGCCTCTTCAATCATATATCTTGTTGAAATTGAAATTCATAATTGTGCCTGCTCAGCCTACCGTAATCAAAATATTCATCTCAAAGTGACATGTTATGTTTAGATATGTCATATTTTAATTTAGTTTTAAATTTTGGTATATTTTCTATTCTTAAACTGTCAAAAATCTTTGGTTTTTGCTTTGGCCCAGAAAGATAAATTTTGTTACATAGTGAAGCAAAGAAGAAAAGAAGCTACAAAAGCATGTGGTTTTAATTTAGAATAAGAGATTCTTCGTGGCGATTTTTGTTTTTTTGCTTGTGATTGGGAATCTTGGGATGGATTCTGTCTCTCTGTTTGTTTTCTTTTTGGTAACTCAGTTAGCTCCCAAGTCTGACTTGTCATAAGTGAGTTCCTCTCGTCCTTCATGGCAAGCTCCCACTTGATTGCGTCTTCAATCTGTAAGGCTTCATCATAGCTCTCAGGTTCACCACCATCAGTTAGCAAAATATAGAACAAAAAGGGTGAAAATCGTTGTGGAGGTCTAATGTTCCTGGAAGACCTGCGAACAGTAATTGTGGGTGTACACTGTTCTACTTGTGGATCTTCATTCTCTTTCTCTTCTTGACCACTGTTTTGCATGGTGTTATTAGAAAATTTATCTAAGTTTTGTACTACCAGTTGTTGGGAATATTAGCCAATATTCCTAGAATCCATGGGAGAGAAAAAAAAATATTTAGTGGAGAAGAACACGTCAAGAAAAAAATTAACACGCACATCACAACACAGAGAATTTACGTGGTTCGGCAACATGCCTACATCCACCAGAGACTTCAGGGAGAAAGTTTCACAATAATAGGGAGATTACAATGTTTGACTTAAAAGCACTCTCTCTAAACCCAAACCCCATGTACACCCAAGTGCACTCTCACACATAAAGAATAACACACTGAGAACGCTATCTCCTTTTATTCTTCTTCTTATGTGGCACTCCCACTGGAAACGCTTTGCTGCTCTCTGCAGCTCACTCTGCTGCTCTCTGCAGCTCACTCTACTGCTTTCTGCAGCACTTCTGTGCTGCACACAATTGCAGCACTCTCCCTCCAACGTAGCTCTCTCTTTGAACTACATTTTTACTCTCCTTGGCGGTCTCTACAGCTTTCTCTTGGTGCTTCTCTGCACTCTTTTGCATTCAGCACATAGCACACTTTGGTTGTTGCTCTCTCCATTCATTTTATAGAGACCATTCATTTTATAAAGAAATTGCCGTGACAATTTCTCTCTCTCTTTCTCTCTTTTTCACATTTTGCGGCCAAAGATATCCAAATCTACAAGTAGCCAACTTGTATGACTTTTGGAGATTCATGGGTTATTATCCCATGTGATGCAATTAATTCAAACCACCTTTAATGAGCTTGTGCCACTAAGTCAACATTTCCTTATATTTATGCAGCTTACTTTCGGCCAAGGTGAGAACCAATTTCTTAAAGTAGCTGACATGTAAGACTTATAGGAATATATGAGTTACAATCCCATATGCCTCCACCTATGTGCAATACATGCACCTTTTTCTTTTTTCTTTCAAATATAAGCCACAATTGTTAACTAAGTAAACATGGGCAATAATCCTATGTTATGATGCCTCCACCTACTTGCTCTTTCTTTCAAATATAAGTCACAATTGTTGACTAAGTAAACATGGGCAATAATCCCATGTGATGCACCATTCATGTGGCCAAATACAAGCTACACTAAAACCCAACATTGTAGTGAGCTGGTTACAAACCAGTTTGTAGCCAAACTCTATCCTATAAATAAAAGAGTGTACAACAAGTATGTGTGCTAGACAAGTAAAGTATAATGGACTTAAAGCCCATTGGACTTATATATTATACTAACAAAAAAACTTATGTTGTAGTTGTTCCTAATAGATGTGCTGCTACTATTTCTGCTCCATGCCTTAATACACTCCTCTACAGAAACAGCTTTACGTTACTCAAATTAGTGTCAAATTTAGGTTAGGAGACAGAAATAACTTTGTTGCAATCAATATATATATATATTGCAATCGATATTCACTAATTTTATATTTCATGCAATCATAAGTTTTCAGATTACTGCTATCAGCATTGGTCATCGCTCCATTTGCCCCATTTTTATCATTCAAAAGGATGCACCTGTATGTACAGAATCCATTAGAAACTTATAAAACTTGTTCTCAAAATTTCAACTGCAATGATGCATAATTTCTTCATTGACCTACCATAGATAATTTTTCACGGTTCATGATATTTCACCAAGGCTACCAGTCTGCGTGTCAACCAAAACTTAACTCCTTTATTATGCTTAAGGTACCCGATGACAAGTCATTCTTACATTTTGCTTCATTGTTAGTCTGGTGTCAGCACAAGGAAATGCAAATTTTAAAAGGTTCAAAGAGATTCTCAACGGGTAATTTAAGTTACTCTGTTTTATGCACCACATAACTTTGTGATTTCTCTTCTTTGATTACAGCCACTTTATTTGCTGGAATTGGAGTTCTGGCGGTTATAATCGTCTACCTCTGGGGAAAGCTCTCATCTATTAAAATTAATTATTTTTGGAAGAAGGAAACTCTAACCTATCAGAGTGTCGAGGCCTTTCTAAGGAACCATGGACCTCTTGCTATTAGAAGATACAGTTATTCAGACATAAAGAAAATGACCAACTCCTTCAAAGATAAATTAGGCCAAGGGGGCTATGGTGGTGTGTACAAGGGGAAGTTACAAGATGGCTGTTTTGTGGCAGTGAAGGTTTTGAAAGAATCAAAAGGTAATGGAGAGGAATTCCTTAATGAGGTTGCAAGCATTAGTAGGACCTCCCATGTTAACATTGTCACTCTTATGGGCTTTTGCTTTGAAAGTTCTAAAAGAGCTCTCATCTATGAGTTTATGCCAAATGGATCTCTTGAAAAGTTCATATATAAAGTAAATTCCTCAAATCCTGATCGTCAATTGGGGTGGGAAACATTATACAAGATTGCAATTGGCATTGCTCGAGGATTAGAGTACTTACATAGAGGTTGCAACACACGAACGAATCTTGCATTTTGACATAAAGCCTCACAACATTCTTTTGGATGAAAAACTTTTGCCCAAAGATTTCTGATTTTTGGCCTTGCAAAAATATGCACTAGAGAAGAGAGTATCATATATCAATGTTAGGAGCAAGAGGGACAGCAGGATATATATAGCTCCAGAACTATTTTGTAGAAATTTTGGAGGGGTGTCTCACAAGTCAGATGTCTATAGATGTCTATAGCTATGGAATGATGGTTTTAGAAATGGTTGGGGGAAGAAAGAATATTGATGCCAGCGTTGATCATACCAGTGAAATATATTTTCCACACTGGATTTACAGGCGTCTTGAACTAGATGAAGGACTAGGACTGCATGGCCTCATCAACAAAGAGGATGAAGAGACTACAAGGAAGATGATAATAGTGAGTTTGTGGTGCATACAAACTAATCCCTCAAACCGGCCATCAATGGGTGAAGTGGTGGATATGTTGGTAGGAAAGCTCGATTCCTTGCAAACCCCTCCCAAGCCTTTCTTGTCTTCCCCACCCAGAACACCAGTGGATTCTTCAACCGCAATAGTGTCACTATGATATGCCTCTGTTGTTGTCCTAATTCCTAAAGTGCATATCTTCTTTTAAAGGAAACGTAAAGTTTATGTTGTTAATTGTAATGAAAATCTTTGTGAACTATATTGATTTTGGAGCTTAGTAGATGAAGATCCTTTCTTGATGGCCTAAAATATGAAAATCCGGCATAAGAATTTGTAATGCTGCAAGTCCAGTTGTCGTCATTTGTGTCTTAACAATATAATACTCATACTTAAATTAGAGTGTACTATGAATTGAAAGTAAAAATTCTAAAAAGAAAACAGTTTATTAACTAGAATCTTCACAACACAAACAACACAAGTTGTATTATTGGCAAATCCTAAATGTCTTATATACTACTATGTGATCGATAAGAATGCACAGGAAATACAAGTATACTACAAAAGCAAAGCAACCTCTCTCTTTTTTTTTTGGGCCAAACGAAGAGATGAAAAATTCTACCAATAGTTTTAAATTAGCAACCAGGCACTTAGATATCCCTTGTTAGAATTCAAGTTAAGAGAGAGAGAGAGAAAGAGAGAACCGTGGTAATGATTAACAACCTTCTCTAGTGTCTCACACTATTCCCAATGCCCTTCTTCTTTTACTCCCATATTCACTGGTCCTTTGATAAATTACCGATTGTCCCAAAAAGTTTAAGATTTTTTCGAGAATCAATAATTTATCATGGTATCAGATGTGGTGGTCTTGAGTTCGAACCCTGTTTCCACTCTAACTCTCATTTAAAAAAGTTAAAAATCTCAAGTGTTAGGCTCTATTTTTTAAGGGAAGTCTGGGCCCACACAAGAAGGGAAGTGTTAAAATATTGGTTAAATGATTAAATTTATAATTTCTTAACTACTTAAATTTTTGGGAGAATTTCTAATTTATAAAAACTAATTTCACAAGATATGTTATTCATAAACCACAATTTTGAAAAGAAAGAAACAAAGTATTTTGGTTACTTTTTATGGGGCAAGTGGGAAAGCTCTTTTCCATGAGATCATGTCTTCATCCAAATTTTGGCAAATAGATCATGTAGCCTAGAGGGGATAGCCCATTCTTACACTAGTAACAAACAAAATTCCAACACAATCCAATGGGCCCTAGAGGCCCATTTGGCCCTCTTAGGATGAGTGAAAGCCTTTTGGACGTAAGCATCAAGTTAATTGACCAATTGATCGACTGAGCAAAGCGCTGACTAAGCCAGCATTCCCTAGAGGCGCCCCTTCAGCCCTCTTGATTTGAGTAAAAGCCCTTTGCACATGAGAATCAAGTTAATTGACCACTGGACCGACCGAGCCTTCACCCTTGTCTTGTGCCTTTTCGACTACAAGCAGGGGACAAATCCCTTCCTAGCCTTCCGAGCATTCCAAGTGCTCGGCTTACCAACAAAAGGAATCGTAGAAAACCACACGATACATCAGTCCTTGAGCAACGTCTTGCAAAAGTTTTTCCCTCCTTATGCCTCGGTTGGATTATCTAAGAAGCCAACAATCACACCTACATTTATTGTTCCCATCCATTATAACCCACTTCGCATTTAATATAGATCCACCTTTCCAATTGCCACTTCAGTCTGAAGGGACACACGTCCATCCATTGAGTCGCCTAACAAGATGAGTGGGTGTCAAAACCTCCTCCTTTTGTCACCTCAACCTTTTTTAGGGGAAAGTCTGCAATGGACTTTCCTTGTAAATACCCCATTTCAATGAGGAAGGGGGATCCAATTGAAGAAAAGGAGGGAAAAACATCAATAGTTTGGCAAACAAGAAAGAAAGAGTATTGTTTAAAAAAAAAAAAAAAAAGTTTTCACTTATTTAAGACCCATCTAGTTCAGACCGAAACTCTTATAGTGGTTTTTCTCATAAGAAATTAATTGTATATTTTTAGCTTAAATGTATTTTTTGTTTCTAAAGTTTACTCATTGAGCGCTATTGGTCACTGAAATTTGAAATAAACGCTATTGGTTTTTAAAGTTTCAAACTGAGCGTTATAAGTCCTTTCATCCAATTCCGTTAATTTATTTGGTTATGTGGTTAACGGAATAATGGTGTGACATAATTTAAATTTTGTAACAATTTTTTTTTTTAATTTAAAATTACACGTCAGATTCAGATCCATTTAACTGACCCGATACATCAAAATAACTCATTCAACCAACTCATCTGTGTTATCAACAACAAAACAAAACAAATAAAAAAATAAAATAAAAAATCCCCAAATCAAGAACCCTCCCAGCCCCTATGCCTTATAGATGTTCATCATAACATATATACAAACTTTGAGATCTGGCGTCGGTGAGGTGGTCTGCCATTCCTTAACTCAAAGATCTGGCGATGTTGAGACAACAATCACCACTATAAGTCTTGTCCTGAATCATGACTTTGTTAAATATAAACCCTACCATAATAACTCTATAATTCTTATCATGACTTGATTCACCGAGAGTGGTTACTAAGATTTTTTTAAGAAACTGGAGGTGATAAAATTGAAGAGGAACAAGCCATTCGTTGAATCAGAGAAACCTCTAAGACCGATCTGTAGAATCAGTTCGAGTAGGACCGAACTGGTCCATAGTGTTTGGTCTATGTCGAATAAAACAATTGTTCGGGAAAGCCAATAGAGATCTTGTTCGGCCAATATCAAAATGATCTGGGATCATTCTAAGATACTGCATTTAATGCTAGAAATATCTCTGAGGTACAACATTAAATACGGCTCCTGGATTAATGCCAGGAGCAGGTTATTGTGTACTGTTGTCCAAAAAACCATAAATGTTGGCAGAGAGGAGATTCAAGAAATCAGAGGGAGATGGAGAAATATCTAAAATAATATCTAACATTGCAGGGGATATAAATAGTGGAACAGACCCTATTGAAGAGGTACACAAATATATTTCTCAAAAACTGGTCACTAACAAAAACATCGGAGGATTATAGGCCAATCCCCATTGGGTTGTCCAAGAATCTGAGATATTTAATCTGTGTTTTTAGGTTGGTGAGGCCACAAAACAGAGCCTATAGTTCGTTTCATTGAAGGGGATTCTCCATATTAGTTAGCTTTTTTTACGTGAAAAAATCAACACCTACATAAACCATACTATAATAACTCTATAATTCTTATCATGACTTGATGCGATCTACTTTCCTATAGGTCTTTCCCAATAGAGTTTTTCTAGTGTGTCCTTAAAATATCTTCGTTGGATCCTTCATTGATTTACTATTAGATTTTCTTTGCGTGTGATGGCGGATTTAGTGAAGTTATGGGATAAGTTTGTTCTAGATTTTATTGAGAATTCCTAGGATGTGTGGGTATTTCATTTTAGCCTACATACCCATACCCGATATCGTACTCATATCCGATACGTACCCAATGCGTTTAGTTTACCTTAACTCTTAGTTTGTATTTGAAATAACATTTTATGGGTGTCATGTACTTGTTTGCTATTTATTATTGCCTTTAAATTAATTTTAGATATGTTTTCAATCTTTTTTATTGTTGTTACTTAATTTTAAAACTTTAAAATAAATATAATTTATGTCTAAAATTATTCAAAATATACCTAAAATATATAAATTAATTAATTAACTACCGTATCCCAAGAACCGTATCATAGGTTTTTTAAGAAATATTTTATCTCCGTATCCGTACCCGTATTATATCCGTTACCGTACCCGTATCCATGCAACCAACGAGAATTCTATCCTTCGTTCAAGGGGCAATTTAATCAGGAGGCGGTGAGGCGAACTTTGATGAGTATTTGGAAAACTAATAATGGAATGCGAATTCGGGATGCTCCGAATGGGATGATTCTCTGGCTTCAAAGGATAGGGAATAGTGGTGGTAATGGTTGGTACTGGAGGACCTTGATCTCCAGGGCTCGTTCGAGTCACTTACTGGTTTGACTCAGCTCCGAGTTCTCAGCCTCAAGAGAAACCGTCTCTCTGGCACCATTCCCGACCTCTCCAACCTTACGGCACTCAAGCTACTGTTCCTCTCACACAACGACTTCTCCGGCGGGTTCCCTCTGTCCGTTCCGTCGCTTTTCCGTCTCTTCCGTCTCGATCTGTCGTACAACAACATTTCCGGTGAGTTTCCGGTTGCGGTCAACGGGTTGACTCACTGGCTCGAGGAGTACCGGTTTACCGGTTCCATTTCCGGTTTGAACCTCCAGAATCTCCAGGACTTCAATGTCTCCGGTAACCACTTCTCCGGTGAAATTCCGAAATCTTTATCGGGTTTTCCCGATTCCGCTTTTGCGCAGAACCAAGCTCTCTGCGGGTCACCCGTGAAGGAAACTTGCAAGAACTCGTTTAGCGATCCGACCTGGCCCGGATCTGAAAACGGAGCCATTGCCTCACCGTTAATACCGGGTACTCCTAACCCAACCACCACAGTAGCATCCTGCTAATAAACTATTTTTCAGGAAGAGGGCCCGCGATTCTGCTAATAAACTATCAAAGAAGCTATCAGCTGTAGGTATAGTGGAAGAATTGTTTGAAGAAGGCTCAACAATGCTTGCTGAAAGGTTAGTAAACCTAGTTTGCATAATTTGATTTTTGAATGGTCTGAGAAGCTTACAACTTTCTATTTCCTTTTGATCTCCTTATAGTAGAACTCCATCTATTGTTGCCTCTTTCTTGTAAAAATATGCTCTATTAAATAGATAGCTAATTACGGTTTAATGTTCTGAGTGAAAAAAAATAAAATAAAATAAAATTATGTGCAACTATATTTTAGCATAATGGAAAGGTGAAGGAGGGAAAATAACGGGAAGGGGAAGGACAGAGGTTTTATTTTATTCTCTTCTCATATAAAAGTCATACATTAATAGAAGTCCTTGATGATTAAATAAGTACATTAGTGACCTTATCAACAATGCACTTGGAGTGCATGTGGACAATGCTCTACTTGGTAAGATTGATGTGGACTCAACTTCTGATTGCTTCTTTAGTGTGGAGATATCTGTCAATTTTTGTTTTTTCCTCATGCAAAGAGTAGAAATGAGGTTTTGTGGTTTAGCAGATGTCAGTTTTAATAGGTTTGTGTGATAACCCAATGCTTATTGCTGTCCTTTTGTTGCCATAAGGGTTTTTTAAAAACTTCAATTCAATTCTCTGTGTGCTAGAGTTAACCTTTCTGCTTCTGTGCTGAATTTCGTTATTGAAATTCTTTGTACTTATTTCGCAAAATTTAAAAGTGAAAGCTAGCTTAGCTGCTACAAAATCCTAGAGTTGGGTTCCACCTTCTTTGTACTCATCGTATGTAATGATATTATTTTAGCAGTTGGAAAAAAAGTCATCTGGTTCCAAAGTTTGGGATGGTCATTGTTGTGAACCATTCAAGTTTCTTTTCAACATAGATTCGACCATCAGGAATGGTTTGGACTCTGGCCTAAATACTAATCCTATTTGGTCCTAGGCTACAAGTATGATAAGCGACATAGTTAAGTTGTGTCTGAGGTTGATGTCATGCTGTACCTATTTGCAGTGGGATTGCGCCCTAAATTTGAATCTCCAGTTTGCAATTGAGAGGAAAAAAATATCTTAAAAAATTTTCATACTTTAGAGTGATGCTGAAGTACTGACATAGTGATGTTGGGCAAAATTTCATACTTAGATTCGACCATTCATGTTAATTTTTTTATATTTTTGTGTAATTTTTGGATTTTTAGGTATATATATTTTATTTCCTTATTTTTAATTGTTTTTAGGGTTTTCTTAGTCAAAATAAGATCCTTATATGGTATTGGAGTATATTTTGGAATATTTTTAGTTGGAAAATAGGTTTTCTAGCCTATCAATAGACCTGCAAAAATTTCATATAAGAACTCACATTTTCAAAAAAAATTGAGACTTTTCTTATTTTCTGATAGATTCCAGAGTTTTTTGGCTTATGGATTTAAGGAACCCCTTATAGATTTAACGATTTCTGTCTAGTTAGTACGAGATCTGGCCATTTCACATGCATCACATGGGTAATAGTTTTGACATTGTAAGAGTGCACATAGTACTTTTTTAGGTGGAAATGTGAGACGAGTTTGAGTACCAAATGAGAATATTTTTGCACAGTAATAATTAGTGAAACCCAAATGAGAATATTTTTGCACAGTAATAATTAGTGAAAAGTTAAAACTTGCATGGTCTTCTATCGCCTCTCAAAAGGAGCTTTTACCTTGGACTTGTAGATTATTGGAAACTTCTAATTTGGTTTGTCTGCTGGAAATAGTAGATAGCACTGTTTCATCTTGTTACACTGCATTTTTATGTTCCATGCCTGATGTAGCTTACATTGTCATCTCAGAATATGTTGCATTATGGGGATCTGATGTTATTTTGTGTTACCTTGTAATATATTAGATTGGCTTTTCAGTTGGGTGCTTTATACTCACTCATAATTCAATCTCTTATCAATTTTTTTTGGGGGGACTAAAGTTTCTTAACATTTGAATTCTGATCTCACGAGAACCTTTTGCTCTTTTTGTTTTTTTTTGTTACATTATAAATTATGATCATATGTCTTGCAGACTGGGAAATGATGAGTGTACTGACCAATCGACATCTGGCCTTTTCATCTGTGCTGTTTGCCAAGTTGACCTTGCTCCAAGTGAGGGCATCTCTGTTCATGCTGGTGGCATCTTCTCCACCAGCTCAAAGCCCTGGCAAGGGCCATTTCTTTGTGCTGATTGCCGTAACAAGAAGGACGCGATGGAAGGAAAACGTCCCAGTGGAGTTAAAGTAGCGTAGCTCCTATATTGTTTCACCCCATTCTTTACCCCCCTAATTCAATTTTTTGAAATCTCATTTATCATAGGCCAGGCAATTGTTTGAATCTTACTACGATGTTGCATCCAATGTATATGTAATATCCGCAAATAATGTAAAATGAGTTTTAGCATTCAAGTAATAGAAGGTTTAAGGAGCAACTAAATTATATGTTTGGGGTGTATCTGGAAATCTACAGATGCTGAAGGCCTCAGTTACTTGGGCCGTTTTCTAACACTTTATTTCGTTGGTCCTAGTGCTGTGCTTGGGGCTTCACAGATAAGAAATTCATTGCTGAATTTATAGTCTTTATCCCTATGTACATAATTTTCTTTCTTTTGTATTGAAGTAGTCTTTTTCAATAAAATTACTTTTACATAGTTAAAAAAAAAAGCCCTTTATCCAGTGTTGGTCCCAACTAGGGCTGTCAAATGGGTGGGTATTAAATGGGTTGAGCTTTTAAAACCCATTTAAACCCATTTAATAAAGTAAATATTACTCAAACCTAATCTAATCAAATTATCTAAGCTAAAATCCAATCCATTCATTTACTCATTTAATTTATGCATATAATTAAAATGTCATAAAACCTCTAAAATGACCAAAATACTCCTAAAACCTTGAAATTTACCAAAATACCCTTAAAGCCTATACTTTTTTTTTTTTTTGCTTGGTTTGGGCTTTTGTTGATGCCTAATAAGCAACCCAATTAAAGCCTAATTAAACTCAACTTAATTGAATCTAATTGGGCTAGTACTCATTTGCCCATTTATTAAATAAGTGGGTTTGGTTGGGCAATTAGTGAGGGTTTGGGTGGGCTAATGAGTTTGGGCTTTTTTTGCCACCCCTAGACTCCCAACTATGTGGAGCCTCTTAGGACAAATAATCCAAAATTCTACCTTGAAGTGTTGGTCCCAACTATGTGGATCGTCTTAGGACAAATAATTCAAAATTCTACCTTGAAATCTTGTGTTGTGGTGCTTTACAAAGGATTCACATTCTACCTTGTGAGTCTTGTGACTCCTTTTAAATCAAAAGCAATGCTCCATTTAAAATAGTTGTAAAATCAGGGATGTTGGAAAACCCGTTTGGTATTCTGGCGCTCCAATTGCTCCATAAACTATAGAATGGTTCTGTTAATGTTTAGGTCTTACATGTCGTGCATTCAGAGGTAAAACCATGTATTTATTCGTTACAATATATATATATATATATATAAATCGATTGAAAAACTCAGATAGGCTAGATTTTCTTTAGTTCCTATCAGAGTGCCAACAGGCTCCACTTTTCAGGTTTTCTTGTTTTTAGTGTATCTATAATTTATACTATAATATAAAATCGAAACTTTTTTTACCTTTTTTTTTAGTTGGCTTCATAAAAATTAGACACATAAGCTTTTGAGGCATCACAATTTTACAAGTCATTCAAAAATTTCCTTATTAATTTTAAAACCTTTAATAACATCAGTATACTACCTGATTATTGCTTCTCTCCTACCCAACTTCTGCTTCTCTCTCAGTTCTGGGTCTCTCTCTCAGAGCCCCACTTCTCTCTCACAATCCCCCACTTCTTTCCTTTCAGTTCTGCGTATTCACTTTCAATCGCCGCTTACAAAACCCCTTTTCAGACCCTAGCCCAATCTCCTACGGTTTGTTTTTGTTGATGGATCTTTTACTATGGATTTTTGTTGTTGAGTGAAGGCTTGCGATTGGTTGGGGAAGGTTTGATATTGTGGGTATTCGAAGATGGAGGTTCAACAACGGGGATTGGAAGCAAATCTATCAGATCTGTGATGTAAGGTCTCAGTTATGAGTCTTTCTCAAATCCCCCTCTCTGGGTCTTTCATTGGTGGAAGGTATTTTTATGCAATAAGTCCTTTCCTAAAATCTCTACGATTTCAAGTTTCTAATTTTTTGAAGGTCTTGATCAATTGCTATTCTTTTTTGTGCGATATTCTAAATTTTTTTAGTTGAATTTTGGTGTTGATTTTTTTAACAGATTCTGAATTTTAACAGGTTCTGGATTGAAGTTTGCTTACTGTGTTGGGTTTTTGACATAAGAAACTGATTGAAAGCTAGACTTTTTGCGGATTGAAAGCTAGATTGATATAAATTGTAATTTATCTGTTTAAAGGAAATGTAGAGGGCTATTTACAGCATAAACTGATTGTTGTATTGTCGTTGGAAACTTATGTAAAATTGAATGTTGGTCTTTCTGATATGGTTGGTCTGTAAACCTTAACAGAGTAATGTGTTAAAGGTTTTTTTGTAGCAGGGGTCGCATATCTGAAACCAACAAATGAATAGGATCAAATTTATACTGCATATTAAAAATAAATATAAAAGGTTTTTCCTGAAGCAGGTATTCTTAAAACAGGTAGACGCCCCCCTGGCCTTGATATGCATATTGACTTGATTATAAATGGGTTGCTTACCCAAAAGTTCCCATAACACGTGTGGTTATATTATAATTTATATGTGAATTTGCAGTTTTATAGGTTCTAGATGGATTTAATTCGTTAAGAATGTACTAGAATTGGAGTAGCTAATTTGGAGTTTTAAAGTACTTAAAAACATCTTTGCAAAATATTAGATTTTATTTTGTGTTTTTACGCATTTTGTTTGATAAGAGTAAGTTTTGTTATGTAGTTTCAAGCCTGTTGGATTTTTTTTTTTTTTTTTTTTTGCTCAAAAAAGATTTGTTAGTTTATTTTAGTAATAGCATTGGAATCAATGGCTTCTTAGTTTGTTACAACAAAGGGTGCTATTCCTTTGGCAGAATAAGAGAGATGAGCAAAGTCTCTTTGTTTTTATGTTTAATTTTTTCATGGATCTTGTAATACCCGTAACCCACAATATAATAGAAAAAAAGTTTTTGTTTAAGTGGGTAACCTAGTAATTTTATAGAAAAAGGAATTTTTGTTTAAGTGGGTAACCTAGAAATTTTAATTGTGGGATAAAAATACAATAATCATTTATTTAAGAAGTTTGTGGAAATAAAAATAAATAGGTTGTAACCCTAGCAATATTAGAGTATAAATAGAGCTATAACTTTAATGAATACTTAAAAAACTTTGACGGCAAAACTTCCAAGAAATTCAAGAAAAGAAAGGTAAGAGTCTCAATACTTTTCTTTTAGAATAAATTTTCATTGAAATATGAATTGGTTTTGCTAGTTAATAATTGGTAGTAGATTTAGGTTGATATTTATACACATGAATCTGATGGTTTTAGGAACAACATGAATCTTAGTTTTGGTGAATACTATTCTGAACATATGGTAGAGCATGAGATCTTTTTCTTCAAAAGAGAAAGGAAAGGTGGTCACGTCTACAAGGTAGAGGTGATGAGGAGTTTTTCAAGATAAAAGAATAAGAAAGAAAAGAATGCCTATTTGCTGTTTTACGTGATCAACAAAGAGAGATATCAACTTATAGGCTGCTAGCTAGTATGTTGACGTGAAGTTAATGCTGTTAATGTACAGTATCAGCCTTATGCCTTCTGTACATGCAGAAAAAGTAAAAGAAACAAAACAAAAGAAGGCCATATGCCTACTAGTAGTTCCTGTACATGCTGTCAAAGAAGAAACAAAACAATAAAAGAAAAACTAAAACTTTGACAACACCATAGCATTTAGACGTGAGGCATCAAGGAGATGAATTAATAATAGTTAAGTAGTGGTTGTCTCACAACCAATCAATATAGGATTCTGCACATAGTACGTTAATAGAGTATTAGTTTATGCTACAAGAACTGATATATTGTGAACACCGTTCAATTGATTTAGGATTTGATTTGTGAATTTCTAAAGAAGAAATAGGGAATATTATCAGATCTCTTGCTTGGTAGAGGTAAGTAACCTTTATCCTTAACTAGTATTTTCTCAATTTTATATATTAAATATTCATATTTGTGAACTTATTATTATAGTTTATTATTCTATTATACCAAAATCAATTTTGTTTCGAAACCTTAGAAAATCATTGTATTTGTAAAGCATTGTTTTACTTCAAAAATTCGGATCAAGCATGTGATTATATGTTACAGGAATCTTTGTAAAACTTATTTGTTAAACTGATTTGTTTTTGTACATAATTTGAATAAGGTTTGAAAATCACTATGTTTTGGACTTCGAATATATTTTGAATGTGTTTTGATTTTTGAAAACTCTCAGTCTGACTATGTTCTGGGCCCCGCCAATGGGGATTATACGTTGGTACCGAAACTAGTTTCATTCTAGGGTTTGCCACCGACCTATGTGTGGTTTTTGGGCCTTGTCACAAGGATAATGTGGCCGTAGTCACTAAAGACTGTTTAGTATATGTATTTATATCTATATCTGTATCTGTATCTGAATCTGAATCTGAATTTGAACCTGTATTTGAATCTATATTTGTATCTGTATTTATTTCTGAATATGTTTAACTTGCTATTTGCAAATAAAATAATATATTTTATTTTGTGAACCAAACCAAATGCTTTATTAAAACCATCGTTGAGAATTTTGTAGTACCTATGTATATACGTTTTTAACAAATGTATGTTTGATCCGGCTGGATAAGGATATTTGGTTATTTACTGGGCCTCCCAGCTCACCCCCCATTTATTTTCCCATTTCAGATTCTGAGGATTAGCTAGCTCGGACGTTGCGGGGGAAGTTGTGTGAGAAGGACTTTTAGGCATGGATAATAGTAGTATTTCTTATTTGTTGTTTAAGGACTTTATGTGATAGACTTTTTGCTTATTAGACTTTGGAATAGCAATGCATGGGTTTAAATTCATTTGAACTTACTGGTTATTATGTTAATTTGGAGATTTTATATCAAGGATATTATTTTTAGAATCTGTTTGTAAGGCCTGACACACTTGTAAGGTACGCCTTATGGGTGTGTGGCGATTGTCACGTGTCGAGCTCATGCTTTGGGTTCGGGGCGTGACAGATCTCTTTCTCAATTGTCTATAAATATCCATATAAACACTAAATTTATTTGCAAGGAAACCTGTGTTTTCTTTTACCTGTGCTTAGTGGTTGTTTGATGTTTTTGGGTTGGATCAACCATGCTTTTGATTGTGTACATTTACAGCAAGCAAATTATAGGACTTAACAAATGGTGAACTTATGTACTCTTTATAAATGGGTAGTGTTTGCTTAAGCTTTTCTAATAAAATTATTTACTTATGGGCTAGGGGTTTCTCTATTGAGATTTTGGTTTTAAGTGGGATTGTGTATAGAATAGTGTACAGCCAACTAATGCAATTCAAACCAAAGTGATAAAATCAAGGGTCCATCATGTTTTTATTGTTGACTTATCAACTTCAAAATATTCATCCAACAGAAACAGTAATGAGGAATATTACAAAATCGACATAAACTTTAAGACACCAATATTATGAGAAGAACACTACCACTTAGAGCTCCACAAAGATCAACATGGATATTCACCAAACATATATGTTGGGCATTTTTAATTTAACAAATTCTGACATTTTTTTTTATAAGTAACAAATTTCATTTTTAGTAAGTTTTCTGTGCATCGCACGGGTTTGCGACTAGTAAGATGAATTTATAAAGCCCCTCCCCTCTCCCCTCTCCCCTCCGCCAGTGCTTGGTTGAATATCATCGTCAATGTTGTGCATGATTTTCATTGGTCGTGAACAAGTGGAGAGAATCTTCCTCTTCCCGCAGGGGAACCTTGTTCTCCTCACAATTATAATTTATACAACAGGATTATATCTGCTAGTCAATTTCACACTTTCACTTTCCGAGAAAAGAATGGTTCTCTCTTTCTTGGTCCTCAATTATTTGTGGTTTTATTGATTGCAATAATCATAGCTCAGTTATCCTCTTTTTATGTCAAATAATTTGCCTCCAATAAGAATTTGTTTTATCCAAGAGTTTTGTGATGTAGTAATATTATTTAATTTTTTTTATTAAAAAATAGATTTGAATAATTGAATCTCCCTCTCCTATTTGGTGGTATAATAAAATAAAATAAAAATGCTTTCTAACATGCCTTTTTAAAGGCACCAACTTTAATTATTTT
>OU015771.1:3376536-3420034 GCA_907173295.1 Fagus sylvatica | reverse complement strand
TGATTGTTATCGAGGTTCGGCTCCCGCCTACGTCCCCGCCTCAAGAACACTTCTTGAGGATTCCCAAATCCACTATTTGACAATCTTCTTTCGGGTGAAGATAAAACCGTTACAAATCTTCCTTAACCACCGAGTGAAAATCCTTTTCACTCCTAGGATTGAAAAATCCTTTTCACTACCCAAAACCCTAACAAAATACTCACAGGTTTCAACAAAGTATTTGTTGTACAAGATAAGGCTCTCTCAAAGAGTAATTGTACACAATATGCTCACTCTAATAGTATATCAAGGATTTGATCAATATGGCTCAAAAAGTGTTTAGAGAAATTTTCAATCAAGGATTTTGAATGATATGAAAATATAAGCTTGAGAAGGATGGATTGATGTATAAGATGTTATCTTTGATTTCTCTTGTATGCTTGGTATTTAGAAATGAAGAAAGGGTAGTATTTATAGCCATCATGTTGTCTTGCATTCTTCTTGATTTTCAATCAATCAATTTGCTTCTTTGAAAACTTTTCTTCTTAAGATTTTTCAACCATAATTGATATGGTTGTCTTGCATGTGAATTTCAATCAATTAAGTTTGTCTTTGAAGACTTTAAGAGATTTTTCAACTTATATTTGAATTTCAACCAATCAAGTCTTTGAAGACTTTAAGAGATTTTTCAATTGATATGGTTGTCTTATATTTGAATTTCAACCAATCAAGTTGTCTTTGATTTAAGAGATGATATGGTTGTCTTATATTTGAATTTCATGTCTTTGAATTTAAGAGATTTTTCAATTGATATGGTTGTCTTATATTTGAATTTCAACCAATCAAGTTGTCTTTGAAAACTCAATTGATATGGTTGTCTTATATTTGAATTTCTTCAAGTAAAACTTTAAGAGATTTTTCAATTGATATGGTTGTGTTGTCTTTGAAAGATTTTTCAATTGATATGGTTGTCTTACATTAATTTCAACCAATCAAGTTTGTCTTTTGAAAACTTTAAGAGATTTTTCAATTGAAGTCTTAAAGATCAAATCTTAATAAACTTTACAAAACCTAACTCTTACTTCATATGTCTCGGATCATTGTCTTTGAGCTTGATTTCTTTGTCTTGAGTCTTGATGACTTTGATCTTCAATGTGTTTGCAACTTATCAACTTTGCATTTGCTTGATATTTGAATTGGCCATCTTGGTCCAATTAAATCAATAGTCAAAATTAAGCTTTAAAACATAAATCATTAGTTCATATGAAAATATCATTAATGAACAACTTAAAATCATGGTTATCATCAAAACTACATGAATGTCCTTGGATTAATTAGCCAATTAATAATTATTGAAACCTTGAGGCTAACAATCTCCCCCTTTTTGATGATGACACATATGATATGATATTTTTATACGATTTATGATTTTGAAGCTTTTCTTGAAAAGCTCCCCCTAAAATAATGCATATCTTTATATTAGAGATTTTTAAATCTCCCCCTATCTTTATGCATAGATCAATTTGTCATTTAAGTATTATCAAGCAATCAATATATATACGTATTTTTGCCAATTATTGCAAGATATGATAATTCACCAATAGATATGATAATTCATTAATAGATGTCATATCTTTCTCCCCCTTGGCATCATCAAAAATAAATATTATATTCAATATCTCCAAACATCATTCAACATTTTAAACAACAAAAAAAATTTATTTTTTAGTTCTACATAGAACAACATAAAGATTCTTCATCCTAGTATATAACATATTAAAAAGATGAGTTTGAATTTTTTTATTTTATGCATGAACATATACGCAATTACATAGATTTAACACATATTGAATCAGAGGTGTGAGTATGTAGTGGAGAGGTGAAGCGAATTTATAGGACAGACGCGCTAAGGAATGGTTCAATTTTGCTACGTGTCATAAGTGTGATATGGTTCAATTTTGCTAATCTACGCCATAAATCCTGCTTTTTCAGACACGCATCGAGTTCTGATCAGTGATATTTCCGTATACGTTAAATCTCGATTTGAACGTTGAATTTTGAAGAAAAATCTCGGGAGTCATAGGTACAGAAGAGGTTTATTTAACACACACTAATTTTCGATGAACTTCATCATTTTCAAACAGCTTAATCTCTTATCTAGAATGGCAAAACAAACCAGAAACAATTAATCTAAATGATACAGTGTGATGCCAGAAGTACTTCCTTTCAATTAATGGTGCAGTAACTGATTCAGTGATATTGAATGGTGAGACTGCCAAGTAGCTGCCGGTCTTTGTACTCCGGAGGATGCAAAGCCTGACCCACAAATAATAAATGAATCATTGGCACTACGATTCAGTGTACTGCCACTGTTTCTAACATGGGACGTCGTCTTCATGTTAGGAATGGTGAAAACGCTGCGTTCTCAAGTCACCATTTTACAAAGGTTGCTGAAGGAGAGTAAGAAGAAAGTAGGGGAGGTCAAGGAGGAGAACAAAAGGCTGAAGGCGCTCGTGGATTCTTATGCGAGATTCCGTCCACAGAGCAGAGCAAGACCACTAATAAGCTGCAGAAGCAGTACGAGATACTTGAGGTGAAGGAATTGACTTCTCGCTCTATCCCCAAATAAATGTAGTGGGAAGTGTAGTGGTTTTTCTTTTGTGGTGACTTCTCCTTTATGGCAATATCAAGTTTGTTTAAATGATTTTTATTTCATTTTATGCATGAACATATACGCAAATATACATAGGGCATATAATTTAATGTTCAAACAATATAACTAGGAAGATATAAAATGAACAATTTTATGAACATGATATGCATAAAATCATTTTAGGTATATATAGATTGTTGAATCAAAGAGAAGGATAATATAAGCTTATTTGATATCAACGTATCTAGCCATACCTATTTCACGTCGAATTGTGCAAAATCGTTCTTCAATGAGAGGTTTCTGAGAATATCCGCCCATTGCTATCGGTGCTCACAAATTCAAGTTCAATGTCCCCTTTTTGCACATTCTCTTATAAAATGGTATCTAATTTCAATGTGCTTTGTGCGATGTTGGATAGGATTTTTACTTAAACTTATAGCACTTGTGTTATCACACCTTATGGAATATGATAAAAGAATTTTAAAATCCTCTAGTTGTTGTTTTATGTAGAGAGATTGAGCACAACAACTACCGGCCGCTACATATTCGGCTTCCGCCGTTGATAAGGCCACAGAATTTTGTTTTTACTAAACCATGATACTAGTGAGTGTCCTAGAAAGTGACAAGTACCACTAGTGCTTTTGCGATCAATTTTGCAACCAGCAAAATCCGCATCCGTGTAGCTTATTAAGTCAAATGAATTTGACTTAGGGTACCATAATCCTAAATCAATGGTTCCAAGCAAATATCGAAATATTCGTTTGACTGCAATTAAGTGTGATTCTTTAGGACAGGATTGAAATCGAGCGCAAAGACATACACTAAACATTATATCGGGTCTACTTGCGGTTAAATAAAGTAAACTACCAATCATACCTCGATATAGCTTAACGTCCACCGGTTTACCTTTCTCATCTTTGTCAAGCTTTGTTGAAGGACTCATGGGAGTTCCATATGCTTTAGCATTTGTCAATCCAAATCTTTTTAGTAAGTCTATGACATATTTGGATTGATTTAAGAATATCCCATCTTCGGTTTGCTTTATTTGAAGTCCGAGAAAGAATTTTAGCTCACCCATCATACTCATTTCGAATTCATCCTGCATAGTCTTAGAGAATTCTTTGCACAAGTTTTCATTAGTAGAACCAAATATAATATCATCAACATAGATTTACACAATAAGCATGTCTTTTCCATCAAACATTAGAAATAATGTTGTGTCAAGTTTTCCACGTGTAAAACCCTTTTCAATAAGGAAACCACTTAGTCGTTCATACCAAGCTCTTGGAGCTTGTTTTAAACCATATAAAGCTTTTGATAATTTAAAAACGTGGTTTGGAAATTCATGATTTTCAAATCCAGGAGGTTGTTCTACATAAACTTCTTCGGCAATAAAACCATTTAAAAAGGCACTTTTGACATCCATTTGAAATAATTTAAAATTTTTAAAACATGCAAAAGCAAGTAACATGCGTATAGCTTCTAATCTAGCAACTGGAGCATAAGTCTCTCCATAATCAATACCTTCCTCTTGATTATAACCTTGAGCGACTAACCTTGCTTTGTTCCTTACTATTATACCTTCTTCATCCTTTTTGTTTCGGAATACCCATTTTGTACCAATGACGGAGTGGTCCTTGGGTCTAGGTGCAAGAGTCCATACCTTGTTTCTTTCAAATTGGTTTAGCTCTTCTTGCATTGCCAAGATCCATGATTCATCTTCAATAGCTTCATTTATGTTCTTTGGTTCAATCTGTGAGAGAAACGCCATGTTGTTGCAGATGTTCTTGAGCTTTGATCTTGTGCTTACTCCACGTTCAACTTCACCAATGATTAATTCTTTAGGATGACTATGGACTACGTTCCAACTTTTTGGTAATTCTTCATTTTTGGTTGGAGGAAGCGCTTTTTCTTCATCTTTTGGTTCATCTACTTGATCTTTGACTTTTTCACTTAAATCAACTTGATTAGATGAACTAGCTTTATTTTCAAGAGAAATTGGCTCATCATCATAATTATTTTTGATATGAAATGGATTAGTTTCATCAAAAACAACATGCATAGATTCATCAACAACCATAGTTCGTTTATTGAACACTCTATATGCTTTACTATTTGTAGAATAACCAAGGAATATACCTTCATCGGATTTAGCATCGAATTTACCAAGATTATCTCTATCATTCAATACAAAGCACTTACATCCAAAAACTTTGAAATATCCAATGTTAGGTTTTCGATTATTCCATAGTTCATAAGGAGTTTTATTTAAAGTGTTTCTAATGATGGTTCTATTTATAACATAGCAAGCGGTGTTAACAGCTTCTGCCCAAAAGTATTGAGGTAAATTATGTTCATTAAGCATAGTTCTAGACATTTCTTGAAGTGATCTATTTTTACGTTCTACTACTCCATTTTGTTGAGGAGTACGAGGTGCCGAGAAATTGTGTCCAAAACCATTTTGATCACAATATAGTTCAATATCTTGATTATCAAATTCTCTACCTCTATCACTTCTAACATTGTTAATTGTATAACCTTTTTCATTTTGAATTCTTCTACAATGTTTAACAAATGCTTTATGAGCTTCATTTTTATGAGCAAGAAATAATACCCATGTATAGCGAGAGTAATCATCAACAATTACAAATGCATACAATTTACCACTTAAGCTAGCGGTTCTAATAGGACCAAATAAATCCATATGCAAGAGTTCTAGAGGTCTTGAAGTAGAAATGACTTTCTTTTTCTTAAAGGATGATTTAGTTTGTTTACCTAGTTGACATGCATCACATATTTTATCTTTAACAAATTTAGTAACTGGCAAGCCTTTTACTAAATCAAGTTTAGACAATTTTGAGAGTAATTCCATATTGGCATGTCCTAATCTTCTATGCCACAACCAACTATTTTCATTTATGGCAGCAAGGCAAATTGATTCTTTTGAAGTCATATTATCAAAATCAATAGTGTAGACATTTTCATTTCTAAATGCCACAAATAAAACTTGATTATCAATTTCATTTACTATAATGCACATGATTGATTTAAATATTACATTATAGCCTTTATCACACAATTGGCTAATACTTAGCAAGTTATGTTTCAAACCATCAACCAAGAGAACATCTTCAATAACAAGAGAATGTGTTTTACCAATATTACCTATACCGATGATCTTTCCTTTTGAGTTATCACCGAATTTGACATTTCCTCCATCTTTTAAAGTAAGAGAAGTGAACTTGTTTTTGTCACCTGTCATATGCCTTGAACATCCACTGTCAAGAAACCACTTCTTCTTGGTAGATTTGGATATCAAGCATACCTACAAAACAATTTTAAGTAACTTTCTTTGGTACCCAAATCTTCTTGGGTCCTCTTGGGTTAGTTGGTGGTGAGGTTCCTTTAATAATCCAAATCATATTTTTCATAGGACATGTATGAATATTATGCCCTATTTTTCCACAATGTTTACATATGGGAGATTTCAAGAGGTTTTCATTAATGAAAAATTTTTGATAATGTTTTTCTTTTATTTTCGGGTTATATCCAATACCCGCTTTGTCAAAAACACATCTTTGATTACCCAACAAATTATCCAAATTTTTCTTTCCATTTGTAAAGTTAGTCAAAATTTTAGTTAAGTTTTCAACCTTGAGTTTTAGTTCTTTATTTTCATTAATCAAAAGATTTGAATTGTGAACAATTTCTGATGATGTTTCCACATCATTTGCTTTCATTTTCTCAATAAAATTTTGTGACTTAACTTCCAACTTAATTATTTCTTCTTCTAAAAACAGATTTTTATCATTCAAAGAATTAATTTGTTTTTCTAGAATTTCATTTTTGTTTTTCAAATCATTTAATTCGTTTGAAAGAGATGTGACTTTCTTCTTAAAAACTTTATTTTTCAAAACATTTTTCTCAAATTCTTCAACTAATTCTTCAAAAGCATTTTGTAATTCATCATAGCTATAAGATTCATCTTCTAAAGAATTAAGTTTAGAAGTTACCTCATCTCCATGTGCCATTAAGCAAAGATCTTCAGTGGCGCTTTCATCATCATTAAATGCTAACGGACAAAAGCTCGCGTGCTCATCCTCACTTATGTTGGATTCATTTATGTATCCCAAAAGACAAAGATTTGCCACTTCATTGTCACTTGAGTTGTTATCCGAATCACTTTCATCGGAGTCATCCCAAGTTACCTTTAGAGCTTTCTTTTTGTACTTCATTTTCTCTTTGTTTACTTGAGGACACTCATTTTTGTAATGCCCCTGCTTCTTGCATTTGTAGCAGGTAGGAGTTTCAGTTTTGCTTGATTCTCCTTTATTTTCTCCTTTCTTAGGGAATCTTCTTCCAAACCCCTTTTTCTTCTTTAAGAACTTTTTGAAGTTTCTAGTCATCAAGGCAATTTCTTCTTCTTCATCTCTTTCCTCTTCACTATTGTCGTGGTCATGATGAGAGGATTTGAGGGCGAAGTTTTTCTTTGGTTTGACTTCTTCTTCCTCCACTTTACTATTCATTTCAAGCTCATACGTCATAAGTGATCCGAATAGTTCTTCTAAGGTCAACACCTTAAGATCTCTAGCTTCAGAAATTGCTGTCATCTTTGCTTCCCATCTCTTTGGTAATGACCTGAGAATTTTTCTCACATTTTCTTGGTTAGTATAAATTTTTCCAAGGGCCTTCAAGCTATTCACAATATTAGTAAACCTAGTAGACATTTCACTAATATTTTCATCTTTCTTCATAACAAACAATTCATATTCATGGACAAGCATGTTCATTTTAGATTCCTTAACTTGATTAGTTCCTTCATAAGTAACTTCAAGTTTGTCCCAAATTTCTTTAGCCGAGTCACAACCCGAGACTCTATTGTATTCAATTGGGTCAAGAGCACAATATAAAGTACTCATAGCTTTACAATTTAATTCAATGAGTCTTACATCAGCCTCATTCCATTCACTTTCTAATTTTGCTAAGGTTGCTCCTTCCACAGTTTTTGTGGGAATATGAGGACCATTTGCAATGATTCTCCAAACATGATAGTCTTGACCCTTAATATACATGATCATTCTATTTTTCCAATAGCCATAATCACTACCAATGAATAGAGGTGGTCTATGAGTAGATTGACCTTCAACCATTTGAGGTCTAAATGTGTTTGCCATGATCTTAACTCTAAGATTGTTAAATCTATATGTAGAGCCTTGGCTCTGATACCAATTGTTACCCAAATATCAACCTAAGAGGGGGGGTGATTTAGGTTGAGGCAAACTTTTTCGATTTAAATGCGGAATTAAAAACTATTTTCAATTAGCAAAAAACAAATTTAAGAACACAATTCAATTGCAATAAGATATGATAGAAAATCAAACACAAGCATATATAAGCAATTGAATAAGTAAGAGATAGAGATAGAGAAAATCAAACACAGTGATTGTTATCGAGGTTCGGCTTCCCCGCCTACGTCCCCGCCTCAAGATCACTTCTCGAGGATTCCCAAATTCACTAATTTGACAATCTTCTTTCGGGTGAAGATCAAAACCGTTACAAATCTTCTTTACACGGTGAAGAGTAACCACCGAGTGAAAAATCCTTTTCACTCTTAGGATTTATACCAAGACCCACAAATCTTCCTTACAAGGTGAAGAGTAACCACCCAGTGAAAAATCCTTTTCACTACTTAGGATTTATACCAAAACCCTAACAAAAACACTCAATGGTTTCAACAAAGTATTTGTTGTACAAGATAAGGCTCTCTCAAAGAGTAATTGTACACAATATGCTCACTCTAATAGTATATCAAGGATTTGATCAATATGGCTCAAAAAGTGTTTAGAGAAATTTTCAATCAAGGATTTTGAATGATATGAAAATATAAGCTTGAGAAGGATGGATTGATGTATAAGATGTTATCTTTGATTTCTCTTGTATGCTTGATGTTTAGAAATGAAGAAAGGGTAGTATTTATAGCCATCATGTTGTCTTGCATTCTTCTTGATTTTCAATCAATCAATTTGCTTTCTTTGAAAACTTTTCTTCTTAAGATTTTTCAACCATAATTGATATGGTTGTCTTGCATGTGAATTTCAATCAATTAAGTTTGTCTTTGAAGACTTTAAGAGATTTTTCAATTGATATTGTTGTCTTATATTTGAATTTCAACCAATCAAGTTGTCTTTGAAGACTTTAAGAGATTTTTCAATTGATATGGTTGTCTTATATTTGAATTTCAACTAATCAAATTTGTCTTTGAAGACTTTAAGAGATTTTTCAATTGATATGGTTGTCTTATATTTGAATTTCAACCAATCAAGTTTGTCTTTGAAAACTTTAAGAGATTTTTCAATTGATATGGTTGTCTTATATTTGAATTTCAACTAATCAAGTTGTCTTTGAAAACTTTAAGAGATTTTTCAATTGATATGGTTGTCTTATATTTGAATTTCAACCAATCAAGTTGTCTTTGAAAACTTAAAAGATTTTTCAATTGATATGGTTGTCTTACATTTGAATTTCAACCAATCAAGTTTGTCTTTTGAAAACTTTAAGAGATTTTTCAATTGAAGTTTGTTTTAAAGTTGAGCCTTAAAGATCAAATCTTAATAAACTTTACAAAACCTAACTCTTACTTCTCATATGTCTCGGATCATTGTCTTTGAGCTTGATTTCTTTGTCTTGAGTCTTGATGACTTTGATCTTCAATGTGTTTGCAACTTATCAACTTTGCATTTGCTTGATATTTGAATTGGCCATCTTGGTCCAATTAAATCAATAGTCAAAATTAAGCTTTAAAACATAAATCATTAGTTCATATGAAAATATCATTAATGAACAACTTAAAATCATGGTTATCATCAAAACTACATGAATGTCCTTGGATTAATTAGCCAATTAATAATTATTGAAACGTTGAGGCTAACAGAGACCTTCCATGGATGAGGTCTTGGAGGCTTTAAAGAATATTCAAAGTGGTGAGGATGCGCCAGAGGATCAAGAGATAGCATATGATGATGATGCTATCTTGAATGTACAACAACCAGCTTCACTGGATTGTGATGAGTTTGGATTGTTGAAGACTAAGCGTCTGCCGCCTTTGCCAGAGGCTGCAACGGATAATTGGACTAGTAGGTCTACTACACCTAATGTCAGTGGTTAAATTTCTTCTCCATGCAGCTAATTTTTCAAGTAGATGATCTGATTATGGTTCGCATGCACTATCAGATGCATCAGTGGGTGGAAATTTCTTTTTCTTCTCTTCCACTTGTTTGGTTGGTCATAAGGCCTAAAGGCATATTATAGGTAGCTGTGAGGAAATGTATATATTAAATGGAGTAATAATGATTTTCGCATTCTGTAGAAACTTGGCATCCCCTTCCCCCGCGGCCCACTAATCAATACTAGCAAATCTTTGATTCAGTGATTCACTCTTTTTGGCACTCCCCCAACAACAAAATAAGCAGTGCATTGTATGCTTTGAATTGTTAATACTTTATCGGTTTAATGTTTGTGGTAATGCCCAATGGAAGTGATAAAATCAAAATTTTCCATAGAATAAAACTTACTTACTGTCCTTTAGGTGTTATATCTCAAGTTTCATTCTCTTATTAAATTGAAACACATGGTTGTTTTGAATTTAAAAGTCTTTGAAAAATAAAACTTTTTTTAACTAGATCAATGCAACCATGCATTTAAATTTAGTTGGATAACTGATGTGGTTGACTCAGGAAGGTTGTAGTGTTTATGAAAAGGATGTGAGCTGCTTAGAGCAATGGTTCAAGGTGCACAGGGACCTTCTGCAAGAGAATTGATTTCCAAATAGCTCTAGCCTCTAGTAACTCTAGGCTAACACTTTTATTTATCAAATTTGACAGCTTTAATACAAGGAAGGCCATGCTTATATAGCATGCCTCATTTACAAGCTAATTGGTTATTGCTAGCAGCCTTATGACTGGCTGGAGCTTGTTGGTAGCCCATTGGCTAGCCTCATAACCAACCCAACTAAGCCTTATCCTAAGGTGGCCAATCAGAACTGACCTCCTATTGGCAATTAGTTAGCTGCAAGCAATTTTGTTGCAAAAATCAAACAATGTACAAGGTAGTTTGCAAGTTGTACTAGGTTTTACAACAAGTCTGTAACTAACTAGCCACTTGCAACACCTATTCTACAAAGTTAAAGCTAGGATTACAATGAAATTGCAACTTCTAAAGGATGCTCTTGCATTAGTAACCTTAGGTACATCATATAAGAAACTATATCTAAGTTTTGTTCTTTTCCATTCTATGGTTGGAGCTTAAAGAGACACTAGTCACTAAGCTTTTCTGTGAATGACAATTGTTAACATATAATTATATTAAAATCAATTGTCGTAGACGTGGCTTGGTTGCTGTTGAGATTAAGAGAGAAAAAGAAATAAAATGAAAGAAACTATAGTCTATATGTAATCTGTATAATTTCTATATGTTTAAGTTATGTACAAACTACAAATAGCATTCTCAAAAAAAAAAAAAAAATTGTGTACAAAGTTTTTATTTATACATAGAGATAGTTGACAAAAGAGACTTTGATTAGGCAAGAATTAAGGGTGATTTGATATAGTTATTGAAGTATCTTTGTTATTATGAGTGATAGCTTCAAAGTATTCAAATAATTTGTGTGGGAGAAATCTTTGAAGTAAAATATTAGTAATGGACATGTATTTAAGTTTCAATTTTTTTTTTTTTTTTTTTTTGAGATCATTTATTTAGAGTGGAGATAGAAATTTCTAACTAGTTTACTCTAAGTGTGTGTGTGTGAGAGAGAGTTCGAACTCACACCCTCAAAGAGGGATGTGGATCAAGTGGGAGGAGAGAGACACCACTAGGCCATACTACCTAGTAAATAAAATTATTAATATTATTCCACTGTGAATTAGTATTATTTTTTCCCCATTGTTGATGATTGAGTGTCTATATATGTATGTGTGTACATGTATGTATATATAGTACAAAGTTTCATAAGATAGACATAGAACATACTAAAACTATTTCCTTTCAATAAAATCCAAGTTAGGTGAACAACTTTCATTAAACTCGAAGGATTTTTAAAACTAAATTTCGAAGGCCTAGCAAACAATAATTTCTTAGGATTTGAAACAATCAAAACTTTAAATTCACAAGAATCTAAAATTCTCACGTATCATAATTTCTACCAACCCAACAATACCTTAGAGTAGAATTAATTTAATAATTTTAAGGCTAGAATATATGTTTGGTCCCTGAAATTAGTATCATATTTTATTTTAGTTCCCTAAAATTGACATCACGTTCTATTTTAGTCTCTAAAATTTGCAAAGTTTTATTTTCGTCCTTGAATTTGGCATCAAGATCTATTTTAATCCTTGAAATTTATAAAGTGTTTTCTGTCATGGATTATTTTAGAGACACGTTATAAATTTTAAGGACTAAAATATAACTTTTTTTAAGAGAACATTGTGGGAATGACTATTTTAGAGAGGACTAAAATAGAACTTTTTCTAAGAGAATATTGAGGGATCGACTATTTTAGAGACACTTTATAAATTTCAATAACTAAAATAGAACTTTTTCTAAGAGAATATTGAGGAAATGACTATTTTAGAGATATCTATATCTATATATATATGAAACCAGAAAACATTGCCAATTATCTGCCATGTGGCATATATGACAATGTCTTCAGATCAATACGTGTCATCCTACTTGGACAAACAACACCACGTGCCAGAATTTTATTGGTGAATTAATTGTCACCTATCAATATTCCATAATTATTACGAAATACTTTATGAAGTTCTTAAATTATTCATGAATTAACTTAATAGGGATTTAAATGTTATCATTGATTTGTCAAATTAATTTGCTCCTTAAATTCCTCTCTTTCTCAAAAAAACGTTAGACATAAAAAGGGCAAAAGGCTCACAACAAAACAATAATTCCGTCTGCAATTAAAAAAGGAAAAAAAAAATTAACACCAAAAGGGAAAGAATCTAATAATTACGTTAGACATAAAAAGGGGAAAAAAAAAAATCAAAACATATTTACGTTACTGTACATTAGGAAAACTTTGATTACACAAGGAAGGTCCCAAAACGACGTCGTTTTGATCATTTATGTATAACTTATTGTTTATTAAGTGAATTGTTTGTTACACTATTAAAAAAAAAAAAATCCTTGACATTTTTTTACTTATACACCAAAAAAAAAATTCAGAAATTTTTTGTCCAAAAAAAAATTTAAAAGAAAAAAAGTTTGTCTCTTCGCTTTCTAACCCGTCAGATGTTTTGGAGAATAAAAAAGGTAAGAAAAAATAATTTTTTAAATTGGACATTTAATGTTAGACCTAAAAAAGGAATAAATAAATAAAAAAAAAGGCAAAAGGCTCACACCAAAACAATAATTCCGTTTGCAATTAAAAAAGGAAAAAAACAGATTAACACCAAAAGGGAAAGAATCTAATAATTACGTTAGACATAAAAAGGAAAAAATAAAAAATAAATAAGTCAACACAAGGAACACTTGGATTACATGAGGAAGGTCCCAAAACGACGTCGTTTTGATCATTTATGTATAAATTATTGTTTATTAAGTGAATTGTTTGTTACACTATTAAAAATAAAAATAAAAAACCCTCAACATTTTTTTACTTTTACACCAATAAAAAAATTCAGAAATTTTATACCATATAAGTCCTATTTGGGGAACTTTTCTAAAGAAATGTATTTTTAGTAAGCAATCAAATTTTCGGTTCCACCAATATATTAATTGCTATAATTACGTGTGTATGTTTTCTTTGGATAGTTAGATTTCTTCCCATACGTGTAGAGTTTACATTTTTCAGAAATTATCTATTTTAAATTTTTTGTTAATACAGTTTTTCCTTTTTATGTCTTCCATAGGAAATGAGACCTATAAGGAATCTTCCCGAGGATATTTTGGTTGACATTTTTTCAAGGGTGGGGAACGAATGTCAAACCTGCCTTGGAAGCATTAAGACCAGGTTATTTTTAAATATATTATTTCCTTATTATTAACTATTATTTCGTTTAAAAATATTTATTAAACGATTATCATTTTTTTAAATCCCAAAACAATTTCCTTGGCATAGCATTACATGGGTTAAATATGTTTGTGTCTTTAGTCACTCCAAAACGATGTCGTTTTGGGTGTGAAATAAGGAAAAAAAAAAAAATTCTTCAATTTAAATGAGCTAATAGTAGTGGACATTTTATTATAGATGATTGGTATAGAAGGAAATAAGTAGTATTAATCTATCCTATTAAAGTATTCCTAAAAAACCTCTCATTTTCACGTTATACTTAACTAATCAATCTTAGTAATTTATTCCTAAAAAACCGCCAATCTTATTAAATTTTGTTAAACTAATCACGTTTCAAAAGAATGTAACTTTATTGAGGGAACATATCATGAAATTTAATGTTAAGACATTCAATTCATTTGTAACCGACCAGAAAAATATTCCTTTTGATATTATCAAAAAAAAATCTTTCAAATATATTCCCTTCAAATTATATATTTGATTGCACAACCCTAAATTGCTCAGTAAACGACTAATTTAAAAAAAAAATAAAGACAAAAAAACCTTCTCATTATTTGGCATTACAGTACACGATTTAAAAGATTGATGAAAACAAATTTCAAAAAATTTCCATTCGCATCATATTAATTGGAGAGTCAAAGAAAAAAAATCCAAAAATATTTCTTCCACATTGGAAAGTCGGTTTTAACTTTATTCTTCCTAAATAATTATTCCTTTATATTTATTTAAAGGAAAATGTTTCCTTAAATCCCTCCTACATTAAATTTATATTACATTAAAAATCTTTTCTACATTAAATGAGTTTTTTTTTTTTTTTTCATGTACAAAACTAAACCGATTCCTTACCTCCATTCCTCCAATAATTTTTTTGTAATTATCAATTTTTTTGGATTACCATTTGTTCCGAATATGTGTCCAAATTAATTCAATGGAAAAATGTCTCCTCAAATCCCTTTTACATTAAATGTGCATTACATTAAAAATGGTTTTTTTTTTTTTTTTTTTTCCTTTGCTCTAATAAAATTTGCACCAATTAATTTCAATTATTGACTAACTCTACCCCTTAATCATGGGTTTTCCTTATATAATACGATGTACTTACATCTAATATTAAGTTTTTTTTTTTTTTTTTTGCTAAACACATCTTATATTTAGTTATTAACTATTTAGATTATTAAAAAAAATAAAATAAGATTATTAAGTACTTTATTTTTGACAAGTCTCCTCAACTTCATTTCTATCCGTTACTCTTCTTATTCTTAATTGTGTCACATTATTCCCTTTGTTGTTTTATTTCCCTCAACTAATATATATATTTTTTTAAGCAAATTCCCTCTACTCTTTATATTTTTGTTTTTGTTTTCTTTATTTTTCTCCATGTTACTTGATAGGTTTTGATTTTCTCAATTTGGTTCTTTGTTTCAGTTTGCTCTATTTAGCGTTGAAGACTCACAGCTCCGTCATGTTCCTCAAAGGTAACATCGTTTTTCATTATCTATTTATTTTATTTTCTTCTTCTTTTCCTAATTCTCTATTTGATCCCCAAGAAAATTTAACAAAATGATGAGAAGGTAGAAGCATTTTTTGCACTCAATAATACGATTTTAATGGGTTTAATTTGATTTTTCTCACTTTGGGTCTTTGTTTAGTGATGAATACTCACTACTACATCCTGCTCCTCAAAGGTAACACCGTTTTTCAATATTTTCTTTTTCTTTTTCCTTAATTAATCTGTTTGGCTACTAAGAAAAATTAACAAAATAAGAACATAGGAGAATTTTTGGCACTTGGCATGTTATTTGTTAGTTTCTAGCACTGAAAAGGGGAAAAACAATGAGGTGAGTTTTTTTTTTTTCGGTATCATTTATTTATCTCTCAACCCAAATTATGTTATATATATATTCTAGATGGATTTCTTAAATTAGATTGGGTCAAGTTCTTCAATTATATACTAATTAAGTTTATGATCAAGTTCTTCGATTATATTTTGAGCTATCTAGATTGGAATTCAACCAAATTACTAATTTAGATTGATTCTTTCAAGTAAATTTTATTGAAAAAAATTGGGATAAAATATCTTTTGAGTTTAGCTCCTACGGAATTTATTTTGATGTTGGCATTTTCTAATTGTTGTTGTGCTATCAAAGTTGGTGGTAAATTTTTAGGTATGAAGTATAAAAAAAAAATGTTTTAGATATGAAATTCTTGATTGTTTGTATGTATTTAATCTTAATTTCATATGGTCGATTTCATTGAGTGCTGAAGAAAGGATGCAAATGAGTAATAAGTAATTACCTTAGTCATTGGAAATATTTTTGGTTTGAAAAATATATTTGGTAGTTTCAGCTATGGATTTAATTTTGTTAATTAAATCTAAAATCACATCATTTTTTTCATTCTAATATGGTGCACAATACTTCACATGGAGGATTATACAACTATAACATGTTATTTATAATAATTTTATAAATAATATAATTAATTAATTAAAAGTTACTTGCTCCCGCACTACCGTGCGGGTTATTGTCTAGTTTTATAAATTTCAGAGACTAAATAGAACTTTTCTAAGGTGATATTGAGGAAATGCTTTTCAAAGTCCCAGTATTAAGAACCACATTATGATTTTTCAAAGACGCCAAATGCTTTTCCTTGGATTTCCTTTTCACAAGACTACTGTAAAATTTTCCAAAGTTTGTAGGCCATATAGCTAGCAAACATTTTGTTTTATTATGAGAAAAACGCGTAAAGCTAATATCGCAATTACGTTCTAATCTTCTCCACCTTGAAATTTTTACACGAAAATTAGAGAGCCAAGACTGCAACAGATAATTCATGAGAGATTTTCTTTTCTCTTTTTTCGTTTTCCACGTTATCAAGTGTTGACGATTCAAAACATCCGCAAAGATTTCCTTTACAAACTTATTGAGTGTTCAGAGGTTTTGAAAGAGACAGGTCTTTGTAGTGCTGGTCAATGGGGAAGATGAGTAGGAAACTCCCCTCTGTGGAGAGTTTCCGGCTGCGGTATAAGGGATTTTCCGAGGCACAGATCATGTTTCAGATGGGTACCCCACCTTGCTCTAATTACAGCCTGTTTTCAAAGTCTTCCATATCCAATTTCCAAGTCAACTACCGTGTTAAAGAGACAAACCACATATTATATAGTGAAGAAAGAAGAAAAAGAATGTATACAACACTTTTTTTCTTTTTTCTTTTTTAATTTAGAGTAATAGATTCTTGGTTGTGATTTTTGTTTTTTTCTGGTGAATCGGGAATTTTGGGATGGCTTCTCTCTCTCTCTTTGTTTTCTTTGTTCTCTCACACCTCCTACTGCTTCACTCAGCTGAAGAAGAAAATGGTTTATACCCAAATTGCTCGCCCTTGTATTGTGGAAAAGTCGGTAACATTAGCTTTCCATTCTTCAACAACAAATACCCATCCTGCGGCGGTTTATTGGCAGTAAATTGTGATGAATTATTTCCGGAAATCCAACTGGAGTTGGGTGGAAGAGCATATGAACTTATAAGTATCTCTTACACTAACAATACACAATCCATACGTATCAAGGATTTCTGGAAACCCCCAAAATGCGAATCCTTAACCAATTTGAGTTTTCCCAGTTCTCCATCTATCTCTTATGAAATTACCTCACCCAATCGAACCTTGTTTAAATGCAATCGCACTCTTCATATTACTTCACCTACAAATTTTAAAAATATGACCTGCCATGACGACTATATCTACTATAATCATTCAAACCGTAGTCCTCCTACTTCTCTTTCTAAATGTTCAATTATTCAGCTCCCAGAAAATGAGCATCCAGATAAAGATGAACCGTTTTCACTCTTAAGTGCTGAGTTCGACCTTGAAGTTCATGTATCTCCTGCTTGTAGCAGTTGTTATGGTAGAAGAGGTGAATGTGGAGTTCAGAAGGAAGACAAGGATAAATTTGATTGTTTTGAGTCTACTGACAACGAAAAATCAGGTACGTTTGAGCTGGTTTTGAAAGTGCTCTCAATAACCCTGTTAACTTAGCTGTGTCACTTCAATCTTCATTGCTGAAACTAACACCATTTTTGTTTCTATCTTCTGTTGCAGAAAATAAAAACATCAAAGTGTGGCTGGCATTAGGTAAGATGCCTCTCCAATCAAATTTTTTGTTGAAATTAATATTCACACATGAGCTTGGACAGGCTACTGGAATCAAGTTATTCCATCTTAAAGTGATGTTTTATGTTTCATCACATCTAAGTTGCCAGTTGCAAGCCATAGTTCTCTTCCCCCTCACTGGGCATGGCTAATTATCAATGATTTAGGCTTTAGAGGACTAATTCTATTATTGCAATTATGATAGTTCTAAGTTTTGTTATTTCTGTTGTCAGTTACAAATATGGGTCCATTTCTCCACTGCTATAATCCTACAGGATGGCCTTGTGCCTTAAAATATAATGATGGATGATAAGGATAATGTCACATGACTCACAAAGATCCTGTCAACTATTTAAATTTCTGTGTCGCATAAGTTCCTTTGTGACCTTCAATAGAAAAACTTTTCACTCTCATGAATTTCATTTCATCCATTGTTGCCTGTCATTCAAAACTCAACTCCTTCCTTCTTCCTGCTTTAGGTGTTGTATGCCCAGTCATCTCTATTATTTTCTTCTTTATTATCTGGAATTATTACAAGAAAAAAAATGCTTCTGCAAACTTGGTGGCAAGGAATACTTTTTCTGATCTGTCCTCAAGATCAGGCCTGGAAGGGGGGAGTGTCTACTTTGGAGTGCCAGTTTTCTCCTACAGTGAACTTAAAGAAGCCACCAATAATTTTGATTCTGAAAAAGAAATTGGAGACGGAGGATTTGGAACTGTTTACCATGGTAAGATGATAAACTCATTGCTTCAGTTTTCAAGATCTAAACTACAGTGTAAACTTTCTAAGGAAAAGGGTAAAGAAAAAGGCATAAAAATTTAAAAGAAAGACTTGACTTCCATCTATTTAAATGGGCTATTTTTTCTCAACTAGGCAAACTTCATGATGGGAGGGAAGTTGCAGTGAAGCGCTTATATGGGCACAACTATAGACGAGTGGAACAGTTCGAGAATGAAGTTGAAATTTTAACACGCTTGCGCCACAAAAATCTGGTCTCCCTTTATGGGTGTACTTCACGCCACTGCCGGGAACTTCTTCTTGTGTATGAATACATTCCCAATGGCACTGTTGCTGATCATATTCATGGCAATCGAGCAATACCAGGTTCACTCAAATGGCCAACTCGCATGAGCATTGCTTTAGAAACTGCTACTGCATTGGCTTACCTCCATGCTTCGGACATCATACATCGCGACATAAAGACTAACAACATTCTCCTTGACAACAATTTCTGCGTCAAAGTTGCAGATTTTGGGCTTTCTCGGCTGTTTCCCAATGATGTCAGCCATGTCTCAACAGCTCCTCAAGGGACTCCGGGCTACCTTGACCCAGAATATCGCCAATGCTACCAGCTTACTAGTAAGAGTGATGTCTACAGCTTTGGGGTTGTCCTTATCGAGCTAATATCATCTCTGCCAGCTGTTGATATATTTAGGCATAAGCATGAAATTAATTTGGCCAAATTAGCCATAAACAAGATTCAAAAGTGTGCATTCCACGAGTTGATTGACCCACATCTTGGGTTTCAGTCAGATGATGTAGTTAAAACGATGGCCATTTTGGTGGCAGAGTTGGCCTTTCGATGTTTACAACAGGACAAGGACATGAGGCCTTCCATGGATGAGGTATTGGAGGCTTTAAAGACAATTCAAAGTGGTGAGGATGCGCGAGAGGATCAAGAGATGGCATATGATGATGATGGGGTCTTGAATGTACAGCAACCAGCTTTACTGGATCGTTATGAAGTTGGATTGTTAAATTGTAAGAGTCTGCCACCTTCGCCAGGGGCTCCAACCGATAGTTGGATTAGTAGGTCTATTACACCTAATGTCAGTATTTAAATTTCTTCTCCATGCAGTTAATTTCTCAAATAGATGATAAGATATGATTCGCACTCACTATCAGAGGCATATGAGTGGGTTGAAATTTCATTTTCTTCTCATCCACTTATTTTGGTTGTTCATAAAGACATATTATTGATAGGTAGCTGTGAGGGAATGTATATGTTAAATGTAGTTCTTAATAATTTTCGCATTGTGGAAGCTTCCCATCCCTTTTCCCGTGGCCCACCACAAATATACAAATCTTTGATTCAGTGGTTCACTCCTTTTGGCACTCTACCAACTACCAAGTACGAAATATATTCTTTGAATTGTTAATACTTGATACGATAAAATCTAAATTTTCCCATACAATTCTTTAGGTGGTATACCTTAAGTTTATTTCCTAATTAAATTGAAACACGTGAAACACGTTTTATTGAATTTAAATATCTTTGAACAAAATAACACTTTTTTTTTAGTATTGAATCATTAATCAATGTAATTATGTTTTTAAATTTAATTGAAAAACCTATGATACACTACTTTTACTCATTTTCATTTCTTGATTGGAGCTTAAGAAGACACTAGTCGCTAACCTGTTTTGTGCATGAGAATTGTTAACATATAATTATATTAAAATTAATTGTCTAGGCGTGGCTTGAATTTAGTAGTTGTTAACCTATGTTGTGTTAAGATAGAAAGAAAAAACTAAAATAATATAAAGAGAGAAAATGAAAATAAGAGAAGAATTAATGTAGTTCGGACTAGCTATCTATGTCAACAGTATAAAACCTTAGCCGCTATAGCTTTACTATATTGAATTGTGATCTACCGAACTGTTGTCAAGCCTTGTGATGTCTATTATATTTGTGTAGTTTTTTCTTTGTTTGGTATGTTTATTATTGTACTGTTATTGGTTTTTTATTTGTACTCTTATTTTCCACCTTTGTAGGTAGTGGCAGTTCTAGAAATTTTTTTCCGGGTGTTCATTAAAAAACTTAAATACCTATTAAAAAATTAAAATAGCTATTAGAGTGAGTAGACTGAGTGCATGGACGAAACCAAGATTTGAATTTGGAAGGAACAAAAAAAAAAAGTCGGTGGATCAAGTTCAAGAAACAGAACCAAGATTTGAACTGGGAAGGTACAAAAGTATTATTAAAAAAAATAAATAAAAATAAAAATAAAAAATAAATAAATATATATATATAATAAAAAAAACAAAAACACAGTCTCACATTGGCACGCACTCCCCAAACCCCCTCTAACCCACAATTACAAACACAACCATTAAAAAAAATTACAAATAGAACCAAACAAATACAAGCTCATTTCCCCCACAACTAGACAAACACATTGAAGGCATGCACACATCTTTTATTTTTAAATTTGTGATTTTTTTTTGTGATTCTACCTCCTTCTCATCTTTTTGTGACACTGCAATGAGTTTGGAAATAGTAATTTGTTTGGTTGAAGTTGTGTTAAGAATTTGGATTTGTTTGGCTAAGCTTAAAAACATTTTTTGTTTGTTTTCTTGAAGACCAAAGGTTAATGTGCCAGATTATATATACATGAGATGGGTTCAAGTTACACCCAATGTAACTCTAAAAGAGTTACACCTTTTCTAAACTATTGATTTCTAATAGATCTAAGAGTTAAAAATAAACCAATTATTTATTACTATCCAAGTCAACTAACCTAATTTGTAGCATTATTTTACTTTCTCTCATTTATTATATATATCTCTCTCTTCCCTTATCTCTTCCATGTTTATCGCTCTCTCCCCCCATGTTTTCTCTCTCACATCCATGTCAACTAACCGTAAAAAAAAATAAAAAAAAATTTGCTACATGAGGAGATAATGTTCTCCCTACTTTCTTTGGCTGGAGCTTCAAACCAACTATAGGGTGAAATTCTTGGAAATACTGGGATTAAACTTCCAAATCTTTAAGTTTTCAATATCTGCTTTAATAAATTCATTGGAAAAATTCTATATCCAGAGTCCATTATTCAATTCTCAGTGAACCTTATTAGTTATTAACTTAACTGCTTGCATCAACGTGATTCTCCTCCACCGTCTGATAACAAATGCACGGCCAACAATGAGATAGACTTCATTGCCGAGAAAAGACCATGACAACAAGCATGCTTCTACCAACCCATGATGATAAAAAACACTTAGACGGTCTCATATATAAGTTTTTTCAATCATTCTTCACCGTATTACATTTTTCTCAAAATAATTGAACGAATTGAATTTATTTTGTTTTATTGACTGGTTTGAATCTTCTTACCACCAACGAGGGACTAATCCATGGAAGAATGGTGAGATTTTTTTTGTCTTTAAACGTATAGAGAATTCTAACCAATAAGGAGAGAGGAGGGATTTTTTTTTTTAGGAAAAGGAGAGAGGAGAGATAATGACGATAAATGCTCAGAATTAATTTAATTAATTTGGCAAGCAAATAAATTTATTAATTATAACATGAGCAGTTTAACTTTTTTTAACCGTTAGATCCTTTAGAAATCTATGGTCTAAAAAAGGTGTAACTATTGTGAAGTTACACCAGGTGTAACTTGAACCCAACTCTATATATATATTGTATTTTATAGGGCTATTTGTATTTTTTTGGGATGAGATCAAGTATTTACACCCCTTGTTAGTTTTGTCCTAGACCGAATGGTGTAGTACAAAACTAAAGTCTAAAGTGGGTTGAGTCTATTGGGTTCTCAAGTCAAAAGATGTTCAATATTTTATTTAAGGGTGTTCAATATATTTTTTAGGGTGTTCAAAGTATGCTATTTATTAAAATAATTTTTTGTTTGCATGTCTTTTAGTAGACATGTACAGTTTTACCAAAAAAAATCACGTTGTTCAGGTGAACACCCTGGCTATGCTGTGGTGTTGCCACTGCTTATGGGGTCTTGGTCCATGGTGAATGTCAATTTTGTCGTCCTCTTGGTAGGGTCTGAGATTTTGTTGTGTAATCAAGTAGGAGAAGAGAGACACCACTAAACTACTATCCAATAGATAAAATTATTAATATTATTCCATTTTGAATTAGTATTATTTTTCCCCATTGTTGATGATTGAGTGTCCATATATGTATGTGTGTACATGTATGTATATATAGTATAAAGTATCATAAGATAGACATAGAACATACTAGAACTATTTCCTTTCAATAAAATCCAAGTTTGGGGAACAACTTTCATTAAACTCGAAGGATTTTTAAAACTAAATTTCGAAGGCCTAGCAAACAATAATTTCTTAGGATTTGAAACAATCAAAACTTTAACTGACAAGAATCTAAAATTCTCAGGAATCATAATTTCTACCAACCCAACAATACCTTAGAGTAGAATTAATTTAATAATTTTAAGACTAGAATATATGTTTGGTCCCAGAAATTAGTATCATGTTTTATTTTAGTCCCTAAAATTGACATCAAGTTCTATTTTAGTCTCTAAAATTTGCAAAGTTTTATTTTTGTCCTTGAATTTGGCATCAAGATGTATTTTAATCCTTGAAATTTATAAGGTTAAATTGCATAATCATCCCTTGGGGTTTGGGTCATTTGCAAACTGACCCCTAGGATTTCAATTTTGTAATATAACCACCTGGGGTTTTTTAATAGGTGAAATTGACCCTTTTAACTACATTTTTTGTTAATTTTGCTAACAAAATTTGTCACATGTATTGCACTTGGGTTTATAATAATGAATTTTTTTATTATAAAGTGGTCACATGTAATACACGTGACAAATTTCTACTAGCAAAATCGACAAAAAATGTACTTAGAGGGGTCAATTTCACCAATTTAAAAACCCCATATGGTTATATTGAAAAATCAAAACCCCAGGGAGTTTGTTTGCAACTGACCCAAACCCCAGGGGTGATTATGTAATTTGGCTAATTTATAAAGTGTTTTCTGTCATTGACTATTTTAAAGACACTTCATAAATTTCAAGGACTAAAATAAAAATTTTCTAAGAGAACATTGAGGGAATTACTATTTTAGAGAGGACTAAAATAGAACTTTTTCTAAGAGAATATTGAGGGATCGTCTATTTTAGAGACTTTATAAATTTCAAGAACTAGAATAGAACTTTTTCTAAGAGAATATTGAGGGAATGACTATTTTAGAGATATCTATACTATAATGTAAAACTGAAGCTTTTTTTTTACTTTTAGTTAACCTCATAATATTGCACCACATAAGCTGGTCGTACAATTTTTAATTGAATTTAAATTTTATTCTATAATTAAACATCTCATTAGAATCTTGACACATTATATTTTCTTTAATAAAAATAATATATTATTCTATATATATAAACACAATCATATTAGAATCTTGACACATTATATTTTCTTTAATAGAAATAATATATTGTTCATATATATAAATACAATCATAATAAATGCCTAATACTATAATATATTTTATATATAAACACAATAATAATAAATGTCTTTTAATAATTATCAATTTTCATATTTAGACAAAATATAAAAGACAGAAAAAAAAAATCATATTTAGACCAATAATTCTTTAGAAATCATTTTAAATAATTTTTCTGTGCAATGCACGGGTTTGCAACTTGTTTTATAAATTTCAAAGACTAAATAGAACTTTTCTAAGGTGATATTGAGATATTGGCACCTATCAAACAAAGAAATCATGGAGAAAAAGAAAAAATTGTTAAGGACAAGAATGAAGAGTTAAGTTCTGTTGGGAGTGACGGTGTTGGCGGCGGTTTTAATTAATAATTAGTAACCTGTCAATACTTATCCTTTTGGGTATATAAAATTTTTGTTTGATTTGATATCTTTTGCATACACTTACCACCCAATTCAGAAGATTCCTACTTTCTTGTTTCTTCCTTTCCCTTTAGAAACATAGGCCAAAGAATGATATAAAAGAATATAATAGAAATAGTTGCATTACCTCCCCCATCAATTAAACTCATCTCTCTGTTTTGTTTAAACCCCTATTAAGCGAGAGCCTTAAAAGAACGCTATGGAAGCGTGGAAACATCTATATCTTCACCATAATTGCGTTTCCATTGCCAAAACGTTCCGTTTACCCCGTCTCCTACTTCACTCCCAAAGAGCCACATTATGATTTTTCAAAGACGCCAAATGCTTTTCCTTGGATTTCCTTTTCACAAGACTACTGTAAAGTTTTCCAAAGTTTGTAGGCCATATAGCTAGCAAACATTTTGTTTTATTATGAGAAAAACGCGTAAAGCTAATATCGCAATTACGTTATAATCTTCTCCACCTTGAAATTTTTACACGAAAATTAGAGAGCCAAGACTGCAACAGATAATTCATGAGAGATTTTCTTTTCTCTTTTTTCGTTTTCCACGTTATCAAGTGTTGACGATTCAAACCATCCGCAAAGATTTCCTTTACAAACTTATTGAGTGTTCAGAGGTTTTGAAAGAGACAGGTCTTTGTAGTGCTGGTCAATGGGGAAGATGAGTAGGAAACTCCCCTCTGTGGAGAGTCTCCGGCCGCGGTATAAGGGATTTCCTGAGGCACATACCATGTTTCAGATGAATACCCCACCTTGCTCTAATTTCAGCCTGTTTTCAAAGTCTTCCATATCCAATTTCCAAGTCAACTACCGTGTTAAAGAGACAAACCACATATTATATAGTGAAGAAAGAAGAAAAGAATGTATACAACACTTTTCTTTTCTTTTTTTAATTTAGAGTAATAGATTCCTGGTTGTGATTTTTGTTTTTATCCAGTGAATCGGGAATTTTGGGATGGCTTCTCTCTCTCTCTTTGTTTTCTTTGTTCTCTCACACCTGCTACTGCTTCACTCAGCTGAAGGAGAAAACAGATATCCCCCATATTGTTCGTCCTTTCGTTGTGGAAATCTCGGAATCATTGGCTTTCCATTCTACAACAGCAAAAACCCATCTTGCGTCGGTTTATTGGATGTAAATTGTGACGGAAAACCTCCGACAATCCAACTGGAGTGGTGGGATAGAAGACCGTATGAAGTTATAGACATCTCTTACACTAACACCACACAATCCACCACACGTATCAAGTACCTTTCACTTTGGGATCACTGGAAAGCCCGAAAATGCGAATACTTAACCAATTTGACTTTTCCCAGTTCTCCATTTATCTCTTATGAAATTACCTCACCCAATCAGACCCTGTTTAAATGTAATCGCACTCTTCATATTACTTCTCCTACAAATTTTAAAAATATGAGTTGCCATGACGACTATAATATCTACTATAGTCATTCAAACCATACTCCTCCGAGTTCTCTTTCTAAATGTTCAATTATTCAACTCCCACAAAAAGAGCAGCCAGATGAAAAAAGAGAGCATCTGGATGAAGATGAACTGTTTTCACTCTTAAGTGATGAGGTCGACCTTGAGGTGCATGTATCTGACGCTTGTAGCAGTTGTCATGGTAGAGGAGGTCAATGTGAACTTGACGACAAGAGAAAATTTTATTGTATTGAAAAGAAAGGTAACGAGTCTATACACAACAGAATATCGTGTACATTTGATCTGGTTTTGAAAGTGCTTTCCATAACCCTGTTAACTTCGCTGTGTCACTTCAATCTTCATTGTTGAAACTAACACCATTTTTGTTTCTATCTTCTGTTGCAGAAAATGAAAACATCAAATTGCGGGTAGCATTAGGTAAGATGCCTCTTCAATCAATTTTTTTGTTGAAATTAATATTCACACATGAGCTTGGACAGGCTACTGGAATCAAGTTAATCCATCTTAAAGTGATGTTTTATGTTTCATCACATCTAAGTTGCCAGTTGCAAGCCATAGTTCTCTTCCCCCTCACTGGGCATGGCTAATCATCAATGATTTAGGCTTTAGAGGACTAATGTTATTATTGCAGTTATGATAGTTCTAAGTTTTGTTGTTTCTGTTGTCAGTTACAAATAAGGGTCCATTTCTCCACTGCTGTAATTCTACAGGATGGCCTTGTGCCTTAAAATACAATGATGGATGATAAGGATAATGTCACATGACTCACAAAGATCCTGTCAATTATTGAAATTTCTGTGTCGCATAAGTTCCTTTGTGACCTTCAATAGAAAAACTTTTCACTCTCATGAATTTCATTTCATCCATTGTTGCCTGTCATTCAAAACTCAACTCCTTCCTTCTTCCTGCTTTAGGTGTTGTATGCCCAGTCATCTCTATTATTTTCTTCTTTATTATCTGGAATTATTACAAGAAAAAAAATGCTTCTCCAAACTTGGCGGCAAGGAATACTTTTTCTGATCTGTCCTCAAGATCAGGCCTGGAAGGGGGGAGTGTCTACTTTGGAGTGCCAGTTTTCTCCTACAGTGAACTTAAAGAAGCCACCAATAATTTTGATTCTGAAAAAGAACTTGGAGATGGAGGATTTGGAACTGTTTACCATGGTAAGATGATAAACTCATTGCTTCAGTTTTCAAGATCTCCTAAACTACAGTGTAAACTTTCTAAGGAAAAGGGTAAAGAAAAAGGCATAAAAATTAAAAAGAAAGACTTGACTTCCATCTATTTAAATGGGCTATTTTTTCTCAACTAGGCAAACTTCATGATGGGAGGGAAGTTGCAGTGAAGCGCTTATATGGGCACAACTATAGACGAGTGGAACAGTTCGAGAATGAAGTTGAAATTTTAACACGCTTGCGCCACAAAAATCTGGTCTCCCTTTATGGGTGTACTTCACGCCACTGCCGGGAACTTCTTCTTGTGTATGAATACATTCCCAATGGCACTGTTGCTGATCATATTCATGGCAATCGAGCAATACCAGGTTCACTCAAATGGCCAACTCGCATGAGCATTGCTTTAGAAACTGCTACTGCATTGGCTTACCTCCATGCTTCGGACATCATACATCGCGACATAAAGACTAACAACATTCTCCTTGACAACAATTTCTGCGTCAAAGTTGCAGATTTTGGGCTTTCTCGGCTGTTCCCCAATGATGTCAGCCATGTCTCAACAGCTCCTCAAGGGACTCCGGGCTATCTTGACCCAGAATATCACCAATGCTACCAGCTTACTAGTAAGAGTGATGTCTACAGCTTTGGGGTTGTCCTTATCGAGCTAATATCATCTCTGCCAGCTGTTGATATATTTAGGCATAATCATGAAATTAATTTGGCTAACTTAGCCATAAACAAGATTCAAAAGTGTGCATTCCACGAGTTGATTGACCCACATCTTGGGTTTCAGTCAGATGATGTAGTTAAAACGATGGCCATTTTGGTGGCAGAGTTGGCTTTTCGATGTTTACAACAGGACAAGGACATGAGGCCTTCCATGGATGAGGTATTGGAGGCTTTAAAGACTATTCAAAGTGGTGAGGATGCGCGAGAGGATCAAGAGATGGCATATGATGATGATGGGGTCTTGAATGTACAGCAACCAGCTTTACTGGATCGTTATGAAGTTGGATTGTTGAATTGTAAGAGTCTGCCAACTTCGCCAGGGGCTGCAACTGATAATTGGATTAGTAGGTCTATTACACCTAATGTCAGTGTTTAAATTTCTTCCCCATGCAGTTAATTTCTCAAATAGATGATAAGATATGATTCGCAGTCACTATCAGAGGCATATGAGTGGGTTGAAATTTCATTTTCTTCTCATCCACTTATTTTGGTTGTTCATAAAGACATATTATTGATAGGTAGCTGCGAGGAAATGTATATATTAAATGAAGTTCTTACTAATTTTCGCATTGTGAAAGCTTCCCATCGCTTTTCCCGTGGCCCACCAAAAATATACAAATCTTTGATTCAGTGGTTCACTCCTTTTGGCACTCTACCAACTACCAAGTACTTCGTATATGCTTTGAATTGTTAATACTTGATGCGATAAAATCTAAATTTTCCCATACAATTCTTTAGATGGTATACCTTAAGTTTATTTCCTAATTAAATTCAAAGACGTGATTTTATTGAATTTAAATGTTTTTGAAAAAAATAACACTTTTTTTTTTTAACATTGAATCATTAATCAATGTAATTATGTTTTTAAATTTAATTGAAAAACCTATGATACACTACTTTTACTCATTTTCATTTCTTGGTTGGAGTTTAAAAAGACACTAGTCGCTAACATATTTTGTACGTGAGTATTGTTAACATATAATTATATTAAAATTAATCGTCTAGGCGTGGCTTGAATTTAGTAGTTGTTGACCTATGTTGTGTTAAGATAGAAAACAAAAAAAACTAAAATAATATAAAGAGAGAAAATGAAAATAAGAGAAGAAATATAGAATATGCATAAATTCAGTTATTTTTTGGGAGAGGATAGGAACATTAATGCTTTTTATAAATAAATGAGAGTAGAAAATATCAATTGAGTTATAATTATTTGTTAGATTGTAACACCTGCCGAGAATATCTAGCTGGTGGACATGCCAAAAGAAAATTAAAAAAAAAAAAAGAAGAAGATGTTGTATTCATTATTTGGAGTTTTGGAGTGTCCATTTCAGTCCAAGATGTTGTATTCATTATTTGGAGTTTTGGAGTGTCCATTTCAGTCCAAGATGGTGGTCCTCCACCCCTTTTGGCTGCTCTTGTGTGCACCAACCACGTAGTCAGAAATGGACCCAATCGATTAAATTTAAGTGGGCATCCTGAAGTTTTTCATTTTTTATATTTACATGAACAAATCCTTTGCAATTAGAAGTCAAGTCCACTTGAGTGTCATACTGAACCCAAATTTAAGGCCATTATCCTCCAGGCTCCACCTAATACGCAAGTATTTTGTCAAGCATTATCCAAATCATCTTTATCTTTTAAAGTAAAACTTCCCTCATTAGACGTTACGTATATATTCAACTACGGAGAAAAAGTGGTAAAATGGTAATTGTCAATGGTTGGCATTTGCACCACGTTGGAAGTAATAATTAATTAATAGACGAAATTGTGAGTGATTCCTTTTATCTCCTCAGAAGAAGAGTTTAAAAACCACGCAATAGTTTAAAAATAAAAATAAGGTTAGCTATCTATGTCCACAGTATAAAACCTTTAGCTGCTATAGCTTTACTATATTGAATTGCGATCTACCAGATTGTTGTCAAGTCCTGTGATGTCTATTGTATTTGTGTAGTTTTTTTTTCTTTGTTTGGTGTGTTTATTATTGTACTGTTGTTAGTTTTTTATTTGTACTCTTATTTGCTGCTCTTGTGGGGCCTTGGTTTATGATGAATGTCAATTTTGTCACCCTTTTGGTAGGGTTTAGGATTTTGTTGTGTAATTACTTTCGCTCTTGCTATTATTTTGATTTTCAAAGAAATTCTTTTTTATTTAGCAAAAAAATAGAAAAGAAAAAATTAATAATCAGTAAGTAACGGGTCATATATTGATCCTTTTGGGTAGAGAAAAATTCTCTGATTTGATATCTTTTGCGTACACTCATGAAATGAGATGGAGGCTTTTTCGTCATATTATCTTCACCATGAGTTGTGCTCCATTGTCAAAACGTTCCGTTTTTACTTTTTACCCCGTCTTCTACTTCATTCAGAAAGACAACTACTGAAAATCCAAAATAAACCTCGAGTCCGGAACACATGTCTATGTTCCTTACTAGTACCTATCACGTTAAATGGGTTTCCACTTTGTTTTCCACAAGACTCCCTTAAACTTTTCAAAGTTAGTAGACCATAAAGCTAACCTTTTGTTTTTATTAATTATTATGAGAAAGAGAAAGACGCGTAACGCTAATATTGCCACTACGTTTCTACTTTCTTTTTTTTCTTTCTTTTTTTTTAAAAAAAAAAAGGAAATATATTAACTACTAATCAAACGAAAACAAGTAGCATTAGAAGAGTCAAAAGTCAAAGTCTCCAACTCTACCAATCAAATGAAAACGAATAACAACGGAAAAGTCAAAAGCCAAAGCTTCCGGCACATGCGCTGGGGTTGAGGTAAAAGAAACATAATCAACTAACTGAGCACAGTCAGCTTTAGCTAAATTATTCGCATAACCATTAGCTTCTCTGAAAATATGCTTGAAGGTGAAACGATCAAACCTTTCCAAGAGACACCTGCAATCACCCACAATAGCACTCAAAAAAACATTAGGCATGGTTTTGGAGTTCACAAGATCAACTGCAACAAGAGAATCTATCTCAATATCCAGGTATGGGATCCCAAGACTTCAACCTTAGATATTTACACCAGAGAATTTAATAACGGACACTGCAATACATATTTCATGACCTTTTCTTTTCGTTTTCCACGTTATCAAGAGCTAACGATTCAAACTATCCGCAAAGATTAAAGGAGACAGGTCTTTGTAGTGCAGGTCAATGGGGAAGATGACTAGGAAAAGATATTTCCCACTGCACTGACCATGTTTCAGATGACTACTCCACGTCCCCCCCACCTTGCTTTATTTTCACCCTGTTTTTGGAGTCTACCATAGCCAGTTTCAAAGTCAACTACCGTGTTAATAAGAGAAAGTACATATTATATAGTGAAGAAACAAGAAAAGAAGTTATGCAAAGTGTTAGTACGAAATTTAAAATTTGGCAAAGGAACCAATCAAATGGTGACACGTGGACTACAAATGGTCAATACATAAGCCAAACAGGAGGAGACACGTGAACCAATGAGAGGATAACACGTGGATCTGAGTAGTGGTAGATTATAAACCAATCAAATGGTGACATGTAGACAGAATAAGTGACCAGGACCAAGGGCCAATCATAAAGAAGCACGCGGGTCAGTCAAGGAACAACACATGTTTGATTTTTCATAGCCACACAGATGACATCTAGCAAGTGAAAGGCACGCATGATGCATGTTCCTAAATTATCTAATAGAAAAACCACCATCGAAGCAGTTAACAAGTAACAGGAGCTATTTTCATTGGATTTGAAGAGAAGATCAAGGTTTAATCAAGGCTTGGAATGTAACTATTGAAGTTGGCTTATAAATAGTGAACCCAATTGCATTTCAAACACACACACCCCCAAGCAAACCCAAATAGCACTTGTTAGATTAGTTAGAAAGCTTTCGAATGTAGCTTCTAGTATTTCCATTACATGCTTGTAAGTACTCTTTCAATTAATTAAGAATGTCTCATTTATGGTAATGTTACTTTGTTTGATACTTTAGTTACCTCGATTGCAATATATTTTACTTTAACTTAGGCGCAGTTACCTCGATTAGCAATAATTACTCTAGACTTAGCTTAGTTAGTTAGTTTAATTAATTAGTGACCTTAGCTTACTTAAATTAGCTTAAATTAGTTTAGTTTAATTAATTAGTAACTTTAGCCTACCTCGATTAGCTTAATTAGTTAGTTTAATTAATCAATTAGTTACTTTAGACAACTTAGAATTAGTTAATTTAATTAGATAATCCCTTAGTTTAGCTAATTAGCTTAGTTAACTTAATTAATTACTACTTTTCTGTTTACTTCCATTAGCTTAATTACTTTCATTCTCTTTTCTTACTTGCATTTTATTTTAAAGTCCTTTGGGCAAAGGCAATCACCGAGCCTGTCAGCCTTTTAGATCGAAGTCAGATTGTGGTTCTAAGTTTGCTTTAAAGCACTAGACCCTCATTTAACACAGTTATTTGTTTCCTTCAAACAAATTGACAACCATTCCTTGGAAATTCTAGTTTGGCAACAAATACAAAGACGTTCTTCTACTTTAGAGTAACAGATTCTTGGTTGTGGTTTTTGTTTTTTGGTTGTGAATGGGGAATTTTTGGATGGCTTCTATCTTTCTGTTTATTTTCTTTGTTCTCTCACACACTACTGCTTCACTCAGCTGAAGAAGAAAATAGAAAACCCCCACATCTTGGGTTTCAGTTAGATAATGTAGTTAAAACAATGGCCATTTTGGTGGCATAGTTGGCTTTTCGATGTTTACAACAAGACACTGAAATGATGCCTTCCATGGATGAGTATTGGAGGCTTTGGATTAAAAGGTATATGAGCGGAGGTGATGATATATATGGGATGGGATCTTGAAATGTACAGCAACCAGCTTCACCAGATCGTGATGAAGTTGGATTTTCGAATTGTAAGAGTCTGCCACCTTCCCTAGAGGCTCTAACCGATAATTGGATTGGTAGGTCTACTACACCTAATGTCAGTGATTAAATTTCTTCTCCATGCAGCTAATTTTTCAAATAGATGATAAGATATGATTCGCACTCACTATCAGATGCATATGAGTGGGTGGAAATTTCATTTTCTTCTCGCCGCTTATTTTGGTTGTTCATGAAAACATAGTTAGATGGAGTTCTTAATAATTTTCGCATTCTGTGGAAGTACAAATCTTTAATTCAGTGATTCACTCTTTTTGGCACTCTACCTAGTACGAAATAAGTTGTGCATTGTATGCTTTGAATTGTTAATACTTGATACAATAAAATCAAATTTTTTCGTCGGATAAAACTTAGTTACAATATTTTAAGTGTTATATCTTAAGTTCATTTTTTCTAATTAAATTCAAACACATGAATTGTTGAATTTAAATGTCCTTGAAAATGATAATACTTTTTTTTATTACATTGAATCATTGATTATTGAGTTATATGTTTAAATTTAATTGGAGAATTTAAAGTAAACCCCCTAAGAAAATGTATCTAAGTTTTGCTTTTTTCCATTTTTTGGTTGGAGCTTAACGAGACACTAGCCACTAATCAATTTTGTGCATGAGAATTGTTAACATATAATTACATTAATATTAATTGGTGTAGGCGTGGCTTGAATTTAATAGTCGCTAAGCTATGTTGTATTAAAATAGACAAACAAAAATAAAATAATGTAGAGAGAGAAAATAGAAGCAAGAGAATAATTAATGTAGTTCAGCCTGATAACTTAATTACATTCATGGCGTAAAATCGTTAGCAATTATTTCTTTACTAGATTCAATTGTGTATTACAAAGAATCCAATATAGGTATATATAGGAAAACATTATGTTTATCCTAAAACCACAAGCAATGGTATTACAAAATCACATGCAGTAGCACATAGTATTCTACAAAATTATGGATTACTTATTTATAAGAAAATATCTCCTAAATATGTAATATCTTAATATATTCTAACATATCTCATCAAAACTTAAGGTGAAGGCTTGACAAATACTTACAAGAAAGTCTTCAATGCATTGGGGGGATTTTAATGCTCATCAAATGAATTGGAGACCACCAAGAAAGAGCGAGAGAAATTCATATGGATGTGGGATGGCCAATTAAAATTCATATGTAAAGTAAAGAAAATATCACAAATATTTGTGAAATCAAACAATAAAATAATTAGTAAAAACTACCTTAAGTTTTATGACAAAAGTTTAGTATGTGAGATCTTTTTTTTATTATCAAAACAAAAGATACTAGATGAATAAAATAATTTAAAATAAATAATATGAAATTTCATTTCTTTTAAAAATTGTAAGAGTTTTAATCGAACAAAAAAATTTAAACTTCTTGGAACTTTATTGGTTGAGTGTTATTTTTGTCTGGGCTGGTTGGTTGAACATTCTCACCATAAATTAAGTTCATTCAGCTTTTCTTTTCTTTTCTCTTTTTTTTTCTTAAAAATAAATAAAATAAAAGAAGTTCTCGCTCTACATTAAAATATTTCTTTTATTCGAATCATTTTAAAATTGAGGCTTAAATGGAAATGACTCTTAAATCAACTCAAAAGCATGAGAAATTAAGAGGGAAAAAAATGTAAGTATATGAAATGACCACAAAGATGATAGTTTTCTTACATAAACACTTGTGAATGAATATCATAAGCGAAAAAAAGCAAACAATAGTCGAAAATTTCAAGCTCTACAATCAGTTGTCATGCGATTTGTTTACAACTCGACATTAGCTTAAATATTAGAAACATGTAGAGTTTTATACTCAGTAGTGCAAAATCTACTCAATCAAATTGGATTTTGGATGAAATGAAACCAAGAAAATGGTTAAAGCTGAAGATTCATTGTAGGAAGATTACTTTTAGATATATCTAATTTAATTATTTTAAACTTCCTTTTAATTACATAAATATCACAATCATTTATATAAGTTGTTTTAATTGTCCTTCTATTCTTTTTTAGAACCACAAGTATGATACATAAACTTTGATGAATTGTCTATCATAATAGGCAATGATCAAGCCAACGGACAAAGTGCTTAAACTGGCATTGAAACTATTGGACTGAGGGAATTATCCAAGTTGATATAATATTGTCAATGAACTCAATGCTGGGAATATGGGGATGGATTACATTAATGTTGAATTTGAAAAGGAGAGTTAGGAGGAGTCACAACCGGTTGAATCACAGTAACCAAACTCAAAAGTAATGCCATCACGAAATCAAGCATCCAAAAGGAAGAGAAAGGGTAAGAATGAAGAACCATATATCATCTGAATTAGGGTTCTTAGGTGAAAATATTAAGATAGTGGTTGATTCAATGAACAACCGAGACCAAGTGGATATGAAGTTATTGATTGAAGAAGTTGAGAAAAATTCAGATGGGGATGGGGATCTTGTCATTGAATCTATGAAGTATCTTACTAATTGATATGACCAAAAATAACCCACCTGGACGACTCATACCCCCGACACCACACATGACGATCGTCCACACACTGACGATCGCCCATAAGTAATTTATGGGCGAAACATGCAAGTCACGGGAACGTTACGCCAATTGTCCTCAGACCGGTTGTCCCTTATAATTACCAAAAACGTTACGATTCGATTTAAAATCCCATTAACTGCGGACAAGAATCAAGGGCCGCATTCAAACCTCCTTGAACGGTCAACACACTGCAAACCCCTATAAAAGGAACCCCCATCTACATCAAAGGTACGACATTCTTTCTCACTATTTACTCTTTACATACATTCTGTTAAAAACTCTCTGATCTTTTTGCTTCAATCACTGACTTGACCGTCGGAGGAACCTACGCCGGATCTCCTCCAATGTCCTCTTTGACTTGTTGACTATAGTTGCAGATCTTCCAAGAGTTAAGCTGAGGTGCAGGAAGGGACCCACTGATTTTTGACATCATCACTAATGATAAAATGAAAGCAGATTTATCTCTTGCTTTACGAGAAAATCAAAGAAAAATATAATAACCTTAGTGCATATATTCATTATGAGTGATAGCTTCAAAGTATTCAAATAAGTTGTGTCGGAGAAATCTAATTTGAAATAAATTACTATTAATGGACAGTTTCGATTTATTAGTATTATGCCTCTTTGAATTATATTTTTTCCCAAGATGCAGTTGAATGAATGTATGTATGTGTGTGTACGTGTTTTGTATATAAAGTTTCATAAGATAGAACATGCTAAACTATTTCCTTTCAATAAAATCCAAGTTAGTTGCACAAATTTCATTAAACTCTTGGATTTTCTAAAACTAAATTTTAAAAGGATTTAACTTAGGTCTAGTGCTTCACCCATTCTGAAAATCTAAGGAACATTAAATGTAATTTCTCAAGAATTTAAGCATTCAGAAGTTTCAATAAAGGAGAATCTTACATTGTTAGGAATCAAAATTTCTACCAACCCAAGAATACTAAATACTTTAATGTAGAATTAGTTAAATAATTTTAAAGGATAATTACACTTTACCCACATGTAATTTCAAATATCTTATTTCTTAAAGTCTAAGGGTTATGCCAAAATCTTGTAACTCAATTGATATTAATTGGTCTTCCTTATGAAAAGAACCATGATTTAAATCCCCATCTCCTAACTATAAAATTATCAACAATAAAAAATTAGACCCTATATTTTAGACAAATTAAAGCTTATAAATTCAAAAGTAACAAATTAACCATAAAGTTTTAAAAGTAACAAATTAAACCAAGAATTTCAAATAGTAACAAATTAAACATTTATTTACTTACATGGGTGAAGTTTTTAATTGTTATTTTTTGAAACCTCAAACCTTAATTTGTTATTTTTAAAAACTCAAAATTTAATTTGTTACTTAATTTTGAAATTTTGGGGGGTTTAATTTATTATTTTAAAAATATAAAGTTTAATTTATAAACACCCCTAAACCATAGGATTGAAAATATAAAATCATGTATTTTTAATTTCAAATTATAAAAAATAATGAAATAATTTTATTTTGAATAGGCGGATAGTAACACACCTACGACTCTCTTTCTTTCACGATTATTAGTATAAAAAGGAGTTGTTTTTACATTTTGACCGATCATAATTTCTCAAGTCTTTCGAAGACTCTTGACTCTGTGTCCCGATCCGAACATTTTTATAAAAAAAATTCATTTCTTTCAAAAGCTCATTGACTTTGGGTCCCAAACATTGATCTACCTAAAATAACTAAAAATACTCATGCCCAGTGATGAGGCGCGCCTACTTTATCTGGAAAATGCAACATTTTCCATTTCTATCTTCTTCTTTTTTCCATTCAACATTTGAAGTTGAAGCGCACCATGATTTGATATTGCAAAAGAAAAGAAATAAAACCAACCCATTCAGAAAAAATGCAACCAATTCCCAACACCCTCTTTTCCTTTTTCACTTTTTTGTCACGACCGACTCACAAGACTCTGTAAAGTTTTCAAAGTTTGTAGACCATGTAGCAAACCTTTTGTTTTATTAATTTTTATGAGAAAGACGCGTAACGCTATTATCGCCACTACGTTCTAATCATCTGCGACACATATTTCATGAGTTTTTCTCTAACATTACTCATTTTCAAGAGTTGACAATTCAAACCATCCGCAAAGAATTCCATAAGAAATTAAACTTGGAATCTTCAGAGGTGATGAGAAGTCAAATCTTTCTAGTGCCGATCAATGGGGATGATGAGTAGGAAACTCCCCTTAGCGAAGAGTCTCTGGCTGTGGCGAGTTTCACATTGGTACCCCACCTTGCTCTAATTTCAGCCTGTTTTCACTTGTCACAACTCACAAGTCTTCCATATTCAATTTCCAAGTCAACTACCGTGTTAAATAGACAAACCACATACTATTATATAGTGAAGAAAGAATAAAAGAAGCTATACAATCAAGTTATTTTAATTCAGAGTTATAGATTCTTGGTTCTGATTTTTGTTTTTGCTGGTATATTGGGAATTTTGGGATGGCTTCTCTCTCTCTGTTTGTTTTCTTTGTTCTCTCACACCTCCTGCTGCTTCACTCAGCTGAAGAAGAAAAGAGAGAACCCTTAAATTGTTCGTCCTTTCAATGTGGAAAATTCGGAATCATCGGCTTCCCATTCACCAACAGCAAACACCCATTTTGCAGAGGTTTATTGCCAGTAAATTGTGACGGAACACCTCCGACAATCCATCTGGAGTGGGAATGGAAGGACAATATGAAGTTATAAACATATCTTACACTAACACCACACAATCCACACGTATCAAGGACCTTGTACTTTCGGATAACTTGAATGCCCAAAAATCCGAATTCTTAACCAATTTGACCTTGTCCAACTCTTCCTCTATCTCTTATGAAATGACCACACCCAAGCAGACCCTGTTTAAATGTAATCGCACTCTTAATATTACTTCCCCTAAAAATTTTAAAAATATTAGGTGCGGAGACTATAATATCTACTATAGTCAATCAAACCATAGTTCTCCGACTTCTTTTTCTGAATGTTCAATTATTCAGCTCCCACGAAAAGAGCATCCAGATAAAGATGAACTGTTTTCACTCTTAAGTGCTGAGTTCGACCTTAAAGTGCATGTATCTGATGCTTGTAGCAGTTGTCATGGTAGGGGAGGTCAATGTGACCATGACCATGAGGGAAAGTTTGAGTGTAAATACAGAAAATCAGGTATGTTTGAGCTGGTTTGATAGTGCTTTCAATAACCCTGTTAAGATCTCAAAGGATGCCAAGTTATCTGCATCACTTCAATCTTCATTATTGAAACTAATACCATTTTTGTTTCTATCTTCTGTTGCAGAAAATCATAAGAACTTCAAATTGTGGGTAGGATTAGGTAAGATGCCTCTTCAATCATAATTCTTGTTGAAATTGAAATTCACACACGTGCTTGGACGGCCTACCAGAATCAAATTTTTCGTCTTTAAGTGATGTGTTATGTTTTTTATTACATCTAAGTTGCCAGTTGCAAGCCATTGTTCTTTTCCCCCTCACTGGGCAGGGCTAATTATCAAAGAATTGTTCTACTTATTTCTGCTATCAGTTTTGGTAATGGGTCCGTTTTCTACACTACTATTATCCTAGAGGATGGCCTTGTGCCTTCAATACCAAGATTGATAATAAGAATAACGTCACATGACTCAAAAAAATGTTTTCAATGTTTAAAGTTCTGTGTCGCATAACTTTCTTTGTGACATAAGTTTCTTTGTGACATTCAATAGAATTTTTTTTAACTCTCATGAATTTCCTACTCGCTTCCTTTCAGTCAAAACTAACTCCTTCCTTTTCTCTGATTTAGGTGTTGGATGCTCGGTCATCTTCAAGCTTTTTGTGTACTTTATTATCCGGCATTATTACAAGAAAAAATATGCTTCTTCAAACTTGCTTGCAAGGAATACATATTCTGATCCATCCTCAAGATCAGAAGTGGATGGGGGGAATGTCTACTTTGGAGTCCCTGTTTTCTCCTACAGTGAACTTGTAGAAGCCACCAATAATTTTGATCTTGAAAAAGAACTTGGAGATGGAGGATTTGGAACTGTTTACCATGGTAAGATGATAAACTCATTGCTTCAGTTTCAAGATCACCTAAACTACAGTATAAACTTTCTAAGCAAAAAGGGTACAGAAAAAGTTGTAAAAATTAAAAAGACAGACTTGACTTGCATCTTGTTAAATGGGCTATTTTTTCTCATCTAGGAAAACTCCATGATGGAAGGGAAGTTGCAGTGAAGCGCTTATATGGGCACAACTATAGACGAGTACAACAGTTCATAAATGAAGTTGAAATCCTAACATGTTTGCGCCATAAGAATCTTGTCTCCCTTTATGGGTGTACTTCACGCCACTGCCATGAACTTCTTCTTGTGTATGAATACATTCCCAATGGCACCATTGCTGATCATATTCATGGCCATCGAGCAACACCTGGTTCATTCACATGGCCAACTCGTATGAGCATTGCTATAGAAACTGCTAGTGCATTGGCATACCTCCATGCTTCTGACATCATACATCGCGACATAAAGACAAACAACATTCTCCTGGACGACAATTTCCGTGTCAAAGTTGCAGATTTTGGGCTTTCTCGGCTGTTCCCCAATGACGTCAGCCATGTCTCAACAGCTCCTCAAGGGACTCCGGGCTACCTTGACCCAGAATATCACCACTGCTACCAGCTTACTAGTAAGAGTGATGTCTACAGCTTTGGGGTTGTCCTCATCGAACTCCTATCATCTTTGCCAGCTGTTGATATGTTTAGGCAAAGGCATGAAATCAATTTGGCTAACCTAGCCAAAAACAAGATTGAAAAGGGTGCATTCCATGAGTTGATCGACCCATATCTTGGATTTGAATCAGATTATGGAGTTAAAACGATGACCATTTTGGTGGCAAAGTTGGCTTTTCAATGTTTACAACAGGACAAGGAGATGAGGCCTTCCATGGATGAGGTATTGGAGGCTTTAAAGAAGATTCAAAGTGGTGAGGATGCACCGGATCTTGAGATGCATATGATGATGCTGTGATCTTGAATGTAAAGCAACCAGCTTCACCGGATTGTGATGAAGTTAGTTTGTTGAAGACTAAGCGTCTGCCACCTTCGCTAGAGGCTGTAACCGATAATTGGACTAGTAGGTCTACTACACCTAATGTCAGTGGTTAAATTCTTCTCCATGCTGCTAAGTTTTCAATTAGATGATAAGATTATATTTAGCACTTACTATGAGATGAACATGAGTGGGTTGGGTTTAAATTTCAATTTCTTCACATCTAGTTGTTGTTTTGTTGTTCAGAGGAGGCATATTATTGACAGGTTAAGGTTTGAGGGAATGTACATATTAAATGGAGTTATTGATAATAATTAAATTTTGTATAAATTTAGAAAATATCAACCCCCTCCCCCCTCCTTTATTTCTGTCATTGCTTTCGGAATTCTTAAGTGGTTTTATTTTTATGTTGGTAGTTGTCCACTGAATGATACAATAAAAATTTCCCATTTTATGGTTGTAGCTTACGGCAATAACTACTTGTCAACCAATCATCAAATTTACCTCTACTGCTGCAATTAGTTAACATTCTAGTAACCAAAGCAAGGCAAACATTCATATTATGAGATCCATCGAATTGTGAATCATAAGATTCTATTTTTTATTATTAAAAAATAAATAAATAAATTATAAATTACACCCTCTAATTTGAAACAAAACTAAAGTTAGAGAACTAAAATAAAACGATCAGGAGTTAGATGACCGAAATTTGATCAAAGTGAAAAGGTTTAATTTGTAATTTAGTCAAAAAAGAAAGTAAAGAAACATTGGTGATGATTATGTACGTCGAATAATCATTAAAATTAAATAATGAAAAAGAGCTATTCAAAATAATGTAATTTTTATAGATGATGACATCTCTACTAACTAAAGAGATACTTTTCTCATATATAAAAATATCCAAATATTCATTAGTTAACAACTAAGTATCAAATTACCAAATACCAATACATAAGTAAAAGAAAATATTTTCCAAATATAAGTTGCAACACCATGATAAGCCATTAACTACGAGTTCATGTTTCCAAACAAAATTTATAAGAAAACTTGGACTAAAATAGTTTAAACTAAAACTTTAAATATATAAATATATACAATCTTTGGAAAATAGCATTAAAATCTAATATATGATCACCAAAATACTAATTAATCTAAACAAGGGTCTAAAAGAGCTAGAACAAATTTGCTTTAATTTTTTAGCGAACTAAATAAAAAGTTTTGTACTTAACCGTAAAGAATATAACTATTAAAACCCATTACAGAAAAGTAAAAAACTCGTAGACCCAATTGTTTGAGAACCATGACCAGTAGACCCAATTTTTTGAGAACCATGACAGATAAAGATTCTTCTGTGGATAGTCATCCCCCTAAATAGAGAGACTTACATTGGTTAATCAACTTGTGCAATTGACATTTATGTTTTAGTTTTAAACTTTCAAAATATTAAATTAAGTGTTAATCAACTTGATTATCTCAAAAAATATATATTATAGCACCCTATTAAATTTTCATTTTTTTGAAAAAAAAAAGAAAAAAAAAGAAGAAGTATTCTACAATTCTTAAAACTGAACACAATTTTGTAGGTTCCAGTTAGTTCAATTGGTAAAGTCTCTTGTCGTCAGTAAGAAACTGGGTTCAAATCTCGCCTACACCAAAAACCAATTGATGTCTTGGCCTTGATGGTAAAGAGCAATTATCATGGAGCGGACACCATAGTTCAAATTCTATCTAAAAAAAAAAAAAAAACATAATTTTCATTAACATGAACATGCAATTTTTATTTTAATTACAAACATTTTAGTAAAAGTTTCATTATAATTGCAAACACAATTTTTCATAATAAAAATACATCTTCTTAGAACACATTTTATAATTGCAAACACAATTGAAAAATGCATTCCTCGAGTAAAGTTACCAAATGTAGCATTAATCTAGCTCTTTACAAACAGAAACCAGAGTTTATTTATTAAAAATGAATCAAAATCATCGGTGAAGTGAAGTCAATAATGACGTTTAAATTTTTTTTTTAAATAATTAATTATTATTATTTTGATAATTCGATAGTTAAAAATGAAGATTTAAACATTAAATGTCTTATTTGGAAAAGAGAAATGTTATTTTCACATTTTACTTTCATATTTCCACACCATTAGTACAAGAATGACAAAATTTGGAATATAATATCACTCCAATTTTTATTATTTTCATATCAATGATGATGTGGAAATGTCAAAGTCTAAAATAACCCTACCCTTCGAAAATACCCGAAGGTGTGTTTTTATCGAATACTCTTTGGTCAGGTTTCAACTTTCAATAGTTTGGTCAAGCATACAATAGAAATAGAATTTACTTGGAAAATGTACCTTCCCTCCTCCCCATTCATTCCCCTACCTCCCTCTTTTTCCATTCAACCTTTGAAGCCCCTTTAGACCTAGAAATTCCCAAAAACAAGAAAAGAAACAAAAACCAATCAATGAACACAGAAAAAGATGTAACTAATTCCCGACAGATCCCTTTCTCCCTCTTTTAGACTCCCATCAAAAACCCTCACTCTCACTCATTCCCCACAATCATTATCCATTTTCAAAATTCAAATTCACTGAAATCCAAGAAAAACTCTCTAACAAATAGACACAGAGAAAGAAACAGCGCAAGAACCTGGATTGAAGATGGCGACGCTTCAGAAATTCAAGCTTTTAGCGACTCAGTGCGGCGTGGCTCCGAGCCCGACGCGTAGCCCGAGGACGAGCCCAGTGGTCCACCTCCGTCGCCGCAAGACAACCCTCCGAATGCTCCTCAGCCGAACCACCACCACCATCGGCCGCCGCTCACACTCGCCGGCCCAGACACTAATCCCGTCGATCTTTTCGCCGCTAAAGAAGGACAAGAAGAAGGAGAAAGAGAATGAGAATGATTACGTAGCGACGCAGAGTCGCTCTCTCAAGGACCTGTTCGTTTCTTCGCCGCCTCTCGAAGAGAGCAATCATCGCGGAGAAATGGAGGAGATGATTGTTGTTAAGGCCAAGAGCGAAGGAATTGGAGGTGGTTTTGATAATTGGAGAACCGGACCGGGTTCGCCTAAACCGGTCTGGAATGGTTTCCGTTACAGGTCGTTGTTAAGGAAGGCT
>OU015771.1:3311231-3376436 GCA_907173295.1 Fagus sylvatica | reverse complement strand
TATCGATCTTAGTATTGAAGGCACAAGGCCATCGTCTAGGATTATAGTAGTCAAGAAAATGAACCCATTACCAAAACTGATAGCAGAAATAAGAAAAATTATTGTTGCTTGAAATACTAAATTAGTGCTCTAAAGCTTTGATAATTAGCCATGGCCAGTGAGGGGGAAAAGAACTATGGCCTGCAAGTGGCAACTTAGGTGTGATGAAAAACATAACATATTACTTTAAGATGAAATAATTTGATCCTGGTAGGCTGTCCAAAGTATGAGAAATGATGCTAGATTGTTTCTAAAGTATGAAGTTGGTGATAGAAAGAAGATTTTTCTTTGGCGTGATCATTGGCACCCAGATGGTGTGTTGTATCTCAAATATGGTCATAGAATCATCTATAATGCTACCAGCAAGACTGATGCTCGAGTTGATTCTATTCTAATTGACAAGCAATGGCATTGGAGACCTGCCAGATCAGAGGAACTTTGTCTCTGTTCAAAGCAAGCTGTTTTCTATTAATCTGAGGGAGGAAGATAAGGCTTTGTGGTCCGTCTCAAGCTCTGGGAGGTTCAGCTGTGCTGCCACTTGGAATGAGCTAAGAACTAAGGGTAATGAAGTGAATTGGTGGAATTCTCATCTGGTATTCTCTTAATATTCCAAGGCATTCTTTTATTGGGTGGTTAGCTATACTAAGTAAGCTTCCCACTAAAGAGAGAATGCTGAAATGGGGTTTCAATGTAGATGGTAATTGTGTCTTCTGTAGATATGCTATTGAAACCAGAAATCACATTTTCTTTGATTGCTCTTTCTCTAAGAGAATTTGGAGAAATGTTATGGCTCTTCGCCTTATTTCTGATCCTCAATTTTGCTGGGAGCATCTTGTGGAATGGGGCTCCATGCATTTGAAGGGGAAAGGATTGAGGGCTAATCTTTGTAAGTGGCTTGGTGGGCCATTGTATATTACCTTTGGTTTCAAAGAAATGTTTTACTTCATGCTGGGTAGGTTAAGACTGAGGAGCAAATTCTCAATCTAATCAAGGAAGATGTGAAGACTTGGCTCAATAGTAAAGTGTGCTTTGAAGACTCCATTCTGAACAGAGCTTTCTGTTGCAATTGGGGTATAAGCAGTGCTAGCTTATGCAGTAGAAGCAGATCAATTTGAGGCTAGTTATTGGTTATTGCTTGGTTCTTGGAGCTGGCTATTAGTGTTTGTGTCTGCATAGTTTTTTTTTTACTTTTTTTTAACTTGGGTTTGATGTAGGTGTTTGTGTCTGCTGGCTATTAGTAGACACTCCCCCCTTCCAGGCCTGATCTTGAGGACAGATCAGAAAAAGTATTCCTTGCCACCAAGTTTGCAGAAGCATTTTTTTTCTTGTAATAATTCCAGATAATAAAGAAGAAAATAATAGAGATGACTGGGCATACAACACCTAAAGCAGGAAGAAGGAAGGAGTTGAGTTTTGAATGACAGGCAACAATGGATGAAATGAAATTCATGAGAGTGAAAAGTTTTTCTATTGAAGGTCACAAAGGAACTTATGCGACACAGAAATTTAAATAATTGACAGGATCTTTGTGAGTCATGTGACATTATCCTTATCATCCATCATTGTATTTTAGGCACAAGATCCTGTGGATTATATGGAGAAACTGACAACAGAAATAACAAAACTTAGAACTATCATAACTGCAATAATAAATTAGTCCTCTAAAGCCTAAATCATTGATAATTAGCCATGCCCAGTGAGGGGGAAGAGAACTATGGCTTGCAACTGGCAACTTAGACGTGTTGAAACATAAAACATCACTTTAAGATGGAAGAACTTGATTCCAGTAGCCTGTCCAAGCTCATGTGTGAATATTAATTTCAACAAGAAATATGATTGAAGAGGCATCTTACCTAATGCTACCTGCAATTTGACGTTTTATTTTCTGCAACAGAAGATAGAAACAAAAATGGTGTTAGTTTCAACAATGAAGATTGAAGTGACACAGCTAAGTTAACAGGGTTATTGAAGCACTTTCAAACCAGCTCATATGTACATGATTTCTGTTGTATAGAGACTCAACACAATAAAATTTTCTTCATGTCATGCTCACAGACCTCCTCTATCATAACAACGTGTACAAGCATCAGATACATGCACTCAAGGTCGAACTCAGCAGTTATGAGTGAAAGCGGATTATCTTTTCTGGCTGCTTCTCTTTTTGGGAGTTGAATAATTGAACATTAGAAAGAGAACTTGGAGAGTATGGTTTGAATGACTATAGTAGATATTATAGTCGTCATGCAGTTCAATTTTTTAAAATTTGTAGGGGAAGTAATAGGAAGAGTGCGATTGCATTTAAACAGGGTCTGATTGGGTGAGGTAATTTCATAAGAGATAAATGGAAAGGAGAAAAGTCAAATTGGTTAAGAATTCGCATTTTGGGTATTCAAGTGATCCGAAAGTGAAGGTCCTTGATATGTGTGGTGGATGTGTGGTGTTAGTGTAAGAGATTTTATAACTTCATATTCTCTTCCACTCCACCACCAATCCAGTTGGATTGTCGGAGGTGTTTTGTCACAATTTACTGGCAATAAAACTGGGGTGTATTTGAAGAATGGAAAGCCAATGATTCCGAGATTTCCACAATGAAAGACGAACAAATGGGGGATTTCTGTTTTCTCCTTCAGCTGAGTGAAGCAGTAGCAGGTGTGAGAGAACAAAGAAAACAAAGAGAGAGATAGAAGCCATCCCAAAATTCCCGATTCACCAGAAAAAAAACAAAAATCACAACCAAGAATCTATACTCTAAATTAAAAAAGAAAAAAGTTTATACATATAATTGTGGTTTGTCTCTTTAACACGGTAGTTGACTTGGAAATTGGATATGGAAGACTTTGAAAACAGGCTGAAATTAGAGCAAGGTGGGGTACTCATCTGAAACATGGTATGTGCCTCGGAAAATCCCTTATACCGCGCCGGAGACTCCACAGAGGGGAGTTTCCTACTCATCTTCCCCATGACCCGCACTACAAAGACCTGTCTCTTTCAAAACCTCTAACACTCATAAGTTTGTAAAGAAATCTTTGCGGATGTTTTGAATGTCAACACTTGATAACGTGGAAAACGAAAAAAGAGAAAAGAAAATCTCTCATGAATTATCTGTTGCAGTCTTGGCTCTCTAATTTTCGTGTAAAAATTTCAAGGTGGAGAAGATTAGAACGTAATTGCGATATTAGCTTTACGCGTCTTTCTCATAATAAAACAAAAAGTTTGCAAGCTATATGGCCTACAAACTTTGGAAAACTTAGTCTTGTGAAAAGAATAGTGGAAACCCGAGGAAAAGCATTTGGCGTCTTTGAAAAATCATAATGTGGTTGTTAATACTGGGACATAGACGTCGTCTTTGGGAGTGAAGTAGGAGACGGGGTAAATGGAACGTTTGACAATTAATGGAAACGCAATTATGGTTGATGGGAATGGGAGGGAATGCAACAATTTTGTATTATACTCTTTTACATCATTCTTTGGCCTTTGGTTCTAAAGGGAAAGGAAGAAACAAGTCTGAATTCATAAAAAATAAAAAATAGAAAGACAATGAGACCAAACTACCTCATTCGGTAAGTGTATGCAAAAGTATCAAATTAATGAAAAATTTTCAGTACCCAAAGAAATCAGTATTGGCAGGTTACTTACCAATGATTTCTTTGTTTGATAGGTGCCAATATCTCTATGGCACTCGCACTGGTGGCGCGGCTGTGGAGGGTGGTCTTGCGGAGACGGAGGTGGACGACGGGGCTGTAGCCACGCCATACTGCGTCGCCAGAAGCTTGAAATTTCGAAGCGTCGCCATCTTCCATGTTCTTCTGCTCTCTCTGTCTCTTTATTTTTCGAGTTTATGGGATTTCAGCGAGGCTTTGATTTATGTTTGGTAAAGAAAAGTGTTAAAACTCAACTATAAGTGCATTGAGCTAAACGACAGAGAAGCAGAAGCAAGAAATAAAGAAGACAGAATGAAAACGACTGCAGCTTGATGAGAAGATAAGAACAGAGCACGTGCAGCTCACATGGCTCATTCAACAGCTGTCATACCTGATTAGTTGTTAATAAAGATTGGTTAAAACTGTATGGTAGCTGTTAGGAAGTTGTTAAAATAACTGTTACATTGTTTTAGTTTCCCACCTCAATTAGTTAGAGTTTTTCACTTGCTTTATACATGATAAAGCTTGTAATCTTTTAGTATAAATACTCTAACATACCCTGTATTCGAGTATCAAGTAAATACATAAGAAATTCAGTTTTCTCTTTTTCACACTGTTAAGTTTCTGCACACTTTGTTTCTCTGTAGTTTTTGTTAAAAAGAGAATATAAGTAACCCTGAGCAAATGATAAAATTGAATATTTCGAATCCCACTGCTCTCCTCTCCCCCATTTAAGTATTAGTAAGAGGACAGAGGATCTGTTGGGAATTGGCTGCATCTTTTAGTTTTTTAGTTTATTTACTTATTTAAAACTTTTTAAAACTTCATTTTTTCAATATACAATTATATTTTAACGAACTTTTAACAAATAAGCAATAAGCTAAAAGCTGCATGTAACTTCACGTTAGATTGGAAGTCCTTTTTAAGTCAAATTGAAATTAAAAAAATCAGTGTCCATATCACACTGATTTCCTATCACATTATAAATTTTAGTCAAGATTTTGTGGTGGGTAAAAGTTTCAGAAAGAGGAATTAACACACCAAGGATTCCGATCGAGTAACACTTTTAGCGGTAGTGTAGCTCTTTAAATCCGAACATGTAAGATTAAAACAAACATTCACATGCTTTTGTTAATAATCTTAACATGATGATGACATGCAATAGGTGATGAATATGTGTAAGGATTGTATTATATTATGAATTTGATACATGAAATAGTTCTGATCATATGATGAACATGCTTTCTATTGTCGTATATATGATGAATCACATGATGGGCATGATCTCTATTTTTCACACGATGAATAATGATAAAATGAATGAATGTATGTTTGTGCATAACATAATATGAATATTTAAGTCCTAGAAGACTGATTTATGAATCGGACAGAGTAGGTGCCTAACACCTTCTCCTTCTATAACATAGCTTCAACTTAGATTTTGGGTTCTTAGATTAGTTCCTTATCAATGTAATTTTTGTTTTCTAGATTGTAAGTTTGTAATAACTAGAAAAATAAGTGATATACTTTCCTTTTTCTTATAGGTAACTAGGAATAAAAATGGTGTAATCTTTCTTTCTAGATTATTACTAGGACCAAAGACAAATAATTTACATAATGGCACCATCTAGGATTTTAAGAAAAATTATACTACCTCATTTAGTAATCATTTGGGAATTAATAAAGTAATTGAATGCAATAAGTAAATTACAAAATAATGGAATGTGTGTAAGCAATAGAATATAGTGGCGGTTAGAACTAATTAAGCTATCTTGTTCTGATTTTTCTTTCTTTCAAAAAAAAAAAAAAGAAAAAGAAAAAGAAAAAAAAAAATAAAAAAATAATAAGAATATGAAAAGATAATTATGTTTGAGAATATTTAAATGAATAATTTTATAACAACATTACTATTATACTTTTATTTTTATAAAAAGAAACAATTATTATTATTATTGTTTGTTGTTGTTCTTAATATTATTAGAGAGAGACTCTAGACGAGAGACTATAGATGTGACATATATAAAGTGAGGCAAATAAAAAGAGATGTGTGATACATGAATTTCATAAAATATAAAGGGGCATTATTAGGATTTCTGTCAAAATTTCATTAAACTCTATTATATTCCCTACAATTCTTCTCAATTTTGAGGGAATGAAAAGTTGAGTTTTTGAGGAAAAATGAAGAAATGAGTGTTTCTATCCTTCCTATTTTATTCCTGGCCTCTTATAAACTCAAAGACATAGGTTTGGAAAGAATATTCTTATAAGATTCTTTCCATTTAATTTATTTTCATTACTTTTTCCTTTCCAAATAGGTTTAAATACTACGTAAAAAAAAAAAAAAAAAAAAAAAAAAAAAAAAGGGTAATATATCAGTTACTGACCTTTTAATATTCTTTTCAGACTTATATACAATATTTCATTAATATAAGGGGTGGGGTATTGACTAGATTAGCTAATCCTTCAAAAAATCCTATCTCTTCTAAAAGCAAATGCATCCACCTTTGGAGAACAGAATTTTTTTTAATAAAAATAATCTTTCTTTCATGTTGTTATGAAATCTAGTTATGACAACATTCTTGAATAGAAAAGTAAATATTTAAGTGTTTTTCTAACTAAAAAATGAATTAGTGTTGTCAAGAATATTTTGTAGGCAAAGTACATTATTGCTCCCTAAAATTTAGTTCATGATCAATTTTAATTAATCCCTAAAAGTTAAAAGTAATAACTTTTATTCTCTGCCAAACTTAAAGTGATTGCTTTTAGTCCCTAAAAAACATAAAGTGATGAATTTTAGTTCTTAACAAATTTATTGTGAACATTTTTAGTCCCTAACAAACTTAAAGTAATCGCTTTTGGTCTTTATGAAGTGATGACGTGTTAGTTTTTAATTTGACCACATCATTTAAATGACTAAAAGTGATTGTTTTAAACTTCAATCATTTTTTTTTTTTTTGAAGAAAATTTAAACATCAATCATTAAAAATTTTAAATCGTGATCATGGGCTAAAATTTAGACACCAAATAGTGTATTTAAGTCTTTATTTTAATATAAAAAAAAAAAACTCAAAATAGAAACAAAATTTTGAAACTACTTAATCTCAGTCGTTCAACATTATATTCTACAAAATGTCCAAACACAAAACAAAAGTTTGAAACTACTCAGTCTCAGTTGCTCAATATTATATTCTACAATACATCCAATATTCTTCTAAAGTGTTGCCAAGTGAATTATTTAGGTGAAGTAAGACAACAACAAGATAGCATCCAAATCCCAAAATTTCATATTTTCAACTTTGGGTCTCAAACAACAAAACAACTAAATTGTCAAAAACATACTCATGAAAAATAAATAAAAAATAAAAAGCCAAGCACAATCATTTGAATATATATAAAATGTAGTAATTAAAGGGTGAGTTTTCCATAACTTAGTAACAAATCCATGGTCTGATAGACAAAGACAAAGTTAACATAATATGATAGTAAATGATATAGTTTCAAGGCAGGACAATTTCACAGATATATAATGTGATACGTATTCTAAAATAAGGAAGAATGGGTCATAAATTGATAAGATGAAAAGGTTATATAGAATTCTCATTATCAAGCTTGGAAATGGCCCGAATATCCTTAATTACCACTATTTCAACCATGGTCTGAACTTCATATATCCCCATCGCCATACTGGATGAGGTCCAAAGTACGCATGGTGATTCCCACATGATCATTATCAGTGGGTCTAAACATATACAACTGGTCAGGCTGTCAAACATAATCTTCACTATCAATTTGGGCGTGGCCAAAAATCATATTACAAACAGAGCCAAAATCTCATTGGTAATCCAAATGAGCCAAAATGCATTCACAAGATTCTTGGATTACAAAGGTACTAACAAGAATATATTTAAGATACTCAAGACCAGATTTAAGGGGTTTTGAATTTTCAAAACTTAATACTCACCTACCTAAGCAAAGTAGAGGTGAACATATTCAAATATGAGTCTAAAACAGAAGAGAGATTTACAAAACTTAATACCCACCTACCTAAGCAAAGTAAAGGTGAACATATTCAAATATGAGTTTAAAACAGAAGGGATGCCAGTTTAGCACTATGCTCAATGGGTTGAAATTCAAATTTCATTTGCCAAACTTGAATACCACACTTTCAGCCCTAATTTTATAAGCTGGTTACATGTGTACACTTATTTACATGCATTATTTAAGACATTACAAGTAATTAAGGAAATTACCACCTTTTGAAACCAATAATAATACTCTAAAATCAAAATTCCAAAAGGATAAAAAAGTTCATTTTTACTTCAAATTTTTTTTTGGAATTTTAGGTCGCACCCCAAAATGTGAGTCCTCTATTCCAAGGGTATATGCACAATCTAACAAGTTTAAAAATCCTTTTATATCCATTGAATATCAAAACATCAAAGATTAGTAACACGTTTTAGGCAACCTAAGTTCTAACAATTACTTATATGTGAGTCCTCTATTCCAAGGGTATATGCACAATCTAACAAGTTTAAAAATCCTTTTATATCCATTGAATATCAAAACATCAAAGATTAGTAACACGTTTTAGGCAACCTAAGTGTTCTAACAATTACTTATAAGTTAAACAGTCACCCAATAGCTTCAATGCCTTTTAAAAAAAAATTCACTCCAACTGAGAATGTATTGGGGTTTTACACCTAGCTTGCCTATGCCAGGGGCTATTATCATGTAATTGTCCACTTGATAGTATGCACTCCTGATTGACTGGTACTTGATATCTGTGAAAGGGCATGGAAGTTTTTTTGGAGTTTAAGTTGTCACTTGCTACATCAAAACTAGTGGCAGAGCAGTAGATTAATATGTTACAGAGTATGTACCCTCCAAGGTTTTCCTATGTTATAATTTGTGTTGTTTGTGTCAAAGATCATGGTTATTAAACTATTTTTCCAATATGTAGCGCTTTCCTCTTGGTTTTAATTTATGGTAACTCAAGTTTTAGTATGGGTACTTTATATTAAGCCACAATTCTCAGTTCCTACTGGACTTGTAGCATTACTAATTCACAGTGAAAGCCATAAAGCTAGATTTTATAACATATTTGAAGCAACAAAGAAAGAATGGACATGGACATACTCAGACTTATTACACATTTCACAAAGTTCATTACCACCTAGGCTCATGGGTTGCCTTGAAGGAAGAGATGTTCAGAATCATATTGTAATGACACCATTACAGTAGAAGAATCTAGCGGTGATCTTGGCGGGGAAGACAAGAAAGGTTTGGGAGGGATTTGCAATGAGTCGAGGCTCCCTTCCAACATTTCCACCACTCTACTCATAGGTGGCCGATTTGAGGGGTCAGTCTGTATGCACCACAAACTCACTAGTATCATCTTCCTCACACCTTCTTGATCTGCTTCATTCAAAAGGTCTTGCAGTCCTAATTCTTCATCCAATTCCAGACGTTTGTAAATCCAATGTGGAAAATATATTTCGCTGGTACAATCAACACTAATATCAATATTCTTTCGACCCCCAACCATTTCTAAAACCATCATTCCATAGCTATAGACATCTGACTTGTGAGAGACCCCTCCAAAACTTCTACTAAATACTTCTGGAGCTATATATCCTATAGTCCCTCTTGCACCCACCATTGATATAATACTTTTTTCTCTAGGGCATATCTTTGCGAGGCCAAAATCAGAAATCTTTGGACAAAAGTTCTCATCCAAAAGAATGTTGTGGGGCTTTATGTCAAAATGCAAGATTCGTGTGTTGCAACCTCTATGCAAGTACTCTAATCCTCGCGCAATGCCAACTGCAATCTTATATAATGTTTCCCACCCCAATTGATGATCAAAATTTGAGGCATTTCCTTTATATATGAACTTCTCAAGAGATCCATTATGCAAAAACTCATAGATGAGAGCTCTGTTAGAACCCTCAAAGCAAAATCCTTTAAGAGTGACAATGTTAACATGGGAAGTCCTACTAATGCTTGCAACCTCGTTAATGAATTCCTCCCCATCACCTTTCGATTCTTTCAAAACCTTCACTGCCACAAAACAACCATCTTGTAACTTCCCCTTATAGACACCACCATAACCCCCTTGGCCTAATTTATTTTTAAAGGAGTTGGTCATCTTCTTTATATCTGAATAATTGTATCTTCTAATAACAAGAGGTCCATGATTCTTTAGAAAGGCCTCGATACTCTGATGGTGTAGAGTTTCCTTTTTCCAAATAGTTTTAATTGATGAGAACTTTCTCCAAAAGCAGCAAACTATAATCATCACAACGCCAATTGCAGCTGATAAAGTGGCTGTAATCAAAGAATAAAGATTACAAAGTTATGTGGTTGCATAAAATAGAGTAACTAAAAGTACCTATTGAGAATGTCTTGAAACTCAAAAAAATTGCATTTTCTTGTGAAGACGCACATGCTAAGGTTTTGATTGACAGACAGATAGGGAGCCTTGAGGCAAAATCATGAACTGTGAAAATTTCTCTATTGTAAGTCACGAAATATATCATGCAACGTCGAAGTCTGAATATATTTAAGACAATTTTTTAGTAAGTCTTCCGATGGATTCCATACATATGGGTCATTCTACAATACTCGCACTTTTTTTGTGGGTATGGTACATACTCAATTGGTATCATCAAATGTGATATAAGTACCATCATATGTGATGTTGGTACTATTCAATGTAATGTTGATACTATCTGATTTTTTATATATATTAAATTTAAATAATAAATAAAAATTTAGGGTACCAAGCAATGTGATGTTGATACTATCTTGAGGACAGATCAGAAAAAGTATTCCTTGCCACCAAGTTTGCAGAAGCATTTTTTTTCTTGTAATAATTCCAGATAATAAAGAAGAAAATAATAGAGATGACTGGGCATACAACACCTAAAGCAGGAAGAAGGAAGGAGTTGAGTTTTGAATGACAGGCAACAATGGATGAAATGAAATTCATGAGAGTGAAAAGTTTTTCTATTGAAGGTCACAAAGGAACTTATGTGACACAGAAATTTAAATAGTTGACAGGATCTTTGTGAGTCATGTGACATTATCCTTATCATCCATCATTATATTTTAAGGCACAAGGCCATCCTGTAGGATTATAGCGGTGGAGAAATGGACCCATATTTGTAACTGACAACAGAAATAACAAAACTTAGAACTATCATAATTGCAATAATAAAATTAGTCCTCTAAAGCCTAAATCATTGATAATTAGCCATGCCCAGCGAGGGGGAAGAGAACTATGGCTTGCAACTGGCAACTTAGATGTGATAAAAAACATAACACATCACCTTAAGATCAAAAAATTTGATTCTGGTAGGCTGTCCAAGCACGTGTGTGAATTTCAATTTCAACAAGAATTATGATTGAAGAGGCGTCTTACCTAATCCTACCCACAATTTGATGTTCTTATGATTTTCTGCAACAGAAGATAGAAACAAAAATGGTATTAGTTTCAATAATGAAGATTGAAGTGATGCAGATAACTTGACATCCTTTGAGATCTTAACAGGGTTATTGAAAGCACTATCAAACCAGCTCAAACATACCTGATTTTCCGTATTTATTACAATCAAACTTTCCCTCATGGTCAAGGTCACATGAACCTCCACTACCATGACAACTGCTACAAGCATCAGATACATGCACTTTAAGGTCGAACTCATCACTTAAGAGTGAAAACAGTTCATCTTTATCTGGATGCACTTTTTGTGGGAGCTGAATAATTGAACATTCAGAAAAAGAAGTCGGAGAACCATGGTTTGAATGACTATAGTAGATATTATAGTCTCCGCAGCTAATATTTTTAAAATTTTCAGGGGAAGTAATATTAGGAGTGCGATTGCATATAAACAGGGTCTGATTGGGTGAGGTAATTTCATAAGAGATAGATGGAGATCTGGGAATAGTCATATTGGTTAAGAATTCGCATTTTCGGGTATTCAAGTGATACGAAAGTAAAGGGTCATTGATACGTGTGGTGGATAGTGTGGTGTTAGTGTAAGAGATACTTATAAGTTCATGTTGTCTTCCACCCAACTCCAGTTGGATTTCCGGAAATAATTCATCACAATTTACTGCCAATAAACCGCCGCAAATTGGGTATTTGCTGTTGAAGAATGGAAAGCCAATGATTCCGAGATTTCCACAAGGAAAGGGCGAACAATTTTCTCCTTTAGCCGAGTGAAGCAGTAGCAGGTGTGAGAGAACAAAGAAAACAAAGAGAGAGAGAGAAGCCATCCCAAAATTCGCGATTCACCAGAAAAAAAAACAAAAATCACAACCAAGAATCTATACTCTAAATTAAAAAAGAAAAGAAAGTGTTATATACATTCTTTTCTTCTTTCTTCACTATATAATATGTGGTTTGTCTCTTTAACACGGTAGTTGACTTGGAAATTGGATATGGAAGACTTTGAAAACAGGCTGAAATTAGAGCAAGGTGGGGTACCCATCTGAAACATGATCTGTGCCTCGGAAAATCCCTTATACCGCGCCGGAGACTCCACAGAGGGGAGTTTCCTACTCATCTTCCCCATTGACCCGCACTACAAAGACCTGTCTCTTTCAAAACCTCTGAACACTCAATAAGTTTGTAAAGGAAATCTTTGCGGATGTTTTGAATCGTCAACACTTGATAACGTGGAAAACGAAAAAAGAGAAAAGAAAATCTCTCATGAATTATCTGTTGCAGTCTTGGCTCTCTAATTTTCGTGTAAAAATTTCAAGGTGGAGAAGATTAGAACGTAGTTGCGATATTAGCCTTACGCGTCTTTCTCATAATAAAACAAAAAGTTTGCTAGCTATATGGCCTACAAACTTTGGAAAATTTAACAGTAGTCTTGTGAAAAGAATAGTGGAAACCCAAGGAAAAGCATTTGGCGTCTTTGAAAAATCATAATGTGGTTGTTAATACTGGGGCATAGACGTCGTCTTTGGGAGTGAAGTAGGAGACGGGGTAAACGGAACTTTTTGACAATTAATGGAACTTAACTCTTCAGAACTTACCAATTGGCAGATTACTTACCAATTATTAATTAAAACTGTTGCCAAAACCATCACTGATCACTCCCAACAGAACTTAACTCTTCATTCTTGTTCCTTAACAAACTTAAAGTGATCGCTTTTGGTCTTTAGGAAGTGATGACGTGTTAGTTTTTAATTTGACCACATCATTTAAATAACTAAAAGTGATTCTTTTAAACTTCAATCAAAAATTTTTTTTTTTTTGGAAGAAAATTTAAACATCAATCATTAAAAATTTTAAATCGTGATCATGGGCTAAAATTTAGACACCAAATAGTGTATTTAAGTCTTTATTTTAATTAAAAAAAACTCAAAACACAAACGAAATTTTGAAACTTTTTTTTTTTTTTTATTTGAAGATAGAAAATTTAATTGAAAACTTTAAACGAATACAACTGTAAAAATGAGATTCCTTGATTAGGAGAGCTCGCATCAGAACTAGGCACGACTTTTGCCGTCTTCTCTAGCCGATAAGATACATGCATAGCACGTAGATAAAACTAATCGAAATAGAACAAAAGAACTGTGAAAATAGCTTATAATGGCTATCCAACCGGCTTGGGAGGATTCAAAGAGCTCTTTGCCATCTTGAAATCACGTTGTAGAGACAGTGCCCCATTATTGATAACCAGAGGATCAGATTGGATTTCGTCATGCACAAAATGGTTACGAGCATTCCAAATTGACCACATAATAACAACCCATTTTTCAGTATCTTCCAATGAGAAATCTGTGAATATCCTTTTCATGAACAGAGAATAATCTCCTCCATAATTTGGGAGCTTTTGCATACGACGCGGAACCAGGGCCCATATGTTTCTTGCGATGGCGCACTGCCATAAAATATGCATTGTGGTTTCATCTTCTTGCAAACAGATTGGACGGATGCCAGATGACCAAATCTTCCTTCTGTGGAGCTGGTAATTCGTAGGCAGGGTCTCATGATAAGCACACCAAATAAAACGCTTCACTTTTCCCAGAACTGATAACTTCATATTTTACACCATAGCCATCTCAAACCCCCCTTGTTAGAGCATTCACCAGTTACTGCACTTCGCCTATCACCTTCCAGCATTTCATAGGCTGATTTCACCATAAAAACTCCTGATTTTGTACCATTCCAAACTACTTAGTCTCAGTCGTTCAACATTATATTCTACAAAATGTCCAAACACAAAAACAAAAGTTTGAAACTACTTAGTCTCAGCTGCTCAACATTATATTCTACAATACATCCAATATTCTTCTAAAGTGTTGCCAAGCGAATTATTTAGGCAAAGTAAGACAACAACAAAATAGCATCCAAATCCCAAAATTTCAAATGTTCAACCTTGGGTCTCAAACAACGAAACAACTAAATTGTCAAAAACATAGTCATGAAAAAAAATAAAAAATAAAATAAAAAGACAATAAACTGTTAGTTCCTAAACTTTAACGCATAAACTGTTAGTCCCTAAAAAAGCATGTTGATACCCCAAAAGATCAGCTAGCTAGGAAATCCTCAGCAGCCTCAAGACTTGTATCTTTAGCAAGTATAAAATGTAGTAATTAAAGGGTGAGTTTTCCATAACTTAGTAACAAATCCATGGTCTTACAGACAAAGACAAAGTTAACATAATATGATAGTAAATGATATAGTTTCAAGGCAGGACAATTTCACAGATATATAATGTGATACGTATTCTAAAATAAGGAAGAATGGGTGATGAATTGATAAGATGAGGAGGTTATATAGAATTCTCATTATTAAGCTTGGAAATGGCCCGAATATCCTTAATTACCACTATTTCAACCATGGTCTGAACTTCATATATCCCCATCGCCATATTGGATGAGGTCCAAAGTACGCATGGTGATTCCCACATGATCATTATCAGTGGGTCTAAACATATACAACTGGTCAGTGTGTCGAACATAATCTTCACTATCAATTTGGGTGTGGCCAAAAATCATATTACAAACAGAGCCAAAATCTCATTGGTAATCCAAATGAGCCAAAATGCATTCACAAGATTCTTGGATTACAAAGGTACTAACAAGAATATATTTAAGATACTCAAGACCAGAGTTAAGGGGTTTTGAATTTTCAAAACTTAGTACTCACCTACCTAAGCAAAAGTATAGGTGAACATATTCAAATATGAGTCTAAAACAGAAGAGAGATTTACAAAACTTAATACTCACCTACCTAAGCCAAGTAAAGGTGAACATATTCATATATGAGTTTAAAACAGAAGGGATACCAGTTTAGCACTATGCTTAATGGGTTGAAATTCAAATTTGATTTGTCAAACTTGAATACCACTCTCTAAGCCCTAATTTTATAAACTAATGACATGTGTACACTTATTTACATGCATTATTTAAGACATTACAAGTAATTAAGGAAATTACCACCTTTTGAAACCAATAATAATACTCAAAAATCAAAATTCCAAAAGGATAAAAAAGTTCATTTTTACTTCGAAAATTTTTTGGAATTTTAGGTCACACCCCAAAATGTGAGTCCTCTATTCCAAGGGTATATGCACAATCTAACAAGTTTAAAAATCCTTTTATATCCATTGAATATCAAAACATCAAAGATTAGTAACACGTTTTAGGCAACCTAAGTGTTCTAACAATTACTTATAAGTTTAACAGTCACCCAATAGCTTCAATGCCTTATAAAAAAAAATTCACTTAAACTGAGAATGTATTGGGGTTTTACACCTAGCTTGCCTATGCCAGGGGCTATTATCATGTAATTGTCCACTTGATAGTATGCACTTCTGATTGACTGGTACTTGATATCTGTGAAAGAGCATGGAAGTTTTTTTGGAGTTTAACTTATCACTTTCTACATCAAAACTAGTGGCAGAGCAGTAGATTAATATGTTACAGAGTATGTACCCTCCAAGGTTTTCCTATGTTATAATTTGTGTTGTTTGTGTCAAAGATCATGGTTATTAAACTATTTTTCCAATATGTAGCGCTTTCCTCTTAGTTTTAATTTATGGTACACTCAAGTTTTAGTATGGGTACTTTATATTAAGCCACAATTCTCAGTTCCTACTGGACTTGTAGCATTACTAATTCACAGCGAAAGCCGTAAAGCTAGATTTTATAACATATTTGAAGCAACAAAGAAAGAATGGACATTGACATACTCAGACTAATTACACATTTCACAAAGTTCATTACCACCTAGGCTCATGGGTTGCCTTGAAGGAAGAGATGTTCAGAATCACATTGTAATGACACCATTACAGTAGAAGAATCTAGCAGTGATCTTGGCGGGGGAAGACAAGAAAGGTTTGGGAGGGATTTGCAACAAGTCGAGGCTCCCTTCCAACATTTCCACCACTCTACTCATAGGTGGCCGATTTGAGGGGTCAGTCTGTATGCACCACAAACTGACTAGTATCATCTTCCTCACACCTTCTTGATCTGCTTCATTCAAAAGGTCTTGCAGTCCTAATTCTTCATCCAATTCCAGACGTTTGTAAATCCAATGTGGAAAATATATTTCGCTGGTACAATCAACACTAATATCAATATTCTTTCGACCCCCAACCATTTCTAAAACCATCATTCCATAGCTATAGACATCTGACTTGTGAGAGACCCCTCCAAAACTTCTACTAAATACTTCTGGAGCTATATATCCTATAGTCCCTCTTGCACCCACCATTGATATAATACTTTTTTCTCTCGGGCATATCTTTGCGAGGCCAAAATCAGAAATCTTTGGACAAAAGTTCTCATCCAAAAGAATGTTGTGGGGCTTTATGTCAAAATGCAAGATTCGTGTGTTGCAACCTCGATGCAAGTACTCTAATCCTCGCGCAATGACAACTGCAATCTTATATAATGTTTCCCACCCCAACTGATGATCAAAATTTGAGGCATTTCCTTTATATATGAACTTCTCAAGAGATCCATTATGCAAAAACTCATAGATGAGAGCTCTATTAGAACCCTCAAAGCAAAATCCTTTAAGAGTGACAATGTTAACATGGGAAGTCCTACTAATGCTTGCAACCTCGTTAATGAATTCCTCCCCATCACCTTTCAATTCTTTCAAAACCTTCACTGCCACAAAACAACCATCTTGTAACTTCCCCTTATAGACACCACCATAACCCCCTTGGCCTAATTTATTTTTAACGAAGTTGGTCATCTTCTTTATATCTGAATAATTGTATCTTCTAATAACAAGAGGTCCATGATTCTTTAGAAAGGCCTCGACACTCTGATGGTGTAGAGTTTCCTTTTTCCAAATAATTTTAATTGATGAGAACTTTCTCCAAAAGTAGCAAACTATAATTATCAGAACCCCAATTCCAGCTGATAAAGTGGCTGTAATCAAAGAATAAAGATTACAAAGTTATGTGGTTGCATAAAATAGAGTAACTAAAAGTACCTATTGAGAATGTCTTGAACCTCAAAAAAATTGCATTTTCTTGTGAAGACGCACATGCTAAGGTTTTGATTGACAGACAGATAGGGAGCCTTGAGGCAAAATCATGAATTGTGAATATTTCTCTATTGTAACTCATGAAATGTATCATGCAATGTTAGAGTCTGAATATATTTAAGACAACTTTTTAGTAAGTCTTCCGATGGATTCCATACATACGGGTCATTCTACAATACTTGCACTATTTTTGTGGGTATGATACACACTCAATTGGTATTATCAAATGTGATATAAGTACCATCATATGTGATGTTGGTACTATCTAATGTGATGTTGATACTATCTGATTTTTTATATATATTAAATTTAAATAATAAATAAAAATTTAGGGTACCAAGCAATGTGATTGATACTATCTTGAGGACAGATCAGAAAAAGTATTCCTTGCCACCAAGTTTGCAGAAGCATTTTTTTTCTTGTAATAATTCCAGATAATAAAGAAGAAAATAATAGAGATGACTGGGCATACAACACCTAAAGCAGGAAGAAGGAAGGAGTTGAGTTTTGAATGACAGGCAACAATGGATGAAATGAAATTCATGAGAGTGAAAAGTTTTTCTATTGAAGGTCACAAAGGAACTTATGTGACACAGAAATTTAAATAGTTGACAGGATCTTTGTGAGTCATGTGACATTATCCTTATCATCCATCATTGTATTTTAAGGCACAAGACCATCCTGTAGGATTATAGCAGTGGAGAAATGGACCCATATTTGTAACTGACAACAGAAATAACAAAACTTAGAACTATCATAACTGCAATAATAAAATTAGTCCTCTAAAGCCTAAATCATTGATAATTAGCCATGCCTAGTGAGGGGGAAGAGAACTATGGCTTGCAACTGGCAACTTAGATGTGATGAAACATAAAACATCACTTTAAGATGGAATAACTTAATTCCAATAGCCTGTCCAAGCTCATGTGTGAATATTAATTTCAACAAGAAATATGATTGAAGAGGCATCTTACCTAATGCTACCCACAATTTGATGTGGTTTTCATTTTCTGCAACAGAAGATAGAAACAAAAATGGTGGTAGTTTCAACAATGAAGATTAAAGTGACACAGCTAAGTTTAGAGGGTTATTGAAAGTACTTTCAAAACCAGCTCAAACGTACCTGATTTTCCGTTTCCAGGGTACTCATCTTTCTCTTCATATTTACAATAAAACTTTCCCTCATGGTCACGGTCACATGAACCTCCACTACCATGACAACTGCTACAAGCATCAGATACATGCACTTCAAGGTTGAACTCAGCACTTAAGAGTGAAAACAGTTCATCTTTATGTGGATGCTCATTCTGTGGGAGCTGAATAATTGAACATTCAGAAAAAGAAGCCGGAGAACTATGGTTTGAATGACTAAAGTAGATATTATAGTCTCCACAACTCCTATGTGTAAAATTTGTAAGGTAAGTAGTATTAAGAGTGTGCTTGCATTTAAACAGGGTCTGCTTGGGTGAGGTAATTTCATAAGAGATAGATGGAGATGGAGAACTGGGAAAAGTCAAATTGTCCAAGACATTGCAATATTGGTGGGTATTCAAGTTTTCCCAAAGGGAAAGGTCCTTTGATACGTGTGGTGGATTGTGTGGTGTTAGTGTACGAGATGTTTATAACTTCATATGGTCTTCCACTCCAATCCAGCTGGATTGTTGGAGGTGTTCCGTCACAATTTACTGCCAATAAACCGACGCAAGATAGGTTTTTGCTGTTGAAGAATGGAAAGCCAATGATTCCAAGATTTCCACAATGAATGGACGAACAATTTGGGGGAATTCTGTTTTCTCCTTCAGCTGAGTGAAGCAGTAGCAGGTGTGAGAGAACAAAGAAAACAAAGAGAGAGAGAGAAGGCATCCCAAAATTCCCGATTCACCAGAAAAAACAAAAATCACAACAAAGAATCTATTACTCTAAATTTGACTAATCCTGTAGATTCCACTTCCTCAATATTTCTCTCTCTCTCTCTCTCTCTTCTCCTTTTCTCCCCATCGATGTCTTGCTCACATTGTCTTCTTATCAATGTTGTCAATTTTTGTTTGGTATAATTTTTAAATGTTGACAACTAAGTGATTGATCTTTCCTAACAAGAGATGGGAGGTCATAGATCTTTTCATGTGGAATCAAAGTCCTTTGAGGTTGTGGTTGAAGGCAAGGGAGTGGGTTTGTGCATCATTGAGAGAGGTCGAAACTGCACGAATACACTGAATTTTGGAAGAGAAGGTACTCAATGGTTCAGGATGGTGTTACTGGAGGTGTCCTCCATATCCCCAGACCAACACTATATACGAACCCGCCGTGAGGGAAATCAGGTTTTCTTGATTAAAAAACACTGCAATACACGAGGCCGTTATCTGATAGTGAAAGAGATTGGGGTGACTAAGAACAAGGGCTCTATCCTTATCCCGGAGGGCCGAGACTTGTGGGGGTGGCGGGGATTAAGTCAGGTGGTGGATGGCTTATTGGGGGCTGATCAACCTCCTCGCCAGAGGCATTTGGCCACCCATTCGGAGGTTCACCAGCGACAGGACGGCAAGCTCTCTCACCAAAATCAGCGGGAGCAACGCACTTTCAAAGATGCCGTGATTATCGGCATTAATGACACGAAAATCCCGCAACAATATTTTCGTAACGGATGTGATTCAAGGGCAGCTGTTACAAATTGTGTTGACTTAAATCTGAAGATTGTATTGGCTGTTGGGCCTCAAGGCGAATGGACTGTACAATGGGCTGGAGTCATTGACAAATCTAATCCCCAACACACGCAGCCCACTTCAGACAAAGGTAAGGCCCATATTAACCAACATGGGCAAAACACAAAAACTCAGCGTCAAGGCCCACCTCCAACTCCCAAACTGAAGCCCAAACAAGTTTGTCAGCCCAGATCCACTAAGAGTACCATAAATGCTGATGTCCTGAATGTTCTGGTACGAAGAAGTTTTCGCACATCAACTCGGCACTAGATCTACACAATTGCAATGCTATGGTCACACTTCCAGTGGATGAGGAGTTCACCGATCGTTGTGCGAGGGTCGAAGTGCCACCGGACCTCCCAAGTGTAGATCGGTGCTGGAATAATGAAGGGGATTGGTTTTTGGAGCTGAAAAATGGTCAACGCCTACGTTTGCCGATGGAGTTGCGTTCCTCGTGTGCCTCGGAGGCTCCAACAGCAGACATCTCCCCTCGGATGCTTCAATGGGTTGACCCATTTAAAGAACGATTGGGTGAATTCTCGGATGGAGCAGAATGGGGGGCCGAGGGTATTGACACTGAGTCTGAACACTCTTGGCTCTCCTTTATGGAGCGGGGGGAGGAAATTGGTGGGGAAGACCATACAGAGACCCTAGATGTGACCCCATTGGCTATGGCTGTGCCGTTGGAGACATTGACTACGGTGGTTGAAGATAGCCAAGCGGTATTGCCACAGTCACCCTCGGAGCGGGTCTTACAGCAACTTAAAGCAATTGGAAAATTTTTGGGAGCTTCTTATAAAGGGAACGAAGAGGAAGTTATGGGTTTGTTAATGAGCATTGACGCTCGACGAAGAAAAGATATTGGAAACAGTGGGCAAAAGAAAGTGATTGTCTTAGGGACGAGGGGACGTAGGGAGTTGAAAGGTTTGGTTAGTTCAGTGAACTATGATGGTAAGTCTCGAGCTCTAGCTGTTATTCCATGACTTTGAAAATTCTTTCTTGGAATGTGAGGGGGATTAACGATGGGGAGAAGAGATTGCGCATTCGTAGTTTATTGAAAGGGTGGAAAGCAGATGTCATCTGCCTTCAAGAAACCAAAATGGAACTGATCACCACTAGGATTGTAAGAAGTTTATGGGGCTGTCTCCATGCTGATTGGACTTATCTAAGGTCAGATGGGGCCTCAGGTGGAATTTTGTTGATGTGGGATAGGCGTGTAGTGGAAAAAATGGACGAAGCAGTGGGCATTTTTTCTGTATCATGTAAATTCCGTATGGTATCAGATTAGTATGAGTGGATTTTCTCTGGTGTGTATGGGCCTAATCGGGATATAGATAGGGGTGGTTTGTGGGATGAATTATCTGGTGTTTATCATTGGTGGGAGGCTCCATGGTGTGTGGGTGGAGATTTCAATGTGGTTAGATATCCAATTGAAAGATCGGGGACAGCGTCTTATACTCCGGCCATGACTGACTTCTCAGACTTTATCTCAGCACATGGCCTAATTGATTCTCCGTTGATAGGGGGAAATACACCTCGTCTAATAACCGTGAATCAGCTTCGATGTCAAGAATAGATCGCTTTCTCTACTCTGTAGAGTGGGAAGAAAGCTATTCTACAATCTCTCAGAAACGGTTAGTACGCCTATGCTCTGATCACTTTCCTATTATTCTGGAGTGTGGTAATGTTCAATGGGGGCGCCGTTCGTTCAGATTTGAGAATATGTGGCTTACGGCGGATGACTTTTTGGATAAGGTTAAAAATTGGTGGGCTTCCTATCGTTTTTCTGGTACGCCAAGTTTTGTCCTGGCACAGAAACTCAAAGCTTTGAAGTATGATTTGAAGAAATGGAATGTGACAGACTTTGGGGATATTGAGGTTAAAAGGCAACAGGCACTTCTGGATTTGCAAAGTCTGGATTTGGAAGCCGAATAGAGACCTTTGACATTTGAGGAGCGAGCTCACAAGGATTCTCTGGTTTCTGATCTGAATCGTTTATACCTTATGGAAGAAATTAGTTGGCGCCAAAAATCTAAAGCTTTGTGGTTAAAGGAGGGGGATAAGAATACTAGATTCTTTCATCGAATTGCTAATTCCCATCGCAAGGCTAATACTATTGGTCAGCTTTTTATTGAAGGCAATACCACCTCAGGGCAAGACATCATAAGGGAGCACATTCGCCAATTCTATGAGTAGCTTTATACTGACAGCACCTTTCAACGCCCTGGGCTAGATGGGCTTCCCTTTGCTACTATGTCAAGTGAAGATGCGGCTTGGATAGAACGTCCATTTGACGAGGATGAGGTCTTTAATGTTGTGAAGGGTTTCAACAGTGATAAAGCCCCCGGGCCTGATGGTTTTTCTTCAGGTTTTTTCCAGCATTGTTGGAGCATCATTAAAGATGATATCATGGCTGTTTTTCATATGTTTCATTTGCATGGGCAATTTGAAAAAAGCTTCAATGCGACTTTTTTAGCTCTCATTCCTAAGAAATCTGGTGCCATAGAGATCAAAGACTTCCGACCCATCAGTTTAGTGGGGGCAGTGTATAAGATCATAGCAAAGGTGTTGGCCAATCGTTTGAGAATGGTTTTGGGTTCTATCATTTCTAGTTCTCAGAATGCCTTTGTGAAGGGGCGTCAAATTTTAGACTCGGTCCTAATTGCGAACAAATGCTTAGACAGTCGATTGAAGATGGGGACTCTAGGAGTTATATGTAAATTGGATATGAAAAAAGCTTATGACCACGTCAATTGGCAATTTCTCCTTTATTTGCTTCAAAGATGTGGTTTTAATGCTAAATGGAGGAGTTGGATCTTGTTCTGCATTTTCTGTCTTAGTCAATGGGAGTCCATGTGGTTTTTTTGGAAGTTCAAGGAGATTACGTCAAGGGGATCCTCTATCTCCATTACTTTTTGTTATAGTCATGGAAGCCTTGAGCAGAATGACGGAGAAGGCGGTGGGGGCTAGCTGTATCTCGAGGTTTTCTGTGGGCAATGTAAGTACACAGCCTTTGGTTATATCACATCTCCTATTTGCAGACGACACACTTATTTTTTGTGAGGCTCATCCATACCAAATCACGCAGTTGGGGCACATTCTGACTTGGTTTGAAGCTATTTCAGACCTGAAAGTAAATCTGGGAAAGTCCAAGCTGGTTCCTGTAGGTAATGTTCCCAACATTGAGGTTTTGGCAGGCATCTTAGGCTGTAAAACCCATAGTCTTCCCATGACATACTTGGGGCTACCTTTGGGAGCTAAGTATAAGGCTAAGGCTATTTGGAATGCAGTCATTGAGAAATTGGAGCGTCGGTTGGCTGGTTGGAAACTAATGTACCTCTCTAAAGGGGGTCGAATGACTTTGATCAAAAGTACACTTTCTAGTCTTCCAACCTATTTCCTATCTTTATTTCCTATTCCTGTAGCGGTGGCCAACCGCATTGATAGTATTCAGCGGACTTTTCTTTGGAATGGGGCAGGGGAAGGCCATAAATTCCCTTTGGTTAAGTGGAATACAATTTGTACTCCATTTAATCCGGGGGGGTTGGCAGTAAAGAATTTGCGACTGTTTAATACAGCTCTATTGGGAAAGTGGCTTTGGAGGTTCGGGGTGGAGAGGGAGGCTCTTTGGAGGCAGGTCATCCAGGCGAAATATGGCTCCAATGGGGGTGGGTGGACCTCTAATGCTGTTCAGGGGTCGCATGGTGTTGGCTTGTGGAAACATATTAGAAAGGGTTGGGATCAGTTTTCACAGTTTACCATGTTCGAGGTTGGTGATGGTTCTGCTATTAGATTCTGGACAGATTTCTGGTGTGGTTCGGGCCCCTTAAAACAAACTTTTCTTGAAATTTTCCGACTTGCTCGCAACAAGGAGGCTTATATTGGGGATTATATAGTACACCGCAATGGTTCTATTCATTGGGACCTTGATTTTACTCGTTCGGTGCAAGATTGGGAGTTGGAATCAGTTTCCACTTTTCTAGACTTACTCTACTCCACTAAGGTACAGGGGTCTGGTGCAGATACTCTTCTTTGGAGTCCATCAGGGAAGAAAGACTTCTCAGTCAGCAACTATTACAAAGTTTTACTTCCAAGGGTGGTTGTGGGGTTTCCATGGAAAGCCATATGGAAACCAAAGGCCCCATCACGGGTTGCTTTTTTCCTATGGACGACAAGCTTGGGTAAAATTTTGACGGCGGATAATCTTCGGAAGCGAAACATCATTTTGGTTAGTTGGTGTTGTATGTGCAAAAAGGATGGGGAGACTATTGATCATTTATTTCTTCATTGCTCTCTGGCCTATCACTTGTGGTCCTTTGTGTTTTCCCTCTTTGGGGTACATTGGGTCATGCCTCGAAAGGTCCTCGATCTATTATCTTGCTGGCAAGGCGGTTTTAGGAGGGAGCAAAATTCAGAAATCTAGGCTGTGATTCCACACTGCCTTATGTGGAGTTTGTGGAGGGAAAGAAATTCAAGGATTTTTGAGGACGGGGAGCGAAGTATTCTTGATCTTAGATTACAATTTTTGCGTACCTTATTTGAATGGATGTCAGCAAGCAGGCTATTTTCATTCCATACTTTTTTAGATTTTCTAGATCATTGTCATTTTAGAACATGATTGTATGCTGCTATGAATTCACATCTAGTGCATTTGTAGCTCATTCTTTTCGATTCATTCAATAAAACTTATTACTTATAAAAAAAAAGAAAAGAATCTATTACTCTAAATTAAAAAAAGAAAAGGAAAGTGTTGTATACATTCTTTTCTTCTTTCTTCACTATATAATATGTGGTTTGTCTCTTTAACAAGGTAGTTGACTTGGAAATTGGATATGGAAGACTTTGAAAACAGGCTGAAATTAGAGCAAGGTGGGGTACCCATCTGAAACATGCTCTGTGCCTCGGAAAATCCCTTATACCACGGCCAGAGACTCTCCACAGAGGGGAGTTTCCTACTCATCTTCCCCATTGACCCGCACTACAAAGACCTGTCTACTTTCAAAACCTCTGAGCACTCAATAAGTTTGTAAAGGAAATCTTTGCGGATGTTTTGAATCGTCAACACTTGATAACATGGAGAACGAAAAAAGAGAAAATAAAATCTCTCATTTTTTTTGAAAAGTAAGATCAGAAGTTTTATTGCAGAATAGTGTAGTGTGCATAAAGCATGAACACTAACACATCAAAGATATACATCATGAGAAAGCAGATACAGAGAAGAAGTAAATTCAGAAATAGAAGTGCAACTAGAAAATAAAATCTCTCATGAATTATCTGTTGCAGTGTAGGCTCTCTAATTTTTGTGTATAAATTTCGAGGTGAAGAAGATTAGAATGTAGTTGCGATATTAGCTTTACGCGTCTTTCTCATAATAAAACAGAAAGTTTGCTAGCTATATGGCCTACAAACTTTGGAAAACTTAACAGTAGTCTTGTGGAAAGAATTGTGGAAACCCGAGGAAAAGCATTTGGCGTCTTTGAAAAATCATAATGTGGTTGTTAATACTGGGACATAGACGTCGTATTTGGGAGTGAAGTAGGAGACGGGGTAAACGGAACGTTTTGACAATCAATGGAAACGCAATTATGGTGAAGATATAGATGTTTCTACTCTTCAATAGCATTCTTTTAAGGCTCTCTTATTAGGAATAGGGGTTTAAACAAAAAAGAGAGATGAGTTTAATTGATGGGGGAGGTAATGCAACTATTTCTATTATATTCTTTTATATCATTCTTTGGCCTATGTTTCTAAAGGGAAAGGAAGAAAGAAAGAAAGTAGGAATCTTCTGAATTGGGTGGTAAGTGTATGCAAAAGATATCAAATCAAACAAAAATTTAAAGTACCCAAAAGGATAAGTATTGACAGGTTACTTACCAATTATTAATTAAAACCGCCGCCAACGCCGTCACACCCAACAGAACTTAACTCTTCATTCTTGTCCTTAACAATTTTTTCTTTTTCTCCTTGATTTCTTTGTTTGATCTGTGCCAATATCTCTATGCCACTGGTGGCTGCGCCAGAGAGTGTGAGCGCGGCTGCTGATGGTTCAGGTTCGGCTGAGGAGCATGCGTAGGGTGGTCTAGCGGAGATGGAGGTGGACGATGGGGCTCGTAGCTACACCATACTCTGGTCTCTGCGTCGCCAGAAGCTTGAATTTCTGAAGCGTCGCCATCTTCCAGGTTCTTCTGCTCTCTGAGTCTCTCTATTTTTCGAATTTATTGGATTTCAGCGAGGGTTTGATTTATGTTTGGAGGGAGAAGGAAAAGAGAATATTACTAACGACCAGGGCAAATGATAAAATAGAATATTTGGTTTACCTTTCTCTTCTCAGTCACTAGAAATGGATTATTTTTAGTGTTGTATTTTCCAAATAAATGGTCGGGACAAAAAGTCAAAAGTCTTTTTATCTTATCTTATAAAGAAGGGGCCTTGAGACTTTGAAAGAATTGAAAAATTATTAATATTTAATTGAACTTCATTCCAACACCAAAAGTAAATAAATAAGCCAGGCCTTGTGGCCTGGTGGTAATTTCTGGTGTCTTCCAAGGAAGACAGCCAGGTTCAATCCCCCAAAGTGGGGTAAAAAAAGCTTGCTATTGTCAAAAAAAAAAAAAAAAAAAAAAAACACCAAAAGTAAATAAATAGTACTTACTTTCTTCCCCCTAATTCAGGAGTCTATTCCAAAACCATACGCTAATGGGATATGATGGAAATTATTTGGAGGATATATTATAGACGGCAATACAACTATTTTATTTATATATAATTAGATATTTTTTAAAATTATAACTCGATAGTTACAATAATGTTATTAGTAAAAAAGATAGTTACAATCATGTATGAGAGATATTTTAATTATGATTTTTCTTGTTAGGGAGGGTAGATAATACCACTAAACTACAAGGTTCTTAACTACCATTCAGAGGCCAAGCCAAACAAAAAACTCAAGGGTAGCCAATACTTATAGATTTTATATATAATTTTTTTTAATATAAAAAATTGTATGTTGAAGGGGGGTTTCGGAAAAGTCAAGGGACTCCCCCTAACCCCCTCTCCCTTCACCTCAATTAATTGCTTTGTCTACTAGGTATTTGGACAAGTGGTGTACTCTCTATTTTACACCCAGTTGGTCGTGGATTCAATCCTCCTCCCCTTTATATAACATATATTGTGTGTGTTTAGAATAAGATTATTATTTTTTTTTATGCCACTACATTAATTTTTCTATGTACTCTATCAAAGCGATCAATGATAGATTTCATATAATATACTAAAGAATAAAAGTGAGGAAATGTGATTATGGCAAGTGGATAAACTCCCCTTATGCCACATATTTAGAAAAGAGTTATCAGTGCACTATAAATATTTTAATTCATGGAATTTGAAAATTTATATTTTAGTGTCTGAAGTTTATAACGTGTCTCTAAAATAATCATTTCCTCAATATAACCTTAGAAAAGTTCTATTTAGTCTTTGAAATTTATAAAATATCTCTAAAATAGTCATTCCCTCAATATTCTCTTAGAAAAAGTTCTATTTTAGTTCTTGAAATTTATAAAGTGTCTCTAAAATAGTCGATCCCTCAATATTCTCTTAGAAAAAGTTCTATTTTAGTCCTCTCTAAAATAGTCATTCCCTCAATGTGCTTTTAAAAAAAGTTATATTTTAGTCCTTGAAATTTATAACGTGTGTCTAAAATAATCCATGACAGAAAACACTTTATAAATTTCAAGGATTAAAATAGATCTTGATGCCAAATTCAAGGACGAAAATAAAAACTTTGCAAATTTTAGAGACTAAAATAGAACGTGATGTCAATTTTAGGAAACTAAAATAAAATATGATACTAATTTCAGGGACCAAACATATATTCTAGCCTTAAAATTATTAAATTAATTCTACTCTAAGGAATTGTTGGGTTGGTAGAAATTATGATTTGTGAGAATTTTAGATTCTTGTGAGTTTAAAGTTATGATTGTTTCAAATCCTAAGAAATTATTGTTTGCTAGGCCTTCGAAATTTAGTTTTAAAAATCCTTCGAGTTTAATGAAAGTTGTTCGCCTAACTTGGATTTTATTGAAAGGAAATAGTTTTAGTATGTTCTATGTCTATCTTATGAAACTTTGTACTATGTATACATACATGTAAACACATACATATATAGACACACAATCATCAACAATGGGGAAAAAATAATACTAATTCATAGTGGAATAATATTAATAATTTTATCTACTAGGCAGTATCCTAGTGGTGTCTCTCTCCTCCCACTTGATCCACATCCCTCTTTGAGGGTGTGAGTTCGAACTCTCTCTCTCACACACACACACTTAGAGTAGATTAGTTAGAAATTTCTATCTTCACTCTAAATAAATGATCTCAAAAAAAAAAAAAAAGAAAAAAAAAAAGAAATTGAAACTTAAATACATGTCCATTACTAATATTTTACTTCAAAGATTTCTCCCACACAAATTATTTGAATACTTTGAAGCTATCACTCATAATAACAAAGATACTTCAATAACTATATCAAATCACCCTTAATTCTTGCCTAATCAAAGTCTCTTTTGTCAACTATCTCTATGTATAAATAAATAGGGCACTTTGTACACAAATTTTTTTTTTTTTTTTTGAGATGCTATTTGTAGTTTGTACACAACTTATAAACATATAGAAATTATATAGATTACATATAGACTATAGTTTCTTTCAATTTATTTCTTTTTCTCTCTTAATCTCAACAGCAACCAAGCCACGTCTACGACAATTGATTTTAATATAATAATTATATGTAAACAATTGTCATTCACAGAAAAGCTTAGTGACTAGTGTCTCTTTAAGCTCCAACCAAAGAATGGAAAAGAACAAAACTTAGATATAGTTTCTTATATGATGTACCTTAGGTTACTAATGCAAGAGCATCCTTCAGAAGTTGCAATTTCATTGTAATCCTAGCTTTAACTTTGTAGAATAGGTGTTGCAAGTGGCTAGTTAGTTACAGACGTGTTGTAAAACCTAGTACAACTTGTAAACTACCTTGTACATAGTTTGATTTTTGCAACAAAATTGCTTGCAGCTAACTAATTGCCAATAGGAGGTCAGTTCTGATTGGCCACCTTAGGATAAGGCTTAGTTGGGTTGGTTATGAGGCTAGCCAATGGGCTACCAACAAGCTCCAGCCAGTCATAAGGCTGCTAGCAATAACCAATTAGCTTGTAAATGAGGCATGCTATATAAGCATGGCCTTCCTTGTATTAAAGCTGTCAAATTTGATCAATAAAAGTGTTAGCCTAGAGTTAGTAGAGGCTAGAGCTATTTGGAGATGTATTCTCTTGCAGAAGGTCCCTGTGCACCTTGAACCATTGCTCTAAGCAGCTCACATCCTTTTCATAAACACTACAACCTTCCTGAGTCAACCACATCAGTTATCCAACTAAATTTAAATGCATGGTTGCATTGATCTACTAAAAAAAAGTTTTATTTTTCAAAGACTTTTAAATTCAAAACAACCATGTGTTTCAATTTAATAAGAGAAGCAACTTGAGATATAACACCTAAAGGACAGTAAGTAAGTTTTATTCTATGGAAAATTTTGATTTTATCACTTCCATTGGGCATTACCACAAACATTAAACCGATAAAGTATTAACAATTCAAAGCATACAATGCACTGCTTATTTTGTTCTTGGGGGAGTGCCAAAAAGAGTGAATCACTGAATCAAAGATTTGCTAGTATTTATGGGTGGGCCGCGGGGGAAGGGGATGCCAAGTTTCTACTGAATGCGAAAATCATTATTACTCCATTTAATATATACATTTCCTCACAGCTACCTATAATATGCCTTTAGGCCTTATGACCAACCAAACAAGTGGAAGAGAAGAAAAAGAAATTTCAACCCACTGATGCATCTGATAGTGCGTGCGAACCATAATCGGATCATCTACTTGAAAAATTAGCTGCATGGAGAAGTAATTTAACCACTGACATTAGGTGTAGTAGACCTACTAGTCCAATTATCTGTTGCAGCCTCTGGCAAAGGCGGCAGACGCTTAGTCTTCAACAATCCAAACTCATCACAATCCAGTGAAGCAGGTTGTTGTACATTCAAGATAGCTGCATCATCATATGCTATCTCTTGATCCTCCGGCGCATCCTCACCACTTTGAATTTTCTTTAAAGTCTCCAAGACCTCATCCATGGAAGGTCTCATTTCCTTGTCCTGTTGTAAACATTGAAAAGCCAACTTTGCCACCAAAATGGTCATCATTTTAACTCCATTATCTGACTCAAATCCAAGATGTGGGTCGATCAACTCATGGAATGCACACTTTTCAATCTTGTTTATGGCTATGTTAGCCAAATTAATTTCATGCTTTTGCCTAAACATATCAACAGCCGGCAGAGATGATATGAGCTCGATGAGGACAACCCCAAAGCTGTAGACATCACTCTTACTAGTAAGCTGGTAGCATTGGTGATATTCTGGGTCAACGTAGCCCGGAGTCCCTTGAGGAGCTGTTGAGACATGGCTGACATCATTGGGGAACAGCCGAGAAAGCCCAAAATCTGCGACTTTGACGCAGAAATTGTCGTCAAGGAGAATGTTGTTAGTCTTTATGTCGCGATGTACGATGTCAGAAGCATGAAGGTAAGCCAATGCACTAGCAGTTTCTATGGCAATGCTCATACGAGTTGGCCATGTGAGTGAACATGTTGTTGCTCGATCGCCATGAATATGATCAGCAACTGTGCCATTGGGAATGTATTCATACACAAGAAGAAGTTCACGGCAGTGGCGTGAAGTACACCCATAAAGGGAGACAAGGTTTTTGTGGTGGCAGTGGCGTGAAGTACACCCATAAAGGGAGACAAGGTTTTTGTGGTGCAAGCATGTTAGAATTTCAACTTCATTCAAGAATACTTCTACTCATCTATAGTTGTGCCCATATAAGCGCTTCACTGCAACTTCCCTCCCATCATGGAGTTTTCCTAGTTGAGAAAAACAGTCCATTTAACAAGATGTATGCCTAGTGTTTTTTATTTTATTTTTAAATTTAGTACTATTTCATTATCCTTGTGCTTAGAAAGTTTATACTGTAATTTAGGTGATCTTGAAACTGAAGCAATGTGTTTATCATCTTACCATGGTAAACAGTTCCAAATCCTCCATCCCCAAGTTCTTTTTCAGGATCAAAATTATTGGTGGCTTCTTCAAGTTCACTGTAGGAGAAAACAGGGACTCCAAAGTAGACATTCCCCCCTTCGACTTCTGGTCTTGAGGATGGATCAGAATAGGAATTCCTTGCAAGCAAGTTTGAAGAAGCATATTTTTTCTTGTAATGTTGCCAGATAATAAAGGACACAAAAATCATGAGGATAACTGCGCATCCAATGGCTAAAGCAGAGAAAAGGAAAGAGTAAGTTTTGACTAAAGGCAGCAATGGAGGAAATTCATGAGAGTTAAAAGTTTTTCTATTGAAGGTCACAAAGGAACTTTTATGCGACACAGAAATTAAAATAATTGACAACATCTTTATCGATCTTTGTATTGAAGGCACAAGGCCATCGTTGAGGATTATAGTAGTCAAGAAAATGAACCCATTACCAAAACTGATAGCAGAAATAAGAAAAATTATTGTTGCTTGAAATACTAAATTAGTGCTCTAAAGCTTTGATAATTAGCCCAGTGAGGGGGAAAAGAACTATGGCGTGTGTTAATATGTATATATTATATACCATTTGTTATTGTACTAGTCTAGGGTTTCCTAGGGTTTCTACTATACCATACACTAGACTAGGCCTATATATATTCTCTTATTTGTACATGATTCAGTAGAATACACAATACAGTTTATTCTCTCTGTGCTTCTCTCTTCTCTGTCTGTCTCTGCTTCTCTCTAAAGTCTAACATGGTATCAGAGCCAAATTAATCTTTTGGCATTGTGATTCTTAAAACTAGTATAGGATTTTTCTTGAAAACAGTTTTTTCCAAAAACAACAGCCGTGCCTCTCTTCTCCTGCAATTGCTTCCAGAGACCTCCGTTCCTCCTGTTCTGCCTACCTGCTCTGATCGTCAGAGCTTGATTTCCACCCTGCAATTGCTTCCAAAGATCTCCGTTCCTCCAGTTCTGCCTACTGCTTTGATCATCAGAGCTTGATTTCCGCCACGCGCCTCATCTGTCTCCGGGCAAACCCGCAGGTTCTGATCTCCGCCGCCGCCTCTAGGCTGCTCCGTTTATCTTTTGAGAGACATCCACGGCTTCGTCTCGTCAAGACGAAGCTCCACCAGAAATCTCGAAGCCAGAAAACGCTCCACGCGCCGCCACGCGCCGGTGAAGCTTCCGGCAAACCCGCAGGTTCTGATCTCCGCTGCCGCCTCTAGGCTGCTCCGTTTATTTTTCCAGAGACATCCACGGCTTCGTCTCGTCAAGACGAAGCTCCACCAGAAAAATCGAAGCCGGAAAGTGCTCCACGCGCCGCCACGCGCCGGTGAAGATTCCGGCGTATTTTTTGCCCCAGATCCACGCGCGACCCGTACACGCGCCCCGACCCGCGCGTGAACCGCGCCCCGACCCGAGCCCCGAATCGCGCCCCGACCCGCGCCTCGACCCGCGCCGCGCCCCGACCCGTGACGTCACCGGTCCTCACTGCTGACGTCAGCCCTACCTCTTGCTGACGTCAGCCCTAAAAAAAAAAAAAAAAAAAAAAAAAAAAAGGCTTACCCATTTTTTTTTTTTTTTGTTTTTCTCATTTGTTATTTTCAGGTATTTCCGATGGATAAAAATGAACTTCCCAAGACTGTTACCACCATTCTCAATGGGCACAATTATGTTCTGTGGTCCCAAGACATGCGCAGCTTCCTCAAAGGCCATCGTTTATGGCGTTATGTCACAGGTGAAATCCAAGTTCCTGTTCGTTCTAAGGATGAAGAAGACACGAAATTTGCTGATCGTCTTGAAGATTGGGATTGCAAGAATCACCAAATCATCACCTGGTTTCGCCACTCTACTGTACCTTCCATTCATCAGCAATTTGGTCGCTATGAAAATGCTAAGGATGTTTGGGATCTTCTGAGTCGTCATTATACTACTGCTGGCCTTTCTCACGAGTATCAACTTTGGGGTCTTCTTGTCAATATGAAGCAAACGCCTAGGACAACCGATCAATGAGTTCCTTTCTGGTATGCAGTCTATTTGGGATCAAATGGAGCAGTCTACCCATATTGTCAAGGATCCTGCAGATGCAGCAATCTTAGCTACCAAACGAGATCAGTTTCATCTTATCCAGTTCCTGATGGCCTTGACTTCTGAGTTTGAACCAGTTCGTGCTACTTTGCTTCAGCAGGTCCCTCTCCCTACTCTGGAATTTGCTATGAGTCAGCTTCTCTCTCATGAGACCCGTCTTCGCACTCTTCAACCCCATCACCCTGATGCGGTCCTTGCTACTGCTACACGTCCTTCAAGCTCTTCCTCATCTAGGAATGGTCCGAAATATTGCAAGAACTGTCATAAGCAGGGACATCTTTTGGCTGAATGCCCGATCATCCAATGTCGGTACTGTCACAAGATTGGTCACATTATCTACAATTGCCCTACCAAGCCTCCCAAGCCAGGTCAATCAGGCATTCTTCCAAGGCCTGTTAATCACTCTGTCGCTGTTGCTGCTGAAGACTCACCCTCTGATCCCTCTCTCTCATCTATCCCGGTTAGTGAGTTAGGACCAATGGTCTTTACCATGGTCAAACAATTTTTGTCCTCCTCTGATAAGGTTTCCTCTGCTGTCTCAGGTAATACTTGGTATTTTGATTCTGCCTGTTGTAATCATATGTCTCCTGATTCTCAGCTATTTTCTTCTATTATTCCTACTACTCATGCTCCTCTTATTCAAACTGCTAATGGCTCGCACCTTGCTGCTAGTCATACTGGTTCTGTTTCCACCTCTACACTATCTCTATCTGACACATATCTTATTCCCAACCTCACTCTTAATCTCATCTCTGTTGGTCAATTATGTGAACTTGGTTTTGACTTGTGGTTTGGTTCTTCTGGTTGTCGTGTGCAGGATCCTCGGACGAATCAGGTTCTTGGGACCGGCCGTAGAGTGGGACGGATGTTCGAGCTCACTTCCCTTCACCTACCTACCACATCGACACCCCCTCCGTCTCATGTTGCTCCTACTGCTTCTGTTTTTCCTTTAAGTCTTTGGCATTTACGTTTAGGTCATGTGTCAGTTCAAAAACTTCGCACTTTAATTTCTAGTGGTTTTTTGGGTCAAGTCAAACATGATTCAGTTGATTGTGTATCTTGTCAGTTGGCCAAACAGCCCGCTTTATCTTTTAATAATAGTGACTCTTTTTCTCATGCCTCTTTTGACTTGATTCACTCTGATATTTGGGGACCTAGCCCCACTGCTACTGTAGGTGGATCTAAATACTTTGTCATATTTGTTGATGATTTCTCTCGGTATACATGGATTTACCTTATGCACAATCGCTCTGAATTATCTCAAATCTATCGCACTTTTGCCCAAATGATCTCCACCCAGTTTTCAAAAACCATTAAAATCTTTCGCACTGATAATGCCATGGAATATAGAGACTCTCAATTTCTTGATTTCATTCACACACAAGGCACTATTATTCAGCGTTCTTGTGCAGGAACCTCTCAGCAAAATGGTAGGGCTGAACGCAAACACCGCCACATTCTTGACTCTGTTAGGGCTTTCCTCATTTCTGCTTCATGTCCTGAACGTTTTTGGGGGGAAGCCGCTCTCAGCTGCTCTCACCGCTGTCTATACCATCAACCGTCTTCCATCCTCAGCTCTCCAAAATGTGACTCCCTTTGAACGTCTCTATGGTACTCCAGCTTCCTACTCTTCTCTTCGCGTCTTTGGTTGTGCATGTTTTGTTTTACTTCAGCCGCATGAACATTCCAAATTAGAACCTCGATCTCGTCTATGTTGTTTTCTTGGGTATGGGATTGAACACAAAGGTTATCGTTGTTGGGACCCTATCTCTCAACGTCTTCGCATTTCTCGTCATGTTGTTTTCTGGGAACATACCATGTTTAATTCCCTGTCCAAGTTTACAACTTGTTCCACCCCTTCCATTTTTTACTAATCCATCACTACCTTTGTTTCCTATATCTCCTGCTGATTCTCCGACTTCTCCTCTAGCACCTCCACTAGCTGTGGATCCTGTCCTTGATCAGACTCCTGACCTCCCTCTTGCTGCTCCTCCTGCTGACTCTCCGGCTTCGCCCCAAGAATCTGCACCGCCTGTGGATCCTGTCACTGATCAGCCTCCTCTCCTCCCCCTTCGTCGTTCTGACCGGGTAAGAGCACCTCCTGCTCATTTGCGTGATTATTCTTGTTTTTCAGCTGTGCTTTCCCTTCATGAGCCTCACACCTATCGTGAGGCCTGTACTAACCCTCTTTGGCAGCAAGCAATGACAGAGGAACTTCAGGCTTTGGAGAAGACTCATACTTGGGACTTGGTTGATTTGCCTCATGGTAAATCTGCCATTGGCTGCAAATGGGTCTACAAGATCAAGACCAAATCTGATGGCTCTATTGAACGGTATAAGGCTCGTCTTGTTGCCAAGGGATATGCTCAGGAATATGGGATTAGACTATGAGGAGACTTTTGCTCCTGTTGCTCGTATTACCTCTGTTCGTAGTCTTCTTGCTATTGCTGCAGTTCATCAGTGGCCTCTTTTTCAGATGGATGTTAAGAATGCCTTTTTTAAATGGTGAACTCACTGAAGAAGTCTATATGCAGGCACCTCCAGGCTATTCAGACTGTCCTGACAAAGTTTGCCTCCTTCGTCGCGCTCTGTATGGTCTTAAGCAAGCTCCTCGAGCCTGGTTTGCCAAGTTTAGCAGTATTGTACATCAGTTTGGCTTCTCATCCAGTTCTCATGATACAGCATTATTTATCCGCCGATCTGATAAGGGTATGATTCTTCTTCTACTATATGTTGATGACATGATCATTACTGGGGATGATCACTCTGGCATTTCTGATTTCAAGCTATTTCTCCACCAACAATTTGAGATGAAGGATCTTGGTCATCTGAGCTACTTTCTAGGCCTTGAGGTCTCTTCTGATTCCACTGGTTATTATCTCTCTCAGGCTAAGTATGCCTCTGACTTGTTATCTCGTACTGGCCTGACTGACACTAAAGTTGTTTCTACACCCCTTGAGATGAATGCTCGCCTTACTCCCTTGGATGGCACACCTCTCAATGATGCCACTCTCTATCGTCAGCTTGTTGGCAGCTTAGTTTATCTCACTGTAACCCGCCCTGATATTGCTCATGCTGTTCATTTGGTGAGTCAATTCTTATCTGCTCCCCATTCTACACACTATGCTGCAGTGCTTCACATTCTTCGCTATATCAAGGGTACTATGTTTCACGGACTTCACTTCTCTGCTCACTCCACCCTTGACCTCTGTGCTTATTCTGATGCTGATTGGGCCGGGGATCCTACTGACCGCCGCTCTACTACTGGATTTTGTTTCTTTTTGGGAGACTCTCTTATTTCTTGGCGCAGTAAGAAACAACATATTGTGTCTCGCTCTAGTACTGAGGCAGAGTATCGTGCTCTGGCTGATACTACTTCTGAACTTCTTGCTCTTCGTTGGCTGTTGGAAGATATGGGTGTTACACATTCTTCACCGACTGTTATACATTGTGACAACCGTAGTGCTATTCAGATTGCGCATAATGATGTTTTCCATGAGCGCACCAAGCATATTGAGATTGATTGTCATCTTGTGCGTCATCATCTGTCTGCTGGCATCCTACATCTTCTTCCAGTTAGCTCTTCTGATCAGACTGCTGACATCTTTACGAAGACTTTTCCTCCTGGTCGTTTTCGTGATCTTGTTTCCAAACTCAAGATGGCTTCTTTCAAACCACCTTGAGTTTGAGGGGGGATGTTAATATGTATATATTATATACCATTTGTTATTGTACTAGTCTAGGGTTTCCTAGGGTTTCTACTATACCATACACTAGACTAGGCCTATATATATTCTCTTATTTGTACATGATTCAGTAGAATACACAATACAGTTTATTCTCTCTGTGCTTCTCTCTTCTCTGTCTGTCTCTGCTTCTCTCTACTTCTAACAGCGTGCAAGTGGCAACTTAGATGTGATGAAAAACATAACATATTACTTTAAGATGAAATAATTTGATCCCGGTAGGCTGTCCAAGAAGACGTGTGAATCTTAATTTCAACAAGAAATATGATTGAAGAGGCATTTTACCTAATCCTATCAGCAATTTGATCTTTTTATTTTCTGCAACAGAAGAAGCAAACAAAAATGGAAATGAAGATTGAACTGACGCAACTAAATTGGCATCCTTTGAGATCTTAACAGGGTTATTGAAAGCAATTTCAAAATCACATCAAACGTACCTGATTTCTCTGGATTGAAACAATAAAATTCTACATTCTTGTTATGGACACATTGACCTCCTCTACGATGACAACTGCTACAAGCATCAGATACATGCACTTCAAGGTCGAACTCAGCACTTAAGAGTGAAAATAGTTCATCATTATCTGGATGCTCTTTTCCTGGGAGCTGAATAATTGAACACTCAGAAAGAGAACTCGGAAAACTATGGTTTGAATGACTATAGTATATAGTATAGTTGTCATGGCAGATCATATTTTTAAAATTTTTAGGGGAAGTAATATCAAGAGTGCGATTGCATCTAAACAGGGTCTGATTGGGTGTGGTGAGTTTAAAAGAGATTAATGGAGAGTTGGGAAAAGTTGAATTGGTTAAGGGTTCGCATTTTTGGGTTTTCAAGTAATCCAAAAATAGAAAGTCTCTGATACGTGTGGTATATTGTGTGGTGTTAGTGTAAGAGATGTTCATAACTTCATATGAACTTCCACTTCCATCCCAATTCAGTTGGAACTTTGGAGGTGTTTCGTCACAATTTATTGGCAATAAACAGCAAAATGGCTGTGTCGTCTTGAAGAATGGAAAGCCAATGATACCGATTCTTCCACAATGGAATGGCGAACAATTCTGGTGTTTTGTCTTGTCTTCTTCAGCTGAGTGCAGCAGTACCAGGTGTGAGAGAACAAAGAAGACTAACAGATTGATAGAAGCCATCCCAAATTCCCGATTCACCAGCAAAAACAAAAATCACAATGAAGAATCTATTACTCTAAATTAAATAAAACAAAGTGGATGTATAGCTTCTTTTTTTCTTTCTTCACTATATAATAGTAAGTGGTTTGGCTGTTCTGTTTAACACAGTAGTTGACTTGGATATTGGATATGAAAGACTTTAAAAACAGGCTGAAATTAGTGCGAGGTTGAATCCTACTCATCACCCACATTGATCCGCACTAGAAAGACTTGACTCCTTGATTCTTCGAAACCTCTCAGCACTCAAATTTTTGTTATGGAAATCTTTGTGGATAAGATGAATATTCAACTCTTGATAAAGAGGAAAACGAAAAAAGAGAAGAAATTATCATGAAATATGTGTTGCAGTGTCGGCTCTCAAATTCTCGTGTATAAATTTCTAAGGTTGAAGAAGAAGAAGAAGATTTGAACATAGTGAAAATTAATACAACAAAAGGTTTGCTATATGGTCTACAAACTTTTGAAAAGTTCACGTGAGTGTTGTGAAAAGATAGGTGGAAACCCGGATTAAAACAGAAAAGCATTTGGCATTTTTTAAAAATCTTAACGTGGTGGGTACTACTGAGACATAGACATATGTACCGGGCTCAAAGATAATCTAATTAATGGTTGGAAAATGAGGTTTTTAGTGGTAATCTTTTGGAGTGAAGTTGGAAACGCAATTAAGGTGAAGATATAGATGACTAATTAAGGTCAGGATTTCTTAAGGGTTCTCTCTTTTCTCAGCAAGGAGGGAGGGGGTGTCTTTTTTTTGGCTAATGATGAATATGTTTTTAAACAAAACAGAGAGATCGAGTTTAATTAATGGGTGACAATGCAACCATTTTAATTATACTCTTTTATATAATTCTTTCTTTGGTTATTTTATAATTCATAGGGCTCTCTCTGTTCTGCATGAGAGCTGATGGATAATGGATTGAAACTAAAGGGAAAGGAAGAAGCTAGAAATTTGGAATCAAATCAAAGAAAAATTTTATGTACCCAAAAGAATCAGTATTGACAGGTCACTTACCAATTATTAATTAAAACTGCGGAGAACACTGTCACTCCCACCCGAACCAAACTCTTAGCTCTTGTCCTTAACAAGTCTCTCTCTTTTCTTTTTCTATTGAATACCCTCTCTTTCATTCTCTCCATGATTTCTTTGTTTGATAGGTGGCGAAGACACGAACAGGTTCAGGTTCGGCTGAGACCAATGTCTCTATGGCACCAGAGCCAGAGTGTGAGCGAAGCTGCTGATGGTTCAGGTTCGGCTGAGGAGTATGTATACACAGGTTGGTCTTGCGGAGACGGAGGTGGACGACAGGGCTCGGAGCCACGCCGCACTGCGTTGTCATCTCTAGGTTCTTCCACTATCTCTGTCTCTCTTATTTTCGAGTTCATTGGATTTCAGAGGGTCATTTATGTTTGGTTGCATCTTTTTCTAAGAATTCATTGATTGCTTTTATTCATTTTCCAAGTAAATTAGGCGGTCAGTCACTAGGCATGATTATTTTGTAGTGGTGTATTTTCCAAGTAAATTAGGCTGCCAGTCACGGGGAATATTTTTAGTTATTTTAGGTAGACTAATGGCTGGAAAGCCACATTTAGCGCAACAAAAAAAAAAAAATTGGTTGGAAAGCCACTTTAGTCCTCTCGATTATTGGCAAATGGGCCCTTCTGGTGAATTTTAAGGATTGTTTGTAAACAGGAAGATCATCATCAACATATGAAAGTTCCCCAACTTCTTCTATCTATAATTTCATGTCCACTTTGTCTATTGAGTGCATCAACCATTTTCTTAATACTTTCACCTAAGAACCTTAAATCAGATTGATAGACTTCATTTTGACTCTTTCTCTTCATTTGGGATTCTTGACTTACTGGTGATGGTTATTATGATTTAATAACTGATTGTAACTCCTCACAACTCTCCTAAATTCAACATTTATGTCATTAATCCCCTTATTCTTAGCATTGGGCCTATGGTTTCATTCTAATTCATCTCTCTTAATTACTTTTCGACTCTCTCAAATCGGAGTGATTATTCATAATCCAAAACTACAAATAAATGTGTAATCCCCCTCCCACATGAATGGTGTGTCCCACTATTAAATTCATGGTAGGACCAACCATTCTGTGAGAGAGGAGACTACGCATTTATTTGTAGTCCATAATTATTGGATAATGTTCCCCCAAATCCTTTCTTAGTATTAGAAGAGAAACTAGAATTTATAACTACTGAAATGATCAAATAAAAAGAAATAATAGAAATCACCAAACTTAATTGAAGACTCTCCTAAATCCCAAATCTTGTTGTTTACTTTAGAATTTATCTGTTAGATTACAATAATAGCTTTACAAATTGTCAAATTATGAAACATTTATAGATTTAATTAATTTAAATAAGAAATGTCTTTCCAAATGTCTAAATATATACAGGTTAATAAAAGAAAAATATAACAATAATAAAAACTAAAGAAAACCGTATTCATAATATACAAATATAATAAAGCTTTCTAACTCAAAACTACAATTATCCTTTCTTTAAGTGTTGAATATATATATATATATATATATATATATATATATATATATATATATCCTTTCTTTAAGTGTTGAATTATATATTCCAAATGCAAAATAAATAAAAAAGGATATTTGTTTTGGAAAAAGAAAAAGCTTCAATTAAAGAGAAATAATTTTTTTTTATGAACATGTAACTTTTTTTTTTATATATAATCAGGAACATATAACTTGAATATACTTTGAATTATGTATTTTATATAGTTATATGTATAAGAGGGAAAAATGATATATTAATCATTTACATAAATGTAGGATAATTAATTATATATATATATATATATATACATAGAGGAGGGGGAGAGGTATCTTCAAAAGCCCGGGGAGACCCTCTCCGTTGGACTAAAATTAAATGTTGTAGACATGACTAGAATTTATAGGTATTATTCAATACCCTGGGATTACAATAACGTGGTATTTCCTCCTCCTACATAATAGTAAATCACACATTCACACTAATTAAATAAATTATAGGAGTATTAACAATTCAAAGCATACAATTCACAACTTATTTTGCACTTTGGTAAGTGCCAACAAGAGTGAATCATCGAATCTAATATTTTTTTTTGGCGCACCACGGTGGGGAGGGGATGCGCCATTTAATATGTACATTCCCTCACAGCTACGTATCAATAATATGCTCCCATGAACATCAAAACAACAACTAGATGAGAAAAAAACTGAAATTTCAACCCACTCATGTGCATCTCATAGTGAGTGCTAAACATGAGATCTGATAATCTACTTGAAAAATTAGCAGCCTGGAGAAGAAATTTAACCGCTGACATTAGGTGTAGTAGAACGACTAGTCCAATTATCGGTTACAACCTCTAGTGAGGGTGGTGGACTCTGAGTCTTCGAAAATCCAACCTCGTCACAATCCGATGAACCTGGTTGCTGTACATTCAAGGTAGCAGCATCATCACATGCCATCCCTTGATCCTCCGGGACATTCTCACCACTTTGAATCTTCTTTAAAGCCTCCAATACCTCATCCATAGAAGGCCTCATTTCCTTGTCCGGTTGTAAACATTGAAAAGCCAACTGTGCCACCAAAATGGCCGTCGTTTTAATTCCATTATCTGACTCAAATCCAAGATGTGGGTCGATCAACTCATGGAATGCACACTTTTCAATCTTGTCTATGGCTAAGTTAGCCAAATTAATTTCATGCCTTTGCCTAAACATATCAACAGCTGGCAAAGATGATATGAGCTCCATGAGGACAACCCCAAAGCTATAGACATCACTCTTACTAGTAAGCTGGTAGCATTGGTGATATTCTGGGTCAACGTAGCCCGGAGTCCCTTGAGGAGCTGTTGGGACATGGGAGACATCATTAGGGAACAGCCGAGAAAGCCCAAAATCTGCAACTTTGACGCAGAAATTGTTGTCAAGGAGAATGTTGTTAGTCTTTATGTCGCGATGTATTGATGAAGTAAACGACAGGTAGTTGACAACACTACCAAAGCCAAACGACTGCAGCTCACACTGGGTTGTAAGTGCAAGTTCTAGCATGTTCTAGAAGCTCCACTTACACACCCACGTGCTCACCGCATGAGGTGGAATTGGGCCAGAGTCACACAAGACTCGTGGGCTCAAACGCATGAAGTGGGTTTCAGTTTAAACAAAGCCCACGTGCTTTTAAAGAAGCCCACGTGCTGCACATAGTTAGGATTAATAAGTTATAACAAACTCTCTCTCTCTCTCACTCTGTAATGTATAAATAGAACACTGTGTATTATTCAAGTAAGCAAGTTAATACAAATCATATATACATTCTTTTCACATTCAAGACTTCATATTCTCTGTAATTCTTCATGTATGATGTCAGAAGCATGGAGGTAAGCCAATGCACTAGCAGTTTCTATAGCAATGCTCATACGAGTTGGCCATGTGAGTGAACCAGGTGTTGCTTGATGGCCATGAATATGATCAGCAACGGTGCCATTGGGAATGTATTCATACACAAGAAGAAGTTCACGGCAGTGGCGTGAAGTACACCCATAATGGGAGACAAGATTTTTGTGGCGTAAGCGAGTTAGGATTTCAATTTCATTCATGAACTGTTCCACTCGTCTATAGTTGTGCCCATATAAGCGCTTCACTGCAACTTCCCTCCCATCATGGAGTTTGCCTAGTTAAGAAAAATAGCCCATTTAACAAGATGCATGTCAAGTGTTTCTTTTTGAATGATACCTTTTTCATTACCCTAATACTGTAATTTAGGTGATATTGAAACTGAAGCAATGTGTAATCATCTTACCATGGTATACAGTTCCAAATCCTCCATCTCCAAGTTCTTTTTCAACATCAAAATTGTTGGTGGCTTCTTCAAGTTCACTATAGGAGAAAACAGGCACTCCAAAATAGACACTTCCCCCTTCCACTTCTGATCTTGAGAATGGTTCAGAATATGTATTCCTTCCAAGTAAGTTTGAAGAAGCATATTTTTTCTTGTAATGATGCCGTATAATAAAGGACACAAAAATAATGATGATGACTGCACATCCAAAAGCTAAAGCAGAGGAAAGCAAGAAGTTAAGTTTTGACTGGAAGGCACCAATGTTTTTCATGAGAGTAAAATGTTTTTCAATTGAAGGTCACAGAGGAACTTATGCAACACAGAAATTTAAATAATTGATGACATCTTTGTGTGTCATGTGACTTTATCCTTATTATAAATCATTGTATTTGAAAAAACCATTAGGATTATAGCAGTGGAGAAATTGGACCCATTACCAAAACTGATATCATAAATCAGAAAAATTGGTCTTGCATGAAATAATAAAAATTAGTGCCCTAAGGCTTTCATAATTAGCCATGCCCAGTGAGGGGTAAAAGAACTATGGCCTGCAACTTAGATGTGATGAAAGTATGAAACACATAACATATCACTCTAAGATGAAATAATTTGATCCCGGTAGGCTGTCCAAGCAGGCGTGTGAATATCAATTTCAACAAAAATTATGATTGAAGAGGCATCTTACATAATCCTATCAGCAATTTGATCTTTTTATTTTCTGCAACAGAAGATACAAACAAAAATGGTGTTAGTTTCAACAATGAATTATAGCAGAAAATTATCTGATTTTCCTTGTCAGTAGACTCAATACCTTTCACTGCTATGTGACAAAAAAAATTTCCCATCTTGTCAGGGCCACATTGACCTCCTCTATGATGACAACCTCTACAAGCATGAGATACATGCACTTCAAGGTCGAACTCAGCACTTAAGAGTGAAAACAGCTCATCTTTATCTGGAAGTTTTGTTTCTGTGTCTTTATCTGAATGCTCTCTTTTTGGGAGCTGAATAATTGAACATGTAGAAAGAGAACTCGGAGAACCCTCGTTTGAATGACTATAGTAATAGGTATTATGATTGTCATTGCAGCTCATTTTTGACTTAAAATTTTTAGGAGAAGTAATATTAAGCATCCACCTAGTGCAATACGGCACCCTTTTCTTTCTTTCAAACATAAGCCACAATTGTTGACTTGGGCAATAATCCATTTATGCACCACATGTGTTGCACTAGGCTCCACATAACCAACAGGTTTGTGTGGGTGAAGTAATTACATAAGAGATAGGTGGAAAACTACGAAAAGTCAAATTGGTTTTATCTAAGAATTCGCATTTGTGGGTTTTCATATTCAAGTTATCCGAATAGAGTCGATACGTATGGATTGTGAGGTTTGTGTAAGGATATTTATAACTTTTACTCTTTTATCCCCCACAGATGGATCGTAAGGTGTTTTGGTACAATTTACTTAAAATAACCCAATGTGAGTGTGAAATTGGTGTAGAGAGCCGTCATTGAAAGGATGAACTTGATATTTTCTCCTTCATATGGATTGTGAGAGAACAAAGAAAACAAAAAGAGGTAGAAGTTGCCCAAAGTCACCAGGGAAAATAAAAATCACAACAAAGAAAGAGATATTCATAACTTCATATACTCTTTTATTCCCCCACAGATGGATCGTAGGAGGTGTTTTGGTACAACGTTGGTTTCTGCTTTTACTGTAATGCTCTAATAACTAAATGACTATATGCAATGTGAGTAGACGCAGTGTATGTCCGATACTTCCTGTGTTCTCTTTAACCAGACTGGTGAATGCCATCCTCAGTAACAAAGATTTATTTTCTCTTCCCAAGCCCATGAAGCATTGGTTTGTGGTGTGTGTCTTTTATTTATAAGGGTTAGTAGTTTTGGTTTGAGGGCTCTGATTTTCCACATTCGTTCGCCTGTTGAAAGAATTTCAATTAACTGATGAACTAATAATAATAAATTAAGGAAGAAAAGGGTCCTAATTTTCGATTTCTTGGGTTTTTATTTCCTCCTTCAACAAAGAAATAAAAAGAAAAGAAGAGTGAAGCAGTAGCAGGTGACCTCCACCCCATTTGAGAGAACAAAGAACCTCGCTCAACAACTTCCTCGTCGAGAGATCTGGGTTTGAGATGAGGATTTGGGGGAAGCTGTTTGGTGTTTGGTGAAGATGAAGATTTGGGATAGTTTGATGCCTTTTTTAAAATATGGGTAAGGGTAATTTGGGGTTTTGAAAAAAAATAATTTGATAAAAATTCCCTATTCACCGTTAATTTTAAGATTTTGGAAAACAAAAATCAATTGTTACTTTTTAAAGTTTAGGGAGTGAAGTGAAAAAGGGGTGATAGTTTAGGGTGGGAAAGTAATTACTCCAAGAATCTATAACTCTAAATTAAAACAAGTTGGTTGTATAGCTTCTTTTTCTTCACTATATAATAGTATATGGTTTGTCTGTTTTAACACGTAGTTGACTTGGAAATTGGATATGGAAGACCTGTGAAAACTGGCTGAAATGAAAAAAATGTGGGGAGTACCCATCTGAAACATGGTCTGTGCCTCAGGAAATCCCTTCATAATGCTGCCGGAAACTCTCCACTCCTTACTTATCTTCCACATCCTGCACTAGAAAGACTTGACTCCTTGACTCTTGTTGTAAACCCCTGAACACTCATGCGTATGGATTGAATTGTCAACTCTTGATAATGAGGAAAACCAAAAAAGCAGAAGAAATTTTCATGAAATATGTGTTGGAGTGTTGGCTCTCTAATTCTCGTGTATAAATTTCTAAGGTTGAAGAAGATTAGAACATAGTGGCGGTAACGCGTCTTTCTCATAATAATTAATAAAACAAAAGGTCTACAATGTTTGGAAAATCTTACAGGAGTTTGTGAAAAGAAAATAGAAAACCTTTTAAAGACGGCATCTTTGAAAAATCTTAACATGGTGGATTCTACTGGGACATAGATATACAAAGTAAATGTAAAGGTTTTCATTAGTCGTGTTTGGTAGTGAAGTAGGAGACGGGGTAAACAGAACTTTTTGACAATGGAACTCAATTAGGTGAAATTATAGAAGAAGAGTTAAGTTCAGGATCGTTTCCACGCTTCAATTGCATTCTTTTATGAGTGTCCCGTTTCGTTTCTCTGACGTATTCCAGTTTTGTATTTGACATTTGCTATTGGACCGCATCTATCATTTTTCATTTTTTCTTTTTTGCTTACAAACCAGAGGAATGGGTTTAATTGATTGGAGAGGTAATGCAACAATTTCAATTATACTTTTTTATATCATTCGGGAAGGAAGAAACAAGAAAGTAGGAATCTTCTTTCACGGGGCACTAACATAATATATGTGCATGCAAATATATCAAATCAAAGAAATTTTTTACATACTCATTACTAAAACCGCCGTCACTCGCAACCGAACCAAACCGTTCATTTTTTATTGAATATCCTCTCTTTCATTCTCTCCACGATTTCTTTGTTTGATAGGTGGCGAAGACACGAACACGTCGTTGGGAGTGTGTCCATCCTTCTCTTTCTCCTTCTTCTTGCTAAGACCAATATCTCCATGGCACTGGTGGCGGAGCCTGAGAGTGTGAGTGCGACTGGTGATTGTTCATGTTAGGCTGAGAAGTATACGTAGGGTGGTCTTGCGGCGACGGAGGTGGACGACGGGGCTCGGAGCCACGCCATATTGCGTTGCCAGAAGCTTGTATATATGAAGCGTTGCCATCTCCAAGTTCTTCCGCTCTCTCTGTCTCTCTAATTTTTTGAGTTTATTCATTTATTGGATTTCAGTGAGGGTTTGATTTTATGTTTGGACTTTGGAGTGACATGCGGAAGAGAGAATTGGTTACATCTTTTCTGAGTTCATTGATTGGTTTTTTTTTTCTTTTCTTTTGCAATTTCAAATCATGGGCTGGGCTTCAAACGTTGAATGGAAAAATGGGCATGCTACAGTTTCCAAGTAAATTAGGAATGATTATTTTGTAGAGTAATGTTAGCCTGTGTTTGGATCCTCTACTTAAAAGTGATTTCATGGATTTTTATGCATAAAATGTATTCTACAAAAAATCTGAGGTGTTTGGTTGGGATTTTGGAAAATACAAAATGCATTCTAGGCAGAATGTATTTTGCAAATTCTCATTTCTAGAGTAGAAGTCAGAATCCAAAATATTTTGGATTCTGATTCTAGCTTCTACTTTTAATTTTTGCTAAAGTAAATGGGATCCGCTTATAACAATTTATTACTTGAAGGACTCTTTTTTCCCTTGCTTAAATTTCTCTTCATTTCTTTTATTTTCCTTCCCCCTCTTTTGTTTCCTACTTTTTCTCTTTTTTTATTTTTTTTTTTTTTTTATCATAAATAGTTTGTGTATATCTCTATTGCACAGATAATACACATTTCTCTATTTTTTTTATTACATTGTTCAAATTTTATAAAAATATGTGCAAGGAGATGTGCACAAATCATGATCTATTTTTTTTATTAGTAGACATTAATTTAAATCACAACGAAATACTTTATTTCTTTATTACATTGTTAATTTTGTATTGGTAATAAATGTATTTTTAGCCTTATATTGAGATATTTATAAAAAAAAATGTAAATTACATAATGTATACTAATAATACATTATTTAATAGAAAGAATGCATTCTTTAAAATACCAACCAAACACAATTCCTTTTAGCATAATCACTTCTTATAAATAATTTCAATATTTTATCAAACGTACTATTTTCAATAAAATGTATTCTAAAGAATGCATTCTTGAAAATACATTATAACAGGAATGCATTAGTCAATAGTCTTTGATTTTTTTTTTTTTTTAATTGCAATAGTCTTTGAAATTGAAAGAACTGCAAATTTATTATTGACCATCATTTCCAAAACAAAGAAAAATGAAATTTCAACCCAATTATTGACCATCATTTAGTAGAGTGCCAAACAGGGTGAATCACCGAAACAAAGTTTGCGAAAATGATTACTAACTCCATTTTATATGTACATTCCCTCACAGCTACCTATCAATAATATGCCCCCTAGTCCTATGAACAACAAAACATAGAAAAATGAAATTTCAACCCACTCATTTGCATTGTGCATCTCATGGTGATTGCTAAACATAAGAACTAATCATCTACTTGTAAAATCAGCAGCATGGAGAAGAAATTTAACCACTGATGTTAGGTGTTGTAGACCTACTAATCCAATTATCAGTTATAGCCTCTGAAGAGGGTTGCAGACTCTTACAATTCAACAATCCAACTTCATCATGATCCGGTGATGCTCGTTGCTGTACATTCAAGATCCCACCATCATCATATGCCATTCCTTGATCCTCCCGCACATCCTCACCAGTTTGAATCTTCATTAAAGCCTCCAATACCTCATCCATGGAAGGCCTCATTTCCTTGTCCTGTTGTAAACATCGAAAAGCCAACTCTGCCACCAAAATGGCCATCGTTTTAACTACATTATCTGACTGAAACCCAAGATGTGGGTCGATCAACTCGTGGAATGCACACTTTTGAATCTTGTTTATGGCTAAGTTAGCCAAATTAATTTCATGTTTATTCCTAAATATATCAACAGCTGGCAGAGATGATAATAGCTCAATAAGGACAACCCCAAAGCTGTAGACATCACTCTTACTAGTAAGCTGGTAGCACTGGTGATATTCTGGGTCAAGGTAGCCCGGAGTCCCTTGAGGAGCTGTTGAGACATGGCTGACATCATTGGGGAACAGCCGAGAAAGCCCAAAATCTGCAACTTTGACGCAGAAGTTGTTGTCCAGGAGAATGTTGTTAGTCTTTATGTCCCGATGTATGATTTCAGAAGCATGGAGGTAAGCCAATGCACTAGCAGTTTCTATAGCAATGCTCATACGAGTTGCCCATGTGAGTGAACCTGGTGTTGCTCGATGGCCATGAATATGATCTGCAACGGTGCCATTGGGAATGTATTCATACACAAGAAGAAGTTCACGGCAGTGGCGTGAAGTACACCCATAAAGGGGGACAAGATTTTTGTGGCGCAAGCGTGTTAGGATTTCAACTTCATTCAGGAACTGTTGTACTCGTTTATAGTTGTGTCCATATAAGCGCTTCACCGCAACTTCCCTCCCATCATGGAGTTTGCCTAGTTGAGAAAAAATAGCCCATTTAACAAGATGCATGTCAAGTCTTTCTTTTTTAATTTTTATACCTTCTTTTACCTTTTTGCTTAGAAAACTTATACTGTATTTTAGGTGATCTTGAAACTGAAGAAATATGTTTATTTTCTTACCATGGTATACAGTTCCAAATCCTCCATCCCCTAGTTCTTTTTCAAGATCAAAATTATTGGTGGCTTCTTCAAGTTCACTGTAGGAGAAAACTGGGACTCCAAAGTAGACACTCCCCCCTTCCACTTCTGATCTTGAAGAATCAGAATATCTATTCCTTCCATGCAAGTTTGAAGAAGCATATTTTTTCTTGTAATGATGCCGGATAATAAAGGTCACAAAAATAATGATGATGACTGCACATCCAACAGCTAAAGCAGAGGAAAGGAAGGAGTTAAGTTTTGACTGAAAGGCAGCAATGGAGGAAATTCATGAGTATAATTTTTTTCTATTGAAGGTCACAAAGGAGATTATGCGAAAATAAATGTAAATAACTGATATCTTATTGAGTCATGTGAGTTTATTCTTATTATCCATCATTGTATTTGAAAAAACCTCTAGGATTATAGCAGTGGAGAAGAAAATGGACCCATTACCAATACTGATAGCAGAAAAACGAAAAAATTTTCTTGCATGAAAAAATAAAATTATTGCTCTAAAGCTTTGATAATTAGCCATGCTCAGTGAGGGTGAAAAGAACTACAGCTTTCAATTGGCAACTTAGATGTGAGGAAAAAACAAACATATCAATTTAAGATGGAATAATTTGATTCCAGTAGGCTGTCCAAGCATGCTTGTGAATATCAATTTCAACAAGAAAAACATGATTGAAGAGGCATCTTACCTAACCCTATCAGCAATTTGATCTTAATTTTATTTTCTGCAACAGAAGATACAAACAAAAATGGTGTTAGCTTCAACAATGAACTATAGAAGAAAAGTACCTGAGTTTCTGTTGTCAGTAGATTGAATACCTTTCTCTGCATTGCTACAATGAAATTGTCTATTCTTGTCATGATCACATGTACCTCCTCTACTATGACAATTGCTACAAGCATCAGATACATGTACTTCAAGGTCGAACTCAGCACTTACGAGTGAAAACAGTTCATCATTATCTGGATGCTCTTTTTGTGGGATCCGAATAATTGAACATTCAGAAAGAGATCTTGGAGAACTATGGTTTGAATGACTATAGTAGATATTATAGTCTCCACAGCTCACATTTTTAAATTTTTTAGGGGAAGCAATATGAAGAGTGCGATTGCATTTAAACAGGGTCTGCTTGGTTGAGGTAATTTCATAAGAGATTGATGGAGAATCGGGAAAACTCAAATTGGTTAAGGATTTGCATTTTCGGTAATTCAAGGTTTCCAAAAGTAAAAGGTCCCTGATACGTGCGGATTGTGTGGTGTTAGTGTAAGAGATGTTTATAAGTTCATATTGTCTTCCACCCCACCCTAGTTGGATCATCGGAGATGTTTCATCACAACTTACTAGTACTAAACCACAAGAACGGTCTGACGAATTGGAAAATCGAAATGGAAAGCGAATGATACCGACATTTCTACATTGAAGGGGAGAACAATTTGGGTGGTTTCTATTTTCTACTTCAGCTGAGCAAAGCAGCAGGAGGTGTGAGAGAACAAAGAAAACAATTAGAGAGATAGAAGCCATCCCAAAATTCTCGATTTACCAAGAAAATAACGTGGTTATCTAGCTTATTTTCTTGTTTTTTTCAGTATATAACATCTGGTTTCCCTATTTAACACGGTACTTGAATTGGAAATTGGATATGAAAGACTTTTAAGAACAGGCTGAAATTAGAGCAAGGTGGGGTTTTCCTGTCAAGATGTGAAACATGGTCTGTGCCTCAGGAAATCCCTTATTCCGCAGTGGGGGACTCTCCACTGAGGGGAGTTTCCTATTCATCTTCCACATTGACCGCACTATAAAGACTTGACTCTTCAAAACCTCTCAACACTCAAAATTTATTATGGAAATCTTTTGGGTTGAATCGTCAACTCTTGATAACTAGGAAAACGAACAAAAGGGAAGAAAATATCATGAAATATGTGTTGCAGTGTTGGCTCTCTAATTCCCGTGTATAAATTTCCATGGGTGTAGAAGATTAGAACGTAGTCGCGTCGTTCTCAGAATGAGCTGTTCTTAACGTGGAAAATGAGCTGTTCCGTAGTCGTGACTGAACAGTGAAGTAGGAGACAGATTAAAAAAGACGTTTTGACAATTAAGTTGATGATTGTTTTTACGCTTCAATAGTATTCTTTTAACGGCTCTCTTATTCTCTCTCACTGAAGACAATATGAGTATATTTTTTTTGATTTGACAATATGAGTATATGTCCAAACAGAGGTGTGTGCAAAAGATATGAAATCAAAGCAAAAATTTCTAAACCCATAGGGGGGGTCACTAAAATGTCTTGGTACCTAAAATCACGGACTAAATGCGTTGTGGTAGGGGTAAAGTTTATACTACAGGTCAAGCGAGTATTTATAGGTTACTTACTAATTATTTAAAGCTCCGCCAACACCGTCACTCCCAACCGATCCAATCCTCTGTTCCATTTTCTCCATGATTTCTTTGTTCTACTTCTTTCGAGGCCAATATTACTATGGGACTAGTGGGGGAGCCGGGGAGTGTGAGCGGTGGTGGTGGTGGTGGTTCGGCTGAGGAGCATTTGCAGAGTGGCTGCACTGCGTAGCCATGTCCAGGTTCTTCCGCTATCTCTGTCTCTCTATTTTTCGAGTTCATTGGATTTCATTGATTTTCAAAATGGTTAATGGTTGTAGAGAGTGAGTGAGGGTTTTGATTTCTTTTTAAAGGGGGAGAGGAAAAGAAGAGAGGGAAATTGTTGAATGAATCCCTCTGCCCTGCTCTCTCCCCCCCAATCTTCCCCATCCAAGTATTGGTAGGAGGGAGATCTTTTTCTTTTCGGAATTCAATCTTTGGATTTTTGTTTTATTTTGTTTTGTTTTTTGTTTTTGCTTTTTGCAATGTGTACGCATTGGTTGGCTTCAAAGTTCAAATGTTGAATGAAAAATTGTTCAAATTATAAATTCCCCTATAGATGGCTGGAGTGAGAAATCTCATGCAACATCCAGTAATAAGTTCCCCTATAGATCCACGTGTCGCCCGCCTCAAACTCCTCTTCAAAATCGGGTTAAGCGTCGGGCTCTCTCTCAAATGGGTTGGGGCCGTCTTGGTTTTTCAGTTCTCACTTTATAGATAAAATTTTAGATGGATGTTTATATGTGGGTGAGAGGAAGACTATAAGAGAGGTGAAGTGGTTAGATGCTTTTTTGGAGGATATAAAAATAGGTTTTATACCAAATTTTTATTGAATTTATTCTTTTGACTTGAAGCATTAACAAATCACTATTGAACTTTCCCCTTTTTCAAGGAAAGTAAAAAACAAAAGGCACGACTAGCCCTAGGCCTAAGCCTAAGGCCCCTACTACAAAAAGGCACCAAAATTGTCCAAAAATAATTAATTTTACCCATAAAAGAGTGAGTTGTGCAAAGCCTAATTATAAAATTTTAATTAGTATATTCATCTTAAAATGTAAGAAAATGATTTTAAATAAAAAAAATTAAGGAAAATTATGATTTACTCTTTTGTGATTGGGTCTTATCACAATTTAGTCTATATATTTGATCTCCTAAAGTTAATATGAAAATAAAATTTTTAAGGTTCCGTTCAAAGTATCTATATTGATTTCATTTTAATACAAAACTCAGGGGTCAAAATGTAACAACTCAAGGAAAGTATTAGCTACATATGTGCTTTTACTCTAAAAGGAACTACTCAAGTTACAATTAAGACTCCTTACAATTGTTTAAAAAGCCTAGTTTCACCTAGTATATGTGAGACTTGGCACACACTCACACAACACACACTTATCAGATTTTGAGGAATTACAATCTCTCCCACTTAAATCCATGATGTCTTCATCATGGCCCACATTGTGTCTAAGTCAACACAAGATTATTGGGTCGGCTCTGATACCATTTGTAACGACCTAAAAAAAACACTAGTCACATCTACACTTATATCCAAAATGATTAGTCAAGTTACATTTGAAGCCTCCTAGTAATTGTTAATGAAGCCCAGTTCGATCCTATATATGCCTGATGTGAGATTTGGTTGATAGGGCAAATTGCTTATTATGAAAAGCTAACGGAAAATTTTATGATGGGAATTATAAATTTTAAAGTTTGGGTATAATCAGAATTTAAAATCCTTCTTTATACAACACAACTGGATGCTATAAGGAAAGGGACATAAAGCAAAATGTAGTGGCTAAGTCACTAGGGTTAGATGGAGAAAACGGAAAAACAAACAAAAAGATATATATATATATATATATATTAAAAAAAAATGAAAAAGAAGAAGAAACAAACAAATAAAAAAAGAAGAAGAAGCAACAATAGTAGGGGTTGATCGTCAACGAAGCAACAGTGGAATATGATGCATCCACAAATTTATACTAGAAGAGAAGCCCGTCAAAGGAATGGAGATCGTCAGATATGAAGCAGCCCATCTAGCTAATCATTTGCCCGTTGTGCTAGCCAGTTGGGTGTGGGTGGGAAGGATTAAAAATAAGAGAATGGGTATGGAAACAACAATTGATAGAGAAAAGGAAAAATTGAGAGAGAAAGACACAAAGATTTACCTTGAATCTGGGAAGCAAATGCCATTAAAGAGTGAGAGAGTCGAGATATAGATACATTGGGACAAATTTGAGAATGACAAAGCAACTCAAAGAACCAAACAAAATGGGGAAAAAAATAGAGAAAGACCTCACCTTACCTTAGCATTTCAATGGAGAAGTTAAGTAGATGAGTCTTTTTGGTTGATGGGCCTAAATAAAGAATTGATGAGAGAGAGAACGTTGTGAAATTAAAGAAGAGGAAACGCCGTAACGGTGGATGGAACGAAGAGGTGCAAAGGGATTTGAGGGTAAGTGCTGAAAATCTAAATTTGAGGGTAACGCCTGAAGGCTGAAGGAAGAAAAAAGAAACTACAGATTTTAGTAGGGAATCCTACCGCTTGAATATATATATATATAGAGAGAGAGAGAGAGAGAGAGCGAGAGAGAGGGCTAAGGATGAGGTGAAATTTTATAAGAAGAGAGAGTCTGATGTTACATGTATTGGGGGATGGTGAAATAAATGTGAGGCCTTGCACATTAGATGTTGTATGGATTTTCATACATAGCACAAAATATTTTATAAACTCGTTAGTTTTTATGTGAGGCCTTACCCATTAGATATTGTATAGATTTTCAGACATGCTTTAGATAGCACAAACTATTTTATAAACTCTTAGTCTTTATGTGCTCCATAAGAGGGATGACCATCCTATATTTGTGCTCAATTGTTATCGAATTATTATTATTATTATTTTTTTTTATAGGTAAAATATGAAAATAAAAGAGAATTGTTATCGAATTATATTCTTTCCTATATGATAATGTTTTGGATAGAACTACATTTAGAAAATATAATATGTGAACCATTACGTGTTTTTGAACTTTGATCAGTTATATATGTAAGCTTGCTCACAAGGTGGTATGTCGACTATTTGATGTGTTCCCTTTCCATTAGGGATTAGATGGTGGTGCTCAGTCACTACATGTGATTCATTGCTAAGTATATGTATGACACTATATACAACCAAATTTTGTATTTGTATTTTAGTGATTTTGCGACTATTTGAATGAAATGCTAATTATTGGTCACTACATCTGGTGAAGCCAGCAGCTGCTTATTCCTCAACAATTCCAACCTCATCACAATCCGGTGAAGCTGGTTGCTGTACATTCAGGATCCCATCATCATATACATTTTCTCGATCCTCTGGTGCATCCTCACTACTTTGAATCTTCTTTAAAGCCTCCAATACCTTATCCATGGAAGGCCTCATTTCCTTGTCCTGTTGTATACATTGAAAGGCCAACTTTGCCACTGAAATGGTCATCCTTTTAACTTCATTATCAGACTCAAATCCAAGATGTGGGTCAATAAGCCCATGAAATGCACACTTTTCAATCTTGTTGATGGCTAAGTTAGCCAAATTAATTTCATGCCTATCCCTAGCTATATCAACAGCCGGCAGAGATGATATGAGCTCCATGAGAACAACCCCAAAGCTGTAAACATCACTTTTACTAGTAAGCTGGTAGCATTGGTGATATTCTGGGTCAACGTAACCCGGAGTCCCTTGAGGAGCTGTTGAGACATGGGTGACGTCATTTGGGAACAGCCGAGAAAGCCCAAAATCTGCAACTTTGATGCAGAAATTATTGTCAAGGAGAATGTTGTTAGTCTTTACATCACGATGTATGATGTCAGAAGCATGGAGGTAAGCCAATGCACTAGCTGTTTCAATGGCAATGCTCATACGAGTTGGCCATATGAGTGAACCTGGTGTAGCTCGATCCCCATGAATATGATCAGAAACAGTGCCATTGGGAATGTATTCATACACGAGAAGAAGCTCACGGCTGTGGCGTGAAGTACACCCATAAAGGGAGACAAGATTTTTGTGGCGCAAGCGCTTTAGGATCTTAATTTCATTCATGAACTGTTCTACTCGTCTGTAGTTATGCTCATATAGGCGCTTGACTGCAACTTCCCTCCCATCATGGAGTTTTCCTAGTTGAGAAAAGTAGCCCATTTAACAAGATGCATGTTTATACCTTTTCCTTCACCCTTTTGAGGTGAAAGTTTATAATGTAATTTAGGTGATCTTGAAACTGAAGCAATGAGTTCATCATCTTACCATGGTAAACGGTTCCAAATCCTCCATCTCCAATTTCTTTTTCAAGATCAAAATGATTGGTAGCTTCTTCAAGTTCACTGTAGGAGAAAACAGGGACTTCAAAGTAGATACTCCCCGCTTCCAGATCTGATCTTGAGGATGAACCAGAATAAGTATTCCTTGGCAGCAAGTCTGGAGAAGCATGTTTTTTCTTGTGATAATGCCAGATGGCAAAGAACAAGATTATGATGACAGGGTATCCAATACCTAAAGCAGAAAAAAGGAAGGATTTAAGGTTTGAATGACAGGCAGCTATGAAGGAAATTCATGAGTAAATTTTTTTCCTTAGAAGGTAACAAGGGAACTTATGCGAGACAGAAATTTAATTTAATGACAACATCTGTGTAAGTCTTGTGATGTTATTCTTATTATTCATCAATATATTCGAAGGCACACGGCCATCCTCTAGGATTATACCAGTGGTGAGAATGAGACCATAACTTATGGCAGAGATTTGAAGACTTTATTAGCATGAAACATAAAATTAGTGCTTTAAAGCTTTGATAAGTAGCCACACCCAGTGAGGGGGAATGGCTTGAAACTGGCAACTTAGATGTGAAGAAAACATAAAATATTACTTTAAGATGGAATAATTTGATTAAGGTAGGCTGTCCAACTCAGTTCAAACACACATGAATATCAATTGCAACAATAAATATGATTGAGGAGGCAGCTTACCTAATGCTATCAATACTTTCCTTTTAATATTCCCTGCAGGAAGTTACAAAAAAATTGGTGTTATCTAAACAATGATGAAGATTGAAGTAATGCAACTAAAATGGCATGCTTGGAAATATTAATAACTTTACACAAAACTCTGTCAAAACCAGCTCATATGTATCTTATATAAGTCCCATTGCAATAAAGTTGTTTCTATGTCGGATAACCTAAATTTGAAACCAATTTTAATCAGCTAAGGCTGTTTCTGTAAAGGAGTGGATTACGGCATGTAGCAGAAATGGTCGCAGCACGTGTATTAGGACAACAATGTAAAAATTTAAAGAAACTTATATGCATCAGCATTTTCATGAATGTGTATGGGTGTGTATATCCAAATATTGTTGTGTTATTTCTATCACCACTTCCCTTTGGTTATGTGCAAGAAGATTCAAACAAAAATGGTGGTAATTTCAAACAATTAAGATTGAAGTGACGCAGCTAAATTCGCATCCTTTGAGATCTTAACAGGTTTACACAAATTACTGCCAAACCAGCTCAAACATACCTGATATAGGTTTCATTGCAACAAAGTTATTTCTATTTCTCATCACCTAAATTTGAAATTAATCCAAATCAGTTAAAAGATTTTGCTGTAGAGGAGTGGGTTATGGCATAGAACAGAGATAATAACACATGTATTACGAATAACTACAACATAAAAATACAAAGAAATTTATATGCAATTTCATGGAATGTGTATGTGTGTGTGGGTGTCTATACCTTTCTCTGCAATGTCACAATTAAATTTTCCCTTGTGTTGCCGACATTGACCTCCTCTACGATAACAACTGATACAATCATCAGACACATGCACTTCAAGGTCGAAATCAGCAGTTAAGAGTGTAAACAGATCATCATCATAAGATGGACTCTCATTTTTTGGGAGCTGAATAATTGAACATTGAGAAGGAAAACTCAGAGTAGTATTGTTTGAATGACTATAGTAGATATTAGAGTCATTGCAGCTAATACTTTTAAAATCTCTAGGGGAAGTAAAATTGAGAGTGCGGTTGCATTTAAACAGACTCTGAATGGGAGAGGTGATTTTAAAAGAGATATAGGGAGAGTTGGGAAGAGACAAATTGCTTAACAAGTCGCATCTACGTCGATTCAAGTGCTCCTGAAACACTTGGTCCTTGACACGTATGGTGGCATTAGACTTCAAGTGCTCCTGACCCTTGACATCTTTCGTGGCGTTAGACTGAGAAATAATTTTCACATCATATGATCTTCCATCTCTCCCCAATTGGATCATTGGATTTAGTACGTCACAATTTACTGGGAATATGCCACAATTTGGGTTTGTAATATTGGCGAATGGAAAGCCGATGCTGCCGAGATTTCCACAAGGAAAGGGAAAACAATTTGAGTGCTTCCCCTTCCCTTCTACAGTTAAGTGAAGTAGCACAAGGTGTGAGACAAGAAAGAAAACAAAAAGAGAGACAGAAGCCATCTCAAAATTTCCGGTTCACTAGCAAAACCAAAAATCTCCATCAAGAGTCTATTGCTCTAAATTAAAACGAAGGGTTTGCATTATTATTTGTCTCCTTTGTTCAATATTTAACATGTGGTTACTTCTTTAACACGGTAGTTGACTAGAAAATTGCATACGGAAGACTTATGAAAACAGGCAGAAAGGAGTGCAGGGTGGGGTACCCATCTGAAACATGGTTTGTTGCATTCATGCCAGGGCCTGAGACTCCACTGAGTGGAGATTCCTAATCATCTTTTCACCATTGACTTGGAATAGAAAGACTTGACTCCTTCTCCTTGACTATTTAAAATCTAGAAGCACTCATAAATTTGTTATGGATATCTTTGTGGCTGTTTTGAATTGTCATAGTGACGTTAACCAAAAAAATAAGCGAAAGAAAATAACCCGTGAAACATGTGTTGCAGTGTTGGCACTCTAATTCTCATGTCTCCATTTGTAACTTCTAAGAGTAAAGAGTTAAGTAAGATAGTGGCAATTTTTAATTAACCGTCTTTGTTGTAAAGGTTTGCTGGTCCAAAAACTTTGGAATAGTATACAGTAGTCTTGTGGAAAAAACGAAACCCGTTTAAAGCTTAAACAGTTAATATAATGGTTGGAAAATGAGGTTTTCACTTTGGGAGTGAAGTATGAGACGGGGTAAACACAAAACAGAACGTATTGACAACGGAACGAGGTCACAAATGAATAATTTAATGCCAGGATTGTTTCCACAATTCTAGCCATTGTTTTCTCTATGTGGAAGGGGGCGTGGGGTTGTTTATATTTAACGTTTACTAGCGAAGTGCAGATCTGATATGTTTTTAAACAAAACAGAGAAATGGGTTTAATTGATGGAAGGTAAATGCAACAATTTCAATTATTACACTTTAAAAATTTGACCTATGGTTAATTTGTAATTGGACAGAGTTTAGATCTAAATCAATTTCTAATTGGACAGATTTTAACTACAAACTATTGCTAATGTATTGAACCAAAAAAAAATTAGGAATCTTCAATCTCATACTCAGAAGTGTAAGTAACAGATACCAAAGCAAAGAAAACTTTTATATACGTAAATCAATGGATCACTAAAATGGCTAGTACCTATTGTCCTTGAGAATCCTTCTCTTTCTCCTTCTTCTTGTTCTTCTTTTGCAGCAAAAAGGTCGATGGAATTAGTGACGACTGTGAGCGGCGGCTGATGGTGGTGGGGTTCGGCTGAGGAGAATTCCTCAGACTCGGAGCCACGCCGCAGTGCGTCGACAGAGGCTTGAATTTCTGAAGCGTCGCCATCTCCACTACAGGTTCTTGCTCTCTGTCTCTCTCTCTGTCTCTCTGTATTTTTTGAGTTTATTGGATTTCAGTGATTTTGATGGTTAATGATTGTAGGGGGTCTCTTCTTTCTGTTGGGAATTGGCTGCATCTTTTTCGGAATTCTCTTCTTTCTCCAAACGAAATACTTTAATAAACAAGCCCTGGTTTTATAAATTGGTTACATGTGTACACTTATTTACATGCAATACTTAAGACAAGTAATTAAGGAAATAACCTCCATTTGAAACCAATAATGATACTCTAAAGTTAGAATTCCATTAGATTTCACTTGGAAGAACAAAATTAAAATTTTAGGTCCCACTCCAAATTTTGAGTCCTCTATTACTAATTTACTAGGGAATATGCACAATCTAAAAAAATTGGAAAATCTTTTTATAACAGTCACCCAATAGCTTCAATTCCTTAAAATTTTGTCCACATTCTGATTGACAGACATAGGTTTCAAGTTGTCTACTTGATAGGATAGTAGACTTAAGTATTACACCTAGCACGCCTATGCCATGGGCTATTATCACGTAATTTGTCTACTCGAATTTTTTTTGATAAAGCAAATTTCTTTTTTTTTTTGTTTTTATCAGTAAGCAAATTTCATTAAGAAGCAGAGGCCAACACAAATACAAATTAAGTACAGTTCCCTAGTAAATTAAAGCCAGGTTTCATCAAATATCTTAAGCTACAAAGGATCTTCACTGGCGAGTTCAAAATAAGTACAGTTCACAAAGTTCATTACCTCCTAGACTCAATGTTTCCCATAAAAGAAGAGATGTATTTTAGGACATAGAGTCATATTGTGATGAAACCATTATAGTGGAAGAATCTATAGGTGATCTTGGTGGGGAAGACAAGAAAGGTTTGGGAGGGATTTGCAAGGAGTTGAGACTCCCTTCCAACATATTCACCACTCTACTCATCGATGGCCGATTTGAAGGGTCAGTCTGTATGCACCACAAACCCACTATTATCATCTTCCTAGCACTGTCTTGATCTGCTTTATTCAAAAGGCCATGCAGTCCTAGTTCTTCATGCAATTCCAAACGCTTGTAAATCCAATCTGGAAAATATGTTTCACTGGTACAATCAACATTAACATCTATATTCTGTTGAACCCCAACAATTTTTAAAACCATCATTCCATAGCTATAAACATCTGATTTGTGAGAAACCCTTCCAAAATGTCTACAAAACACTTCTGGAGCTATATATCCTATAGTCCCTCTTGCACCCACCATTGATATGATACTTTTTTCTCTAGGGAAAACCTTTGCAAGGCCAAAATCAGAAATCTTTGGACAAAAGTTCTCATCCAAAAGAATGTTGTGAGGCTTTATGTCAAAATGCAAGATTCGTATGTTGCAACCTCTATGCAAATACTCTAATCCTCGAGCAATGCCAACTGCAATCTTGTCCAATGTTTCCCACTCCAGCTGATGATCAGCATTTGAGGCATTTGCGTTATATATGAACTTGTCAAGAGATCCGTTAGGCAAAAACTCATAGATGAGAGCTCTTATAGAACTCTCATAGCAATAGCCCTTAAGAGTGACAATGTTAACATGGGAGGTCTCACTAATGCTTGCAACCTCGTTTATGAATTCCTCTCCATTACTTTTCAATTCTTTCAAAACTTTCACTGCCACAAATCCGCCATCTTCTAACTTCCCCTTATAGACACTACCAAAGCCCCCTTGGCCTACTTTATCCTTAAAGGAGTTGGTCATTGTCTTTATCTCTGAAAATTTGTATCTTCTAATACCCCTCACTTCCAGGTCTGATCTTGAGGATGGACCAGAATAAGTATTCCTTGGCAGCAAGTCTGGAGAAGCATGTTTTTTCTTGTGATAATGCCAGATAGCAAAGAGCAAGATTACGATGACAGGGTATCCAATACCTAAAGCAGAAAAAGGAATGAGTTAAGGTTTGAATGACAGGCAACAATGAAGGACATTCATGAGAGCGAAATTTTTTCTATTGAAGGTCACAAACGAACTTATGCGAGAGAAATCTAATTTAATGACGATATCTGCAGAATTCTTGGGAAGTTAATTTTATTATTCATCAATATATTTGAAGGCACAAGGCCATCCTCTTGGATTATAGCAGTGGTGAAAATGAAGCCATTGCCAAAACTTATTGAAGAGATTTGAAAACTTATATATTTGCATGAAATATTAAATTTAGTGCTTTAAAGCTTTGATAATTAGCCGCACCCAATGAGGGGGAAAGAACGATGGCTTGCAACTGGCAACTTAGATGTGATCAAACATAACATATCACTTTAAGATGGAATAATTTTATTTTAGTAGGCTGTCCAAGCACACGTATGAATATCAATTTCAACAAGAAATATGATTGAGGAGGCAGCTTACCTAATGCTATCAATACTTTCCTTGGAATATTCCCTGCAGGAAGTTAAAAAAAAATTGGTGTTATCTAAACAATGATGAAGATTGAAGTGATGCAGCTAAATTGGCATGCTTGGAAATATTAATAACTTTACACAAAACTCTGTCAAAACCAGCTCATATGTATCTTATATAAGTCCCATTGCAATAAAGTTGTTTCTATGTCTGATAACCTAAATTTGAAACTAATTTTAATCAGCTAAGGCTGTTTCTGTAAAGAAGTGGATTACGGCATGTAGCAGAAATGGTAGCAGCACGTGTATTAGGACTACAATGTAAAAATTTAAAGAAACTTATATGCATCAGCATTTTCATGAATGTGTATGGGTGTGTATATCCAAATATTGGTGTGTTATTTCTATCACTACTTCCCTTTGGTTATTCTGTGCAAGAAGATTCAAACAAAAATGGTGATAATTTCAAACAATTAAGATTGAAGTGACGCAGCTAAATTCGCATTCTTTGAGATCTTAACAGGGTTACAGAAATTACGGCCAAAACCAGCTCAAACATACCTGATATAGGTTTCATTGCAACAAAGATATTTCTATTTCTCATCACTTTGAAATTAATCCAAATCAGTTAAAAGATTTTGCTGTAGAGGAGTGGGTTATGGCGTAGAACAGAAATAATATCACATGTATTACGAATAGCAGACACAAAAATACAAAGAAATTTATATGCAATGTATATGTGTGTGTGGGCATACCTTTCTCTGCAATGTCACAATAAAATTTTCCCTTGTGTTGCAAACATTGACCTCCTCTACGATAACAACTGATACAATCATCAGACACATGCACTTCAAGGTCGAAATCAGCAGTTAAGAGTATAAACAGGTCATCATCATAAGATGGACTCTCATTTTTTGGGAGCTGAATAATTGAACATTGAGAAGGAAAACTCGGAGTAGTATTGTTTGAATGACTATAGTAGATAATATAGTCTCCGCAGCTCCTATTTTTTAAATTTCTAGGGGTAGTGAAATTGAGAGTGTGGTTGCATTTAAACAGAGTCTGAATGGGAGAGGTGATTTCAGTAGAGAAATAGATAGAGTTGGGAAAAGACAAATTGCTTAACAAGTCGCATCTATGTCGATTCAAGTGCTCCTGAAACACTTGGTCCTTGACACGTATGGTGGCATTAGAATTCAAGTGCTCCTGACCCTTGACATCTTTCGTGGCGTTAGACTGAGAAATAATTTTCACATCATATGATCTTCCATCTCTCCCCAATTGGATCGTTGGATATATTAAGTCACAATTTACAGTGAATATGCCACAATTTGGGTTTGTAATATTGGCGAATGGAAAGCCGATGCTGCCGAGATTTCCACAAGGAAAGGGAAAACAATTTGAGTGCTTCCCCTTCCCTTCTACAGTTGAGTGAAGCAACACAAGGTGTGAGACAAGAAAGAAAACAAACAGAGAGACAGAAGCCATCCCAAATTTTCTGTTTCACTAGCAAAAACAAAAAACAAAAACAAAAGTCTATTACTCTAAATTGAAACGACCTGTTTGAATTATTATTTATCTCCTATGTTCAATATTTAATATGTAGTTTCTTTGTTTAACGCGTTAGTTGACTTGGAAAGTGGATATGGAAGACTTGTGAAAAAAAAAGGCAGAAATGAGTGCAGGGTGGGGTAGCCATCTCAAACATTGTTTGTGCATGACATGCCTTTCAGTAGTTGTCTTTGGGAGTGAAGTAGGAGACGGGGAAACCGAAAACAGAACGTATTGACAACGGAACACAATTATGGTGATGTCACAAATGAATACTTTTAGGGTCAGGATTGTTTCTACAATTCTAGCCATTCTTTTCAGGACACTCTCTCTCTCTCTCTCTGATGCATCCCAGTTTTATATTTAAGGTTTACTAGTGAAGTTTAGATATGAATACGGGTTTAATCAAAACAGCGAAATGGGTTTAATTGATGGAAGGTAATCCAACAATTTCAATTATACTTTTGTTTATTTATTAATCTTTGGCCTATGGTTAGTTTCTAATTTATGAAGATTCCTCTGTTTTCCAAAGTAATGAAACAAGAAATTGGGGGATCACTAAAATGGCAAGTATCTATTGGTCGAACGACTATTGCCCATGATAGAGTGAGCTTGCGCCGCCACCAAATCCTTCTCTTTCTCCTTCTTCTTATCCTTCTTTTTGCGGCGGAAAGGTCGACGGGATTAGTGGCTGAGCCGGCGAGTGTGAGAGGCGGGTGATGCCGTATCCCAAATATATTAAAAACAATGACGATTTAAATTATTATTATTGAATAATATTATTTTACAAATTTTGCCCAACTCATGCTTTGCAATTGACAAAGAAAAAAGGAAAATGAACACAAAAACCAATGAATGAAGGAATTAAAAAGATGCAAAGACTCTCTCCCCATCGCTTCCCTTCCGACTTCTTTGCAGTTTGAGGTTCTCTTGGTTGAGGCTCATAAAGTGGTTATTAGTTGTAGAAATATATACCGTTTTTGTGGAGATAAAACTTTGGCAAAGCGTTGATAACATTTATTTAGTCATAAGTCTTAGTTCTTTTTCTTTGTTACTTGGATTATGACCATGGCTTACTATGCCTTGTTTGTGTTACAAGAATTTTAACTAATTAAAATGGTAGCCAGGAATTTTAAGATTGTTTTTTTAGTAGTAGTTATGGTTCTTTAAGCTAAAACCATGAAATGGGAACTTGTGATTTTATCACATCAGTAAAGTACTAACAATTCAAAACATAGGTTTTTTTTTTTTTTTTTTTTTGCATATTATATTATAATTTTTTTTTAGGTAAAATGTATTCTTTTTGCTTTTTGTAATGTAAAATTACTAAGTTTTTGAATTAAAGTTTTATTAAGATATCTTTCTCAATAGATACCATTTTAATTTGTTTATACTTTATAATCCATACAACTGATATTCAACAGATTTATACGGTAAAAAACAATAGAACAAATCCGCATTTCAATTTTCAATTTTCAACGGTAGCTCAAAGCCTAAAATTCTCAAAATCATTAGTAGTCTAAGAGTGAAATTAATTAAAGAGGTTAAATTGAATAGGTATTTCATCAATGAGTTAACTTTATGGTAATTAACAAGAAATGAAATTTTTAGTAGAAAACTGAGGCCTACATTTTAAAAATAAAAAAATAAAAATTGGGGCCTTCCTTTGGGCTTGGGCCTCAAGCGCAGGCTTATTTAACTTAAAAGTAAGGCCGGCCATGTTTACCAATTAAAAAAAATAAAAAGCATACAAAGAAAAAAGAAGTGAAATAAAGGGAGA
>OU015771.1:3249410-3311131 GCA_907173295.1 Fagus sylvatica | reverse complement strand
TCCTCACCACTTTCAATCTTCTTTAAAGCCTCCAATACCTCATCCATGGAAGGCCTCATTTCCTTGTTCTGTTGTATACATCGAAAGGCCAACTTTGCCACCAAAATGGTCATCCTTTTAACTTCATTATCTGACTCAAATCCAAGATGTGGGTCGATCAACTCATGGAATGCACACTTTTCAATCTTGTTTATGGCTAAGTTAGCCAAATTAATTTCATGCATATGCCTAGCTATATCAACAGCTAGCAGAGATGATATAAGCTCGATAAGGACAACACCGAAGCTGTAAACATCACTCTTACTAGTAAGCTGGTAGCATTGGTGATATTCTGGGTCAACGTAGCCTGGAGTCCCTTGAGGAGCTGTAGAGACATGGGTGACATCATTGGGGAACAGCCGAGAAAGCCCAAAATCTGCAACTTTGACACAAAAATTGTTGTCGAGGAGAATGTTGTTAGTCTTTACATCACGATGTATGATGTCAGAAGCATGGAGATAAGCCAATGCACTAGCGGTTTCTATGGCAATGCTCATACGAGTTGCCCATTTGGGTGAACCTGGTGTTGATCGATCGCCATGAATATGATCAGCAACAGTGCCATTGGGAACATATTCATACACAAGGAGAAGTTCACGGCTGTGGCGTGAAGTGCACCCATAAAGGGAGACAAGATTTTTGTGGTGCAAGCACGTAAGAATTATAACTTCATTCATGAACTGTTGGACTCGTTTACAGTTGTGCTCATATAGGCGCTTTACTGCAACTTCCCTCCCATCACTGAGTTTGCCTAGTTGAGAAAAATAGCCCATGTAACAAGATGCATGCCAAGTCTTAAATCAAGTTTATATTATAATTTAGGTGATCTTTTTTTTTTTTTTTTTTTGATCAGTAATTTAGGTGATCTTGAAACTAAAGCAATGCGTTTATCTTCTTACCATGGTAAACAGTTCCAAATCCTCCATCTCCAAGCTCTTTTTCAATATCAAAATTATTGGTGGCTTCTTCAAGTTCACCATAGGAGAAAACAGGAACTCCAAAGTAGACACTCCCCCCTTCCACTTCTGATCTTGAGGATGGATAAGAATATATATTCCTTGCAAGCAAGTTTGAAGAAGCATATCTTTTCTTGTAATGATGCCAGATAATAAAGGACACAAAAATCATGAAGATGACTGCACATCCTACAGCTAAAGCAGAGAAAAGGAAGGAGTTAAGTTGACTTTTGACTGAAAGGCAGCAATGGAGGAAATTACAGTGTAAAATTTTCTATGTAAAGTCGCAAAGGAACTTATGCAAGACAGAAATATGATTAATTAACGACATCTTTTTAAGTCTTGTGACGATATCCTTATTATTCACCATTGTATTTGAAAGCAAAAGGGCATCCTCTTAGGAATGTAGCATTGGAGAAAATGGAGCCATTACCAAAACAAATAGCAGAAATTTGAAAAATTAATAATTGAATGAAATATAAAATTGGTGCTTTAAAGCTTTGATAATTAGACATACCCAGTGAAGGGGAAAAGAATGATGAATGATGGCTTACAACTGGCAACTTAGATGTGATGACGTGATGAAACAGAACATGTCACTTTAAAATGGAAAAATTTGATTCCTTCAGGCTGAGCAGGCACACGTATGAATGTGAATTTCAACAAGATATATGATTAAAGAGGCATCTTACCTAATGCTATCACCACTTTGTTCTTTTTATTTTCTGCAACAGAAGATGCAAACAAAAATGGTGTTAGTTTCAACAATGAAGATTGAAGTGACCCAGATAATTTGACATCCTTTGAGACTTTTATTTTTTATAATTTAATTGGTAAGCTACACACGCACCCAATGGGTAACAAAAAGCACTGTCCAAACCAGCTTATACGTATCTGATGTAGTTCCATTGCAACAAAAAAAATTTCTATTTCTCTTAACCTAAATTTGAAACTAAACTAGATTATCCTAGCTATTTCTTTGGAGCAGTGAATTAAGGCATGGAATAGAAATAGTAGCAACACATGTTAGGAGCAGCTATAATGTAAAACTGCAAAGGAATTTAAATGCATTTTCATGAATATATGTGTGTGTGTGTGTGTGTGTGTGGGTCCAAGTATTTTTGGATAACTCCTATGTCTATAGTCTATACCTTTCTCTGCAATGGAACAATAAAATTCTCCGAGGTCGAAACATTGACCTCCTCTACGATAACAACTTAGACAAGATTCAGACACATGCACTTCAAGGTCGAATTCAGCAGTTAAGAATGTAAATAGGTTACCATAATCTAGAAGCTCTTTTACTGGGAGCTGAATAATTGAACACTCAGAATTAAAACTTGGAGAACTATTGTTTGAATGACTATAGTAGATATTATAGTCATTGCAGCTCATATTTTTAAAAAATTTTTAGGGGCAGTGATATTGAGAGTGTGATTGCATTTAAAAAAGGTCTGATTTGGGTGTGATGAGTTCAAAAGAGACAAATTTTATAGTCAGGAAAAGTCAAATTGGTTAAGGCTTCGCAGTTATGGGAGGACAACTTCTCTTCAAGTGCTTGATCCTTGATACGTATGGAGGTGGTGTCAGACTGATGGAAGCTTATAACTTCATATGATCTTGATATTTTATCCCATTCATATCCTATTTGGATCATCGGCTTTCCTTCAACACAATTTACTCTGCTGAGACCACATTCTGAAGGTGTCACTGTGGTATTGGTGAATGGGAAGTGGATGCTGCTGAAATTTCCACAATGAAAGGGCTGACATTTTTGGAGGTCTTTTTTTCCATTCTTCAGCGGAGTGAAGCAGCATAAGGTTTGAGAGAAGAAAGAAAACAAACAGAGAGACAAGAGCCATTGCAAAACTCCCAATTCATCAGCAAAAACAAAAATCACAACTAAGAATCTATCACTCTGAAATAAAAGAAAACATGTTTGAACAACTTTTATAAGTTGTTCACTATATAATATGTAGTTTTTCTGATTGACACGGCAGTTGACTTGGAAATTGGATTTGGAAGACTTAATAAAAAACTGAGTGAAATTAAGCCAAGGTGGTGGAATACACTTCTGAAACATGGTCCATGCATAGGAATTCCTGTACCAAACCCAAGGACTTTACTGAGGGGAGTTTCCTACTCATCTTCCCTATTGAGCCGCACCAGAAAGACTTTAACATTTTTTATTCTTCAAAACCCATCTGAACACTCAAAATTCTGTTGTGGAAATCTTTGTGGCTAGTTTGAATCGTCCACTCTTGATAACGAGGTAAACCAAGAAAGAGAAGAAAAAAAAAAAAAAAATTAAATATGTGTTGTCTCTATCATTCTGGTTATACATTTCTAAGTAAATTTGGCATCTTTGAAAAATATAAACGTGTTGGGTAAACAGAACGTATTGACAAGGGAAGACAAATAGACAATTATGGTGAGGTCAGAAATGAATACTTTCACGGTCAGGATTGTTTCTACCATTTTCTAATTTATGGGGATTTTCTCTTTTGTAGGAATCTTCAATCTCAGACACTGAAAATCAATAATATGACCAAACAGTTTGCTTCTCATATTCATAAATGTAAGTCACAGATACCTAAGAAGGTTACTCACCAATTATTAAAACAGGCCGTGAGAGTGTGACCCTGCGCCGTCAACAAATCTTTCTCTTTCTCCTTCTTTAGAGGCGGAAAGACGACTGGATTAGTGGCTGAGCCGGCGAGTGTGAGTGGCGGGTGATGGTGGTGGGGGTTCAGCTGAGGAGAATTTGTCGGACTCGGAGCCACGCCGCAGTGCGTTGACAGCAGCTTGAATTTCTGAAGCGTTGCCATCTCCACTCCAGATTCTTGCGCTCTATTTTTTGAGTTAAGACTTAACAGGTTCAGGATCTGCTGCGAATGGAATAGGCTGCATCTTTTTAATTCCTTCATTCATTGGTTTGTTTTGTTCATTTTTCCTTTTTCTTTGTCAATTGCAAAGCATGAGTTGGGGAAAATTTGTAAAGTAATATTATTTAGTAATAATTATTTAAATTGTCAGTGTTTTTGAATTCGTTTGATAACTTCATTTTTTTATGCTTTTTGTCATACGTTTTGTAAAATGAAGCTTTGAGCTTCATTCCCATTATTTTTAAGGCAAAAGATTTTAAAACAATACTTTTTTTCTTTTATCAAATGCAAAATTGGATTTTACATTTTTAAAATATGCTTTTTGGCTTTCTAATTGAATTCAATTTGGGCACTTGATATGTTGGGAATTGGGATATAACCTTTATTATTATTATTTTTTAATCTTGTTTTGGAAAACGATTTTTGTATTTGAAATCATGTTTTTAAATATGATTTTAGTCTGGTCATGCAAATTGCCAAATTCAGCAAAATTTTAAATTTAATGGTCAAACACGATTTAAACACTTAAAATCATGTTTTGGATTATGCTAGATCTCCAAATAATTTTAAAATAGTACCAATTTAAATAGTTTTTATTAAAATAATATTATCCTACAAAATTTGTCGCATGAGTTGGGTTTCAAAGGTTGTATAGAAAAGAGAAATGAGGATGATGATAGTGCATTTTTTAACTACATTTTAGGAAAAATTACATTTTAAAAGATGTTTATCAACAAAGATTAACTCCATTAAAGACGGTAAAGTGAACAACCAAGATGCAAAGTCATTGTTCATAAAACTATAGTGTAACAATAGAGAGGTGAAATCGAAAAGCCCACTTACATGATTAGGAAAAGGACCTATACGTTGATTTTTGTGAAGGTCTAAATAAGAGAGCCCTGACATGTTGAATAGTGGCCACGACAACAAATATATTAAAAGATTTCCTGGTTATAAAAAATGTTGGTTTGATGAAGCTATTTAAAATATCGAAAATTTGAAAGTGGTAATCGAATCTGATTGCTAAGTTTGTTAATTGATGTATCCAAAAAAAATAATTTGTGTAAGGTTGTCAAGTGATACCAGAATTGACTCGATAAAACTGTTATTTGATAAATCCAGAAAATTAAATTGTATGAAGTTCCCCAAAGATTCTAGATTTGACCAAATAAAATTATTATGTGATAACTTCAAATAAGTGGTATAAGGGTAATTAGGTCTAGTGCTCCTATACAGGGACAAGACACTGGGCCGATCCGTGACTAATTTAGTGGGTAATTTAGGACATGTGAGTCTTCGTGTCCCCTCCAGTGCAAAACCACTCTTTACATAAGTAATTTGTGTGAGATTCCGGAGTAATGTTGGATTTGAACCAATAAAAGTGCAATGGGAGAGATTCAAGTAATTCAAGGATTTTAAATTCAATAGAATATGGTAATTCTTGTGAGAAACTCGTGGAAGGCAAATCAAAGATCTTTGGGGGACCACTCTAGCTATACTGTGGAAAATAATCTTTGAATGAGAAATTTGTAGACTTGAAAGGTGGAGATTGTTGTCATTGATTTTTCCTTGTTATTGATTAAATGAGAGACTAGGAGTAGTCATCGAGGATGACAGATTCATCAAGGTCTTATCAAGGACATATCTACACTGTCCAAAAAAAGTTCCTCTGACTAAGTCAAGTTATCAATGAGTCTTTTTCAAATTGGTGCTTTAACTAACAAATGATTCTCAGAAAAGATCAAGCGAAACCAAGACAACTGAAAGGTTTCATACGGGATTTGACCAGAAAATGAGAAAAAAGTGAGATCAAGATAAGTCAAACTCCTAAATTGGCCAAACTCTAAAGGAATCAAGGAGTAAGTAAAGTCATTTCTAACAACCTCCATGAGATGGCGAAGAAGGAAAAGGCTACCGTTGAAATGGATGGTTCCCTAAAGCTAGCTGCAACTAAGGTCAAGGTCGAGGCCAATCAAAAGGAAATATGAAAAAGGAAATATGAAATACAATATCACTATCAAAAGGAGTTACTATAGATAACTACAGTAAACATACAATCATTCTTAATGCATGGTAATGGGCAATGACTAATGAGTCCTTTGTTAGAATGACTTAGAAACTGATTTGTGCACGAATTTTGTATGGGATAATAGTAAAATATCAGGATTTAACTCATTGCATAAGACAAGGATGTTTTTGAGGTATTAGAGGCTCCTAAAGTGGTTATTAGTTGTAGAAAGATACCCTTTTTGTGGAGATAAAACTTTGAAAAGCGTTGGTAACATTTATTTATGAGTGGACTTAGTCTTAATAAGTCTGGGTTGTTCTAGTTAGTCCTAAGTCTTAGTTGTTTTTCTTTGTTACTTGGATTATGACTATGGCTTACTATACCTTGTTTGTGTTACTAGAATGTTAACTAATTAGAACGGTAGCCAGAAACTTTTAAGAATTTTTTTTTAGTAAGTCGTTATGGTTCTTTAAGCTTAAACCATGAAATGAGAACTTTTGATTGTATCACATCAGTAAAGTATTAACAATTCAAAACATACAATTCGGGGTTTAAGAGTTAATCCAGTGGTATCTGACATGTTCTATGGTGCCCATTGAAACCCCCTCTTCCCTGTTTACTGATTAAAAAAAAAAGCATACAAAATAAGGACATCACCAATAACTCCATTTCATAAGTACATTCCCTCAAAGCTTAACTTAGCAATAATATGCCTTCCAGGAACAACATAACAAGTAGATGAGAAGAAAATGAAAAATTGAGCCACGCATGTACATCTGCTAGTAAGTGCCAACATAATCTTATCATCTACTTGAAAATTAGCCGCATGAGGAAGAAATTAAACCACTGACATTAGGTGTAGTAGAATTACTAGTCCAATTATCTGTCACAACATTTGGTGAAGCTGGTAGCTGTACATTCAAGATCCCAGCAACATCATATGCATTTTCTCGATCCTCTGGTGCATCCTCACCACTTTGAATCTTCTTTAAAGCCTCCAATACCTCATCCATGGAAGGCCTCATTTCCTTGTCCTGTTGTATACATTGAAAGGCCAACTCTGCCACTGAAATGGTCATCCTGTTTACTTCATTATCTGACTCAAATCCAAGATGTGGGTCGATCAACTCATGGAATGCACACATTTGAATCTTGTTTATAGCTAAGTTAGCCAAATTAATTTCATGCCTTTGCCTAGCTATATCAACAGCTAGCAGAGATGATATAAGCTCGATAAGGACAACACCGAAGCTGTAAACATCACTCTTACTAGTAAGCTGGTAGCATTGGTGATATTCTGGGTCAACATAGCCCGGAGTCCCTTGGGGAGCTGTTGAGACATGGGTGACATCATTTGGGAACAACCGAGAAAGCCCAAAATCTGCAACTTTGACACAGAAATTTACGTCAAGGAGAATGTTGTTAGTCTTTACGTCACGATGTATGATGTCAGAAGCATGGAGGTAAGCCAATGCACTAGCAGTTTCTATGGCTATTCTCATACGAGTTGGCCATGTGAGTGAACCTGATGTTGCTCGATTGCCATGAATATGATCAGCAACGGTGCCATTTGGAACATATTCATACACAAGAAGAAGTTCACGGCTGTGGCATGAAGTACACCCATAAAGGGAGACAAGATTTTTGTGGTGCAAGCACGTAAGAATTTTAACTTCATTCATGAACTGTTGTACTCGTCTATAGTTGTGCTCATATAGACGCTTCACTGCAACTTCCCTCCCATCACTGAGTTTGCCTAGTTGAGAAAAATAGCCCATGTAACAAGATGCATGCCAAGTCTTTATTTTTTATAAAAAAAAAAAACCTTTTGCTTAGAAAGTTTATACGGTAATTTAGGTGTTCTTGAAACTGAAGCAATGTGTTTATCCTCTTACCATGGTAAACAGTTCCAAATCCTCCATCTCCAAGCTCTTTTTCAATATCAAAATTTTTAGTGGCTTCTAGAAGTTCACTGTAGGAGAAAACAGGAACTCCAAAGTAGAAACTCCCCCCATCCACTTCTGATCTTGAGGATGGATCAGGATATGTAATCTTTGCAAGCAAGTTTGAAGAAGCATATCTTTTCTTATAATGATGCCAGATAATAAAGGACACTAAAATCATGAAGATGACTGCACATCCTACAGCTAAAGCAGAGAAAAGGAAGGAGTTAAGTTGACTTTTGACTGAAAGGCAGCAATGGAGGAAATTACAGTGTAAAATTTTCTATTTAAAGTCGCAAAGGAACTTATGCAAGACAAGAAATTTGATTTATTAACGACATCTTTTTAAGTCTTGTGACGATATCCTTATCATTCACCACTTGTATTTGAAAGCAAAAGGCCATCCTCTTAGGAATGTAGCATTGGAGAAAATGGAGCCATTACCAAAACAAATAGCAGAAATTTGAAAAATTAATAATTGCATGAAATATAAAATTGGTGCTTTAAAGCTTTGCCATACCCGGTGAAGGGGAAAAGAATGATGAATGATGGCTTACAACTGGCAACTTAGATGTGATGATGTGATGAAAACACAACATGCCACTTTAAAATGGAATAATTTGATTCCTTTAGGCTGAGCAGGCACACATATGAATGTGAATTTCAACAAGATATATGAAAAAAGAGGCATCTTACCTAATGCTATCACCACTTTGTTCTTTTTCTTTTCTGCAACAGAAGATACAAACAAAAATGGTGTTAGTTTCAACAATGAAGATTGAAGTGACCCAGCTAATTTGACATCCTTTGAGACTTTTTTTATTTTTTATAATTTAATTGGTAAGCTACACGCGCACCCAATGGGTAACAAAAAGCACTGTCCAAACCAGCTTATACGTATCTGATGTAGTGATGTAGTTCCATTGCAACAAACTTTTTTCTATTTCTCTTAACCTAAATTTGAAACTAAACTAGATTATCCTAAAGCTATTTCTTTGGAGCAGTGAATTATGGCATTGAATAGAAATAGTAGCAACACATCTTAGGAGCAGCTATAATGTAAAACTGCAAAGGAATTTAAATGCAATTTCATGAATATATGTGTGTGTGTGTGAGTCCAAGTATTTTTGGATAACTCCTATGTCTATAGTCTATACCTTTCTCTGCAATGGAACAATAAAATTCTCCGAGGTTGAAACATTGACCTCCTCTACGATGACAACTTAGAGAAGAATCAGACACATGCACTTCAAGGTCAAACTCAGCAGTTAAGAATGTAAACAGGTTATCATAATCTAGAAGCTCTTTTACTTGGAGCTGAATAATTGAACACTCAGAATGGAAACGTGGAGAACTATCGTTTGAATGACTATAGTAGATATTATAGTCATTGCAGGTCCAATTTTTAAAAATTTTAAAGGCAGTGATATTGAGAGTGTGATTGCATTTAAAAAAGGTCTGTTTGGGTGTGATGAGTTCAAAAGAGACAATTTTATAGTCAGGAAAAGTCAAATTGGTTAAGGCTTCACAGTTATGGGAGGACAACTTCTCTTCAAGTGCTTGATCCTTGATACGTATGGAGGTGATGTTAGACTGAGACATGTTTATAACTTCATATGATCTTGATATTTTATCCCATTCAAATCCTATTTGGATCATCGGCTTTCCTTCATCACAATTTACTCTGCTGAGACCACATTCTGGAGGTGCAGTGTTGGTGAATGGGAAGTGGATGCTGCTGAAATTTCCACAATGAAAGGGCTGACATTTTTGGAGGTCTTTTTTTCCTTCTTCAGCGGAGTGAAGCAGCATAAGGTTTGAAGAAGCATATTTTTTCTTGTAATGATGCCAGATAACAAAGGACACAAAAATCATGAAGACGATGACTGCACATCCAACAGCTAAAGCAGAGAAAAGGAAGGAGTTAAGATTTGACTTTTGACTGAAAGGCAGCAATGGAGGAAATTACACAGAAATGTTTTCTATTTAAAGTCACAAAGGAACTTATGCAAGATAGAAATATGATTAATTAACGACATCTTTTTAAGTCTTGTGTCGGTATACTTATTATTCACCATTGTATTTGAAAGCAAAAGGTCATTCTCTTAGGAATGTAGCATTGGAGAAAATGGAGCCATTACCAAAACGAATAGCAGAAATTTGAAAAGTTAATAACTGCATGAAATATAAAATTGGTGCTATAAAGCTTTGATAATTAGCCATACCCAGTGAAGGGGAAAAGAATGATGAATGATGGCTTGCAACTGGCAATTTAGATGTGATGACATGATGAAAACACAACATGCCACTTTAAAATGGAATAATTTGATTTCTGTAGGCTGAACAGGCACACGTATGAATGTAAATTTCAACAAGATATATGATTGAAGAAAGCATCTTACCTATAACTATCACCACTTTGTTCTTTTTATTTTCTGCAACAGAAGATACAAACAAAAATGGTGTTAGTTTCAACAATAAAGATTGAAGTGACCCCTGCTAATTTGACATCCTTTGAGACATTTTTTATTTTTATTTTTTAAAATTTTATTGGTAAGCTACACACACCCAATGGGTTACAAAAAGCACTGTCTAAACCAGCTTATACGTATCTGATGTAGTTCCATTGCAAAAAAGTTTTTCTATTTCTTATAACCTAAATTTGAAACTAAATCAGATTAGCCAAAAGCTATTGCTGTGGAGCAGTGAATTATGGCATGGAATAGAAATAGTAGCAACACATGTATTAGGAGCAGATATAATGTAAAAATGCAAAGGTATTTAAATGCATTTTCATGAATATAAGTGTTTTTGGGTAATTCCTATGTCAAAAGTCTATACCTTTCTCTGCAATGGAACAATAAGATTCTCTGAGGTTGAAACATTGACCTCCTCTACGATGACAACTTGGACAAGGATCAGACACAAGCACTTCAATGTTGAACTCAGCAGTTAAGAATGTAAACAGGTTATCATAATCTAGAAGCCCTTTTACTGGGAGCTGAATAATTGAACACTCAGAATTAAAACTTGGAGAGCTGTTGTTTGAATGACTATAGTAGAAATTATTGTCATTGCAGCTCATATTTTTTAAAAATATAGGGGAAGTAATATTGAGATTGTGGTTGCATTTAAAAATGGTCAGATTGGGTGTGATGAGTTTAAAAGAGAGAAGTTTATAGTCAGGAAAAGTCAAATTGGTTAAGGCTTCGCAGTTATGGGAGGACAACTTCTCTTCAAGTGCTTGATCCTTGATACGTATGGTGTTAGACAGAGAGGTGGTGCTGGACTGAGAGATGTTTATAACTTCATATGATCTTGAACTATTATCCCATTCTAACCCTATTTGTATCATCGGCTTCCTTTCATCACAATCTACTCTGCAGAGACCGCATTTTGGATGTGTGCTATTGGCGAATGGGAAGTGGATGCTGCCGAATTTTCCACAGTGAAAGGGCTGACATTTTTGGAAGTATTCTTTTCCTTCTTCAGCCGAGTGAAGCAGCATAAGGTTTGAGAGAACGAAGAAAACAAACAGAGAGACAAGAGCCATTGCAATACTTCCAATTCACCAGCAAAAACAAAAATCACAACCAAGAATCTATCACACTGAAATAAAATAAAATAAACATGTTTGTACAATTTCTTTTATAAGCTATTCACTATATAATATGTAGTTTTTCTGATTAATACGGTAGTTGACTTGGAAATTGGATATGGAAGACTAGTAAAAAACAGAGTGAAAGTAGAGCAAGGTGGGGTACCCCATTTGAAAGACTGAAACATGGTCCATGCATTGGGAATTCGTTCATACCATAGCCATGGACTCTACTGAGGGAAGTTTCCTACTCATCTTCCCTGTTGACCCGCACTAGAAAGACTTGACTCCCTGAGTCTTTAAAACCTATGAACACTCAAAAGAAAAAAAAATAATAATAATAATAATAATTGTTATGGAAAACTTTGCGGTTGGGTTGAATCGTCAACTCTTGCTAACATTTCGAACTGAGTTTGGCATCTTTGAGAAAAATCTGAACGTATTGGGTACTACAGGGAAGTAGAAATGAGTAGATATGTGTTGGCTCTCTCTACTTGCAGTGTTCACCGCAAAAATGGCAGAACCCGTTTTTTGGTCACTAAAATAGCAAATGTCTATATTAGTACAGAGCATGCACACCCATACTTGGCAATGCCAATGGTAATTTTATTTCATTCCAACTAAAAACCTTGGAGGTCCTTTCTTATCTCTCTATAGAATTCTTTTTCTATATAAAAATATTATTATTTTCTTAAAATTTAAAATCTCATCACTTAACTATTAAAACTTTACATATCTAATAGAATGGATAGATGACATTATTTAATGATTAATTTGCATTAGTTAATCTATATTGACCACAAGATATTTTTTCTCTTTTATTTTTTTAAAGCAACGAATGACACAATCTGACTGGATGAAAGCAATGGTAAGAAGAAAGAAAGAAAAAGAAAAAGAAAACGTTTTGGGATTCTGATGAATTGAGGGAAAGATAAACAAACCACACAATTTAGGGCTTCTAATGAATGGGAGAATAACCACAAAACAATTTTATTTTTTTCTTACTATCGTCTTCTTCCAATCAGATTGTGCCACTTGTTCATCTGGCACATGGTATTTAACTAATAATAATAATAATTGGGGTCTCTGTCGGATTAACTAATAAAATTAATCATTAAATAATGTCATCTATACACATTCCATTAGATATGTTTTAATAATTTATTGATTAAAAAAAAAATTAAGAGTTTAGGGATGAAAAGCAATCTTGTGACAATTTTGCCTTTTTATTATTTTGTTTTTGGGGGAGTCAAGATCAAACCTGCAACTTGAGAGATGGAGAAAATGGGAGTATACCATTGAGCTGGAAGCTTATTGGCTTCTAGCACACCCTCATCTTTTGGCACTGGCTATTTTCTCGTGATGGTCCCCTTGGAGGTAGTATCAAAGATTGACTGGTACATATCTTTGAAGAGGCAGGGAAGTTTTTGTCGAGTAAAAAGCTCCAAAATAAGGATATCTAAGTAATCAGCCGCAACTTTAAACTAGTGGCAGAATTTGACTAAAAAATGAGAAGAAAAAAATATATATTTTGCTTTACTCCTAGTAATTTAAATCTAGAGAACCTTCATTTCCTGTACATTCTTATCAACCAACGGAACAGTATACCTCCAGGCTTTGCCTAGAATATAGGTTGTGTTATTTGCGTAGTGAAGTAAGATTATGTTATGGGTATTAAACCTTTTTGCAGAATATGTAGCACTTTCCATGTAGTTTCAAATTATAGCATGCTCAAGTTTTAAAAGAAGAAATGCACTTTAGGAATTAGGACAACAATGGAGGCATATCATAATGTCACTATTGCCATTGAAGAATCCACTGGTGTTCTTGGTGGGGAAGACAAGAAAGGTTTGGGAGGGATTTGCAAGGAATGGAGGCTCCCTTCCAACATATCAACCACTCTACTCATTGGTGGCCGGTTTGATGGGTTATATGCACCACAGGCTTACAATTATCATCTTCCTTGCACTTTCTTGATCTCCTTCATTTATAGGGCCTTGCAACCCTAATTCTTCATCTAGTTCAAGACGCTTGTAAATCCAATGTGGGAAATATATTTCACTGGTACGATCAATGTTGACATCAATATTCCTTCGCCCCCCAACCATTTCTAAAACCATTAATTCCATAGCTATAAACATCTCACAAACATTTCTAAAACCATCATTCCATAGCTATAAACATCTGACTTGTGAGAGACCGCTCCAAAATTTCTACAAAATAATTTTGGAGCTATGTATCCTGCTGTCCCTCTTGCTCCTAACAATGATATGATACTCTCATCTCTTGCACAAATTTTTGCAAGGCCAAAATCAGAGACCTTTGGCAAGAAGTTCTCATCTAAAAGAATGTTGTGAGGCTTTATGTCAAAATGCAAGATTCGTGTGTTGCAACCTTTATGTAAGTACTCTAATCCATGTGCAATGCCAACCGCTATCTTGTATAATGTTTCCCACGCCAATTCACAATTAGCATTTAAGAGATTTCCTTTATATATGAACTTGTCAAGAGATCCGTTAGGCATAAACTCATAGATGAGGGCTCTTTTAGATCCCTCAAAGCAAAAGCCCATAATCATAGCTCATTGACAACTGATGTTGAAAAAGAGACCTAAAATACCAAACGAGCCTCCCACCCCCTCCCCCTTCCCTAGCCTCTCTCACTGCCCCACCCACCCAATGCCCCCAACCATACACCCTACCACCCTACTCCTCCTTAAACCCACCCACACCATCACTGCCACCTCCACTTCCTCCTCCACCACCACCACCACCACCACCATACACATACTTATACCCTCAACAACCCACATATTCAGCACAGCCTCCAATAAATCCCTTCCCACTCATCAACCCTGCTGTGGCACCACAAAATTTTAATGTGAAATGGCCTGCCACCCATTCCACTCAACCTCAAACCTTATCCAAGACCATAGACCAAACCCATTTACAACCCAAACCCCCACAGATTATCATTCCTCCTCACCCGAGCCATAAGCAAAGGCCTTCGACAAGGAAAAGCTCAATCTTTCGTTTGGGGGCCAAGACCTTTACTCTGTCCTTTGATGGAGTAAGGGTTGCACCTTATCAGATTAAGGAACGAAGGGGTAGATTCCATGGGTCACTCTAGCTGAACATGTTTGGACTAAAGTGGTTGTTGAATATTATTGAGCAAGTAAGGGTTAAGGAAGATAAAAGTGGGTTTTTCAAATTCCTTTGAAGTAGTTATAGTATTCTCGAGGTAAGTTGCCTCAAGAATAAGGGTGGGCGATTTCTAGAGATAGTGGATTACCATAGTGGAGCACAGAGGGGCAGTATTAGAATTCCAGAAGGGGCAAAGTCTGCTGGCTGGAAGAAGATCACCAGTGAAATATGGAGCTTTTTCTTGGGCCGAGAAGACAAGACTGATCCTCCTATGCTCATTCCGGCAGGCGGCGGCCATGGTAGAGGTGCAAAATCCGAATATGGTAAGCCCGGAGCTTTGGGATCTTCGCGCGATTCTTGCAAGCAGAATAATTTGATCGCGCCAATCAAGCCATTAGCTGTTACAAGTGACAGCTATGAAGGTTCAAATTCACGGGTTGTTTTAGACCCGGAAGCCCCAAGACCCACCCGAAAATCCACCTTTGTGTGGAACCCAACTAAAAATACCCTACGGATTACTAAAATCCAAGGGGAGGCCTGTCAAGCCCACTGGGTTACCATTAAACACAAAGCAGTGGGCTTAGCCCAAATCCAGCAGAAGTTAAAGGCCCATTCGGTGGAAGACACAGACATTGACCCGTGTCTGGTGGACCTGATAAAACAAAACGTGGAGGTCAACGCCTCTACATCGGGAACGAAAGATTCAATCCCAATCGCGATGGAGATGATCTCACACGGTGCTGAGCCCAAGACCACCGACGGTGTTTCGATCGAGCCGATATTGACCCAGGTAATCTCGGATCCTCCAACACTCACCACAGAGGCCTCGGAGCTTCCCTCTCTCACCATCAACGACGATCTTTCCGAGGAAGAGGAGGTAAGTGAGGTCCCTCAAACTACGGCTGTTGTTGAGCTGGGTTTTTCTAAGGTGGTAAGGGTGGATTTGGCTGAATCGGAGTCTGCGAGGGAGTTGACGATGGCTGTGGCCCATTCTTTGCCTCAATCGCCCGATACCGATAGGCAGGTGGTTGAGGTTTCGGAGGCAGGGGAGGTTGAGGCCCAGCTTCCGGCGGTAGAGTACTATTTTGAGGACCGGGATGGCTCCTCTCCTTTGTATTGCTCTCCTTTGGCTGTGGTTCTTCCAGCTACATGTTCCAACTCAGTGGTGGTATCTGAAGTGAGTCAAGAGGAGTTTTCCCAATGGGTGAAAACACATTATAAGGATTTTTGTAAGTTGGTTGGATTTCCAATTGGAAGTCATGAGCAGCAATGTTTGGATCTTCTGCAGCGTATTGAGGCCGATAGATTCAAGTATACTACTACTAATAAGAGGAAAAAGCCTGCTGGTTCTATCAGAAAGGGTTCGCGTGAGCTTCACAATTTAGTGTCGTCCATTAATTATGATGGTCGTCTCCTTGGTTGCTGATTTTCTGGTATTTATGGTGTGTGGGTCTTTCTGTTTTTTTATGAATTTACGAATCTTATCCTAGAATATTCGAGGTCTCAATAACCCCAACAAGCGGGATCAGGTGAAGTTTTGGCTTCGTCAATGGAAGTGTGATATAGTTTGCCTTCAAGAAACGAAGCTGGATACTTTGAATAGAAGAATTATTCGCAGTCTATGGGGTAATCCTTATGTGGATTGGGAGGTTTTAGCAGCTATGGGCACAGCTGGGGGAGTCCTTCTATTATGGGACAAACGTGTTGTTGAAAAACTTGACTCATTTGTGGGTCGCTTTTCAGTGTCTTGCCTCTGGCGGGGAGTCTGTGATGGGTTCACTTGGGTGGGTACTGGTCTCTATGGTCCTACTTGTGATGCAATCAGACAGGATCTTTGGGTGGAGCTAAGGGATATAAGGCAAAGATGGTCGAACCCTTGGTGTATTTTTGGGGATTTCAATGTTGTCAGATTTCCTAGTGAAAGATTGCGTTGTAGAAGATGTACTCCTCCTACATTAGAGTTCTCAGAATTTATTGAAGACCTTAACTTGGTGGATTTGCCTCTAGGTGGTGGAGGTAGGTTTACCTGGATTAGTGGTACTGAAATCCTTCCGCTTCTCGGATTGACAAGTTTCTTATTTCTTTGGATTGGGAAGACCAGTTCCCGGATGTAGTGCAAAATCTGCTTCCTCGCCCTCTCTCTGATCATCATCCAATCATCTTAAAGACTGGCAGGATGAATGGAGGTAAGTGCTCTTTTAAGTTTGAAAATATGTGATTGAAGACGGAGGGGTTTGTGGATCGTGTTAAGAATTGGTGGTCTACTTACACTTTCACAGGCTCTCCTAGTTTTATTTTGGCTAGCAAGTTGAAGGTTTTGAAAGAAGATCTTAAATTTTGGAACAAACATGTGTTTGGGGATGTCAGCCTCAAACAACTTCAGTTGCTGGCTGATCTCTCTAGGTTTGATGAGAAGGAGGAGCTGGGGGTCTTTCTTTAGCTGATCGGGATAGACGCAAGGTTGTTCTTTCGGAGCTTGATAAATTAGCCCACTTGGAAGAAACCTCCTGGAAGCAAAAATCCCGGGTTCTATGGCTTAAAAAGGGGGACAACAACACGAGATTCTTTCATAAGATGGCGAATTCCAATAGAAGGCACAATTTCATGAAAAGAGTGGAAGTGGGTGGTGTTATTCATGAAAATGCTTCATCTATCAGGGATAATGTGGTTTGCTTTTATGAGAATTTGTATCAGGAGACAAGGCTTGGAGGCATACGGTTGATGGGCTAGATTTTCACTCCATTGGGGCTGATGAGACCTTTTTATTGGAATGGAAATTTGACAGAGAGGAGGTGCTCCTCGTTCTTAAGGATCTTCAGGGTGACAAAGCGCCAGGCCCCGATGGCTTTTCCATGGCCTTTTTCCATAATTGCTGGGAAGTTGTAAGGGATGATGTTATGGGTTTTTTTGAGGAATTCCACTCTCTTGTAAGTTTGAGAAATCCCTCAATGCTAAGTTTATTGCTCTGATTCCTAAAAAGAGGGATGCTCTGAATATTCGAGATTATTGTCCCATTAGCCTAGTTGGCAGCATGTATAAGCTCTTATCTAAGGTGTTGGCAAACCGCATCAAGATGGTGTTGGAGTCCTTGATTTCTGATTCTTAGAATGCTTTTGTGGGGGGCCGTCAAACCTTGGATTCTATTCTGATTGCTAACGAATGTTTAGACAGTCGCCTGAAAAGTTCCATTCCGAGGATTCTGTGTAAGTTGGATATTGAAAAGGCGTATGACCATGTGAATTGGGATTGTTTACTCTATCTTTTGGCCAAGATGGGCTTTGGGTAGAGATGGTGCCACTGGATTAAAACCTGTATCTCGACTGTGTAATTTTCTGTCCTTGTCAACAGGTCTCCTGCGGGCTTCTTTGGTAATTCTAGGGGTCTACACCAAGGGGATCCCCTCTCTCCTTTGTTGTTCCTTCTGATTATGGAGGTGTTGAGCAAATTATTTCAGAAAACAGAGGAGGCTGGTCTTATTCGGGGTTTTCTTGCAGGAGAGCTTGGGGGGTCTGAGGTACGTATCTCCCATTTACTTTTTGCGGATGATATTATTGTTTTTTGTGATACTGTTCCAGAGCAAGTTTTGCACATCCGGAAGGTTTTATCTTGCTTTGAGGTGGTGACTGGGTTGCGGGTCAACTTAAGCAAGAGTGAGATGGTTCATGTGGGTATGGTGGATGGTATGCCGTCATTGGCAGATATTCTTTGTTGTCGGATAGGTGCTTTACCAATGTCATACCTTGGAATGCCTCTGGAGGCTCCTTATAAGTCTTTATCTGTTTGGAATACTATTCTTGAGAAGATAGAATGGCGGTTGGCAAGTTGGCAAACATTGTATTTATCGAAAGGGGGTCGTCTAACTCTGTTGAAGAGTACGCTCTCTAGCCTTCCCAGTTCACACTTATTTTCTGTCCCTTTTCACTATTCCGGTTAGTGTTGCTAAGAGAATAGAAAAGCTCCAACGAAATTTTCTTTGGGGAGGAATGGGAGAAGTGGCAAAATACCATTTGGTTAGCTGGGACCAGGTGTGTTCCCCTATTGCTTGTGGTGGGTTGGGTATTAAGAACTTAACTATGTTTAACAAAGCCCTTTTGGGCAAGTGGTTGTGGCGCTTTGGTGTGGAGGATTCTCACTTATGGAGGAAAGTCATTGTTGCCAAGTATGGGATGGAATGGGGAGGTTGGCGTTCCAAGCCTTGCCGGGGAGCCCATGGTTGTGGGCTTTGGAAGAGCATTTCCTCGGGTTGGGATGCATTCCTAGAGAGGGTAGAATTCTCGGTTGGTGGGGGTTCTCGGGTCAAATTTTGGACTGATAAATGGTGTGGAAGTACTCCCCTTAAGGAATTATTTCCGATGTTGTTTCTCTATTCTTCTGATCATGATGCCTCAGTTGGGTCAGTCTTGTCTCGATCAGGTTTGGGTTCTTCTTGTGTTTGGAATATCTCTTTTGTTAGGGACTTTAATGATTGGGAGCTGCCAGCGGTCATGTCTTTCTTCAACTTCATTCATCCTCTTCTTCCAAGGAGAGAGGGCAGTGATAAGCTGGTTTGGAAGCCTTGTCACTCTGGTCAATTTGATATTAGATCCTTTTATTGTGCTCTTCAAAACTCTAACAGACCCAAGTTCCCTTGGAAAATCATTTGGTGGGGTGAAAGCCCCGCATCGTATTTCTTTCTTCATCTGGACTGCAGCAAAAGGTCAAATTCTCACATGTGATAATTTAATGAAAAGGGGGAATGTGCTAGTTGGTTGGTGTTGTTTGTGTAAGAATCATTGGGAGACCGGAGACCACCTCTTTCTTCACTGTGAGGTAGCTACTGCATTGTAGGGGCTTGTTTTCCAAAAGTTTGGGATTCAGTGGGTGCTTCCGGCCAATATTGTGGACTTGCTGTTTGGTTGGTATAATTGGTTTGGGAAACACTCTTCAGATAACTGGAACCTGGTTCCGTTATGCTTAATGTGGTCTTTGTGGCAAGAGAGGAATCAGCGTATTTTTGAAGATCTGGAGAGATCCTTACTTCATCTTCAAGAGTAGTTCTTGGGTTTGCTTTTTGATTGTTCCAGATCTTGGGGTCTCACAGCAGTTTCCTCTCTCCCAGATTTTGTTGCTTCCCTTCATGTTACTTAATTTCTTTTTCTCTGTTTCCTATTTCTTGTAATTTTCCCTCCTGCTAGTGCATATTTTATGCACTAGGGAGTTTATTTCCAGATTTAATAAAGCTTATTACCTATCAAAAAAAAAAAAAGCAAAAGCCCATAAGAGTGACAATGTTGACATGGGAGGTCCTACTAATACTTGAAACCTCGTTAACGAATTCCTCTCCATTACCTCTTGATTCTATTAAAACCTTTACTGCCATAAGACAACCATCTTGTAACTTCCCCTTGTAGACACCACCATCGCCCCCTTGGCCTAATTTATCTTCAAAGGAATTTGTCATTTTCTTTATATCTGAATAACTATATCTTCTGATTTCAAGAAGTCCATGGCTCCTTAGAAAGGCCTCAACGCTCTGATGGGTTAATGTTTCCTTCTTCCAAAAATTCATGATTTTAATTGGTGAGAACTTTCTCACTAGAGGTAAAACTTAGGTACAGTTCCTTAGGTCAAGTACATTAGGTTCCTAGTTGAATTTAAATATTCTTGGAAAAGATAACATTGTTTGTTTTTCATTGGTTAATGCACCCATGTGTTTGAATTCAGTTGGGAAATCTAATGTACTTAACCTAAAGAACTGTACTTAAATTTTACCCTTCTCCCTAAGTAGCAGATTATAACAATCAGAACACCAATTCCAGCAGATAAAATGGCTGTAATCAAAGAATAGAGATTACAAAGTTATGTGGTGCATAAAACAGAGCAACTCAACTAACCTAGTGAGAATGTCATGAACCATAATAAAATTTCATTTTCTGGTGGTGACACGAGACTAATTAATGATGATGAAGTGCATTCTAAGGATGACTTAGCATGGGCTATGTTTAGCCAAAATAAAGGATTAGGTTTTGATTGAAAGGCAAATAGACGGCCATAGAGGAAAACCATAAACAGTGAACAATATTCTATTGTAGGTCACAAAAGAATTCATGATATGATATGTAGCCACATCCTGGGAAGCAGGGATGCAACTAAGATTTTATCTTTTAGGGCCAAAACAAAAACCAAAGATTTTTGACAGTTCAAGAATAGAAAATATACCAAAATTTAAAACTAAATTAAAATATGACATATCTAAACATAACATGTCACTTTGAGATGAATATTTTGATTACGGTAGGCTGAGCAGGCACAATTATGAATTTCAATTTCAACAAGATATATGATTGAAAAGGCATCTTACCTAATGCTATCACCACTTTGTTCTGTCTATTTTCTGCAACAGAAGATAAAAACAAAAATGGTGTTAGTTTCAAGAATGAAGATTGAAGTGATGCAGCTAATTTGACATCCTTTGAGATCTTTTTTATTATTATATATTTTATTTTATTGGTAAGTTACACACGCACCCAATGGGTTACACTGTCCAAACCAGCTTATTAGTATCTGATGTAGTTCCATTGCAACAAAGTTTTTCTATTTCTCATAACCTAAATTTTAAACTAAACCAGATTAGCCTAAAGCTATTGCTGTGGAGGAGTGAATTATGACATGGAATAGAAATAGTAGCAACACATGTATTAGGAGCAGCAGCAATAATGTAAAAATGCAAAGGAATTCAAATCCATTTTCATGAATATATGTGTGTGTGTGGGTCTAAGTATCTTTGGGTAGTTCCTATGTTTACAGTCTATACCTTTCTCTGCAATGGAACAATAAAATTCTCCGAAGTTGTAACATTGACCTCCTCTACGATGACAACTTAGACAAGAATCAGAACATGCACTTGAAGGTCAAACTCAGCAGTTAAGAACGAAAACAGGTTATCATAATCTAGAAGCCCTTTTACTGGGAGCTGAATAATTGAACACTCAGAAAAGAAACGTGGAGAACTATCATTTAAATGACTATAGTAGATATTATAGTCATTGCAGGTCCAAGTTTTAAAATTTTTAGGGGAAGTGATATTGAGAGTGTGATTGCATTTACAAAGGGTCTGTTTGGGTGTGATGAGTTCAAAAGAGACAATTTTATAGTCAGGAAAAGTCAAATTGGTTAAGGCTTCGCAGTTATTGGAGGACAACTTCTCCTCACGTGCTTGATCCTTGATACGTATGGAGGTGGTGTTAGACTGAGTGGTGTTAGACTGAGGGAAGCTTATAACTTCATATGATCTTGATATTTTATCCCATTCAAATCCTATTTGGATCATCGGCTTTCCTTCATCACAATTTACTCTGCTGAGACCAATTCTGGAGGTTTGTTGTTGGTGAATGGGAATTGGATGCTGCTGAATTTTCCACAATGAAAGGGCTGACATTTTTGGAGGTCTTTTTTTCCTTCTTCAGCGGAGTGAAGCAGGACAAGGTTTGAGAGAAGAAAGAAAACAAACAGAGAGACAAGAGGCATTGCAAAACTCCCAATTCATCAGCAGAAACAAGAATCACAACTAAGAGTCCTATCTCTCTAAAAATATAGCAATGTGTTTGTACAATTGCTTTTCTAAATTGTTCACTATATAATATGTAGTTTCTCTGATTAACACGGTACTTGAATTGGAAATTAGATATGAAAGACTTGTAAAAAGCAGAGTGAAATTAAGCCAAGGTGGTGGGGTACACTTCTGAAACATGGTCCATGCATGGAAATTCCTGTACCAAACCCATGGAAGAGTTTCCTACTCATCTTCCCTGTTGACCCGCACTAGAAAGACTTAACCCTTTGACTCTTCGAAACCCATCTGAACACTCAAAATTCTGTTATATATGGAAATCTTTTGTGGCTAGTTTGAATCGTCCACTCTTGATAACGAGGTAAACCAAGAAAGAGAAGAAAGAAAAAAAAACATGAAATATGTGTTGTCTCTATAATGATGGTGTACACATTTCTAAGTGAATTTGTCTCTATAATGATGGTGTTCTGGGCCAGGGTCAAAGCTTACGGAGTAAACAGAACGTATTGACAAGGGAAGACAATTATGGTGAATTCAGAAATGAATACTTTTAAGGTCATGATTGTTTCTACCATTTTCTAATTTATGGGGATTTTCTCTTTTGTAGGAATCTTCAATCTCAGACACTGAAAATCAATAATATGATCAAACAGCTTGCATCTCATATACATAAGTGTAAGTCATAGATACCAAAGAAGGTTCGTCACCAATTATCAAAAAACCGGCCGTGAGAGTGTGACCCTGAGCCGCCACCAAATCCTTCTCTTTCTCCTTCTTTTTGTTCTTCTTTTGCAGCGAAAAGGTCGATGGAATTAGTGGCGAGTGTGAGTGGCGGGTGATGGTGGTGAGGGTTCGGCTGAGGAGAATTCGTCGGACTCGGAGCCACGCCGCAATGCGTCGACATAAGCTTGAATTTCTGAAGCATCGCCATCTCCACTCCAGGTTCTTGGGCACTATCTCTGTCTCTGTCTTTATTTTTTGAGTTGATTGGATTTCAGGGATTATAAATATTCGTTAAAGATTGTAGGCTTGTAAGGAGTGAGTTAAGAAGGAGAAAGGATGTGTTGGCAATTGGCTGAATCTTCTTCCCCAATGAAATACTTTATTAAACCAAAAGATGCTCAAACTGCGCCATTTTTGACGGAACAAAGGCTGGAAGGGAAGAGATGGGGGATAAGGCTGCATCCTTCCTCAAGAAGAAGAGCATGCGATACTTTTCTGAATTATTTTTATTTTTTTATTTTTTGAAGTTTTTTATTTTTAAATTATATTGATGCAAGTACACGTAGACTTTGACAGTTTTTTTTTTAATTAGTTATGGAATTCATATCATTTTATTATTTATTATTTATAATTTATCAGATTCTTAGCACTATAATAAAATTATTGTGAAAAGTTATGTTTGTAATTTTATTGATATAAATTAAAAGGGTAAAATACAAAAACCATAATGATGGTTTGACTAATGATACTTACTATCTAAACTTTTCAAAAATATCCAATTTTCTCCCTAAATATTGTAAACTTCACATTTAGTAAAAATTTACAACTGTTAAAATGGCAAATTATGATTAGAGTGGCATCACTTTTACATTAGACCATCACTAATATCATTTTTAATAGATACACTAATCATAATCTATCACCTCAAAAGTTGTGAAATTTGTTGTAGATTTTGTTTTGGCTTTAGGCTTACTGTCATTTTTACGTGGGATAGTTTGAGCAAAAATGTGACAAACACAATATATTTCATTTTTTTCTTCCTAATTTGTTAAGGTGACATATTGTGAATAATGCAACATCACTTTTTATTGAAACTGCGATAATATATATTGTACACCGATCATAATTTATCACATTAGCAATTGTGAAAAATATTGTGAAATTTATTGTGCTTAGAGAGCAAATTAGATATTTTTTTTAGTGTCTACCATTAGCCCAAAAATCTAGGGAGTGATTTTTGTATTTTACCTAAATTAGAATTGGTAAGCTCACCCAACCCTTAATCCCTTCCTTAAATTTAACTAGTCGTCCTCAGCATAAAGGACGATTGACGTCCAATCTAATTCGGACTCGCATGCAGTTCTAATTCATTATGAAAGGCTACCAAACTTCTGTTACTGGTGTGGATGTCTTGATCATGGAAAAAAAGACTGTGACGTTGGTCTCCAACAACGACAAGCAAGCGAGAAACAGGAGTACCAGTTTGGGGCTTGGCTGAGAGCCACTTCAGACCAACCACCACATAAGACGGTAGTGAGTGTACCTGGGAACCAACCAAAGTGCAATGGCAAGTCAAACCGAAATGATCCTCCCAAGCACCAGCTTGTGACGGAGACGGAAGAGTTGACTAGGAACCAGCGTGAAAATGGAAAGAACTCTGAAAACACGGTGGAAGATCCGGAATTTGAAATGGAGATTGAACATAATTCGGACTTGCCAAACTAAGACCAGGTCCAGAAGTCAAATGCAGCAACCTTCAATGACCAACTTAAGGAAATAGATCAAGCCATTAATTACATACCATATGGGGAGAACACAACAGAACAAGACTCGGAGCTGTCCTATATTGATAATCTCCAAACAGAGCATGGGCCGAAGTCAGCTGGGCCTAAAGCACAGTCCGTGAACTACTTCTCCAGTGCAAGCCATAGGCCTCTGCAAGACATCTCCAATGGACCGAGTAACATGCAGAAACCAAAGTCAAGCACCACTAAGTGGAAGAAACTTGCACGTGCTCACAAACCCACCAGTGATCCACCTACTATAGTCCAACCCCTTAAGAGAGATTTCATGATCATAGAAGAGGACCAAGTACAGGGGAAACGGCTTAGAACAGAATTTGACCAGTGTAACTTTGGCAACCCCTTCACCATTGATAACACACTGGAATGCAGGATAATGATGATATCGGCAGTGGCTGGTTCCCAGCCCTACCAGAAGCCATGAAGTGCATTAGTTGGAATTGTCGCGGGCTCGGGAACCAGGCGACAGTTCAAGAACTCACCAATCTTGTGCGAATAAAGGACCCCTCCGTCTTGTTTCTCTCCGAAACTTTGATGGATGCAGATCGTTTGGAAGTATTACGGTGTCGATTTCATTTTTCTAATAAATTTGTAGTCAAAAGAATAAATAAAGGAGGCGGTTTAGTTTTGTTTTGGAAGCATGATCTTAATCTATCTATTTGCTCTTACTCACTATCCCACATTGATTCTATTGTTGACAGCAATTCAGACCAACCGTGGAGGCTAACATGTTTTTATGGTGCACCTGAAACTCACCTCAGAGAGCATTCTTGGAATCTCCTTCGCACCCTCAATGGCCAACACTCCCTTCCATGGTGCTACTTTGGTGATTTTAACGAGATTGTTCAAAGTTTCGAGAAGAGTGGTAGGCGAAGCCAGAGTGAAAACCAGATGCAAGGATTCCGAGCAGTGATTGATGATTGTGGATTCTTAAACTTGGGATTTCGAGGCCTCCCTTTTACATGGTGCAACAATAGACACAGCAATGCAACCACATGGCTCAGGCTTGACCGTTTCATGGCAACAAACGATTGGGTTCTATGTTTCAATTCTGCTATTGTTGACCACATGGAGTGCACCATTTAGGACCATAAACCCATCTGCTTAAGCACTCAATCGGTACAAGCACCCAGGCCACAGCAGAGACTATTCAGATTTGAAGACATGTGGCGTCTGGATCCAGGATATGAACCAGCAATTATCCAAGCATGGGTTTCGAAAACCAGAGGCTCTCCGATTGCACAAGTGAAAGCAAAAATTCAAAGATGTGGAGTTGAGCTTACTAGATGGAGTCGAGCACAATTTGGTAACATTACAAAACTTCTAAAGGAAAAAACGGAACTGCTTAGACAAGCTAAGGTGGACAGTACACTCGGGTATGGCCATGATACAGTTATTTCCATTCGCCGAGAAGTGAATGAGTTGCTTCTTAAAAAAGAGAAAATGTGGAAACAAAGATCTCGAGATTCTTGGCTTAAAGAAGGGGACCGCAATACAAAATATTTTCATAGCCGTGCATCCCATCGCAAACGGAGAAATGCTGTTCTATCTTTGACAACGGATGCTGGGGAGAGTATCACTGATTTGGAGTCAATTGGCACACAGTTTACCGATTACTACCAAACTCTATTTACTGCCACCCCACTAGAGGATGTTGAAGTGGTTTTGGATGGCATCCAGCCGTGTGTCACATAGGAGATGAACCAGAATTTAATAAGCCAATTCACAGAGAGTGAAGTGATTACAGCCATGAAACAAATGGGTCCACTGAAGGCACCTGGGCCTGATGGCATGCCCCCAATTTTCTACCAAAGCTACTGGCACGTAGTGGGCAAGGACATATCAGCTGCTGTTCTTTACTGCCTACATTCAGGTACACTATTACCATCTCTAAATCACACATATGTCACTTTGATCCCAAAGACAAAAAATCCAGAAAGGGTGATAGAGTACAGGCCAATTAGTTTATGTAATGTTATATACAAACTAATCTCTAAAGTGCTTGCAAATCGCCTCAAAAAAATTCTGCCACATGTAATTTCAAAATCTCAAAGTGCCTTTGTCCCTGGGAGGTTAATTACAGATAACATCTTAATTGCCTTTGAAACACTGCACCACATGCATAACAGAAGAGTAGGTAAGGTGGGGTATATGGCTCTAAAACTTGATATGAGCAAGGCCTATGATCGGGTTGAATGGGGATTCTTGAAACAACTCATGGTCCGCATGGGTTTTCATGATAGGTGGATCTCACTCATTATGGAGTGCATCAGCACTGTGACATATTCAATCCTCATCAATGGCAATCCCACAGGTCACATTACCCTTACCAGGGGCCTTCGCCAAGGTGATCTCATCTCCCCATACTTGTTCCTTTTGTGTGCAGAAGGATTAAATGGCTTGATCAAGAAAGCCTCTCTCCAAGGCGAAATTCATGGTGTGTCTTTATGCCCAAGAGGGCCAAAGATTACTAACCTATTTTTTGCAGATGATAGTCTGCTTTTTTGCAGGGCCTCTCTTCCTGAATGCCAAAAAATCCAGAAGATTCTTGCAATCTATGAAAAAGCATCTGGTTAACAACTAAATAGAGCAAAGACTACCCTGTTCTTCAGCAGAAATACTCCCTAAGCCATGTAGGAGGATCTTAAAGACATTTTGGGTGTTCCCAATATTCAGCAGTATGAGAAATATCTGGGTCTCCCATCTCTCATTGGGAAGGAAAAGGTTACATGTTTCTCACAAATAAAAGAACGGGTATGGAGCAAGGTAAAAGGATGGAAAGAGAAGCTACTGTCCCAAGCAGGCCGAGAGATTCTCATTAAGGCAGTGGTCCAAGCTATCCCAACGTACACTATGAACTGCTTTAAATTACCTGTGACATTGTGTAAGGAAATTGAGGGCATTATTAGAAAATTTTTGTGGGGTCAAAAGGATGACAAACGTAAAATTCATTGGCTGAATTGGGAAAAGTTGTGTAGTTTAAAAAGGGCAGGTGGGCTTGGCTTTAGAGACCTCCAAAAATTCAATTTAGCTCTCCTAGCTAAACAATTCTGGAGACTCATGCACAACACCAACTCTCTGCTATACAAAGTCTTTAGTGCAAAATTTTTCCCGAATGGAAATATTCTGGAGGCATCAGAGAAGACAAGAGGGTCCTTTGCTTGGCGTAACATTTTAAAAGCTAAGGAGCTCATCCAATCGGGTTTAAGTTGGAGAGTTGGGGACGGCACTCAGATTCCTATCAAAGGCTCAAATTGGCTCCTAGAGGAGGGACATAGACGAGTCCTTTCCCCCCTCACTGATCTCCCAAAGGATGCTAGAGTGGTGGAGCTCATCCATGGATCGCCACCCATGTAGGATATCGCCAAGGTTCAGTCCCTGTTTCTCCCATATGATGCTGAGGCAATCCTCAAGATTCCACTCAGTGAAAGGGTGCTAAATGATAAAATTTTCTGGTTTGATACTCGAGATGGGAAGTACACAGTGCGCAGTGGATACAAACTGCTTCTAAAAGGTGCTCGGGTCTCCCAAGCTGAGAGTTCAAGACAGTGGGAGCCTGACCCACTTTGGAAGAGAATATGGGGAGCACGCGTGCCGGCAAAGGTGAAATCTTTTCTCTGGAGAACCTGCCATGATTCTCCCCTAACAAACTCGGGGCTCTTCGAACGAAAAGTGCTTCCTACTCCTCTATCTGGCCTCTGCCGTAGCCAGCGTGAGGATAGCCTCCATGCCTTGTGGGCATGTCCTGCAGTAACCCAAGTCTAGTCCGTAGCTTCGAACCTCTGATCCAATGTCCTTCAGTGACCTCGTGCGACTCGTAGTTTAGGCTGACTCTGATCTTTTGCTCGAGAAACTTGCAGTAACATGTTGGCTCCTATGGCACAAACGAAACCATGACCGTCATCATCCTCCCAGTGAACAGTATAGCCAGATTTGGACCTGTGCTCAAATTTTCCTTCATGAATATGTTTCTGTGACTGCTGACAAGAAAGCAGAGACAACAATCTCCTCCAATTCGATGGAAGCTTCCTGTATCCAACTACTACAAGATAAACTTTGATGGAGCTATCTTCAAGGAATCCAATTCAGGCGGCATAGGAGTGGTTATTCGAGATAACACAGGAATGGTCCTTGCCACTCTCAGCCAGAAGGTCCACGGTTCCCACACGGCGGAGATGATCAAAGCTCTGGCTGCCAAGAGAGCTATCATCTTCGCAAAGGAGATAGGCATTGATGATGTAGAAGTTGAGGGGGATGCAGAGAATGTTATTAATGATCTTCGCAGCAACGATCCTATCCACACTCCTTATGGCCTTGTTCTTGAAGATGCAAAAGTCCTGATCCAAGAATTCCAGCGTGTTTCCCTGTCCCACACTCGTTGCAGTGGTAACTCTGTTGCCCATGCATTAGCTCGCAGAGCTTCTAACTGTAATAGCTTCTCAATATGGATGGAGGAAGTTCCTCCAGATATTTCTCATGTACTGTTGAATGATTTATCTGCTCTTAAGTGATCAATAAAGTATATTTTCTTCTAAAAAAAAAAAAGAATTGGTAAGCTCAACATTGACATTTCTTGGTATTTCTAACATAGATATTTGAGGTTCAAATTCCTTTTCACAACTATTGAATTATATAAATAATAATAATAATAATAATAATAATATAGGTAAGTGTTTTAAACCTGTGAAAAAATGGATCAACCCAAATATGATCCTCTTAAACAAGAGGTTGGGCTGGTTTCACCTCCCAGTCAATTAGGTACTTTTATTTATTTAATCTAGTTTTGGTTTTTTTGTGTTTCACATTTTTAATTTTTTTTTTCTCTCTCTCACTTTCTCAGTTTTTCTTTCTTTATTCTTCTCAATTTTTCTCGATATTGATCTTGTGTTAGGAAGTTTGGAAAGAGATGAGAGTAGATGATATGAGGGGAAAGGATAAGAGATGGGATAGGAGGCGAATTATTATTCATTCCTCTTATTTGGATATTTTAAAAATTAAGTAGTACGAGGGGAATATATAATACATATGGCTCCCATTTATTTACACCGGAGGGACTTTAAGTCTTATTTTCCAAATGACACATGACATTATTTGATTTGTCAAAGTACTTTAATTTTAAGTGAAACATAATAATATTTAATTAGCACCTATATTAAATCAAATTAAAATTTTGATATGCCCATCTTGGGAGTATCTAGTGTGGAAAGTGACATATTTTGTGATTCATTATTTGGAGCTTCATGCTAGCAACAAAAATGAGAGGAGCCCTCTTCTTCTTTTTCTTTTATATTTTATGAAAGAGCCCTCTTCTTTCTTAATTTATGATTAGAGATTTATTTAATGTTGGCTCTTGTTATTGGGTTGCCATTGTCTTTCATGTTAGCTCATATTTGTACAAACATCATATATTCTTTAATAAAATTCTGTCGTCTTTACTGAAAAAAGAAAATATATAATTACTAAAATATTGATACGTGTCACTGTATAATTGGTCAGTGGATATTCGTTATTGTTCTGACACTAGACATATTTCTATTGGTCTCTAAAAATTAACAACGAGACTTGTTTTATTTTATCTTTTTTTATCGAAAAACAAGGGACTTGCAAGTGCGGTCATTGTCCCGGTCCACTTGAACCTGAATTTGACATAGCGTAGGGCATATTTGGGCAATAATAGGACTTACCATTACTCGAACCCACAACGAGACTTGTTTTATTGGGGCTTGCTTACATTATCGGCCGTATTGAATGTATCACATGAACTTGGTGGTATGATGTGACGATCTGTAATTGGTTGAAAATTCCCCACTGGTCCCTACAAGTACAAGTTTCATACAAATCAAATCAAAATATCAATCCTCAAAATTATACCTTCCTCAAAAGATTATGTTAATAGTTAATACCCCTGCCATAGGGTTGTGAATTTTGGTCATTGGTGAAAGCTGGGAGGCTTACTGCCTTGTTTGGTTTACTAGGATGTTAGCTAATTACAATGATAGCCATAAATTTGATGGTTTTGTTGATATGTAGATATATTTCTTTAAGCAACAGCCATAAAATGGGAAATTTTGATTTTATCATATCCATTGGGCATCACCACCAACACCAAAGCAATGAAATATTAACACTTCAAACCATGCAATCCACTGCTTATGGAGAAGGGGGTGAGGGTTAATCCGAAAATTTCTACAAAATATGAACATCACCATAACTTCATAATATGCACACTCCCTTAAACATTAACCTATAAGTAATATGCCTTCTATGAACAACAAAAAAGGTAGATGAGAAGATAATGAAATTTCAACCCACTCAAGTGCATCCCATAGTGAGTGCTAAACATGATCTTATCAGCTACTTGAAAAATTAGCAGCATGAAGAAGAAATTTAACCACTCAGTTACTCACATTAGGTGTGGTAGACCTACTAGTCCAATTATCGGTCACAGCATTTGGTGAAGGAGGCAGCTTTTTATTCTTCAACAATCCAACCTCACCACAGTCTGGTGAAGCTGTTTGCTGTACTTCCAAGATCCCAGCATCATCATATGTCTTTTCTGGATCCTCTGGACCATAATTTCCACTTTTAATCTTCTCCAAAAAAATTTCCTTTTAGTTTTAAATTACAGTATACTCAAAGTTTTAGTATGGGTACTTTATATTAAACCACAGTTCTCAATTACTACTGACTTGCAGCATTACTAACTCATAGCCAAGTATGTTAGTTGAGAAATTCAGAATATATAAATACAATTTACAAAGTTCATTATATACAATTCACTCAATGTTTCCCATGAAAGGAGAGATGTATTTTAGGACATAAAGTCATATTGTAATCACACCATTATACAGTTGAAGAATCTGTAGGTGATCTTGATGGGGAAGACAAGAAAGGTTTGGGAGGGATTTGCAAGGAGTCCAGACTCCCTTCCAACATATCCACCACTCTACTCATTGATGGCCGATTTGAGGGGTCAGTTTGTATGCACCACAAACTCACTAATATCATCTTCCTCACACCTTCTTGATCTGCTTCATTCAAAAGGCCTTGCAGTCCTAGTTCTTCATCCAATTCTAGACGCTTGTAAATCCAATGTGGAAAATATATTTCACTAGTACAATCAACATTGACATCAATATTCTTTCGACCCCCAACCATTTCTAAAACCATCATTCCATAGCTATAGACATCTGACTTGTGCGAGACCCCTCCAAAATTTCTACAAAATACTTCTGGAGCTATATATCCTATAGTCCCTCTTGCACCCACCATTGATATGATACTTTTTTCTCTAGGGCATATCTTTGCAAGGCCAAAATCAGAAATCTTTGGACAAAAATTCTCATCCAAAAGAATGTTGTGGGGCTTTATGTCAAAATGCAAGATTCGTGTGTTGCAACCTCTATGCAAGTACTCTAATCCTCGAGCAATGCCAACTGCTATCTTGTATAATGTTTCCCACCCCAATTGATGATCAACATTTGAGGTGTTTCCTTTAAATATAAACTTCTCAAGAGATCCGTTAGGCAAAAACTCATAGATGAGAGCTCTTTTAGAACCCTCAAAGTAAAAGCCCTTAAGAGTGACAATGTTAACATGGGAGGTCCTACTAATGCTTGCAACCTCGTTAATGAATTCCTCCCCATTACCTTTCGATTCTTTCAAAACCTTCACTGCCACAGGACAACCATCTTGTAATTTTCCCTTATAGACACCACCATAGCCCCCTTGGCCTAATTTATCTTTGAAGGAATTGGTCATTGTCTTTATATCTGAATAATTGTATCTTCTGATACCAGGAGGTCCACGATTCTTTAGAAAAGCCTCAACACTCTTATGGGTTAGAGTTTGCTTCTTCTTGTAATGATGCCGGATAACAAGGGACACAAAAATCATGAAGATGATGACTGCACATCCAACAGCTAAAGCAGAGAAAAGGAAGGAGTTAAGATTTGACTTTTGACTGAAAGGCAGCAATGGAGGAAATTACAGAGAAATTTTTTCTATTTAAAGTCACAAAGGAACTTATGCAAGACAGAAATATGATTAATTAACGACATCTTTTTAAGTCTTGTGATGGTATACTTATTATTCACCATTATATTGGAAAGCAAAAGGCCATTCTCTTAAGAATGTAGCATTGGAGAAAATGGAACCATTACCAAAACAAATAGCAGAAATTTGAAAATTTAATAATTGCATGAAATATAAAATTGGTGCTTTAAAGCTTTGATAATTAGCCATACCCAGTGAAGGGGAAAAGAATGATGAATGATGGCTTGCAACTGGCATTTTAGATGTGATGATGTGATGAAATCACAACATGCCACTTTAAAATGGAATAATTTGATTTCTGTAGGCTGAAAAGGCACACGTATGAATGTAAATTTCAACAAGATATATGAAAAAAGAGGCATCTTACCTAATGCTATCATCACTTTGTTCTTTTTCTTTTCTGCAACAGAAGATACAAACAAAAATGGTGTTAGTTTCAACAATGAAGATTGAAGTGACCCAGCTAATTTGACATCCTTTGAGACTTTTTTTATTTTTTATAATTTAATTGGTAAGCTACACACGCACCCAATGGGTAACAAAAAGCACTGTCCAAACCAGCTTATACGTATCTGATGTAGTGATGTAGTTCCATTGCAACAAACTTTTTTCTATTTCTCTTAACCTAAATTTGAAACTAAACTAGATTATCCTAAAGCTATTTCTTTGGAGCAGTGAATTATGGCATTGAATAGAAATAGTAGCAACACATGTTAGGAGCAGCTATAATGTAAAACTGCAAAGGAATTTAGATGCAATTTCATGAATATATGTGTGTGTGTGTGTGGGTCCAAGTATTTTTGGATGACTCCTATGTCTATAGTCTATACCTTTCTCTGTATTGGAACAATAAAATTCTCCGAGGTTGAAACATTGACCTCCTCTACGATGACAACTTAGACAAGAATCAGACACATGCACTTCAAGGTCGAACTCAGCAGTTAAGAATGTAAACAGGTTATCATAATCTGGAAGCCCTTTTACTGGGAGCTGAATAATTGAACACTCAGAATGGAAATGTGGAGAACTATCGTTTGAATGACTATAGTAGATATTATAGTCATGGCAAGTCAAAGTTTTAAAATTTTTAGGGGCAGTGATATTGAGAGTGTGATTGCATTTAAAAAAGGTCTGTTTGGGTGTGATGAGTTCAAAAGAGACAATTTTATAGTCAGGAAAAGTCAAATTGGTTAAGGCTTCACAGTTATGGGAGGACAACTTCTCTTCAAGTGCTTGATCCTTGATACGTATGGAGGTGGTGTTAGACTGAGGGAAGCTTATAACTTCATATGATCTTGATATTGTATCCCATTCATATCCTATTTGGATCATCGGCTTTCCTTCAACACAATTTACTCTGCTGAGACCACATTCTGGAGGTGTGGTGTTGGTGAATGGGAAGTGGATGCTGCTGAAATTTCCACAATGAAAGGGCTGGCGTTTTTGGAGGACTTTTTTTCCTTCTTCAGCGGAGTGAAGCAGCATAAGGTTTGAGAGAAGAATGAAAACAAACAGAGAGACAAGAGCCATTGCAAAACTACCAATTCATCAGCAAAAACAAAAATCACAACTAAGAATCTATCACTCTGAAATAAAAGAAAACATGTTTGAACAACTTTTATAAGTTGTTCACTATATAATATGTAGTTTTTCTGATTGACACGGCAGTTGACTTGGAAATTGGATTTGGAAGACTTAGTAAAAAACAGAGTGAAATTAAGCCAAGGTGGTGGAATACACTTCTGAAACATGGTCCATGCATGGGAATTCCTGTACCAAACCCAAGGACTTTTCTGGGAGTTTCCTACTCATCTTCCCTATTGAGCCGCACTAGAAAGACTTTAACATTTTTTATTCTTCAAAACCCATCTGAACACTCAAAATTCTGTTGTGGAAATCTTTGTGGCTAGTTTGAATCGTCCACTCTTGATAACGAGGTAAACCAAGAAAGAGAAGAAAAAAAAAAAAACATTAAATATGTGTTGTCTCTATCATTCTGGTTATACATTTCTAAGTAAATTTGGCATCTTTGAAAAATATAAACGTGTTGGGTAAACAGAACGTATTGACAAGGGAAGACAAATAGACAATTATGGTGAGGTCAGAAATGAATACTTTCACGGTCAGGATTGTTTCTACCATTTTCTAATTTATGGGGATTTTCTCTTTTGTAGGAATCTTCAATCTCAGACACTGAAAATCAATAATATGACCAAACAGTTTGCTTCTCATATTCATAAATGTAAGTCACAGATACCCAAGAAGGTTACTCACCAATTATCAAAACAGGCCGTGAGAGTGTGACCCTGCGCAGCCACCAAATCTTTCTCTTTCTCCTTCTTTTGAGGCGGAAAAGACGACGGGATTAGTGGCTGAGCCGGCGAGTGTGAGTGGCGGGTGATGGTGGTGGGGGTTCGGCTGAGGAGAATTTGTCGGACTCGGAGCCACGCCGCAGTGCGTTGACAGCAGCTTGAATTTCTGAAGCGTTGCCATCTCCACTCCAGATTCTTGCGCTCTATTTTTTGAGTTAAGACTTAACAGGTTCAGGATATGCTGCGAATGGAATAGGCTGCATCTTTTTAATTCCTTCATTCGTTGGTTTTTTTTGTTCATTTTTCCTTTTTCTTTGTCAATTGCAAAGCATGAGTTGGGGAAAAATTGTAAAGTAATATTATTTAGTAATAATTATTTAAATTGTCATTGTTTTTTTATCTATTTGGTAACTCATTTTCTTATTATGTTTTTTGTCAAAATCAGGTTTTGAAAATGAAGCTTTGAGTTTCATTCTTAAAACGTGATTTTTTAAGATAAAAAATTTTATAAATCATACTTTTTTCCTTTTACCAAATACAAAATTTAGATTTTGTATTTTCAAAATATGCTTTTTGGCTTTCTAATTGGATTCAAACTGGCACTTGATATGTTGGGAATTAGGATATGACCTTTATTATTATTATTTTTTAATCTTGTTTTGGAAAACGATTTTTGTATTTGAAATCATGTTTTTAAATATGATTTTAGTCTGGTCATGCAAATTGCCAAATTCAGCAAAATTTTAAATTTAATGGTCAAACACGATTTAAACACTTAAAATCATGTTTTGGATTATGCTAGATCTCCAAATAATTTTAAAATAGTACCAATTTAAATAGTTTTTATTAAAATAATATTATCCTACAAAATTTGTCGCATGAGTTGGGTTTCAAAGGTTGTATAGAAAAGAGAAATGAGGATGATGATGGTGCATTTTTTAACTACATTTTAGGAAAAATTACATTTTAAAAGATGTTTATCAACAAAGATTATCTCCATTAAAGACGGTAAAGGGAACAACCAAGATGGCAGAGTCATTGTTCAGAAAATTATAGTGTAACAATAGAGAGGTGAAATCCAAAAGCCCACTTACATGATCAGGAAGAGGACCTACACGTTGATTTTTGTGAAGCTCTAAATGAGAGAGCCCTGACATGTTGAATAGTGGCCACGACAACAAATATGTTAAAAGATTTCCTGGTTATAATGGTTTGATGAAGCTATTTAAAATATCGAAAATTTGAAAGTGGTAATCGAATCTGATTGATAAGTTTGTTAATTGATGTATCCAAAAAAATAATTTGTGTAAGGTTGTCAAGTGATACCAGAATTGACTCGATAAAATTGTTATTTGATAAATCTAGAAAACTAAATTGTATGAAATTCCCAAGGGATTCTAGATTTGACCAAATAAAATTATTATGTGATAACTGCAAATAAGTGGGAAAAGGGTAATTAGGTTTAGTGCTCCTATGTAGTGGACGGGACATTGTGCCGATACGTGACTAATTTAGGACATATGAGTGTTCGTGTCCCCTCCGGTGCACAAAAGCACTAGAGGCAAGCCACTCTTTACATAAGTAATTTGTGTGAGATTCCAGAGTAATGTTGGATTTGAACCGATAAAAGTGCAATGGGAGAGATTCAAGTAATTCAAGGATTTTAAATTCAATAGAATCTGGTAATTCTTGTGAGAAACTCGTGGAAGGAAAATCAAAGATCTTTGGGGGATGACTAGCTATTATGGGGAAAATAATCTTTGAATGAGAAATTTGTATACTTGAAAGGTGGAGCTTGTTGTCTTTGATTTTTCCTTGTTATTGATTAAATGAGAGACTAGGAGTAGTCATCGAGGATGACAGATTCATCAAGGTCTTATTGAGGACATATCTACATTGTCCAAAAAAAGTTCCTTTGACTAAGTTAAGTTATCAATGAGTCTTTTCCAAATTGGTGCTTTAACTAACAAATGATTTTCAGAAAAGATCAAGCGAAACTAGTGACTGAAGACAATTGAAAGGTTTCATACGGGATTTGACCAGAAAATGAGAAAAAAAGTGAAATCAAGATGAGTCAAACTCCTAAATTGGCCAAACTCTAATGGAATCAAGGAGTAAGTAAAGTCATTTCTAACAAAATCCATGAGGTTAAACAAATTAATCTAGAATTTTTTGTTTTGTTTTGTTTTTTTTTTTTGTTTTTTTTTTTTTTTTTTAAATACCATATTTGTAGATTCAGCAGAGCATGCGATGGTGACGCGGTGAGTAGTGGGCTGCTGTTGACTGACGTGGGTGGCGCGGTGAGAGGGAGATCGGCGAGGGAGTGAGATGTGAGAGTGAGAGTTCAAGAGGGTTAGTCATGGAGAGAGAGTGGAGGCCGGTGAGGGAGTGAGAGAGGCTAAGAGGTTCGAGGCTGTCACGACGAGGGAGTGAGAGCACGACAAGGGAGTGAGAGAGGCCGAGAGGCTCAAAGGCTGTCACAGAGAGAGAGAGAGGAGGCAGAAATTTTTTAGACTTTGAGTTAGGTTAGAAATTATGTATTTATACCTAGGGTTTGTAAGGGTATTTTAGTAAAATTAAATTAATTTAATTGGGTCTATATGGGTTATTTCGGATTGACCCAAATAACTCGTGTATTAAACGGGCCTATGTGGGTTCGACCCGAATATGACCCGAACCCATTAAGCCCCAATCCTAACCCGCTAACTTCGTATCGAGTTCGTGGGTCGTGTCAAACATTGCCACCCCTAGGAATGGATGGTTCCATAAAGCTAGCTGCAACTAAGGTCAAGGTCGAGGCCAATCAAAAGGAAATATGAAATACGATATCACTATCAAAAAGAGTAACTATAGATAACTACAGTAAACATACAATCATTCTTAAGCAAAAGTTGATCGTTGTCCTGAAACTGTCAATACTTAATGCATGGTAATGAGTAATGAGTAACGAGTCCTTTGTTAGAATGACTTAGAATGTTTGGCCTAGTTTTCTGCTTTCTCAAAAAGTGGTATTTACACGAATTGTGTATGGGATAATAGTAAAATATCAATTTCATTATGGAAAATCTCAGGAGAGCCACCCCGTGAGAGCCACCAAGAGCCTTAACCACCGAAGGCAGCCGTCTGCTCCCAGCCAGCGGCACGAGACCAGTCAACCAGCGCCACCGTGCCTCCCTCGCGCGATACGCCGGTCAGACAAGCTCCACGAACAGCTCCACCACCGTCCGACCATTTTGAGGTATTCCTCCATCTCCACCGATTCTAAGGTTTGTTTGCTCCTAATCTGGAGTGGTTTTGTGATCAGAACAACTACCTTCAGTTGTAGAAAGATACCTACACTAGTTTGGCCGTTGTGGAGAGAAGGGGTATGGCAAGGGGTTTGGAGTGAAGGAGTAAATGGGGTTAGATGGGTTGATGGCTTGCAAATCGCTTTTTTCAAAAATGTGTGTTTATTTACGTTGCCACCAGTAATTTGTGCAAAAAATTGCAAAATATCACCAGTTATGAATTCAGTGGAAGTGAAAACAACAAAAAGTTGTTCTCATTTTAAGTGAATTAAGTATCTTAATAAGTATTTGAATGCAAAAAGTGAAAACGGTAACCAAACAAAAAAATTTTAATCCGGGCCCACCATTTTCTGTTCAAACACAGAAAACTGTGTTTGAATACTGTACCAAACATACTCTTAGAAACTGTTTTGTGCATGAATTGTGTATGGGATAATAGTAAAATATCTAAGGAAAATCTCAGGATAACTCATTGTAAGACAAGGATGTTTTTGAGGTATTAGAGGCTTAAAGTGTTATTAGTTGTAGAAAGATACCGTTGGATAAAACTATGACTATTTATGGTGGACTTACTATACCTTGTTAAGTGTTGTTACTAAGACTATGGCTTATTTTTTTTTTAGTAAGTCGTTATGGTTCTTTAAGCTTAAACCATGAAATGAGAACTTTTGATTGTATCACATCAGTAAAGTATTAACAATTCAAAACATACAATTCGGGGTTTAAGAGTTAATCCAGTGGTATCGACATGTTCTATGGTGCCCATTGAAACCCCCTCTTCCCTGTTTACTGATTAAAAAAAAAAAAAAGAAGCATACAAAATAAGGACATCACCAATTAATTCCATTTCATAAGTACATTCCCTCAAAGCTTAACTTAGCAATTATATGCCTTCCAGGAACAACAAAACAAGTAGATGAGAAGAAAATGAAAAATTGAGCCACGCATGTACATCTGATAATAAGTGCCAACATAATCTTATCATCTACTTGAAAAATTAGCAGCATGAGGAAGAAATTAAACCACTGTCATTAGGTGTAGTAGACCTACTAGTCCAATTATCTGTCACAGCATTTGGTGAAGGTGGCAGCTGCTTATTCTTCAACAATCCAACCTTGTCACAATCTGGTGAAGCTGGTAGCTGTACATTCAAGATCCCAGCAGCATCATATGCATTTTCTCGATCCTCTGGTGCATCCTCACCACTTTGAATCTTCTTTAAAGCCTCCAATACCTCATCCATGGAAGGCCTCATTTCCTTGTCCTGTTGTATACATTGAAAGGCCAACTCTGCCACTGAAATGGTCATCCTGTTTACTTCATTATCTGACTCAAATCCAAGATGTGGGTCGATCAACTCATGGAATGCACACATTTGAATCTTGTTTATAGCTAAGTTAGCCAAATTAATTTCATGCCTTTGCCTAGCTATATCAACAGCTAGCAGAGATGATATAAGCTCGATAAGGACAACACCGAAGCTGTAAACATCACTCTTACTAGTAAGCTGGTAGCATTGGTGATATTCTGGGTCAACATAGCCCGGAGTCCCTTGGGGAGCTGTTGAGACATGGGTGACATCATTTGGGAACAACCGAGAAAGCCCAAAATCTGCAACTTTGACACAGAAATTTACGTCAAGGAGAATGTTGTTAGTCTTTACGTCACGATGTATGATGTCGGAAGCATGGAGGTAAGCCAATGCACTAGCAGTTTCTATGGCTATTCTCATACGAGTTGGCCATGTGAGTGAACCTGATGTTGCCCGATTGCCATGAATATGATCAGCAACGGTGCCATTGGGAACATATTCATACACAAGAAGAAGTTCACGGCTGTGGCATGAAGTGCACCCATAAAGGGAGACAAGATTTTTGTGATGTAAGAATTTTAACTTCATTCATGAACTGTTGTACTCGTCTATAGTTGTGCTCATATAGGCGCTTCACTGCAACTTCCCTCCCATCACTGAGTATGCCTAGTTGAGAAAAATAGCCCATGTAACAAGATGCATGCCAAGTCTTTATTTTTTATTTAAAAAAAAAAACCCTTTTGCTTAGAAAGTTTATACGGTAATTTAGGTGATCTTGAAACTGAAGCAATGTGTTTATCTTCTTACCATGGTAAACAGTTCCAAATCCTCCATCTCCAAGCTCTTTTTCAATATCAAAATTTTTAGTGGCTTCTAGAAGTTCACTGTAGGAGAAAACTGGAACTCCAAAGTAGACACTCCCCCCATCCACTTCTGATCTTGAGGATGGATCAGGATATGTATTCTTTGCAATCAAGTTTGAAGAAGCATATTTTTTCTTGTAATGATGCCGGATAACAAAGGACACAAAAATCATAAAGATGATGACTGCACATCCAACAGCTAAAGCAGAGAAAAGGAAGGAGTTAAGATTTGACATTTGACTGAAAGGCAGCAATGGAGGAAATTACACAGAAATGTTTTCTATTTGAAGTCACAAAGGAACTTATGCAAGACAGAAATATGATTAATTAACGACATCTTTTTAAGTCTTGTGTCAGTATACTTATTATTCACCGTTGTATTTGAAAGCAAAAGGTCATTCTCTTAGGAATGTAGCATTGGAGAAAATGGAGCCATTACCAAAACGAATAGCAGAAATTTGAAAAGTTAATAATTGCATGAAATATAAAATTGGTGCTATAAAGCTTTGATAATTAGCCACACCCAGTGAAGGGGAGAATAACGATGAATGATGGCTTGCAACTGGCAATTTAGATGTGATGACATGATGAAAACACAACATGCCACTTTAAAATGGAATAATTTGATTTCTGTAGGCTGAACAGGCACACGTATGAATGTAAATTTCAACAAGATACATGATTGAAGAAAGCATCTTACCTATAACTATCACCACTCTGTTCTTTTTATTTTCTGCAACAGAAGATACAAACAAAAATGGTGTTAGTTTCGACAATAAAGATTGAAGTGACCCCTGCTAATTTGACATCCTTTGAGACATTTTTTATTTTTATTTTTTAAAATTTTATTGGTAAGCTACACACACCCAATGGGTTACAAAAAGCACTGTCCAAACCAGCTTATACGTATCTGATGTAGTTCCATTGCAACAAAGTTTTTCTATTTCTTATAACCTAAATTTGAAACTAAATCAGATTAGCCAAAAGCTATTGCTGTGGAGCAGTGAATTATGGCATGGAATAGAAATAGTAGCAACACATGTATTAGGAGCAGATATAATGTAAAAATGCAAAGGTATTTAAATGCATTTTCATGAATATATGTGTGTGGGGGGGTCCCAAGTGTTTTTGGGTAATTCCTATGTCAAAAGTCTATACCTTTCTCTGCAATGGGACCTCCTCTACCATGACAACTTGGACAAGGATCAGACAAAAGCACTTCAAGGTCGAACTCAGCAGTTAAGAATGTAAACAGGTTATCATAATGTAGAAGCCCTTTTACTGGGAGCTGAATAATTGAACACTCAGAATTAAAACTTGGAGAGCTGTTGTTTGAATGACTATAGTAGAAATTATTGCCATTGCAGCTCATATATTTAAAAAATATAGGGGAAGTAATATTGAGATTGTGGTTGCATTTAAAAATGGTCAGATTGGGTGTGATGAGTTTAAAAGAGAGAAATTTATAGTCAGGAAAAGTCAAATTGGTTAAGGCTTCGCAGTTATGGGAGGACAACTTCTCTTCAAGTGCTTGGTCCTTGATACGTATGGTGTTAGACAGAGAGGTGGTGCTGGACTGAGAGATGTTTATAACTTCATATGATCTTGAACTTTTATCCCAGTCAAACCCTATTTGGATCATCGGCTTCCTTTCATCACAATCTACTGTGCAGAAACCGCATTTTGGATGTGTGCTATTGGCGAATGGGAAGTGGATACTGCCGAATTTTCCACAATGAAAGGGCTGACAATTTTGGAAGTATACTTTTCCTTCTTCAGCCGAGTGAAGCAGCACAAGGTTTGAGAGAACAAATAAAAAAAACAGAGAGACAAGAGCCATTGCAATACTCCCAATTCACCAGCAAAAACAAAAATCACAACCAAGAATCTATCACTCTGAAATAAAATAAAATAAACATGTTTGTACAATTTCTTTTATAAGCTGTTCACTATATAATATGTAGTTTTTCTGATTAATACGGTAGTTGACTTGGAAATTGGATATGGAAGACTTGTAAAAAACAGAGTGAAAGTAGAGCAAGGTGGGGTATCCCATCTGAAAGACTGAAACATGGTCCATGCATTGGGAATTCCTTCATACCAACGCCATGGACTCTACTGAGGGAAGTTTCCTACTCATCTTCCCTGTTGACCCGCACTAGAAAGACTTGACTCCCTGAGTCTTTAAAACCTATGAACACTCTAAAGAAAAATAATAATAATAATAATAATTGTTATGGAAAACTTTGCGGTTGGGTTGAATCGTCAACTCTTGCTAACATTTCGAACTGAGTTTGGCATCTTTGAGAAAAATCTGAACGTATTGGGTACTACAGGGAAGTAGAAATGAGTAGATATGTGTTGGCTCTCTCTACTTGCAGTGTTCACCGCAAAAATGGCAGAACCCGTTTTTTGGTCACTAAAATAGCAAATGTCTATATTAGTACAGAGCATGCACAACCCATACTTGGCAATGCCAATGGTAATTTTATTTCATTCCAACTAAAAACCTTGGAGGTCCTTTCTTATCTTTCTATAGAATTCTTTTTCTATATAAAAATATTATTATTTTCTTAAAATTTAAAATCTCATCACTTAACTATTAAAACTTTACATATCTAATAGAATGGATAGATGACATTATTTAATGATTAATTTGCATTAGTTAATCTATATTGACCACAAGATATTTTTTCTTTTTATTTTTTAAAGCAACGAATGACACAATCTGACTGGATGAAAGCAATGGTAAGAAGAAAGAAAGAAAACGAAAAAGAAAACGTTTTGGGATTCTGATGAATTGAGGGAAAGATAAACAAACCACTCAATTTAGGGCTTCTAATGAATGGGAAAATAAACACAAAACAAATTTTTTTTTTTTCTTACTATCGTCTTCTTCCAATCAGATTGAGCCACTTGTTCATCTGGCACATGGTATTTAACTAATGATAATAATAATTGGGGGGTCTCTGTCGGATTAACTAATAAAATTAATCATTAAATAATGTCATCTATACACATTCCATTAGATATGTTTTAATAATTTATCGATTAAACAAAAAAATTAAGAGTTTAGGGATGAAAAGCAATCTTGTGGCAATTTTGCCTTTTTATTATTTTGTTTTTGGGGGAGTCAAGATCAAACCTGCAACTTGAGAGATGGGGAAAATGGGAATATACCATTGAGCTGGAAGCTTATTGGCTTCTAGCACACCCTCATCTTATGGCACTGGCTATTTTCTCGTGATAGTCCCCTTGGAGGTAGTATCAAAGATTGACTGGTACATATCTTTGAAGAGGCAGGGAAGTTTTTGTTGAGTAAAAAACTCCAAAATAAGGATATCTAAGTAATCAGCCGCAACTTTAAACTAGTGGCAGAATTTGACTAAAAAATGAGAAGAAAAAATATATATATATATTTTGCTTTACTCCTAGTAATTTAAATCTAGAGAACCTTCATTTCCTGTACATTCTTATCAACCAACGGAACAGTATACCCGATTGTTTGCGAGCCGTTGGCCAAAATTGACCCATCGAGTTTTTCTGAGTTTACGGAGCAATATTCAGGAAATGTTTTGGCGCTTGAAGAGGCGATGTCTTTATGGGTTGAACAAAAGTATAAGAAGTTTGGAGAGTTGGTGGGTATGCCGATTAAAGGGTTCGAAGATGAATGTATTGCCTTATTGCGTAGGATTGATGCAGAAAGGAAGAGAGGTAGATATCAGCCAAGTTCTCGCAAACCTACACGGTCAACTAAAAAAGGTACTCGTGAATTACGGAACCTTATTTCCACTGTTAATTATGATGGGAAGAAGGTGGCCAGTCTTAGAAATTAGGCTGGTGCTGTGTAGGCTGGTGCTGTGTTGATGTTGGGGATATCTGTTTTTAATTATGAAGCAGCGAATTGTGTCTTGGAATGTTAGAGGGTTGAATAACCCCCGTAAAAGGGAGGTTCTGAAAAATCTCTTACGAGATTGGAAAGGTGATGTTGTTTGTTTGCAGGAGTCAAAGTTGGATGTGGTGGATCAAAGGTTGATTAGGAGCTTGTGGGGTAATGTGTATGCTGGTTGGGAGGCTTTGCCTGCAATAAACACGGCTGGGGGTATTATTCTGATGTGGGATAAGAGGGTTCTTGAGAAAATAGATGCCCATATTGGGGAGTATTCGGTCTCTTGCAGGTGGAGAAGTCTGGATGATGGCTTTGTCTGGACAGGGACTGGGGTTTATGGTCCTAATTTGGATACGATGCGTAGTGTTCTTTGGGACGAGCTATTGGGTTTGCGGAGTCGCTAGGATTCTCCATGGTGTTTATTTGGGGATTTTAATGTTGTTCGGTATCCTAGGGAGCGTTTGGGATGCACAAGTTTCACTACGGCAATGATAGAGTTTTCTGACTTTATCAACCTGGCTAATTTGGTTGATCTGCCTTTGTTAGGAGGGCCTTTCACGTGGAGTAGTGGGTCGGATTCGCCATCTATGTCTCGAATTGATAGGGTTCTGGTGTCAGCTGATTGGGAGGAGCATTTTCCTGATGTTTCTCAGAAGCTCTTACCTCGTCCTATTTCTGACCATAGTCCACTGTTAGTGGAAAGTGGGGGTATGGCTAGAGGTAGAAGTGCATTCAAGTTTGAGAATATGTGGTTGAAAACGGATGGGTTTCTGGATAGAGTTCAGGGATGGTGGTCCAGTTATTCTTTTAGTGGTCCTCCTAGTCTGGTGTTGGCTAGAAAGCTGAAAGCGCTTAAAGAGGATTTGAAGATATGGAATAAAGAAGTCTTTGGTGATGTGGGGTTAAGGAAAAAGGAGGTAATGACTGAAATAGGGAGATTAGATGATCAAGAGTTCCAAGGTGTGCTATCTGATGAGGAGAGGGTGCAAAGGGCTCAGTTGAGGACTGAGTGGGATAGTTTAGCTCATTTGGATGAGATTTCTTGGCGGCAGAAGTCTCGGGTTCTTTGGCTCCGGGAGGGGGATAATAACACGAAGTTCTTCCATAAGATGGCAAACTCTAATAGGAGACGAAATCGGGTTCAAGTTATTGAAGTGGAGGGCAGATTATATGATGTAGAAGCTGATATCAGGGAGCAAATGGTTTTATTTTATAATAATCTGTATCAGGAAAGTGAAGTGTGGCGTCCTGATGTAGATGGGATGCCTTTTGCAACCATTGGGGAGGCGGACAGCCGCTTATTGGAGAGGACTTTTGATAAGGAGGAGGTTTGTGGGGTGCTACGGGACCTACAAGGAGACAAGGCTCCTGGCCCTGATGGTTTTACTATGGCATTTTTCCAGCATTGTTGGCAGGTTCTTCAGGATGATATTATGAGATTTTTTGAGGAGTTTTATGAGCAGGGCCAGTTTGAAAAATCTCTTAATGCAACTTTCATAGCTCTCATCCCTAAGAAGCCTAATGCGGTGAATATCAAGGATTTTAGGCCTATTAGTCTTATCGGGAGTATTTACAAGCTTCTGGCTAAAGTTTTGGCAAACAGGCTAAGAGGAGTTTTAGATGGGCTTGTTTCAGAGACTCAAAATGCTTTTGTGGGTGGTCGGCAGATGGTTGATTCTGTTCTGATTGCGAATGAGTGTTTGGATAGCCGTTTAAAAAGTGGGGTCCCAGGAATCTTATGCAAATTAGATATCGAAAAAGCATATGATCATGTGAATTGGAATTGTCTCATTCATCTCCTGGGTAGAATGGGGTTTGGCTCTAAGTGGCAAGGCTGGATTCGAGCTTGTATTTCTACAGTCCGTTTCTCGGTATTGGTTAATGGTTCTCCTGCTGGGTTTTTTGGGAGTTCTAGGGGTTTGAGGCAGGGAGATCCTCTATCCCCGTTGTTGTTCTTACTGATGATGGAAATTTTGAGTAAGATGCTTAAACAGGTAGAGGGAAGGGGATTCATTAGAGGCTTTAAGGTGAATGGGACTAGAGCAGAAGAGGTATGTGTCTCTCATCTCCTCTATGCTGATGATACCATGTTGATGTGTGATGCTGACCCAGAACAACTTATGTATATCCGGTTAGTGCTTTCTGGTTTTGAAGCAGTTACAGGGTTAAGGGTGAACTTGGCCAAGAGTGAGATGGTTCCTATTGGAAATGTGGGCAATCTGGCAGTTTTGGCAGACATTTTGTGTTGTCGGATCGGTCAGCTCCCTTTGAATTATCTTGGTATGCCATTGGGCTCAAGCTTTAAAGCCCTTTCTATCTGGAATCCTATTATTGAAAAGATGGAGAGGCGGTTGGCTGGGTGGCAGAGACTTTACCTCTCTAAGGGTGGGCGTCTCACTTTGTTAAAGAGTACACTCTCTAGTCTACCCACATATTATCTATCTCTCTTTACTATTCCTGTGAGTGTGGCTAAGAGACTAGAGCAGCTTCAACGAAATTTTTTGTGGGGTGGTTTTGGTGAGGAGTCCAAGCATAGCTTGGTCAATTGGGATACTGTATGTTCCCCTATTGCTAGAGGAGGGCTTGGTATCCGGTTGGTGGTGCCTTTTAATAAAGCTCTCTTAGGGAAATGGTTATGGAGGTTTGGAGTGGAGGAGAATCGGTTATGGAGGCGGGTTGTGGCTTCTCGTTATGGGGTGGATAATGGAGGTTGGTGTACTTCTCAGGTGAGGGGTTCTTATGGGTGTGGTTTGTGGAAGGGTATTATGAGGGGGTGGAATCATTTTCACAAACATTTGAGATTCACAGTGGGCAGGGGGGATAGAGTGAGATTGTGGCATGATTGTTGGTGTGGTGATCGGGCTCTTAAGGATGTTTTTCCTAGTATTTTTGAGTGTGCAGCACAGAAGGATGCTTTTCTGAATGAGGTGATGGTTCGGCATAATGGTAGGGTGGTGTGGAATGTGTCTTTTCTACGAAATTTTAATGATTGGGAGATGGACTCTGTTGTTGAGTTCTTGAATCTGATTGAGTCTAAAGCACCATTGCAGGAGGTTGAGGATGGACCTTGGTGGCATCTTAGGAAGAATGGTCGGTTTGATGTTAGATCATTCTATGATGCTCTTCGTGATTCTCCCCATGTTGTGTTTCCTTGGAGGAGTATTTGGCGTACTAAAGCTCCTCGTCGGGTTCGTTTCTTTGTTTGGTCGGCGGCTTGGAATAAGATCCTCACTTGTGATAATCTGGCCAAGCGGGGATACACTTTGGTAAGCTGGTGTTGTATGTGCTGCTGTAATGGAGAGACAGTGGATCATCTCTTAATCCATTGCTCTGTAGCTAGTGCTTTATGGAGTTGGATCTTGGGGGTATTTGGGGTACCTTGGGTGCTACCACAATCTGTTGTGGAGTTGTTATTCAGTTGGTGGAATGGGCTGGGCCGTCACTCATCAGATGTGTGGAACTTAGTTCCTTTGTGTTTGATGTGGATTGTCTGGAAGGAGCGTAATAGTCGTACTTTTGAAGATGGGTCAAGCACGGATATCCAACTTCGGGATTATTTTGCAGCTAATCTTTTTGAGTGGGCTAAAGTGGCGGGTTATTCCACTAGCTTAACTGTTACTGCTTTTATTTCTGAGTTATCTTCTAGTTCTTCTGTTGTAACTCTTTTGTAGCTCTCTTGTGCATACTTTATGCACAATTTGTAGCTCTTTTTCTTTAATAAAATTATTTGTTACCTATCAAAAAAAAAAAACAGTATACCTCCAGGCTTTGCCTAGAATATAGGTTGTGTTATTTGCGTAGTGAAGTAAGATTATGTTATGGGTATTAAACCTTTTTGCAGAATATGTAGCACTTTCCATGTAGTTTCAAATTATAGCATGCTCAAGTTTTAAAAGAAGAAATGCACTTTAGGAATTAGGACAACAACGGAGGCATATCATAATGTCACTATTGCCGTTGAAGAATCCACTGGTGTTCTTGGTGGGGAAGACAAGAAAGGTTTGGGAGGGATTTGCAAGGAATGGAGGCCCCCTTCCAACAACCACTCTTCTCATTGGTGGCCGGTTTGATGGGTTATTCCAAATGCACCACAGGCTCACTATTATCATCTTCCTTGCACTTTCTTGATCTCCTTCATTTATAGGGCCTTGCAACCCTAATTCTTCATCTAGTTCAAGACGCTTGTAAATCCAATGTGGAAAATATATTTCACTGGTACGATCAATGTTGACATCAATATTCCTTTGCCTCACAACCATTTCTAAAACCATCATTTCATAGCTATAAACATCTGACTTGTGAGAGACCGCTACAAAATTTCTAAAAAATAATTCTAGAGCTATGTATTCTGCTGTCTCTCTTGCTCCTAACAATGATATGATACTCTCATCTCTTGCACAAATTTTTGCAAGGCCAAAATTAGAGACCTTTGGCAAGAAGCTCTCATCTAAAAGAATGTTGTGAAGCTTTATGTCAAAATGCAAGATTCGTGTGTTGCAACCTTTATGTAAGTACTCTAATCCATGAGCAATGCCAGCCGCTATCTTGTATAATGTTTCCCACGCCAATTGACAATTAGCATTTAAGAGATTTCCTTTATATATGAACTTGTCAAGAGATCCGTTAGGCATAAACTCATAGATGAGAGCTCTTTTAGATCCCTCAAAGCAAAAGCCCATAAAAGTGACAATGTTGACATGGGAGGTCCTACTAATGCTTGCAATCTCGTTAACGAATTCCTCTCCATTACCTCTTGATTCTATTAAAACCTTTACTGCCACAAGACAACCATCTTGTAACTTGCCCTTGTAGACACCACCATAGCCCCCTTGGCCTAATTTATCTTCGAAGGAATTTGTCATTTTCTTTATATTTGAATAACTATATCTTCTGATTCCAAGAGGTCCATGGCTCCTTAGAAAGGCCTCAACGCTCTGATGGGTTAAGGTTTCCTTCTTCCAAAAATTCATGATTTTAATTGGTGAGAACTTTCTTCCTAGGGTAAAATTTAGGTACAGTTCCTTAGGTCAAGTACATTAGGTTCCTAGTTGAATTTAAATATTTTTGGAAAAGATAACATTGTTTGTTTTTCATTGGTTAATACACCCATATGTTTGAATTCAATTGGGGAACTTAATGTACCTAATTTAAGGAACTGTACCTAAATTTTACCCTTCCCCCTAAGTAGCAGATTATAACAATAAGAACACCAATTCCAGCAGATAAAGTAGCTGCAATCAAATATTAGAGATTACAGAGTTATGTGGTACATAAAACAGAGCAACTCAACCAACCTAGTGAGAATGTCATGAACCATAATAAAATTTCATTTTCTAGTGGTGACACGAGACTAATTAACGATGATGAAGTGCATTATAAGGATGACTTAGCATGGGGTATGTTTAGCCAAAATAAAGGATTAGGTTTTGATTGAAAGGCAGATTGACGGCCATAGAGGAAAACCATAAACTGTGAACAATATTCTATTGTAGGTCACAAAAGAATTCATGACATGATATGTAGCCACATCCTGGGAAGCAGGGATGAAACTAAGATTTTATCTTTCAGGGCCAAAACAAAAACCAAAGATTTTTGACAGTTCAAGAATAGAAAATATACCAAAATTTAAAACTAAATTAAAATATGACATATCTAAACATAACATGTCACTTTGAGATGAATATTTTGATTACGGTAGGCTGAGCAGGCACAATTATGAATTTCAATTTCAACAAGATATATGATTGAAGAGGCATCTTACCTAATGCTATCACCACTTTGTTCTGTCTATTTTCTGCAACAGAAGATAAAAACAAAAATGGTGTTAGTTTCAAGAATGAAGATTGAAGTGATGCAGCTAATTTGACATCCTTTGAGATCTTTTTTATTATTATATATTTTATTTTATTGGTAAGTTACACACGCACCCAATGGGTTACACTGTCCAAACCAGCTTATACGTATCTGATGTAGTTCCATTGCAACAAAGTTTTTCTATTTCTCATAACCTAAATTTTGAACTAAACCAGATTAGCCTAAAGCTATTGCTGTGGAGGAGTGAATTATGACATGAAATAGAAATAGTAGCAACACATGTATTAGGAGCAGCAGCAATAATGTAAAAATAAAAAGGAATTCAAATGCATTTTCATGAATATATGTTTGTGTGTGGGTCTAAGTATCTTTGGGTAGTTCCTATGTCTATAGTCTATACCTTTCTCTGCAATGGAACAATAAAATTCTCCGAAGTTGTAACATTGACCTCCTCTACAATGACAACTTAGACAAGAATCAGAACATGCACTTGAAGGACGAACTCAGCAGTTAAGAACGAAAACAGGTTATCATAATCTAGAAGCCCTTTTATTGGGAGCTGAATAATTGAACACTCAGAAAAGAAACGTGGAGAACTATTGTTTAAATGACGATAGTAGATATTATAGTCATTGCAGGTCCAAGTTTTAAAATTTTTAGGGGAAGTGATATTGAGAGTGTGATTGCATTTTAAAAGGGTCTGTTTGGGTGTGATGAGTTCAAAAGAGACAATTTTATAGTCAGGAGAAGTCAAATTGGTTAAGGCTTCGCAGTTATTGGAGGACAACTTCTCTTCAAGTGCTTGATCCTTGATACGTATGGAGGTGGTGTTAGACTGAGGGAAGCTTATAACTTCATATGATCTTGATATTTTATCCCATTCAAATCCTATTTGGATCATCGGCTTTCCTTCATCACAATTTACTCTGCTGAGACCACATTCTGGAGGTGTGTTGTTGGTGAATGGGAATTGGATGCTGCTGAATTTTCCACAATGAAAGGGCTGACATTTTTGGAGGTCTTTTTTTCCTTCTTCAGCAGGAGTGAAGCAGGACAAGGTTTGAGAGAAGAAAGAAAACAAACAGAGAGACAAGAGCCATTGCAAAACTCCCAATTCATCAGCAGAAACAAAAATCACAACTAAGAGTCCTATCTCTCTAAAAATATAGCAATGTGTTTGTACAATTGCTTTTCTAAATTGTTCACTATATAATATGTAGTTTCTCTGATTAACACGGTACTTGAATTGGAAATTAGATATGAAAGACTTGTAAAAAGCAGAGTGAAATTAAGCCAAGGTGGTGGGGTACACTTCTGAAACATGGTCCATGCATGGAAATTCCTGTACCAAACCCATGGAAGAGTTTCCTACTCATCTTCCCTGTTGACCCGCACTAGAAAGACTTAACCCTACTCTTCGAAACCCATCTGAGCACTCAAAATTCTGTTATATATGGAAATCTTTTGTGGCTAGTATGAATCGTCCACTCTTGATAACGAGGTAAACCAAGAAAGAGAAGAAGAAAAAAAAACATGAAAGATGTGTTGGCTCTATGAATTATGGTGTACACATTTCTAAGTGAATTTGGCATCTTTGAAAAATCTGAACGTGTTGGGTACTATAGGGAAGTAGACGTGTTCTGGGCCAGGGTCAAAGCTTACGGAGTAAACAGAACGTATTGACAAGGGAAGACAATTATGGTGAATTCAGAAATGAATACTTTTAAGGTCATGATTGTTTCTACCATTTTCTAATTTATGGGGATTTTCTCTTTTGTAGGAATCTTCAATCTCAGCCACTGAAAATCAATAATATGATCAAACAGCTTGCATCTCATATACATAAGTGTAAGTCATAGATACCAAAGAAGGTTACTCACCAATTATCAAAACGGGCCGCGAGAGTGTGACCCTGAGCCGCCACCAAATCCTTCTCTTTCTCCTTCTTTTTGTTCTTCTTTTGCAGCGAAAAGGTAGATGGAATTAGTGGCGGGTGATGGTGGTGAGGGTTCGGCTGAGGAGAATTCGTCGGACTCGGAGCCACGCCGCAATGCGTCAACATAAGCTTGAATTTCTGAAGCATCGCCATCTCCACTCCAGGTTAATGGGCACTATCTCTGTCTCTGTCTTTATTTGTTGAGTCGATTGGATTTCAGGCGGGGATTATAAATATTCGTTAAAGATTACAGGCTTGTAAGGAGTGAGTTAAGAAGGAGAAAGGGATCTGTTGGGAATTGGCTGAATCTTCTTCCCCAATGAAATACTTTATTAAACCAAAAGATGCTCAAACTGCACCATTTCTGACGGAACAAAGGCTGGAAGGGAAGAGATGGGGAATAAGGCTGCATCCTTCCTCAAGAAGAAGAGCATGCGATACTTTTCTGAATTCTTTTTATTTTTTGAAGTTTTTTATTTTTAAATTATATTGATGGCAAGTACACGTAGACTTCGACAGTTTTTATTTTTTTAAGTTAAGGAATTAATATCACTTTATTATTTATTATTTATAATTTGACATTTTAGTTTTAGTCTGTAATTTTATTGACAAAAATTAAAAGAATAAAATACAAAAACCATCAAGATGGTTAGACTAATGATAGGTAATATCTAAACTTTTCATAAATATCCAATTTTCTCTCTAAATACTTTAAATTTCACATTTTAAAAAAATTTATAACTGTTAAGATGATAGATTGTGATTAGTGTAGTATCACTTTTATATTAGACTATCATTAATATCACTTTTATTATACACTAATCACAATCTATCACTTCAACAGTTGTGAAATTTGTTGTAGATTTTGTTTTGGCTTTGAGCTTAATGTCATTTTTACGTTTGATACTTTGAACAACAGTGTGACAAACCCAATATATTTAATTTTTTTCTTCACAATTTGTTAAGATGACAGATTGTGAATAATGTAACATCACTTTTCATTGAAACCGCCATAACATATATTGTATACTAATCACAATTTATCACTTTAGCAATTGTGAAAAATATTGTGAAATTTATTGTGCTTAGAGAGCAAATTAGATATTTTTTATAGTGTTTGTCATTAGCCCAAAAATCTAGGGAGTGGTTTTTGTATTTTACCCTAATTATAATTGGTAAGCTCAACATTGACACTTCTTGGTATTTCTAACAGAGATATTTGAGAATCAAATCCATTTTCACAATTATTGAATTAAATAAAAATAATAATATAGGTAAGTTTTTTGAACATGTGAAAAAATGGATCAACCCAATATGATCCTCTTAAACAAGAGGCTTGGGCTGGTTTCACCTCCCAGTCAATTAGGTACCTTTATTTATTTATTTAATTAATTTAGTTTTAGTTTTTTGTGTTTCACATTTTTATTATTTTTTTTTTCTCTCTTCACTTTCTCAGTTTTTCTTTCTTTATTCTTCTCAATTTTTCTTTATATTTGATATTGTGTTAGGAAGTTTGGAAAGAGATGAGAGTAGATGATATGAGGGGAAAGGATAGGAGATGGGATAGGAGGCGAATTAGTATTCATTCCCCTTATTTGGATGTTTTAAAAATTAAGTAGTACAGGGGGAATATATAATACATGGGTAAAACTTAAGTATAATTCCTTAAGTTAGGTATATTAGGTTCCCCAATTGAATTCAAACACATAGTTGTATTAACCAATGAAACACAAACAATGTTATCTTTTCCAAGAATATTTAAATTCAATGTATTTGGATTCAACTAGGAATCTAATGTACTTGACCTAAGAAACTATACCTAAGTTTTACCCATAATACATATGGCTCCCCTTTATTTACACCGGAGGGACTTTAAGTCTTAATTTCCAAATGACACATGACATTATTCGATTTGTCAAAGTACTTTAATTTTAAGTGAAACATAATAATATTTAATTAGCACCTCTATTAAATCAAATTAAAATTTTGATATGCCCATCTTGGGAGTATCTAGTGTGGAAAGTGACATATTTTGTGATTCATTATTTGGAGCTTCATGCTAGCTACAAAAATGAGAGGAGCCCTCTTTTTATTTTATTTTATTTTATGAAAGAGCCCTCTTCTTTCTTAATTTATGATTAGAGATTTATTTAATGTTGGCTCTTGTCATTGGGTTGCCATTGTCTTTCATGTTAGCTCATATTTGTACAAACATCATATATTCTTTAATAAAATTCTGTCGTCTTTACTGAAAAAAGAAAATATATATAATATATATATATATATATATATATATATATATATAATATATATACTAAAATATTGATACGTGTCACTGTATAATTGGTCAGTGGATATTCGTTATTGTTCTGACACTTGACATATTTCTATTGGTCTCTAAAAACTAACAACGAGACTTGTTTTATTGGGGCTTGCTTACATTATCAGCCGTATTGAATATATCACGAAAACTTGATGGTATGATGTGACGATTTGTAATTCGTTGAAAATTCCCCACTGGTCCCTACAAGTACAAGTTTCATAAAAATCAAACCAAAATATCAATCCTCAAAATTATACACCTTCCTCAAAAGATTATGTTAATAGTTAATACCCCTGCCATGGCGTTGTGAATGTTGGCCATTGGTGAAAGCTGGGAGGCTTACTGCCTTGTTTGGTTTACTAGGATGTTAGCTAATTACAATGATAGCCATAAATTTGATGGTTTTGTTGATATGTAGATATATTTCTGTAAGCAACAGCCATAAAATGGGAAATTTTGATTTTATCATATCCATTGGGCATCACCACCAACACCAAAGCAATGAAATATTAACACTTCAAACCATGCAATCCACTGCTTATGGGAAGGGGGTGATGGTTAATCCGAAAATTTCTACAAAATATGAACATCACCATAACATAATAATATGCACATTCCCTTAAACATTAACCTATAAGTAATATGCCTTCTATGAACAACAAAAAAGGTAGATGAGAAGATAATGAAATTTCAACCCACTCAAGTGCATCCCATAGTGAGTGCTAAACATGATCTTATCAGCTACTTGAAAAATTAGCAGCATGAAGAAGAAATTTAACCACTCAGTTACTCACATTAGGTGTGCTAGACCTACTAGTCCAATTATCGGTCACAGCATTTGGTGAAGGAGGCAGCTGCTTATTCTTCAACAATGCAACCTCATCACAGTCCAGTGAAGCTGTTTGCTGCACTTTCAAGATCCCAGCATCATCATATGTCTTTTCTGGATCCTCTGGACCATCATTTCCACTTTTAATCTTCTCCAAAGCCTCCAAAACCTCATCCATGGAAGGCCTCATATCTTTGTCCTCTTGTATACATTGAAAGGCCAACTTTGCCACTGAAATGGTCATCCTTTTAACTTCATTATCTGACTCAAATGCAAGATTTGGGTCGATCAACTCAGTGAATGCAAACTTCTCAATCTTGTGTATGGCCAAGTTAGCCAAATTAATTTCATGCCTATGCCTAGCTATATCAACAGCTGGTAGAGATGATATGAGTTCGATGAGGACAACCCCAAAGCTGTAAACATCACTCTTACTAGTAAGCTGGTAGCATTGGTGGTATTCTGGGTCAACGTAGCCCGGAGTCCCCTGAGGAGCTGTAGAGACATGGGTGACATCAGTGGGGAACAGCCGAGAAAGTCCAAAATCTGCAACTTTGACACAAAAATTGCTGTCGAGGAGAATGTTGTTAGTCTTTACGTCACGATGTATGATGTCAGAAGCATGGAGATAAGCCAATGCACTAGCGGTTTCTATGGCAATGCTCATACGAGTTGCCCATTTGGGTGAACCTGGTGTTGATCGATCGCCATGAATATGATCAGCAACAGTACCATTGGGCACGAATTCATACACGAGAAGTAGTTCACGGCTGTGGCGTGAAGTACACCCATAAAGGGAGACAAGATTTTTGTGGCGCAAGCGCGTAAGGATTTTAACTTCATTCAGGAACTGTTCTACTCGTCTGTAGTTGTGTTCGTATAGGCGCTTGACTGCAACTTCCCTCCCGTCACGGAGTTTGCCTAATTGAGAAAAAAAGCCTATGTAACAAGATGCATGCCAAGTTTTTGTCTTTTAATTTTTATACCATGTTTTTATCCCTTTGCTTCAAAAGTTTATGTTGTAATTTAGGTGATCTTGAAACTGAAGCAGTGAGTTTATCATCTTACCATAGTAGACAGTTCCAAATCCTCCATCTCCAATTTCTTTTTCAATATCAAAATTAGTGGTGGCTTCCTCAAGTTCAGTGTAGGAGAAAACAGGGACTCCATAGTAGACGCTGCCTCCTTCCAGGTCTGATCTTGAGGATGGATTAGAAGTATTCCTTGACAGCAATTTTGGAGCAACATGTTTTTTCTTGTAAAAACGCCAGAAAATAACAAAGAGCAGCAAGCCAATTATGAAGCTGATGGCTGAGCATCCAGTAACTAAAGCAGAGAAAGGATGTAGTTTAGAATGTTAGGCAGCAATGAAGGAAATTCATGAGATTGAAATTTTTCTACTGAAGGCCACCAAAGGATTTGTGCGAGACAGAACTTTAAATATTGACGACATCTTTGTTAAGTCTTCTGATGTTATCCTTATTATTTATCATTATATTTGATGGCACAAACCATCCTCTAGGATAATAGCAGTGCAGAAAATGGGGCATTATCAAAACTGGTAGCAGAAATTTGAAACTTTAGCATAAAATTAATGCTATAAAGCTGTGGTAATTAGATATAAGTGAAGGGGAAAAGAATGATGGCTTCTAATTGGCAAGTTAGATGTGATGAAAAACAAAAAAACATCAGTTCCAGGTGGAATAATTTGATTTCCATACACCTGTGAATATCAATTTCAATAAGAAATATGATCAAGGCATCTTACCTAATGCTATCACTGGTAACTTCTTCTTCTCTGCAAGAAGATACATAAAAAATGGTGTTAGTTAAACAGTGACACATGCTTTGAAATCTTGACAGAATTACACAATGCACTGTGAAAACCAGCTTATAAGTGAAGGGGAAAAGAATGATGGCTTCTAATTGGCAAGTTAGATGTGATGAAAAACAAAAAAAACATCACTTCCAGGTGGAATAATTTGATTTCCATACACCTGTGAATATCAATTTCAATAAGAAATATGATCAAGGCATCTTACCTAATGCTTTCACTGGTAACTTCTCCTCTGCAAGAAGATACATAAAAAATGGTGTTAGTTAAACAGTGACACATGCTTTGAAATCTTGACAGAATTACCCAATGCACTGTGAAAACCAGCTCATATGTATCTTATATAAGTTTGATTGCAAAAAAATCATTTCTGTCTCATAACCTAAATTTGAACCTAATTTGAATAAGCTAAAGCTGCTTCATTATTAGGCATGGAGCAGAAATAGCAGCACATGTACTAGAAATAACTACAATCTAAAAATAAATAAATTTATATGGCTTTTCATGAATGTATGTAATGCATATCCAAATATTTCTGAATTATTCCTATGCCTATACCTTTCGTACAATAATATTTTCCGTTATTGTCAGTCTTACATTGACCTCCTCTAAAAAAGCACTTGTGACAATCAATAGAGACTTGCACTTGAAGAAACATGTCAGCAGATAACAATCCAAACACTCCATTCCTTTGCTTTTCCAAGTCCAATGGGAGCTGAATCATTGGACATTGAGGTGGAGACATTGTAAAATTATCACGACTATAATAGATGTTATAGTTACCGCAATTTGTACTATTAAAACCGATAGGGTGAGGAATATTGAGAGTGCGGTTGCATTTGAACAGGGTCAGGTTGGGTGTGGGTGTGATTTGAAAAGAGATGAATGGAGAGATGAATGGAGAGCTAGGAAGGGTGAAATTGTTTAAGGATTCGCAATCTCTGGAATCCAACACATGCTGCAATTGTTGGTCCTTGATTTTTATGGTATCAGCCTGAGAGATGCTTTCAACATCGTACAGTTTTGTTCCATTCCTCTCCAGTTGGATCTTCGGGGTTGTGTTGTTAGTTGGATCTCCGCAATCATATAAGATGCACAAACCGCATTCTGGGCTTGTTTGATTGGCGAATGGAAAACCAATCTTGCCGAGTTTTCCACAAACAAAGGGTGGACAGTTTGAGGGGTATTCGTCTTCAGCCGAGTGAAGCGACACAAGGTGTGCAATAAAAAAGAGAACAAATAAAGACACAAAAGCCATCCTAAGATTCCCAATAACACCACCAAGAATCTCTTACTCTAAATTAAAACCACGTGTTTCTGTAGCTTCTTTTCTTCTGGTTAACATAGTAGTTGACTTGGAAATTGGATATGGAAGAACTGAAAAAACAGGCTAAAATTAGAGCAAGGTGGAGGTACATGTGAAACATGATCTGTGCATCGGGGAGTCCCTTCATACCACGGCTAGAAAGTCCAGTGAGGAGAGTTTCCTACTCACCTTCCCCATAAAGCTCAGCAGAAAGACTTGACTCTTTGAGTCCTTGACTCTTCAACACCTCTGAGCACTCAAAAATTTGTTGTGAAATCTTTACGGCTTGTTTAACGATTAAAACCACAAAAAGATAGAAAAAAATCTCATCAAACAAGTGTCGGCTTTCTAGTTCAACCAAAAACAAACAAACACAAAAAAGATAAGAAGTTAGTGGCATTACGCGTCTTTCTTTTGATAAAACAAAATATTTGATATATGGTCCACAGACTTTGGAAAAGTCTACAGCTATTGTGGAAAAAACATGGAAACCCATTTAAAGAGGGAAAGCGAATTGGCATCTTTGAAAAAGTTAAACGTGGTGGGTACCAGAGGGACTTATTTATGTATCCAGGCTGGGTAAAAATTGAGCAACGGTCTTTGTGAGTTAAAGTGGGAGACGGGGTATAGACTATAGTGAACATATTAGACAAAAAGCAACACAATTATTGGTACAAGAGGGACAAATACTTTAAGTTCAGAATTGTTTCAACCATTCTAGCCATTCTTTTTCGGGTCTCTATATATCTCTCTCAAAATCTCGTGAAGGGTTCAAGGGTGTCCCTTTTCGTTTCTCTCTTATCTAGTTCTAAGAAAGTAGGAATCTTCTATCCCAAACACTGAAGATATTCACCATGGACTCTCTGAAGAGTTATGGATTTGATCTTGTGGGATGATATTGATAACTGGTAACAGTCTAGTCAGCCTTGGGCTTGGCTACCTTGAATTTATTAGCATGGATTGGATAACCATTTTATGGGCCCTATATAAAAGTGAGACACATTTTGGCCACAAACCTGTTTTTAGCCATCTTGCTACAATTCATTACTGAATAAGTCATGTGACTTGTTTAAAAAATATATGTGGATGATCTTATGAGTTGTCACCTAATAAATTGTAATAAGATAACTATAAACTAATTTGTAGTCAAACTTTGTTCATAAATGTGCAACATAAACACTATAAATGGGTTGTGTTCCGGCTGAAGTTTATCCTACTGGCCAAAACAAGAATCGGCTGAATCCAAATTGAGCCCACCTGAACCTAACTTTGAACTGCCCACATGCCATCCCCGTCCACGGACAACCCAATCTTTCTTTTATGTCAACATGACGATATTCCAGATTTATTTTTATTTTTTTGTTTTTGTTGGGAACAGACGATATTCCATATTTTTATGAGACAAGTTGTCTCATAAACTTGAGGAAATTTTTTTGGGAAAAGAAAAAACAGAGGTGATCAAGGTTCCCTAGACGTTTTCCTAGAAGTTAGCTATTTACAGAGAAGCTAAAACAATAAAGAAATAAAGCCTTACGGTGGATCAATGTCTAGCACTTTTACCCTCATGTCAGTTTCTCTTATGGGTTCGATCAAGGCAATAACATACATTATTCCCCTTTTCAAAACCCACATCGTCCACCACTGCTTTGACAGTCAACACAATTGTATGCGGTCAATTTCAATGTGAACCCATCTCTCAACAACTTCGTGTAGCCAATATTTCAATGTGCAGCCACAAAAGTCTCACTTGCAATTGTATTTCCATTCAAGTCCTTAATCCTTATCCTTAATTGTAGAATAACCCGTTGGTGTAATATGAGGAATTCAAGCAACTATTCATAGCACTTCCAAAGTAATATGAGATTGAATTCAATAAGAATGCGTTGTAAAACTGAGTTTTTACACCCTCCAATCTTGATATGCCACGTAAGCATTTTACAAATAAAACTTTAAACTCAACTACACACAATCAAAATCCAATTTATCTCAAAAAATTTCTTAACCGTCTCCCATGGCTGCCCACAGTCACATCCTCAAATCTCTCTTCCCCTCTTCCTCTCTTTCAAAGCCCAAAAACCCATCTCTCACTCTCTCTCCAAAACCATCATTCCCTCACCTCAAATCCTCACAAACCCATAAATCTTTTACTCTGTTTCTTTTTCTTTTCTCACCGTAGACCATGGCTGCCCCACCCCGAAATCTCTCTTCCCTCCCTCTCTTCCTCTTTCTTAAAACCCACAAACCCATCTCTATCTCTTCCAAAACCATCTTTCCCTCTCAGATCTAACCAATTTCCATGTTTTGTTTTACAAAATCCATGGAATACGGAGAAATTAAGAACATTGAATAAAAAAAAGCTTGGTGTGAGAAAAATGGTGAAGTTCTTAAGTGGTTTACAGAGACAAAAAAACCAGGGCAGAAGAGCTATGGGTTTGCAAGGACTTGAGGTGAGGGAAAGATGGTTTTGGAGGAGAAAGAGAGAGAGAGAGAGAGATAAGTTTGTGGGTTTGAGAGAGAAGAAGAGGGGAAGAGAGATTTGGGTTGGATTGGGTTGGGGTGGGGGTTTTGTGGGCAGCCATGGGAGACTATGAATAGATTTTTGTAAAATGCTTATGTAGCATTTCAGGATTGAGTACAGACACTATATTTGAAGGTACCAATGAAAATTTTGAGTAGGTATCATATCCATATAAAAAAAAAGTGTATATTATAAAATGACCTAGAAATTTTTTTTTCTTTATCTAATTTAAATGATGGAATTCAACTGTAGACATTAAATTTCATGATTGAGAATAACTACCCTATTAAATTAATTTATAATTTTGTCCACCATTCCACATTTTTTAGATGAGATATTATTTTATCCCTAGACTATCCATCGGGCTGAGTTGCCTATTCCCATTGCTCAAAACTTTTACATTGATCCTCTGTATCTTTGATTAAAGAAGAATGCGACTCTAAACAAGATTCCTTCTTATACTTCCCCTCCGTGGAGCCTTCTCTTTATATACACCATCTGGGAACTTGTGGTTATCAAGAAATCAACTCATATTCCAAAGCAAGGAATGGACCATTAACCAAATCATCTTCCATGTTCAAAACCAAGCAAATGAATTTTAACCACTAACATGGTTTGCTAGCCTGCTCTGTTTATGCTTGTTTGTGACTACACAAAACTTATGAGCAGGACTGGCGGGTAATACCGCAGCACACGTACCGTGAATCCAACAAATGTGTAGACTTTCTAGCTAACAAAGGCATAATTCAGCAAGAAAGTCTCATAAGCTAATAATACTTGTCCATCTTTTTTGTTTC
>OU015771.1:3189924-3249310 GCA_907173295.1 Fagus sylvatica | reverse complement strand
ATTTTATTTTTTTTAACAATTTGAACCAAAAAAAAAAATAACAAAGAATTGGCAAAAGGGTTTATTTCCTACTGTACCAAGGACAGAGTTGTAGCTAGCTTACTACAACCCACTATGTGTCAACTAATAAGGTTATTCACGTGTACTTTAGTCACATAATTCATCATAGGAGATGGTAAGAAGGTGGATTGCTAGAAAGATTCTTGGATCCCTTGGATTCCTTTGTTCATTCTCGGCCCTAAAGATGCATATGTGGTCATAAATCCTTTTATGGTGGAGAACCTAATTAATGGGGAGACTAATACTTGGAAAGTCGATTTGCTTATGGATATGTTTGATCAAGAGTCTGTTATGGCTATCACAAAGATTATCTTGCCTATAGTTCCCAGGCATGACAAGCTTACTTGGGTTGCTGATCTGAAAGGTCTTTTTTCAGTGAAATCAGCCATGGGGTTGATCCAAAGAGATGTTTGGCCTGCTGCTCCAGATCCCATTTGGCATAAGTTTTGGAAAAGTAAAATTCATGAGAGATTGAAAACTTTTGTGTGGCGTATTGGGTGTGGTACCCTTCCTACTAATCTGAATATTTTCTCTCGTATGTCTATAGGTGACCCGAGATGCCCTCTTTGTAACTCTGAGTTGGAATCGGTTTCTCATGTATTCTTCTAGTGTCAGGCAACTAAAATGTTTTGGTTTGGGACTTGTTAGGGTATCAGAGCTGAGTTGTTTGTGGTGAATATGGATGTTGATGTGGTGAAGTTGGTTGTGGATCCACCTATTCCTCTTTCGGATCCTAGTGTGGTGCAAATGAACAAAAATCTCGCTTCTGTACAGATTGCTCTTACCTTGGAAGCCATTTGGAGATTCCGTAATCAACATGTTCATCATTCAAAAATTGATAACCCCAATGTCTCTATTAAAGCTTTAGAGTTCAGAATTGTGGAACATATGCAGAAGTTGTGGGCTGAGAATAGTCTGTTTACTCCTAAAGATTTAAAATGGCTTCCTCCTCCGCATGGAATAGTGAAACTTAATGTCGACGCTGCCATTTTTCACTCTTCTGCCTGTATTGCAGTTATTGCTAGAAATGAGTCTGGGACTTATTATAAAGGCATGGGCCAAGCCTTTCAACTCCATTGATCCCCTAGTGGCTGAGGCAGCAGCGATACTTTGGGCCATCCAAATTGCTAAAATGGAGAGTTGGAATGCTATTACTGTTGAGAGTGATTCCAAGGTATGTGTGGACTTTTTGCTTCAAGATTTTTCTACAAGTAGATGGAGTATTGCTGTCTGTGTGATGATGCTAAAGCCTTAGCTGCGGAGTTTAGTTTTTGTAGCTTTTGTTGGATTAAACGAGAGGCCAATATGGTAGCTCACACGCTTGCCAAATTGGATCCTCAGTTTACTAGTACTGCTATTTTTTTCCCTAAAAATCTCCCTCCCCCTGTAGAGGTGGCTTGGTTTAGAGATTTTAGTTGTATCCTTACTGTTGCTTGAATGAAAGTTGAATTTCTTAGCAAAAAAAAAACATACCTATTAATGAGTCATGTGACTTTTTAATAATACATATAGATAGTTATAAGCTGTCACATAGTGGGTTGTAGCAAACAAGCTACAACTACAAGTTTATGTATTAAATTAGTGAGAAAGTAAGAATCTATTTACCATGATCTTTTTCCTTTTAGTTTTTTAGTTTATTTACTTATTTACAACATTTTAAAACTTCATTTTTTCGATATACAGTTTTACTTTAACCAACTTTTAACAAATAAGAAATGAGCTAAAAGCTACATTTAACTTCACATTGGATTGGAAGTCCTTTTTAAGTCAAATTGAAATTAAAAAAATAAGTGTCCATATCACACCAAGGATTCCGATCGAGTTACACTTTAAGGCTTTAAGCGGTAGTGTAGCTCTTTAAATCCGAGCCTGTAGGATTAAAACAAACATTCACATGCTTTTGTTAATAATCTTAACATGATGATGACATGCAATAGGTGATGAATTAATATGTGTAAGGATTATGTTGTAACATTTTAATATTAATTTGAATTGAAAAAATTAAATGTGAAGATATGGGAGTTTCATGTGGTTAATAAGTTTAAAGTGAGGAGTTAGTGTTTTGAAAAAAAACTAAATCCCACATTGATAAGGGGAGAGAAAAATTATATATTTATAAGTCTATGTAACTCTTGTGTTAATGTGTCCAAATACATTTTGAAAAAATTCACCTAGCCATTAGTGAGTTAATAGTCACGTTTTTGTTAAGGAAAAAATCTGTCATTGACCATTAGTGAGTTGTCATATTGTTGGGCTGTTGTATCCTGGAGGGGACAAGTCAAGAGAATGTCTACTGATCTCCTTAAAGAGAGCGAGATATCTGCGCCTCAGTCCAATTTGTATTGAATTAATTTTTTAATTCCTTGCATTTTATTATAATTTTTGTATTACTCACCAAGAGATTATATTATATTATGAATTTGATACATGAAATAGTTCTGATCATATGATATTGAACGTGCTTTCTATCTCGTATATATGATGAATCACATAATGGGCATAATCTCTATTTTTCTTCACACGACGAATAATGATAACATGAATGAATGTATATTTGTGCTTAACATAATATGAATATTAAGTCATAGAAGACTGATTTACGAATCGGGCATAATAGGTGCCTAACACCTTCTCTTTTAGAACCCTCAAACCAAAAGCCCTTAAGAGTTACAATGTTAACATGGGAGGTTCTACTAATACTTGCAACCTCGTTAATGAATTCCGCTCCATTACCTTTCGATTCTTTCAAAACCTTCACTGCCACAAAACAACCATCTTGTAACTTCCCCTTATAGACACCCCTTTGGCCTAATTTATCTTCAAAGGAGTTGGTCATTGTCTTTATATCTGAATAGTTGTATCTTCTAATACCAAGAGGTCTATGATTCCCTAGAAAGCCCTCAACACTCGTCCAAAAATTGATTAATAGTTTATGAGAACTCTCTCTTGAAGTAGCAAATTAGAACCATCAGAGCTCCAATTACAGCAAATTAGAACATAAGGACCAACACAGATCTTCCTTCCATTCTGTACACAGCCCTTACTTCTCTCCTCTACACGTTGTCACTAAGGCTCCGTTTGTTTCAGTGTAAAATATTTTTTGGAAAATATTTTCAGTATTTACGGGTGTTTGTTTCGTTGTAAAATGCTAGTCAACAGAAAATCATATGATTGGAAAATCTAGTGTAAAAAAAATGGAAAATGGTTTACTCCCAATTTTTTTGTAAACCGTTTTCCTAAACTCATCACACAGACCCCCCTCCTCTGTCATCTCTCTGCACAAACTCCCCCACCCACCTCACCCCTCCTCATCATCTCTCTCGCATAAACTCCTCTTCTCTTGGCTCTCTAGCATAACACACAACCCCCCCCCCAGGCGTCGATCTCCCGATCAAAGAGATCGCGGTGGTCAAAGGCAGATCTAGCCGATCTCTCTCTCTCTCGACCGATGTGGCTCGCGGTGGTCGCAAGCAGATTTGTCTCGCTCAGCATGCTTCGCGGTGGGCTTCGCCGATCTCCATCTCTTGCCCAATGTGGCTCACGGTGGTAACCTGGGCTTCGTGGTGGTTTATTGCCGATCTCTCTCTCTCACCCGACGAGGCTCAGGATGGTCACTTGGGCTTCGGAGTGGTCTACCCCTCGATTTTTTGTTTTGTGATGAGTATTTGTTAAATTTGTGGTGGCTGGTGGTGAATTGATAGTTTTGTTGAATTTGTGTGGGGTTTTGTGGTTTTTTTTTTGGTTTGTGGTGGCCGGTGGTGGGTTTTTGTTGAGTGGTGGTGGCTGGTGGAGGATATGGTTGTGTTTGTTGGGTTTGCGGTAGCTAGATAATATGGTGGCTTTATGGCGGTTTGCGGTGGCTTTACAATGGATTTTATTTTTTATTTTTGTTTTGCAGGTAGTTTTGTTGTGTTTCCAGTGATTCATTGTTGTTGAGAAATTTGAGTTTGAGTTTCTGATTGAAATTTGAGGTTGATGAGTTTGGTTTCCGATTTTTTTTTTTTTCATTTTACGTTGCTCCAAACACCGTAAAATATTTTTCAGACTATTTTCCAAAATGCAACCAAACACAGGAAAAAATTTTTCCTGAAATCATTTACATTTGAAAATATTTTATGTTGGAAAATTTTTTACAACGAAACAAACGGAGCCTAAGTTGAAAAAGGGGAGGCTGGTCTGTTGGATAATATCTCATGCATTAGATTGAATGAGACTAAGGGAGATAGTGGAATATTTGTTGGCAAGCATGCAAAATTGGACTGCCTAGGTGGCATGCATGCATGAGGCCTGGTGGGATAAATTTGTGTATTTACAAAATAGTCCCCCACTATCTGCCTAATTATACTAAGGCCCTACTTACAAGTAGAATCCTTTAATTAAATGCATACATTTATCATCTCCACTTACTTAAGACATTATATGTAAATAAAGAACTATCCCCTAACCCCAAGTACGTTTCAAGTATTCTATAATGAAATAATACCCATTAATGAAATTGAATACAATTAGAGATTTAAGAATATTATAGTTTTAGGGTGTTACACCTTTACAGTTGAAGAATCTATTAGTGATCTTGGCGGGGAAGACAAGAAAGGTTTGGGAGGGATTTTCAAGGAGTCGAGGCTCCCTTCCAACATATCTACCACTCTACTCATAGGTGGCCGATTTGAGGGGTCAGTTTGTATGCACCACAAACTCACTAGTATCATCTTCCTCACACATTCTTGATCTGCTTCATTCAAATGACCTTGTAAACCTAATTCTTCATCCAATTCCATACGCTTGTAAATCCAATGTGGAAAATATATTTCACTGGTACAATCAACACTGGCATCAATATTCTCTCGACCTCCTACCATTTCTAAAACCATCATACCATAGCTATAGACATCAGACTTGTAAGAGACCCCTCCAAAACTTCTACTAAATACTTCTGGAGCTATATATCCTATAGTCCCTCTTGCACCTACCATTGATATGATACTTTGTTCTCTAGGGCATATCTTTGCGAGGCCAAAATCAGAAATCTTTGCATTGAAGTTCTCATCCAAAAGAATGTTGTGAGGCTTTATGTCAAAATGCAAGATTCGTGTGTTGCAACCTCTATGCAAGTATTCTAATCCTCGAGCAATGCCAAATGCAATCTTGAATAATGTTTCCCACCCCAATTGATGATCAGCATTTGAGGCATTTCCTTTATATATGAACTTCTCAAGTGATCCGTTAGGCAAAAACTCATAGATGAGAGCTCTTTTAGAACTCTCAAAGCAAAAGCCCTTAAGAGTGACGATGTTAACATGGGAGGTCCTACTAATGCTTGCAACCTCATTAATGAATTCCTCTCCATCACCTTTGGATTCTTTCAAAACCTTCACTGCCACAAAACAGCCATCTTTTAACTTCCCTTTATAGACACCACCATAACCCCCTTGGCCTAATTTATCTTTAAAGGAGTTGGTCATTTTCTTTATATCTGAATAACTGTATCTTCTAATAACAAGAGGTCCATGATTCCTTAGAAAGGCTTTGACACTCTGATGGGTTAGAGTTTCTTTCTTCCAAAAATTAATAATTTTAATTGATGAGAGCTTTCTCCTGAAGTAGCAGATCATAATCGTCAGAACTCCAATTCCAACAGATAAAGCGGCTGTAATCAAAGAATAGAAAATACGAAGTTATGTGGTGCATAAAACAATGAAGAAGCACATGCTAAGGATGAGTTGGTGATTGACAGGTAAATAGGAAGCCTTGGTGGAAATTCATAAACTGTGAAAAATTCTATATTGTAGATCACAAAAGAATCATGCAACACAGAAATTTGAATATTTGAGGACAATTTTAGAAGTCTACAGATGGATTTCTTATACACAAATACATCATATAAAATGATGAAAATGGAGCAAATGGAGCCATTACCAAAACTGATTGCGGAACCTTATTTCAATAAAATGTATTTTTATTTGATTGTAAATTTGTGATTTGAACATTACAGATAACTATGGATTGCAACTGGCAACTTAGATGTGATGAAAAAAAAAACATCACTTTAAGATGTGATAACTTGATTCCAGTAGGCTGTCCAAGCACATCTGTGAATATCAATTTCAACAAGAAATATTATTGAAGAGGCATCTTACCTAATGCTACCCACAATTTGATGTTCTTTTTATTTTCTGGAACAGAAGATAGAAACAAAAACGGTGTTAGTTTCAACGATGAAGATTGAAGTGACAGCTAAATTGGCATCCTTTGAGATCTTAACTGAGTAATTGAAAGAACTTTCAAAACCAGCTCAAACTTACCTTCCTCAGGATTGGCACAATAGAATTTTCCCTTCTTGTCAAGTTCACATAAACCTCCTCTAACATAACAACTGCTACAATCATCAGATACATGCAGTTGAAGGTCGAACTCAGCACTTAAGAGTGAAAAAAGTTCGTCTTTATCTGGATGCTCTTTTCGTGGGAGCTGAATAATTGAACATTTAGAAAGAGAAGTCGGAGAACTATGATTTGAATGACTAGCAGATAATATAGTCTCCGGAGCTCATATTTTTAAAATTTGTAGGGGAAGTAATATGAAGAGTGTGATTGCATTTAAACAGGGTCTGCATGGGTGAGGTAATTTCATAAGAGATTAATGGAGAGCTGGGAAAAGTCAAATTGGTTAAGGATTCGCAAGTTTGGGTATTCAAGTGATCCGAATGTAAAAGGTCCTTGATACGTGTGAATTGTGTGGTGTTCGTGTAAGAGATGTTTATAACTTCATATAGTCCTCCACTCCCAGACAACTGGATCGTCGGAGGTGTTTTGTCACAATTTACTGGCAATAAACCGCAAAACGGGTGTGTGATATTGGTTAATCGGAAGCCAATGATACCCAAATTTCCGCATTGAAAGGACGAACAACTTCGGGGATTTCTTTTTTCTTCTTCAGCTGAGTGAAGCAGTAGCAGGTGTGAGAGAACAAAGAAAACAAAGAGAGAGATAGAAGTCATGCCAAAATTCCCGATTCACCAGCGAAAACAAAAATCACAACCAAGAATCTATAACTCTAAATTAAAACAAGTTGGTTGTATAGCTTCTTTTCTTCCTTCTTTTCACCATATAATAGTATATGGTTTGTCTGTTTTAACACGGTAGTTGACTTGGAAATTGTATGTGGGAAGACTTTAACTGTTTTAACACGGTAGTTGACTTGGAAATTGTATGTGGAAGACTTTAAGAACAGGCTGAAATTTGAGCAAAGTGAAAGATGTTTGTGTTTAGGAAAATTCCTTCATACCGCGGCCAGGGACTCTCCACTGAGGGGAGTTTCCTACTCATCTTCCCCATTGACGCGCAGTAGAAAGATTTAGGCATGTCTGCTTTTGCCTTTGGACGGGTTGAAAAGTGGGGTTAAAAGCTCTTTTTAGCAACAACAAAAAAGGAAAAGTGAAAAGGTGTGTCCATACCACACTGGTTTCCTATCACATTATAAATTTTAGTCAAGGTTTTTTGGTGGGTAAAATTTTCAGAAAGAGGAAACACACCAAGGATTCCGACCGAGTAACACTTTTAGCGGTAGTGGAGCTCTTTAAACCCGAACCTGTAAGATTAAAACAAACATTCACATGCTTTTGTTTGTAATCTTAACATGATGATGACATGCAATAGGTGATGAATATGTGTAAGGATTATATTATATTATGAATTTGATACATGAAATAGTTCTGATCATATGATGAACATGCTTTCTATTGTCGTATATATGATGAATCACATGATGGGCATGATTTCTATTTTTCACACGATGAATAATGATAACATGAATGGATATATGTTTGTGCATAACATAATATGAATATTAAATCCTAAAAGACTGATTTACGAATCGGGCAGAATTGGTGCCTGCCTAACATCTTCTCCTTCTATAGCATAGCTTCGAACTTAGATTTTGGATTCTTAGATTAGTTCATTATCAAACTAATTTTTGTTTTTTAGATTATAAGTTTGTAACTAGACAAATAAGCGATATATTTTCCCTCTTCTTATATTAATTATAAATAGTAATAGAAACGGTGTAATCTTTCTTTCTAGATTATAATTAGGACCAAAGTCATGTATTTTTTTTTTTTTAATTTCTTTCTTGGAACGACAATGTAATTTCAAATTTTCATTCAATAAAGATGCATATTCTTTGAGGTTTTCTTAATTTTTCTCTTTTATTAAATTAAGTGGTGATTCCATTTATTAAATCCTCAATCTAGAAAGTACAACATTGTTGATTGAGTAACCATTTTGGGGACCCAATTGCCCGCTTTTGGGATGTGATTCTCAAAGTGCTCAGCCATGAATGTGTTGCACATTGGATTGTTTTGTTTATATTTATCATTCTATCCCTTATAATTTTACCCTGGAATAATAAATAGTCCCTACACTTTATCTAGTCATTGCAAAGAGTTATTGCAGAGGGGGGGTTGATTTCATTGAAGCAGACATCCTTGCCTCTAAAGATGGCGTGTTGATATGCTCCCATGATGTAACACTTGATGATATAATGGATATTGCAAACCATAGTCAATTTGCTATTAAATAAAAAGAACCTATGAGATCCAAGGTATGAACATCACAGGGTGGTTCTTAGGTATCAAAACTGGTCTTTTTATTTGCTCTACTTTTATGTTACACATGTTATTATGAATGTTTGACAAATGATCAAGTGTTTAATTATATGATGAATTTATTATGAGTTATTGTTTCTATATATTGTGTAACAATCAATGCCGTTTTGAATCTCTGTTTGATTTCTTATCCATTTTAGTGGATGACAGTAGTGTGGGAAGCATACAAAGAGATTTTCTGATAGGGAAAATAATTATTGTGTAATTTCAAATGGAGTTTACGGGAAGTAGTGTGTCTAATAACATCACCGCTGGTAATAAAGCAAGTATCATCTTCTTCTGTTACAATTATAAAAATTAAAATTATGAGTATTGTACAACTAGTTACCTAATTTAACATAGCCCAAAAAATCCAATGCAGCTTGAGGAATAAAAATTTGAAATAGTCGAGGCACAAGAGAAATAAGGTCCAAACCTTTCCACATTGCATATGATAAAATTTAGCATTTTCCTTTTAGTTTTAAATTACAGTATACTCTAAGTTTTAGTATGGGTACTTTATATTAAACCATAGTTCTCAATTACTACTAGACTTGCAGCATTACTAACTCATAGGCTTATAGCCAAGTATGTTAGTTGAGAAATTCAGAATATATAAATACAATTTACAAAGTTCATTATATAAAATTCACTCAATGTTTCCCATGAAAGGAGAGATGTATTTTAGGACATAAAGTCATATTGTATTCACACCATTATACAGTTGAAGAATCTGTAGGTGATCTTGATGGGGAAGACAAGAATTTGGGAGGGATTTGCAAGGAGTCCAGACTCCCTTCCAACATATCCACCACTCTACTCATTGATGGCCGATTTGAGGGGTCAGTTTGTATGCACCACAAACTCACTATTATCATCTTCCTCACACCTTCTTGATCTGCTTCATTCAAAAGGCCTTGTAGTCCTAGTTCTTCATCCAATTCTAGACGCTTGTAAATCCAATGTGGAAAATAAATTTCACTAGTACAATCTACATTGACATCAATATTCTTTCGACCCCCAACCATTTCTAAAACCATCATTCCATAGCTATAGACATCTGACTTATGCGAGACCCCTCCAACATTTCTACAATATACTTCTGGAGCTATATATCCTATAGTCCCTCTTGCACCCACCATTGATATGATACTTTTTTCTCTAGGGCATATCTTTGCAAGGCCAAAATCAGAAATCTTTGGACAAAAGTTCTCATCCAAAAGAATGTTGTGGGGCTTTATGTCAAAATGCAAGATTCGTGTGTTGCAACCTCTATGCAAGTACTCTAATCCTCGAGCAATGCCAACTGCAATCTTGAATAATGTTTCCCACCCCAAGTGATGATAAGCATTTGAGGCGTTTCCTTTATATATGAATTTCTCAAGAGATCCATTAGGCAAAAACTCATAGATGAGAGCTCTTTTAGAACTAGTATAGCAAAAACCCTTAAGAGTGACAATGTTAACATGGGAGGTCCTACTAATGCTTGCAACCTCGTTTATGAATTCCTCTCCGTTACCTTTCGATTCTTTCAAAACTTTCACTGCCACAAAACAACCATCTTCTAACTTTCCCTTGTAGACACTACCATAGCCCCCTTGGCCTAATTTATCCTTAAAGGAGTTGGTCATTGTCTTTATATCCGAATAATTATATCTTCTAATATTAATATGTCCATCGTTCCTTAAAAAGGCCTTGATGCTCTGATTCGTTAGAGTTTCCTTCTTCCAAAAATTAAAAACTTCAACTGATGAGAACTTTCTCCAGAAGCAACAAATTACAACTATCAGAACTCCAATCCCAACTGATAAAGTGGCTGTATTCAAAGAATAGAGGTTACGAAGTTATGTGGTGCATAAAACACGCTAACTCCAACTACTAATTGAGAATGTCAAATAACAATGAAGAAGCACAAGCTAAGAATTACTTGGCATCTGGCACCCTAAGCAGAATAAAGGAGTTAGGTTTTCATTGATAGGCAGATAGGGAGCCTTGGAGGAATCACGAACTGTGAAAAAATTATTTTTTATAGGTCACAAAAGAAAGCATGCTTAAAAAATATTTTTTATAGGTCACAATGTTTTGCCACCTATTAAATAAACTAATGTATAATCCACGCAATGCATGAGATATATATATTTATTATTAATAACAAAAACTGTAAAATATGTTAATTTGTAAGTATAGTAGATAATTAATTTATAATGGAATTTTATTAGGAGGATATTGTTGTTTTCACTAAGTGTTGGAACTTATCATTGTCACACTTTAATATTTAATAACGTAAATATGATATCAAAGAAATTCTAAGTTAGGTCCAAAAACCAAGTAAACCTAAAAATGATATCACGATTAAAATTGAAATTAAGTAAATATAAAACAATTTGTTAACTAATAACAATGAGTCTGATAATTAAAAATAATTATTAAAATTATATAAATTATGAATTTGTAGGTAGTAATAAGTTATTATAGTTTCCTCCTCAAAGCTTATTCCTTTTCGATGCATTGTGTTTAGTAGCTTGGGAACATTGTGAAGTTTTTGGGTTGGCAATTTGGCATGTTGTCATTATCTAATTGTACATCTTCAACAATTATGGGAGCAGTCATTATTGGAGAATATTCAAGCACGGGTTGTTTTTCTTCTGTTCGCTTATTGTTGAAGGAGTTATCATTTTTATTTTATTTTCCTTCTATTAATATCTTGCTTTCAAATATTTGTCGTTACTCGTTAGTAGATGGTTCATAAATTGGATAGAAATATATTCATATACAAGGAAAGTTATTGCAGCAAAGGAAAACATCACATTTATTAAATTTCAGATTAATTAAAAGGTGGCAATTTTTTTTATTTTTTTTTGAAAAAATCAAAATATTTTTAATAAAAAAATATCTACTTATTTATATTTAAGCAATTGTCCCACTTAGATTTTTTTAAAATTGTATTAAATTTATGTAAAATTGTACATGATGACTAGTATATCAAATACACACATAAGAAAATTTTTTTTGGATTTAAATAATTTTTTCTATATTTATCTTGGGCCCTTGTTGAAAAAGAAAAACTTCTGGTTCGTCTCTAAATCGAAGTACATCATTTAGAATGATAACAATGGAGCCATCACCTAAACTGACAGAGGAACCTTATATCATTGCATGAATAATACTCCAAAGATTTGATAATTAGCCACACCGAAGGGGTAAGAAAGGGTTTGCGGTTTATGTGTTGAAGACACAAGTCACACAGTGTCCAAGAGTCCAAGCAAACATGTGAATATTAATATCAACAAAAACTTTGATTAAAGAAGCATCTCACCTATCACCGTACGTATCACTCTCTTCCTCCCTGTTGCCCAAATGGGTCCAGGAGCAGGAGCAGGAGCAGGAGTAGCAACAGTCAAATTGGTCTCAGGAGGAGGAGGAGGAGTAGCAACAGTCAAATTGGTCTCAGGAGAAGGAGCAGCAGTCCCGACCAACTGTAGAGTCCCCACGGCTTGAAGATTCTCAGAGTTCTTGGCATGGATCAACGGCACGCCGTTTGAAACACCCGGACCCACCTGCCAAACATGGTTCACCTTCTCAGTCATCTCCAGGAGATTCCATGTGGCGAAGATGCGGTAAGTTTTGTTGGATTCCTCGGCGCTCAACTCCGACACCTCGTACGCCAGCTTGGTCCCGACCTTACTGAGATCGTAGTCGCTGATGTTGTAGGTCTTCACGGTCAGGGAGCCGTTGGATTTGAAGACGACCAGGGCCTGGGATCCAATCATTGTGGTGGCGGTGGGGTTGATGGCCCACGCGACCCAGCCATCGGTCTTGGATGGAGCGGCCACGAAGGCTATGGACAGTGTGGAATTGAAGTAGGTCCAGTGTAGGTAGGCACTCAGGGGTGGGAGATCGTAGCAATTGGTGTAAACCTTGTTGTTTGTGAACTTCTGTGATGTGCAGATCTGTGACTCACCAGGTGAGACTACTAAAGGCAGCACCAACACCACCAACCAAATCCCCAACATCAAAAGTCTAGCCATAGCCTTTAGACTCTTTAGAGCACTCACACGAGGCTCCCTATTCTGTTGAAAACCAGCCAAAATGAGGAAAAACAGCCGAAAGTTGCTCACACCAGCCTCCTCATACGGGAGAAAAAGTGGAGCTGATGAACAGTAGCTCGCCCAAATGAGGGAGCTACTGTTCACTCCTCACCGAATTAAATAAACGTTTTCTCTCTCTCTTGCTTTCTGTCTCTAGCGCCAAAAATAACGGAAACAACACCACCACCCTCAACAACAACAAAAACACAGTACACAGTACAGATCTGAAAAAAGAAACAACCAATCACAATATCTCAAAAAAAAAAAAAGAAAAAAAAGAGCAACGCTGAGAGAAAGAAAGAGAAGAAAAATGAGGGGGGGGGAGGAACTGGAGAAAGAAAGAGAGAAAGAAGAATGAGGGGGGGGGACGAACTGGAGAAAGAAGAGAGAAAGAAAAAAAGAAGCAAATGAAGGGGAGAGGAAGTGGGGAGGAAATGAGAGAAAGGGGGGTACGTGGGTGAAGGAAAAAAAAAAAAAAAAAAAAAAAGAAAAAAGGGAGGAACGTTGGAGGAAGTAAAAGAAAGAAAAAGAAAAAAAAAGAAAAGAGAAATGGGGAGGGGAGAGGGGAGAAAAATTGAGAAAAGAAGGTATTTTGGGAGTTGTGAAAAAAATAAATATATTAAAAAATGGAATAGTAATGTTAAAATAGGGAGTCTAGTGTAGTGGTGCTTTAGCTAAATAAGAAAAAGTGGGTTTTTAAAACCTAATTGACAAAAATTTTGAAAAGGCTAATGCGAGTGCTCTTAGAGAGATTTTTCAAAGGCTCTGATAAACTTTTGGGGGAGTAGTAGACTAGTAGTGGTCTCCTCTTTTTTTTGGAGACGGAATACATAATTATGTGTATACAGGAGGTATTCTGAGTGGCTGCGGGAAAACGGGGATGGTGGAAATTTGGTCGGGAGTTTTTTAAGAGTCAAATACTCTGGTTGACCGATACGAATTGGAAAGATGTAACATGTCTTGTGGCGTTTTGTAAGTAATATACCGTGACTAATTTAAAAATTATATATTTATATGTATAAAAAGAAAAATTCTTACTAATAAAATGGAAACTATCTTTGAGCTATGTAAAACTTAAATAAATTTTTCATGTAATAGCACGTAAATTTTATAATCCTGTATATAATTAGAATAGTTACGAAGAATCAATTAACTCTCTTTATAATTAAGGTGTTACATATAAGATTGATTTTTTATTATATCTAAACATAATGATAGATAATCAAGATAATTAATAAATAATTTTTTTGATTTCTTGAAACTTTGGTGATAAAATTCTATTGGAGTAACATTTAAAATTTTAAATTCCTTGAAATTAATAGGTAATATAGTTTTACTTAGAATAAATTATCGTGAAAATTAATAAGTCAATTGTTATTTGGTAATAAAGTTTCATCAAAAGTAAATTATTTTAACAATTAATCTTCTAGCCAAGGGGACACTACAGCTACAATTTCAAAAAGTTGAAAGAACATCAATATTAGTTGAATAATTTTTTTTTTTTTTATAAGCAATATTAGTTGAATAATAATACAATTAAAGTGACGGAATGACATATTTTCTTTGAAATCTTAATCGTATCTAACAAAGAACAATAACGATTGTGAAAAGACTAAAAGTCTATATATTAATTTGAACAATAAAGGTGTTACATGTAATAGCACAGAAAAAAAAAATAATAAATAAATAAAAAATAAAAATCAGTACAAAAGAGAAGTGAAATTACCCCAATAATCTTAAAGGGTCCGACTCCCCTCCCATTTAAAATCCTCTCATTTTCTCCCATTTTAATATGATGAATGACATGTGTCAAACAAACAATCTAACGGTAAAAAATAAGCCACATAAATTGACACTATTTTTTCTCTCTCCAACCACACTTTTCCATTTTCTTTCTCATTCTTTCTCCACCATCATCACTGTAACGATGATGGGCACCAAGAATCAATATCAGATTTCGCCGGAAAAGAGGGGCAAAAGTTGTACTAGTGCTCTTGTAAAATAATTAATAGAGAGAATAGATAACAAAAAAATAGCTCCCCGCACAATGTTAACAAAAAAATTCAGTCAATAACATTAACATATTGAAAAGATTTCATAAGTCAAAAAACTCCAACAACTAAAGTGAAAAACTAATATGAAAGGACACAGTTTGACTACAAACCAGTTTATCCAGTTTGTAGCCAGCTTGCTACAATCCACTATGTGACAACTCATAAAACAATCAACGTGTACTTTTAGTCACATGACCTATTTAATGAGTCATGTGACTTGTTTAAATATTACATGTGAATGGTCTTATGAGTTGTCACATAGTGGGTTGTAGCAAGCCAATTTGTAGCCAAACTCTGTTCAATACAAAATACGGTGTTACCAGAAATAAAAAATAAAAAAGGACATGATATTGTGAGTGTTGTGCTTGGGGAATTTATGTTATCATTCTTGTCAAGCTCGAAGAGGACGTGAGTGGAGTGTGGAGTGTGGAGTGTTGTTGTGTTGGCTTCCTTCCAAGAGAAGTTCTTTTGCTTTGTTTACCTCGACTGTTGCTTCGCTTCCCCTATGGGCATGAAGATCTTTTTCTCTTCTTTCATTGCCTCATCCAGTGTCCCAGTTTTGCCCTATTTTTCGGTGAGCTCTGATCTTGGCATAGTGGTGATTTGAAGAGATAGGTAAAGAAAGAAGAGGGGAAAGTGTAGTTGGAGCGAGAAAAATCAGTGTCAAATTACGAGAGAAAAACTATATTTGAGCTGGCCTTTTTTTAACCATACATGTCATTCATCTGTATTAAAATAAGAGAGAATAGGAGGATTTAAAATGGGAGGGGAGCCGAACCCAACCTTAAAACCCTGGCAACCCTCTCTTTCCCCAATCCAAATTCTATGTCGCCACCACTATTCCTTCCATTTCCAAGACCCAATCACCACCACCGACACTAAAACTACCACTATCTTCTCAAACTCAAACTTCGAACCTAAGCCCAACACACTGATCTATGTGGCTTCTCCAAGCTCTCCCTCCCATTCGCATCAGCCCAAGCCCAAGCCTAAGCCACCTAGTTATTCGTTGCTGCGTTTTTTACCCATACAACCCAAATCCAAACCCTCCCTAGTCGTTGGAGCAAACGAGGACGGGAATCATTCATTGAAGCTGCCTTCACATATTGGGATCTCCGATTTGATGAGAGAGAGAGAGAGAGAGAGAGAGAGAGTATAGGGAAAAAATAAAAACAAATCATAAAAAATAATGGAAAAAAAAATTTTAATTTTTTTTACACATGGACGAAACGACGTCGTTTTAATCAATTAAAACTACATTGTTTTAAGCTAAGTTGACAGTTAATAGTCACAGAGAGAGAGAGAGAGAGAGAGAGAGAGAGAGAGAGAGAGAGAGAACAAAGGTTGCTCCATTTTTCTCTTTTAATTTATACTTCTCTTCTATTATGGGTTGTGAAAGGAAGAGACTTTTTTGAAGAAATGGTTACAACATGAGAGGTGAGAGATCACTTTTTTATTTTGGTAATCTTTATCTCTATGTTTGTATTTTCTTTTTTCTTTTTTATATTGCTTAGCAGACAATGAAGGGGAACTCATAAATAGTGTTTATTTAGAAGTGAACATGAGGTTTGGTGGAAGTTGGATCCAGTTCGGAGTGTTTTGGTCTCTTTCCTTTTTCTTTGTTATATGATGTGTAGCTTAGTCATTAAAATACATCACATTTAAGTATTGGGTGGATGAACTATTAGGCTGGTTCATTTTGTGAATTGAATAATTTTTCCAATAATGAATTATTTGATAATGATATTTAACCATACACAACTTGTCACTGCAACAAATAATAGAAATGGATTTGTCCGTAGACGTTTTGGTTTTCTAATGGTGATTGGGAAATCCATTCGGCCCAATTTTCCACAATGAAACGGTTTACAATTTAGGAGTCTCCATATATATATATATATATGTTTTTTTTCTTCTCCTTCTTCTGCCAAGTGAAGCAGCACAAGTTGTGAAAGAATGAAGAAAACAATACAAAGACATAAGCGATCCCGAATTTTCCAATTCATCATGAAAAACAAAAATACCTATAAGAATCTTGTCTTACCCTAAATTAAAACATTTTTGTATAGCTTCTTTTCTTCTTTCTTCACTATATAATATTTCATTTCTATAGTCAACATGGTAGTTGACTTGGAAATTGGATATGGAAGACTTGGAAATTGGATATGAAAGACTTGTTAATGGTGGGGTACCGATGTAAATTAAACATTCTCTGTGCATTGAGAAATCCTTCAATACCACGGCCAGAGACTCCATTGAGGGAATTTCCTACTCATCTTCCATTCTTCCCCATTGACCCGCACTACAAAGACTTGAATCCTTTCAGAAAATCCTTTTTTTTCTTTTATTTTTTTGAATTGTCAAGGCGTGTCGAGCTGTCCGGAGTTAGGCTTTCCCTAGTAAGTAATAACATAACCAAAGAGATGCCTTATCAAAACCAAAGAGAGTACTATGAATTGAGATCCTATGCCTTATCAAAAGGTATTGCATGGTTGCAATTCCTCTTTTTATTCTTTAACCTTTTTTCACTTTTGTATTATTTTACTTTTTTGTCCTTCTGACATTTTTGTCTTTTTTATTCAAAGGTTGAGATTAGAACCTAACTTTTTAACGTCTAATCTCAATCCTTTAAATGAATTGTAAGTCCATGCAATACCTATTGCTCAATCCGAGTACCACCAAGGATGGTGTCAACAAATCTGTCCGGACAACCATCATAGAATTAAAATATTTGTTCATACAACTGTCAGAATATTGTTGTGTGTAAATGTGGATTGAACTGCAATCGCAAAACGAGGTACTCTTTTGACATAATTTCTATGACAAGGTTATTGTCTACGCTAAGCTCGAAGCCTTGACCATTACATCAAAAACATATAAAAATTAATCCTTGATTACTGCAATCAGTAAAACCACTAATAATTATGCATGGATTGAGATCCCAAGGTATTGCATATTGCACAGTTCAAAATTATGCAAAAGTTAATTCTGAAAAAAAGTTAAACAATAAAACTATAAAAAATAAAAAGAATTGCACATTTTTGAACTTTTCAATACTCATGCAAGGTATTGCGTTAGGTATTGCACATGATCTCAATCCAACAATTATGGACCAAGAAAGAGCGAATTGTTGGTTCTTTTGTTTGAAATCGACTAGCAAATATGATGTAGTTGCAATGTTGCATATATTCTAATAGTAAAGAGAACAAAAACTCCCTAAAACACCAGAAGCAGGAAGCTTCTTGCTCGTAATGTGGCGTCACCTTTTTCTTTCTATCTTTCTCTTCTTCTTCTTCTTTGGAAAAGTGGCGTCATGATTTTTTTGGGGCAGGGGGGGTCATGGACATGTTCACAGCATATATAATAGGCTATCATCTGCACCAAAAAATAAGTGTGTTAGATCTAAGGTCCCATTGGCTTGTTGTGAACCCCCCATATCACCCCCATGGCCAGTTTCTGTTTTTCCTTATTAATGAAGATAAGGCTTTTGTCCATAAAATAAATAAATAAGGGGATAAAGGTCCCTTGTCACAGACCATGAATAAGAATGATATAACCTTTTGGAGAGCCATTGATGAGTACAGAATAAGATACTGAAAGTAAGACATGTCATGCAAGCTCCACCCCAGCCCCAGTAGGCAGTAATGAAAACCCAGATTTTCCATAATTTTCCAAAGGAAATTAAACCCATTATTCCACCATATCATTTGTCTTACTCATATCTAATTTAATACCCATTGATCCTTTCTGACCGTTCATATATACATGAATTCATTTGATGTAGAGTCTTAATAGCCACTGAAATATTATCTATAATCTTGATGTTTGGCTTTTGTCTGCTTATTTAGCAAAAGTATATATATAAATATGGGTAATTCTACAGTATCCATGTGGGTACCGTACCTTTAATAGATAAAATCTCACATTAATGATACCAATGTCACACATTATGGTACTTACCTCACATATGATGGTACCTACCATTTTTATTTATTATTTAAATTAATATATATAAAAAATCAGATGGTACCAATATCACATTGGATAGTACCAACATCACATATAATGGTACTTATATCACATTTGATGGTACCAATTGAGTGGGTACCATACCCACAAAAAAAGTGTGGGTATATATATATATATATATATATTATCAATAATCAAACGACTTGGGGCAAAACTTGTATCAATTTATTCGCTAAACTTTAGTTATTAAAAAAGCGAGGAAATCTTTCAACCAGACATCAAAGCTAATATGAGTTTGTACTTCTTGAGCCAGACGCCTAGCAGCTTTGTTGCTAGAAAGAGAAGCAACACAAGCTTTCCAAGAATTGAAAGTATACAATTCATGTTTAGTTTCCTCAAAAATGTGCCCAATGCTAGAATCTTCATCAGTGTGTTCAAGTAGGGCCTTTGCTAACACCTTGAATTGGACTTAATAGCAAGGAAGCACCGGTACGGCAAAAACCCCGCCGTACCCATATTGGGTACCTCGTGGGTACGGATATTGCTGGGGTACCGCTGCATGCGTACCCCCGACGTACCCGTTTTCGGCAAAAAAAAAAAAATCTCCGGTACGGTTTTGGTACGGATCGGGTCGGGTCCAGTACAGGGTGAAGTCAAACGACGTCGTTTTAGGCTTAAAACCGAAGCCCTTCTCAGCCACTCCAATCGATTCTCATCCTTTCTCTGCAACCCAATTCTCTCTCCTCTACTCTCTATCTCTTAGAACCTCACTCCACCGTCGGTAAGCCCGATTCTCTCTCCTCTGCTCTCTGTCTCTCACTTCCTCCACTGTCGGTAGCTCGATTCTCTCTCCTGTGCTCTCTGTCTCTCACTTCCTCCACCGCCGGTAGCTCGGTTCTCTCTTTCTCACTTCCTCACTCCATCTCCACCGCCGATAAGCTCGGATCTGAGGGCTACGTCATCGTTTTAAGGTAAATGAGTAAATCTCAAACCTTTTCTGATTTCTTTTCTCATTTTGGATCGGATTCCTCTGATTGTGGTATGGGTTTGTGGTATTTTTGTTAATATGCTATGGGTTTTATTTTGAACACTAGAATTTTATTTTATTTTGAACACTTATTGCATTTACTCTTTTGAATGTTGAACACTTATTGCATTTACTCTTTTGAATGTTGGTTTGTAATATAAAGACAATTCAATGGCAATGGATGTATCTTATTATCCATATTTGTTTTTAAGTTTACATATATTTAAAAATATATGTATAATAATATATAAAAATATATAATAAAAAAATACCCCGCCGTACCTGTACCCTAGTTTGTTAAGAATTGGAGTACCATCGTACCGTACCCATACCCAGAAACGTACCCGTACTTCATTTCTTAATAGTACTATTACCGCAGAGAAACCAATCTCCTTTGCAAACATTAAAGCTCTAGTGGCACCCAAAGCTAGTTCAACTAGAGTATCACCACTACCTAGCTTGGAGTTGCTAACTGCTGCAGTCACAAGTTCCTTATCATCACAAATAATAATTCCCCTATGAGTGTAAGAATTGGAGTCTGACTTTATAACATCAAAATTTAACTTGTAGATTCTCGTAAGAGGGGGTAGTCACTTGTCCACAATCGATTCTGCTTAGGGGCTCCTGCTGTCAGTGATTATAGGGATGGCTTGAACCTGTCTGAATTCTTCTAGATGGTCTCTAGCTTTCGCGACAGGGGCGAAACCAGCTCTTAACCAGTGCCCACCCTCAATTTTGAAAAAAATACATTACCTAGATATTTATTTTCTCAGACTCTCAATATTTTGCAAAACTCTAACTCTATTGACTGTCCATCTTGGCCTCTCTGGTTTGGATCTTCACTATTGCTCCTTCTTCTTCCTACTTCTCTTCATCTTCTTATGGCTGTTCTTCTTTAACTGTCATCTTTCTTCTATTGATTTGCGGGACAAAACTATTTTTTATCTTTAATTGTTTTCCAACTACCCACCAGTTTTTCACTCTTCTCCAACCACATGGATCCCCCTCCCCCACTCTTTTTACTTTTTACATTTGCATTTTACTTTTTTAAATATCTTTTATTTTTTTGACAGGATGTCTTTTTGTCTTTTCTGCTCTTGATTGAATAACTAATATATTAGTTCCTTACTTCATTTAATAACTAATATATATTGGTATAGCAAAAAAAAAAAACTAATATATATATTTGGAATCTTTTTATCAAAAATATATATATATATATATATATATATATATATTGGAATGTCTATATATATCACTTACAATTTTATAACCTTTCTAATCAATAATATATATATAGTGGTAATATCGGATCGAAATGTTTCATTTCTTTAACTAAATCAAAACGGCCTCAAGTACAATATTGCCCACTTTAATATATATATATATGGAATGGATTTTATAAGTATACCCACTAAAAAATTAAAAAAAAAAAAAAAAAAAACAAATAATATCATAAAAATTAAATTAGTCCAAAATCAAAACAATAACAATAATTAACCCACAGCCTCACGCCGTCACCTAGTCCTAGCTCTCGAGTCTAGCTTAGCCCTCATGCTCCTTCCCTCTGACCAATAATTTTTATTCTCATTTCTCTTTTTAATATGAAGTTTGAAATTGTCAAATTCAGTTACTCAAATGTTTTTATTTCTATAGGCAGTCGACCAGGCACTCTTGATTTTATTTTGGTTAATTTTATTTTATTAGTTGATTCTTTGTGGTTGATTTGTAGTTTTGTTTGAGATCAAAAGATGTCCACCCTGGATTAAATTTTTGGATCCGCCTCCGCTTCGCGACAATGGTTTTTGGATCCAGGAACTTCTCCTCATTGATCATCATGTTGCGATTGAACCATATGTACCACATCCACATTGTAGCTAGTTCAAAATCCTCACTTGGAAGGTCATGCATTAATTTTCTTAAGACTTCACCGAGGTGTTGATGCCTTTTCCCCTGCTTTTAGATCCTAGATGGCGCCATACTCCATACAACCGAATAGGTTGTTTGATTTTGGGAATTAGGACAATATGGGTGTGATTAATAACTTTCTTTAAACATGAGAGGACAACATTAGTAACATACTCACCCACAATGCACCAATACTTTTGATAAATAAAAAAGCCCGACATACCATTTTGGGCCTAGTGCTTTCGAGCACGAGGGACCCATATGCTTTCAATGCTTGAAACACTCCTCCTTGGAAACAAAAGGTCTTGTTAGCAAATTATTCATCTTTGGAGCATCCCGACTGTCCACACAATTTAATGCATTCTCACATTGAAAAATTAGAAAATTCTCCGGGAGTACATTAAATGCGTATTCATTCCTCTCACATAAGTGATGGGTCCCACCATGTATTTAATTAGCGGAACCCACCACTTATGTGAGAGGAGGAAGTATGCATTTAATGTACTCTTGAAGTTTTCTATAATTACCCACCCACACTGCAAGAAGCCTCTTAACGTAAATATAAATAGTCAGAGCCGGCTCAATGTATTTTGGGGCTTAAGGCGACTATTAAAATGAGGTCTTTTATAACTAAAATGAGATTTTTTTATATAAAAATATTAATTAATATTATTTTTATGTATATAATATTAAAATATGAATTTCATTTTACTTTTGGTTGTAGAGATAAAGAGAGAGGGAAAGAGATTTTTTTTTCCCGGTTTCTGTATGTGTGGGAGATAAAAATTTATGAGTTCTAGACTCTAGAACTCCTACTTAGAGAAGAAACGAATAGTCAGACAGTACAACCCATGAAGAGATTTATTTTTTTCACTTTATTTTTATTTTTTCATCTATTGGCTAATAATTGAGTCTTAACTAAAATTTCTTCAAATAAAAAGGTCATATTAGTTAAAAAATTGGGAGCCTTTTTTCATTTGGGGCCTTAGGCGATTGCCTCACTGCCTAGGGGATTGAGCCAGCCCTGTAAATAGTCTAGTACCACCTTGGAGACTTGGTCTTGGAGCTTTGCGATGTGCCTTGGTGTTAAAAACAAAAAACCTAACATGTAACATGTGTGGTGTTTTTTGTTTTTGATAATCACCTAACATGTGTGGTTGGAGGTATGTACATGTGCATATCTAATAGTCAATTTACTTCTACAAAAATTAGACCGTTTTATAGAGTATTCTTTAGTGTTAATTAAAAAAATTTACTTCGGCCTGATTGCCTCCTCTACTTAGGTGAAGCTAACACCTAGACATAGCCGTAGGACCCATAAACACTTTCAAAAAAACAGACCTTATTAAGAGTCCGCGTTTGGATGACAATTATATTCATTTCATTCATATTCCTTCCCGACGTGGGGATGTTAAATGCGAATCCACGATTTCCGGTGGCCAATTCTTGGCGCGTCATCTCACGCTCACAAAAACTTCAACAAAAATAAATAAAAAATAAAAAATATCCCCACCCTCGTAATAGTGTAGTACTTTTTTTTATAACTATATAAATTAATTTCGTTGAAAAATTCGAATGAGGGATAATAAGACAGAGACAACCCTCCACGTCACCTCTCAATCCCATCATACACGTGTCCTCTTTTCCCCTTCACCCCACGTGTCCACACGACATGACTCATCTTAATGACTAATCCGCGAGACCCAAAATCCCACCAATCACAACCTCGTTTATAGATCTTGTCAATTAGATATTGCTCCTCCTAACCTTAGGTAACCCACACCTCCACGCCTTTTCATCACCCATACACAACACCATTTCCCCAAACTAGTGGCAAAGTTTTTGTGAAAGGGCACTTGATAATATCTGTGAAGTTTAAGTCGTCACTTGCTACTTCAAAATTAGTGGCAAAGCAGTAATTTAAGTCACAGAGTAGATATCTCCAAGGTTTGCCTATATTATAATTTGTGTTGTTTCAGTCAAAGATCACGGTTACAAAACTTTTATTCCCAATATGTAGCACTTTCTTCTTAGTTTTAATTTATAGTACACTCAAATTTAAGTATGGGTACTTTAAATTAACACATAGTTCACAGCTACTACTAGACTTGTAGCATTTCTGATTCATAGTGAAAGCCGTAAACCATTAAGGATATTAATACTGGATCATCATTGACATGCTTAGAAAGTCAGAATAATTACATTTCACAAACCACCTAGACTCAAGGTTTGCCTTGAAGGAAGAGATGCATTTTAGGACACAGAATCATATTGCAATGACCTCATTACAGTTGAAGAATCTACTGGTGATCTCAGAGGGGAGGACAAGAAAGGTTTGGGAGGGATTTGCAAGGAGTCAAGGCTCCCTTCCAACATCTCCACCACTCTACTCATAGGTGGCCGATTAGAGGGGTCGTTTTGTATGCACCATAAACCATGGTTTTAAAAACCGGACCGAGGAGAGAACTGGAAAGAGGAGTGGTTCTCGTACTAGTAGTCCGACAGGGGTTGGACCGGTGGTCGAACTGGCGACGTCATAAATAATTTAATTAATAATTTTAAAATTATATAAATAATTAAATAAATACAAAATTTGTAACTAATAATATAGGGTTAACAAATATATAGCAAACATTTCAAATCAAACATTTCAACACAATGAGTTTAAATCATTAAAATAATTAAAATCAAAACATTTCAACACAACCAGTAAAGCTTATATAGTAAAGAATTAGCTATTAAATTAAATTAAAATTTTCTCACCCAATATTTGACCTTAGGGCTGTATGAAAAGAAAAATGTATTGAAACTTCTAAATCCCAAATTCCTTATCGTTTAATACTACTAAACTTGTAACTAGGCAGCTTATTATCTAGGGAAAGAAAAATAGGAACGAAAACGTGTTTTCCTCTATTTTCCTCTGTTTTCTCAACAACCAAACAGTACGACAATTCCTAAAAAGTTAGGGTACGGGTACGGCGGGGTATATTTTTTATTATATATTTTTATGCATATATTTTTAAACATGTGTGAATTTAATAACAATTATGAATAAAAAAATACCATTGAATTGTCTTTTTATTATAATCTAAGATTCAAAAGAATAAATGAAATAAGTGTTTTAATATTGAAACCAAAATAATTAGTACTAAAATCCATATAACTTGCTAAACATCTTTAGGCCAAAATGCAAAAAAAAACCCCTGAGGTTTTGGTCAGTTGCAAACTGACCCCCTGTGGTTTCAATTTCGCATTATAACCACCTGGGGTTTATAGATTGGTAAAATTGATACCTTAACTAAACAACCTTCAGTTTTTCTGTCAAAGATAACAGTCATGTGAAACTCACGTGACCATTATCTCCTCTATCAAGCCCACACGTGCGACTGAGAGAGAGAGAAAAGAAAAACAAACATGGTGAGATTGAGAGAGAAAGAGTTGCGATTGAGAGAGAAATTTTCTACGGCCAGTCAATTAAAGAAAAGAAGTTCTCTTTTCATTCCCTTTTCTTTCAACCTTTTTCTACGTTTAAAAATCGTCCAGAATTAAAACAAAAAATGCTGGACCAGTTCTTAGGGCCTCGATGAGTCCGCCAGATCCAACGTGCGGCTCGAAACGGCACCGTCACGTACCTCTGCCTCTTCCTAAAGGTGGTCGTCCTACGTGGCACAATCGGTGCTGGAAAGTTCGGTACCTAGAGCAAGACTTCAGCGAGATCCGCGACCACCTTTACTCGCGCGGGAGGTGCGTGGAGCCACACCGCGTGCTTGAAGAAGCTCAACCTGATTCCGAAGCGGACCAATCCAACAACTACGCTACCTTTGATATTTCGAAAATACTCGTGGATGATGAGCCCGAAGAAAAACCCGACCCGAATAAACCATACAGTCTCGGCCCGAGAATTTCGGATTGGGATGAACAATGAGCTGAGTGGTTGAAAAACAACCCGGAATTCCCGAACTTTATTCGGCCGAATAAACCCCGGGTTTTGCTAGTGACCGGTTCGTCTCCGAAACCTTGCAAAAACTTAAAATAATTGATTATTGATTTTCTTTTTTCTTTTTCTTCTTCTCTCTCAATCACATGCCTCTTTCTCTCTCAATCTTGTTTTGTTTTTCTTTTCTCTCTCTCACAGTCGCATGTGTGGGCTTGACAGAGGAGATAATGGTCACGTGAGTTTCACGTGACTGTTATCTTTAACAGAAAAACTGAAGGTTGTTTAGTTAAGGTGTCAATTTTACCAATCTATAAACCCCATGTGGTTATAATGCGAAATTAAAACCACAGGGGGTCAGTTTGCAACTGACCAAAACCCTAGGGGGTCTTTTTGCATTTTGGCCACATCTTTAAAATGATAATGGAATTATGCCATATGCCAGCTCATTGATGGTTGATAATTTAACTGAGAAAAAAATAAAAATAAAAATCCATAAGATGGGGAGATGTGGCCACGTGTAAGGAGAGATAAAAGAGACAAAAAAAAATTTATATTGGGCGGACTGCCCAAAGCCACAAGATCATGATATTTCTTTAGCTTTACCCATCAACTTTACCCAATATCAAACTTTATCCAATATTGAACGTGGGGGAAAGAAGAGAGCAACAAAGAAGAAGAGCAGCAGACCCACCCCTCTCTGTGTATGGGGCTGCTCCTTAATTCCTTCTCTACTTAATAATATTTCTTCCATTATCAAAGAAGAAGAGAAGTAGGCAAGCAACAGTGAACTTTGTGCTTCTTTACTTTCTTTTTTTTTTTTTTTTTTTTTTTTTTTTTTTTTTTTTTTTTTTTTTTTTTTTTTTTTTTTTTTTTTTTTTTTTTTTAACTAGAGGAAGCAAAGAAGAGCTGCAGCTTAGATCTGGTGCTTTTCTTCTTCATCTTCTTCTTTTGGGGTGTGGACTTACTATTTTAATTTGAAGAGAAATGGAAAATTTGTGGGGTACAGATACTATCGAATTGAAGGTTGTGGGTTTTGTTAGAGAGAGAGAGACAAATAAAGGGTTTCAATTTTTTTCCCAAAACGACGTAGTTTGGCTTCATAGACTGAACTGTGAGTCACCGTGAGAGTGAGAGACGCCGTGAGAGTGAGAGTGAGAGACCGAGACAGTGAGTGAGATGGACAGAGCGTGACCGGGAGAGAGAGATCGGCGTGAGTGAGAGTGAGAGTGAGTCACCGGCGTGAGGCAGAGGGGCAAGCGGCGTGAGTGTGAGGCCAAAAACTGAAAAAAGAGAAGTTAAGCTTAGGGTTAGGATAAGGAAAAAAAATGACCAAAACGGTGTAGTTTTGTGATTAGTGGAACCGGGCCAAAACCGGTTCAACCGCTCTGGTTCGCGGTTCTTATGGTCGAATCGCCGGTTTCCAGTTTTTGGCTTATTTTTTTAAATTTCTGGTTTTTTCAGAGAATCGGACCGGATAGAGTACCGGTCCCCGGTTGAACCGGCCGGTCCGGTCCGGTTTTTAAAACCATGCCATAAACTCACTAGTATCATCTTCCTTGCACCTTCTTGATCTGCTTCATTCAAAAGGCCTTGCAGTCCTAATTCTTCATCCAATTCTAGACACTTGTAAATCCAATGTGGAAAATATATTTCACTGGTACAATCAACACTAACATCAATATTCTTTTGACCCCCAACCATTTCGAAAACCATCATTCCATAACTATAGACATCTGACTTGTGAGAAACCCCTCCAAAATTTCTACAAAATACTTCTGGAGCTATATATCCTATAGTCCCTCTTGCGCCCAATGTTGATATGATACTTTTTTCTCTAGGGCATATCTTTGCAAGGCCGAAATCAAAAATCTTTGGACAAAAGTGCTTATCCAAAAGAATGTTGTGAGGCTTTATGTCAAAATACAAGATTCGTGTGTTGCAACCTCTATGCAAGTACTCTAATCCTCGAGCAATGCCAACTGCTATCTTGTATAATGTTTCCCACCCCAATTGATGATCAACACTTGAGGTGTTTCCTTTATATATAAACTTCTCAAGAGATCCGTTAGGCAAAAACTCATAGATGAGAGCTCTTTTAGAACCCTCAAAGCAAAAGCCCTTAAGAGTGACAATGTTAACATGGGAGGTCCTACTAATGCTTGCAACCTCGTTAATGAATTCCTCCCCATTACCTTTCAATTCTTTCAAAACCTTCACTGCCACAAAGACAACCATCTTGTAATTTCCCCTTATAGACACCACCATAAGCCCCCTTGGCCTAATTTATCTCTGAAGGAGTTGGTCATTGTCTTTATATCTGAATAACTATATCTTCTAATACCAAGAGGTCCATGGTTCTTTAGAAAATCCTCAACACTCTTATGAATTAGAGTTTCCTTCTTCCAAAACTTAATAATTTGAATTGATGAGAACTGTCTCTTGAAACAGCAGATTGTCACCATCAGAACTCCAATTCCAGCAGATAAAGTGACTGTAATCAAAGAATGGAGATTACGAAGTTATGTGATTGCATAAAACATAGTAACTCAAACTACCTATTGAGAATGTCTTGAAACTCAATGAAATTGTATTTTCTTGTGGTGACATGAGACTAACAATGCAGAAGCACATATTAAGGATGAGTTTTAGCATCTGATACCTTACTCAGAATAAAGGAGTTAGGTTTTGATTGACAGGCAGATAGGGACCCTTCGTGGGAAAATCATGAACTGTACATGAAAATTTTTCTATTGTATTCACGTAAGAAATCATGCAACAAAGAAATTTGAAAATTTGAGGACAATTTTAGAATTATTTTGATGGATTCGATACATACAATACAAGTACATCGTGTAGAATAATTAAAACGGTACAAATGATGCCATTACGAAAACTGATTGTAGATCTTTATATCATTTCATGAATAATACTCCAAAGATATTATATTAGCCACCGTGCAGGGGTAAGAGGGTGTGGTTATGTGTTGAAGACAGTAAACCTCCAAGGAATCATTTTTGTTCTATAGGCAGTCACAGGCATTAAATATCTTACCAAATTAAAAATTTGATTAAAGAAGTATCACAACCGTCACTTTCAATTCTCTTCCTCCCTGTATCCAAAGCTGTAAAGAACATTAGTATTAGTTGAATTAAAAAAAATGAAAATAAAATTAATGTAACGGATTGACAGAGCCAAATTGATAGTCTTTGAAATCTCAACAGTATTTTACAAAGAACAATGAAGATCAGTCCACATATATCTGATATAGATTTTATAACTAGAAAGTTTATTCTATTTCTAATAAACCTAAAAGAAGGAGCCAATCTTAATCCACTAAAGCAAGTGCTGCAGAAGAGTGGTATGTGGATTGTGGCATGTAACAGAATAGCTGCAAGTCATCACTACAAAAAAAAAATGTCATTTGCGTCATGCCTTTTGTGGCAACTAGAAAGCAATGATGCACTGGTACTGGTACGGTATCGGGTACGACACGGGTACGAGTACGGGGGTACACCATTTCTTAAAAAAACTAGGGTACGACATGTGGGGGGTGCGTCAATTAATTAATTAATTAATATTTATTTTTCAGGTATATTTTAAATATTTTAATATAATTTATGTTTATTTTAGGTTGCAAAATTAAGTAACAACAATAAAAAGACTTTAAAACACATATAAATTAATTTAAAAGAATAATAAATAGCAAAGAAGTTCAATGACATCCATAAAATATAAAATCAATAAAATTGTAATTAATTTTATTTCAAATTAATAAATTAATTAATTGTATAACAAACAAAACCAAAACCAAGTTAAAAAATAAATAAAAACCAAAGTCTACCGTGGGACCACACCTGGCAGCAAGTGTAAAGAGAAAAAAAAAAAAAGCTATGGGCCACAACTGGCAAGCACTAAAAAGTGCTTTAGTGCTTTAGAGTTTAACTTTAGTAAAGAGTAGACTACGGGCTGATTATGAGTCAATACACTGAGTTTAGACTTCAGTAAAAAGCAACAGAAGGAAAAAGAGAGGAAGAAGAACAACTGCAAACCTACGGGCTGCTGCGATGCGACGCCGAGAGAAAGCCGTGAAGCGAGGAGCACCTAGAATACTGGTGCTGCACTGGTGGGTGGTGAGTGGTGACTCAAGACTCTGAGTTTCTACTTTCTTGTGTGGGTTTTTTGCCTTTTTGGTTGCTGGTTCTGTAGCTCCGACGACGGATCGGGGGGTGAGATGAGAGATTGAAAGGAAAATAGGGTAAATAGTGATTTTTTGGTGGGTTTTTATAATGTTTTACCCAAAATACGTACCCATACGGTACCCATACGTACCCATATTTTTGAAATTTCAATTTTGCCCTTTGGTACGCGTTGGGTACCTTTGTACCCATATGGTACACGTACCCGTACCCCTGACATACCTGGTGCTAGTACTCGGCCAAAAATGCCGTACCGGTGCATCCTAGCTAGAAAGTTGCCGCGATAAAGCTACATAAGAGTGGGGAACCGGCCCCAATTGTAAAAGAAATACTCCCAGTAAAAAGGCTAGATAAGATTTACTTGTACTATCTTAAAAATAAGAGAGATAAAGAGCTCACGGAAACTCATCATAAGCCTAGCGCATAATACACCTCAAACAACACCCGTTAGATCTAAGTTAACAGCCCCATTATCTCCCAATGACCAATGATTTAGGTATATTATCCCATTATATCCCAAGGCTTCAAGTCCTAATTGAAAAAAAAAAAAAAAAAAAAAAAAAAAAAAAACTTTCACGTCATCTTGTAAATTTCCGAAAAGTCAAAATTAAAATTCCCAATTCAAAAGCCACCTTATCTTTTTACACCTTCCATTTCTTATTTTCTTTTTTCTTTCTCTCTCTGCGAAAAACCCATTCTCTCATTTTCCTTCTCAAATTTTCTCGGGAAACTATGAGGAAATGACCAGACTCTGCTTATATACATCATGTTCTTTGTTTTATATTAGTCCCCATCCATGGGAAGAAGAGCCGTAATTGAAAGTGCTGCTGAAACTGAAGGGACCACTGACGAACCAAATGGGAATGTTTCTGCAGAGTCTCGAGCACCTCTAACATCTGCACAAAGACTTGCAGTTTCAGCAGCATCATCTGCTGAAGTTTCTCCTAATCCATTTGGTTCTGAAGCCAAATTTTCCAAAGGCAAATTCAAAGGCAATCCATGACCAGAATTTCACAGGAAAGGTAATAATTAGTCCAAGCAATGCTTATCTCAATTTTTTTATTCCACATGCCAAAAATTTATGGTAAACTGCATTTGGCCTTTTTTAGGTGGTGGAGGTTGTAAGTGGGGACTGCATTACTGTGGCTGATGATTCTGTCCCATATGGCAGTCCATCAGCAGAGCGGCAAGTCAATCTGTCAAGTATTAGGTGTCCAAAAATCGGCAATCCTCGCAGAGATGAAAAGCCAGCTCCCTATGCCCGTGAAGCAAGGGAGTTCTTAAGAACACGACTTATTGGCCGACAAGTATGAACAGCCATTACTATGTCTTATTTTTATATGATAATATAAATTTTAATTTAATAATTGATTGCACATTTTTTTGTTGAAGGGGAGGAGGTGTCCAATGGTGCAGCTGTTGAGGAAAGCAAACAGAAAGAAGTGCTAAAGGTGCTTGGAGTACTAGTGCATCAAGTAGTACCCTTTTCATGTGTTGTGCAATGGTGAATGACATGTTTCATTGATATAATTTTCAGGTCATAGTTACAGAAGTCTTAGGTGGCAGTAAATTTTATGTGCAGACAGTTGGGGATCAGAAAGTAGCCTCAATTCAGCAGCAGCTTGCTTCTTTAAGTCTTCAAGAAGCCCCTGTAATTGGTGCTTTTAATCCTAAAAAGGGTGACATAGTCCTTGCCCAGTTTAGTGCTGACGATTCCTGGAACCGAGCTATGGTTAGTCACTAACTGATACCTAGGTTCTAATTTGTTCTTAATTTTTTTTCAATTGACTTGTACAGATTGTCAATGCACCTCGAGGAGCTGTGGAATCCCCAAAAGACAAGTTTGAAGTGTTCTACATTGATTATGGGAATCAAGAGGTTGTTCAATACAGTCAGTTACGGCCTCTTGAATCTTCAGTATCTTCTTCACTTGGTCTTGCTCAACTATGCAGCCTTGCATACATAAAGGTTCCGAGCTTGGAGGAGGATTTTGGCCAAGAAGCAGCTGAATATCTAAGTGAGCACATATTGAACAGTGCAAAAGAGTTCAGGGCCAAGGTTGAGGAAAGGGACACTTCAGGAGGAAAGGTTAAAGCACAGGGAACTGGGGCAACTCTTGTTGTAACTCTTGTTGCTGTGGATGCTGAGATTAGTATAAATGCTGCCATACTTCAGGTATGAATAGTACTTCATCTTGTTTGCTTTGTTTTTCCTGGGAAGATGGAGTCTCATGATTCTATTGTGGTATCTCCATTTGCGAAATGTGCAATTAATAGAATTGGAATAGCCAACCTGTTCTGCAAAATTATAAATTGCTCCATTGTCATGGAAACTACCATGTGAAGAAATTTAACAATTGGAGTTTGTCTCCTGAGCTACCCAATTCTACATGGTTTATCATCTGCAAATGAGAAATATAACCACGTAGCTTTAGTGAGCTTTCCACCATCTCCTTTTATTTGTGGTTGGTTTATTCGATGACCCAGACAAGTCAGTGTCGTGATGCTTTAGTTCTAGTCTTGTGTTTTTTGTTTTGGGGGCTCAGCATTTATACCCATTTTGATGCAGTAATTCAAAGATTAGAAATATAGCACTTATATGGCTTTTTCTGAATTTTCAGGAAGGACTTGCTAGAACAGAAAAGAGGAAGAAGTGGGATCACAAGGACAGACAGTTGGCCCTCGATAATGAGGCAGTATGGTGATATCCAGTCGGATGATGAGGATACAGGTCCTCCAGTTAGAAAGGCTGGTGGTGGCCGGCGATAGATATGAGTTTAGTGATCTGAGGTAATTTAAAAAATACATCAACTTAATCATGGAGACAATCATTTAATGTTGTTTTGTTATGTGGCTGATAATTTAATGTTGTTTTGAACTTATGAGTGATCTTTGAGTTTTTTTTTTTTTAATTGTTGTATTGTTGTTTATTAAATGTGACTAAATGATACTTTTCTTAATTTCTTCAGGTTGATTTAAATCAAGCTATTGCTATGATATCATATTATGCCTCTTCATCAAAGTCTGCTAAAGTGCGTGGCAAAATGTCTACCTACAATATTCAAATAGGCAAGAAATAGTGAACGACAAAACGTCTACCTACACATGAGATCTAAGGATGAGTAAGCTTTGATAGAGAGCTTCGAGGAGGTGACCAGGAATTGGCAATTGTAGCTGGAGACAAGGGTTTTTGTGTAGGAATTTTTTTTTTTGGAAAGTAAGGGTCAATGACTATGCTTGGATAATTGAATATCCAAATGTAACTATTGAATATTGTGTAGGTGTCTACTATTTTAATAATAATAAAAAAAGAATATTGTGTAGGTACAAAGAATTTGAATTTTAAAGTAAAGTTGGATGTATGCTTATTTGATATTGCAGTAATTATTAGGAGAATTATTATTATTATTATTTTTTATTTTATTTATTTTTTACGACGCAAAAGATGTTATATAGGTTTTTGGCATCAACAAAATGTTGACGCAAAAAGATGTAATATAGTTTTTGGCGTCAACAAATTGTTGACGCAAAAAGATGTTATAGGTCTTTAGCGTCAACATTTTGTTGACGTGAAAAGATATTAGTTGCCGTTAAAAGGTTTTATTTTTAACGTCAACTCTTTGTTGACGTGAAGATTTTAAGCGACACGATTTATTGCATCACTATGCGTCAACCAAAAGGTTGACGCATAAAATAGTTTTTGCGGCAACTTTTTAGTTTTAGCGTCAACAAAGGTTGATGTTAAAAGTGATTTTTCTTGTAGTGCATATACATACATTATGAATAAATAATACATATATGCATTTTTTTGTTTAGCAAAAAAATATATATATATTTTCTTGTGTGTGTGTGTGTGTGTTTTCCCATGTCAATACCTTTCTCCAAACTGGAACAATGAAAATTCCTCTACTATATAACAATTGAACAATCATCAATCACGTGAATTTCACTACGAAACACTGCAGTTTATTCTTTCTCCCATTGAGGTATAAAAGTCAGTAATTTTTTTGGTGGATAACTATATTAGATGAACAGGGTTACAGGGTTGATATTAAGAGTTTGGTTGCATTTGAACAGGTTCCGATAGGGAAGAACCAAGTTGTTTAAGAATGCATGCCATTCAACAATTTTGGGTCTTTAATTGGTAACATCAAACTGAAAGATGATTTCAAATTTGTTAAAAGTTCTCTCTCTCTATAACTATGCAAGACGCACAAACTACTCTCTGCGTGTGAGCTATTTAAGAATGGGAAGCCTACTAGTATTATTCCGATGCCTATACCTTCCTCTACATTAATTGCACAATAAAATTTTAACCATGAAGATTGAAGTGACGCGGGTAATTCAGCATCTTTTAAGATCTTAACAGGGTTATTGAAAGTACTTTCAAAACCAACTGAAACATACATTTCCCTGCATTGTCACAATAAAATTTTCCCATCTCGCCTGGGACACATTGACCTCCTCTACCATAACAACTGCTACAATCATCAGATACATGCACCTCAAGGTCGAACTCAACACTTAAAGAGTGAAAATAGTTCATCTTTGTCCATGCCCATTTTTTAACCAACACTTGGATGGGCCTCCAATAAAATATTTGGGCTCAATTAAATATTTAATAAATTAGCCCAATAAGCCCCACCAACTAAAATACCCAATACAACACCCAATTAACCATCTGGGCCTATTATGAGAGAGTCTCGGCACTGTTCACAAGCCCAAAGGAAACTCACATAAAACCCATAGCCCAAAATATGCTTATAATATAATTATTGGGTCTAAATACTATTGGGTTGATCGAGGAAAATAGCTGGAGCCCAAATACTAATCAGCCTAGCACTTGAATAGCTGAAGACAGCCTGTCCGTGGGCCCCATGAAGTCAAAAACTGAAGCTGACAAGGAATGGGCTGTATATCTGCTGCTGGTGGAGCCCACATCATGTCTGATTTTACTAAAAAATAGAGGAACAGCAGCATACCATCCTCTCAAACGTGACAAGAGTAGCTGGTTCACCATTTTCAAATTGCTCCAGCATTCCCAGTTCATCTCAGCTCTCCATTCCACCGGAAACCATGAGTTCTGGTACTGTTCACGTAGCAGACTTCTGCATAACAACTCAAAAACTATTGGAAGCTGCCAAGATGCATGGGAAGTGGGGAAATGTGATAAAAACCCATGACCATTCCCATTCCGGTCGCAAAAGGACTTAGGGAGTAGCCCCATGGCCCAGACCCATGAGGATGCTACTCTCCTTATGTTGTTCTGACTTGAGGAGTGTGGTTTGGTGGAGGGGAGTGAGTCCCGAGATTTAGGCAACCATTGAACTGTTATCATTAGGTTTGCTGGGAGGCACAATGATTAGTTTGTGGAAGCCAAGGTCACTAGAGACATGCAAAGACCTGACTTGTCATAGAAAACCAACCAAATAAGCATAAAAGGACTCTGAAAAAGCCATTTCAGAGGAGAAGAAGGCCTTACCCTGACATTAGGGAAAGACCATAATCATTTTTACATATGAAACACTCTCTTTGACAAAACATGTTATGGAGGGGGTTAATTTTAAAAGCCAAGGGGGCTTAAGGGAAATCATAATCTCGATTTTCCCATGAGTTTAAGTCACCTTAATCTCTCCTATAAATAGGACTGATTACATTCTTAATGCAACAACAACAACAACAACAACAACACAGACCAACAAAAAAACCAGAACAAGAACAACCCACAAAACACCATCAGTTCAAGAGAAAAGACTTTCTCATTTCTAGGATTCTCCAAGAAGGGACCTCGGGAAGTAGGTGTTTTGAGGTCATTTTCAACTTAGAAACATCAATCCAAGCCCAGAAATACAATCCCATCTGAAAAGATTAGGATTCATCACTTAACCCTTTTATTCCCCAGAAAGCTCTCCTAGCAGATGTCCGGGTCAAAATCCTGAAGTGATTTGTTAGGATTACAATGTCTTTCTACCATTGATCTAACTCCATAAAAGGCCTAAACACGTCTTTCCCTCACCCTTATGCATGTCTCATCGAGGCTGACTCTCTCCTACCAAGTCAACTCTCTTTTCAGTCTCAACAAGTTTATTACTATTTATTGGTCTTATGGCAGATGTCGGCAGAAGCATGGGAAACACGAGTTCTGGTAATTTTTCATTAAAGTTATTATGTTTCAAGTTCAGATCCAGTTAAGGAACAGTGAGTGGCCCGGCCCAATAACTGTTCTTTAAGCTTCTTGTTGGCCATAGCACCTTGACAAGTCTTCTTGGCCCCTGTTCTCATTTTAGTTGGGCCTTATGATCTTGGCTCTCAAATATCTTTGGAAGATGTCCCACTAGCCCTTGGGTCAAACTTTGGGCCCTTGGTTGAATTTTGGGTTCGACTCCCTCCTCTTAAGACATAAGTCCATGTCGTGATCGCCTTCGGCACGCCATGTGGCACCATCACAAAAGCACCCCTCACATTTCTGGCGACTTCACTGGGGAGTTGAGATCAACACTTCCAAAGAGAAAGTTAGAGCCCAAGAATCATGCCTCCTAAGCTTCGACAAAGAAGAAGTCAAAGGGAAGTCTCAGTCCATACGGAACATTCCCAAGCTGAATCTGCAGCCAGCATACAAGGACAAGATCCACCACAACCATCTCCAAGTGATCCGAACCGGGAGGTACTGCCAACAAATCTAATGATGGAGCTGATACAGAACTTGCAGCAGAACCAAAGTGAGTTGGCTGAAACTATCAAACAGCTCAAAGAAAAGGATGCTGGTGCGAAGACCCTTCCTCAAAATGAAGGAGGAAACCAGGAAAAGCCTCATCAAGACTCCGGCTCACATGATAAGGAAACTACCTTTGTGATAATGTCTGATGTGGCAAACCTGCTCAAACAAGAAAGAGAGAAGAACCCAAAGGAGCCTCGACTTTTTCTAAAAAAGCCTCCCTATCCTACTGAGTTGTTGAAGCAGCCTTACCTCGAGAAATATATTGTTCCAACTTTCTCACGCTTTGACGGTCGAAAAGTGAGTGCTCTTGTACACATTAGCAAGTTTATAGACTCAATGGGGGCTTACATCAGCAATGGTGATCTATGCCTTCGTGAGTTCTCAAAGTCCCTTGATGATAGAACTTATACATGGTACACCACCCTGCCTCCCGGGTCTGTGAAGGTGTGGGAAGATATGGTCGAGCTGTTTTGTGGAAAATACTTCCAAGCGGAGGAGAAGATTACCCTCGTCAACCTCCACACTACAAAACAAGGAAGTGGGGAAGACTTGCTCCGCTACATACATCGCTTTCGCGATATATCCTTGGATTGCTATGCCAATTATGAAGAAGGTGAGCTAGTAGGAGTTTGTATAAATAATATGTTGCCAGAATTCCGAGCTCACCTTGAGAACCTTGACATCTCAAGATTTGCGCAGCTTCTCCAAAAGGCTCGAAAAATAGCACTATCAGTCAAGCCTCATACAGAAAAGCCTAAAGAAAAGAAAAGCCAGCCCCAAGTTCTTACAGTGTCCACCGTGAACAACAAGCGAAAGAAGTCATCCGAAAGATCTTTTGAGGAGCCACCAACTCCGGTTCCTTGCACTTTGGAAGAGATGATGGCTATTCTTAACAAATGGGTAGCAGATGGGATTATCAAGCTCCCGGAAGTTTCAAAGAAGGCAACCGAGGAAGACAAGAAGAATCCAAAATTCTGCTACTTCCACCAATATGTTCATCACTCTACAGCAGATTGCTAGACTCTTCGAAGAAAATTCCATGAGAAAATTCAAGATGGAACCTTGGAACTCCCTCAAGCAAAACAAAAGATACATATTGATCCCTTCCTCAAGCATAAAGATAGAGTTGTAGTTTCAGTTGTCATTCATGGAAATGCTAGTGATGTGGATATGGATGAATCTGCCGCTGCAAGTATTGCCATGACACCTACAGCCATCAAAACATTGCAAAGAAATCCTAGGTTTCGATCTCTCTTCAACCAGCTGGGATTAAATCCAGAAGCTCGCACAGCAGCTACTGAGGCCATTATGGCCATAGCAGCAGATTCCGGAGCTCACTGCTTTACAGCAGAAACCCATGCTAGCCGAGCTTTTCTAGAAACAACCAATGCAATAACATTTACAGATGAAGATATGGAAGTTCAGTATCCAGATCACCGATGGCCTCTCTATCTCTCGGCCACAATCAATGAAGTGCAAGTGAGGCATGCTTTAGTAGATACCGGCTCTTACATCAATCTATTCCCTTAAGCATTATCCAAGCAGAAGAAATCTCTCAAAAGAAAATCCAAGGAGCACCTATGGAGATAAAAGGTTTTGGTGGTGTTGGTGAGTACACTAAGGGGCACATTCAACTTGTTCTAAAGGTTGGTCCCATTATAGCTTTGACGCGGTTTCACGTTGTGGATTCCGTGGTTCCCTATCACATACTATTGGGAAGACCTTGGCTGCACAAGCACCAGCTCATCCCTTCCACTTATCACCAATGTGTAAAAGGGAGGCTCAACGGAAAGCCTATCCGAATAGCCGCCAACTCCATGCCTTCGACCAATCCGAGTCCCATTTTATTGAGGCAGCCCTCTATGATGAAGTTGCTCTAACAGGGGAAGCATCACTTGCTAAACCTATCGGAATTCCACTGCCCAAATGGGAAGAAATAAAGGATGCTCCTGAGGCAGACTTGAGAGATCTGCTGGAACGAAAAAGGAAGCACAGGGCAGAAGCTAATACCAGCAAGAGTCAGCCACAGTGTGTGCGGGTCCATTTACCGGATGGGCGCACTATTTACCGCTTATGAAGGTGCGCGGGGGCCAATTATCCCCAACAAGAGGCCCCCGAACTAGAAGAAAGAATCTTGCAGCCCTCATGTCTCACGGTGAATGAAACAAGTATTCTAGAATCTGCAGATGCAGCAGATCCCAAAATTTCTGCAAAGGAAGAACTTGGGGTAATCAATCTAAGTTCTGATCCCAATGTACATAAACCTGTTTCTATTAGTGCATCATTATCAGTTGAAGAAAAATGCATTTGGTAGAATTGTTAAAAGAATATCAATATGTTTTTGCTTGGCAATATGATGAAATGCACGGAATAGACCCGGAACCTGTTGCCCATTCTTTAAATGTTGAACCGGGTACTAGGCCAGTGGTACAACCTATGAGGACCTTCCATCCAGAAGTCGAAGCTCAAATTACTCAAGAGGTTAAGAAGCTACTTTCAGCTGGTTTTATCAAGCCAATATAGCACCCACGGTGGCTATCCAACATAGTCCCCGTGAAGAAAAAGAATGGCCAGATCCGGTGTTGTGTGGATTTCCGTAATCTCAACAAAGCATGTCCCAAGGATGAATTCCCGCTGCCCAATATGGATCTTTTGATTGATTCAGCTGCGGGTCATGCAATGTTCTCCTTTATGGATGGTTTCAGCGGTTATAATCAAATCTTTATGTCTCCAAAGGACGCTGAGAAAACTGCATTCCACACACCTATTAGGAATTTCCACTACACCGTCATGCCATTCGGCCTCAAGAATGCCAGAGCCACATATCAAAGAACCATGACAGCTATGTTTCATGACATGATGCACCGTGAGATTGAAGATTATGTTGATGATATTGTGGTAAAGTCCAAGACAAGAGGAGATCATTTTGGTATCTTGAGATTTGACGGTTCATCAACTACTGCATCAACAGGAGTCGGCATTGTTCTTTACAAAGGTGATGGGGAAGCTGTAACAAAGTCCTTCAAATTTGATTTCCCATGTTCTAACAATGCAGCTGAATATGAGGCTTACCTAGCCGGATTGGCAATAGCATATGAGATGGGCATCAAGCATTTGCGAGTTATTGGCGATTCTAACCTTGTGGTTTGTCAAGCCCGAGGGGAATTCTCACTCAAGGAACCATCTTTGGCACCTTACAGAGCTTTGGCACAAAAATTGGAAGCAAAATTCAGCACTTTCGAGATAGAACATACCTAAAGAAATGAGAACCGGTATGCGGATGCTTTAGCTACTTTGGGATCTCAAATAGCCTTCGAAGGTGAAGAAATGGATGTCACCATCTGTAAGAAAATGAAGCCTATCACTGAATTACTAAAGAAAGAATTTGAAGAGCCATCTCCAGATCAAGAAGACTGGCGAGTACCAATCAAAGCCAAGCTCATGTCTCCTACTGTTATAGCAGACTTAAGAGAAATCAAGGATTACACCTTGATATCCGGAGATCTTTATCGAAGATTACCTGGAGGAGTTTTGGCACAGTGCATTAACCTTGAAGAAGCAAAGGAAAAGCTGCTTGAAGTCCATGAGAAAACTTATGAAGATGGACGAGCTGTCAGCCTTTACTGCAGACTTTAGTGGCTGAGATATTTTTGGCCAAACATGAGTGTAGAGGCAGCAGAGGTACAGAACCAATGCCCAACTTGCCAATTCCATTACAGCAATGAAGATGTAAGTGCAACTTTTGTCTCTACTGATTGGCGCACACCATTCTTAGAATATTTACTTGAAGGAATTTTGCCATCAAACTCCAAGGATGTTTATCGCCTTAAGAGGTTAGCCTTAAGGTATTTTGTGGAGGGGGGAACTCTCTTTCGAAAAGGCTTTCATGGAGAGCCACTTAGATGTCTTAGCCCATGTTATGAAGGAAACTCATGCCCGGTAATGCGGGGAGCATCAAGGGAAGAAGAGACTCTACCAATATTTACTCACACTCGGTTATTATTGGCCTACAATGAAGAAGGATGCGGCAGATTTTGTGAAAACTTGCCATACTTGCCAAATCCAAGCCAACTTGATCCATACTCATCCAACTAGTCTCCAAAATATGGCTACACCTTGGCCATTTCATACTTGAGGGCTAGATCTCATTGACCCTATCAATCCGGCCTTCGGTGGTTACATTTGGATTCTTGTGGCTATCGAGTACTTCACAAAATGGGTAGAAGCCATCCCTCTCTGAAAAGAAACAGGTGCTGCAGTTGCAAATTTCATCCGAGAACATATAATCACTCGTTTTGGTATACCATACAAGCTCATTAGCGACAACGGCACTCCATTTATAAACAAGGATGTGCGGGAAGTGCTAGAACATTACCGAGTCAAGTATCGATATTCCACACCTTACTACCCTCAAGGTAATGGGCAAGCTGAAGTCACAAACAGAATGTTGCTGCGAATCCTGAGCAAAATGGTGTTTGACTATGGGAACGACTGGAAAGCCCACCTAGCAGATGTTTTATGGGCATACCGAAGTTCACCCAAAACAGCAACAGGCTTTACACCTTTCTCACTTGTTTATGGCACTGGTACTATTTCTCCTACTGAATTGGTTGTGCCTAGCCTGCGAGTAATGCAAGGGAGTGAGTTGGAAGTAGATGCTAATATGTGTGCTGAAGCACAAATGGCAGATTTGGAGGGACTTGATGAAGCAAGGGATTTAGCTAAAGTAAGAAGCCAAAGGAATTATCAAAAGATGGCTAATGTTTACAGCAAAGCCTTTTCGAGTCCGAATCTTTGTGGAGGGACAAATGGTTTTGAAAGCTGTGGAATTTGTAAGAAGAAACCTCCCATCTCCATCCAAGTTCTCCCCCAATTGGGATGGACCATACATTATCCGAGAAGCACATGGAAGTGGTTACTACAAGCTGTTTAAGTCTGATGGGACTACCTTGGCAGATCCTATCAATGGAAAGTGACTGAAACACTATTACTCGTAAGATGCATTCCAGTAGATTTGCATTATGTATCTTTCTTCTTTTGAAATAGCTTGCAAGTATTTTGTGCTAGGCTAAGAGTAATAGGAGTTAAACACACTCTTCTTTTGTACTTCAAAAATATGTCAATCTTTTTGTATAATGTCATTCAAGCAAGCAAAGTTGACAAAAGTTAAGTTTCATTGTTCACAAGTAAATTGTACTTAACAAATATGTACCAAAAATAACGCAAGACCAAGTTTCATTGTCAAAGCCTATACATGGCTAACACATTACAAAAGAGTAACAGAAAGAGAAGAATGCAGTGGACGATGTGCTCAAGCCAGCAAACTATAGAGAGCCGATTCAGCATGAGATTCTGCAGAAACTCTTCTGGCAGAAGCCAAGTCCCACGGGTTTGGGGCAACCATGTTTAGAGCATCTTTTAACGCAGCAGCACGAGCCTCTACCGCCTTCAATTCAGCCAAGATCCTCCTACTGAATATATCATGGGCTAGTCTCCTCAAATAATCAAGAATGAAGCCGAACCGAAAGCCTCCTTCGATTACCTCTTGAATCACGGCCTTCCATTCAAGGATGTGGACTTCGGTAATATCTTCAAGTCTAGTATGCTCAATGTGAGCAAGCACACAGCAGAGAAGAGTCAGCATAGAGCCTCCCACAAGCACACCAAGTCTAAAGTACGATGAGCAGCTATCATACTTCTCCCATAAGGCTTTTAAGAACTAAATTCCCCCTTGTGGTACTCGGAAGCCTTCGAAATCAGCTTTGGCATTATCAAAAATCCAGAAATGTTCAGCATGACGAGAACTGACTGATGCACGGTTGAACTCTCAGAAAAAAGCATCCATCTCTGCAAGTACAGACGATCCCAGTGTGGTAGACCTAGCAGCAGACAATAATCCTGGCTGACCCCTGATGGCAAACTCCATTGCTGCAGTCTAATGCCTTCTCTCTTCCTCTGCAACAGCTTCATTGCCGTTCCCAGCTGCAGAAAAATGAAAGAAAAGAGGAAAGAGTCAGTTAAAGCAAGCGTAACAATACAAAAGAGAAGGCATAGAAAGTAAATAAGTAAGTAAGATGCTTAATTGACACTCCTTTACTAAAAAGCTGCACTAGTTACAACTTATTTTTAAGATGGTTTGGTTGAGTCATTTGGGGAACAACAACTGGGCATCAACCTGGGTTCCCCAAACGGAGACGACAAATGGGCATCAACCCATGTCCATTGGACTCACCTAACGAACCAAACAGGGAACAACAACTAGGCATTAACCCAGGTTCACCCAACGGGGGACGACAAATGGGCATTAACCCATATCCACCGGTTTACCTAATGGACCTAATGGCGAACAACAACAGGGCATTAACCCAGGTTCACCAGATGGAGGACGACAAATGGGTATCAACCCATGTCCACCAAGCTCAGCCAATTAGGCCCGGACGGTGAATAGCAACTGGGCATAAACCCAGGTTCATTGGATGGGGGACAACAAATGGGAATCAACCCATGTCCATTGAGCTCACCTACTGCACCAAACAGAGGACAAAAACTGGGCATCAACCCAGGTTCATTGAATGGAGGACAACAAATGAGAATCAACCCATGTCCATACACAATGGAGGACGACAAATGGGAACCAACCCATGTCCACCAGACTCATTCTATTAGGAGTATACAGCTACAAAATAGTGGGCAAAAGATGGGACAAGACTTACAAAACCTACTGGTGCTGGGCTCACATAATCATGAAAGGGTGCAGCCACAACATGGTGGACAACAAGTGGGAATCAACCCACGTCTACTAGGCTCGCTTAATTAAAAAAAAAAAGTGTGAAAACAGCAAACAATGGGGGGGAAGTCATCTTATCTCTACTAGGCTCATGCTTCCACAACAACAAATTTGGAATCACCAAACGGCAAACAACAAATGGGCATTAACCCATGTCTGCCAGACCCCCACAGCAAACAGCAACAATAACAGACAGCAAATAGGAGTCAATCTATGTCTATTGCATCATCTAACCTTGGTTTTGCAGTCATAGACAACAAATGGGCATCAACCCATGTCTAAGCGGCTCATAATCAAAAGACAAGAGATATACATACACAAGTTCTATAAATAGCAAGCAAATGATCAAGATTCTTCTATACATCTCAAGAAATCTCTGCCATCAAGCAAGAGAATAACAAGATATTGATAAAAAGCCAGTTACCTATTTTGGTTGGGCTTGTATGAGCTGTTACAGGAGCAGTGACCTCCATATCTGCTGCCTGAATACCAGCCACTTGATCTTCCGTCCTAGCTAAGACTGCATCATAGCTATCATGGGTGTCTACCATGTCCTCCATGAATAATCATCTGCAGGATCTTGGACAAATGCCTCTTCCATAACTGGAACATTACTGCCATGAGTGACATCTGCCTGAACAGGATCTTCACTGGCAGCAACTTCTACATGTTCAACTCGAGTCACACCTGTACCAAAGTTAGTACTAATCACAAGATTCTTATCAATTGGTATGCTCTGAACAATATTACCTTCTGGGATATCAAGGATGTGTGCAGGAACCTCCTCACTACCAGGAACTTCTTCAACAGCTGCTGGTACAGTCTTACTTTCTTGAACAGTTACTGCAGCAGGTACCACAGCAGCCATAACTACAGGTGTAGGAGCAGTACCACTAGACTCGTGAAAAGGACTTGGGGATGTTGGTACCCTAATAGTAGCTAAGATAGTCCTCTCAGAGTCACTGGACACTATACTCTCTCTTCGATCCCTCCGAACATAATGGCGAGTCGAGGGGCTTGAATCAAGCAACGAAAGGCCTGAATGGCTGACCTTGAGCAGTCCCACCACTGCTGGTTATGGTTATTGGTGTGGTCTCAACAGTCCTTGCAGCACTGGTAACAACTCCAGCAGTTGTATGTTCATCTACAGCTTTCTCAACAGATTTTGGGTTACTGGCAGATACAATAGGGGTACTATCAAAAGAAGCTTCTGCAGCTTTCAACTCATCCATAGACACTTCGTCTTCTTCAGTACTGGCCCCTGCCACCGTAGCCTTCCTCCAGAAGAAGCACTTGAAGCAGTGCTCTCATCAGTAGAGCTAACTTCTGCTGTAAAATTTTCTGCATCAGAGATAGCCTCTGCTGCATCAATTTTAGCATCCTCATTTCCAACTCCTTCTGCAGCAGCTCCAGATGGATCACTGCTATCACTTGAGGATGATGGACTATCTAAATCATCCTACACAAAGAAAAAGAAAAGCATGAGGATACTATCTTTACTAAAAGCAAAATACCATAGCCAAATACATACCGATATTACAATTTGGACACGGTTAACCGTGTCAGCTCTTTGTTTGGACTACCATAAAACAGAAATCATGTCAATACCATGAGAAAGATACATTAATTGACAAATAAAGAAGCAATGATGAAGACACTTACTCTTTTCTCAGAATAAACAACGCCTTGGGTTGACTTGCACGCAGCAACGCGTGCGGCAATGGATGATGGCACACTTGGAAACGCTGGAGGAACAAAAGTCCTCTTTCCAGTTCTAGTTTTTCTGATTGGCTTCTTGCTCATAGGGGCAGAAACCCCTTGAGCAATGCTTTCTCCAGCTGGTAACGGATTTTGAGCAGTAGTTTCCAGGGTTATCACTCCTCTACTGGCCCTACCAGCAGTTGTCTTCTTTCTCTTCGAAGCCTGGGTAGGGGTGTCACTGCTGGGAGCTTCCCTTTTCTTGGATTTGCTAGATTGTTTCTCTTTAGCAGCAGGAGTACCAGCAGAGGCAGTCCTTCTTCCCCTACTCGATACCACCTTTTCGGGTGCAGAGGTGTGAGGGTGATCTCTCAACCACAAGGGAGGATGGTGATTGCCAAATATCATCCACTGTGACTTCTCATGATACCACATAGCATAGCCCAAACGTTGGCGATTTGCATAAGTAGTCATGGTGTTTGTAGCCAAAAATGAGCGAGGGTGAGGTAACGGGGAAGTGTATGACTGCAGCAGATGGGAAATGTCTCATCTCCCACTATTTCTGAATTCCACCATTGCAACCATCAGCTCTCTCCAATAATTGACCATGCCTGTGGTATAAACACCAACTTTATTACCATTTGGGACTATAACCCGAAGAGCAATACCACTCCAATAAGCAAAAGCCCCAGTCCTCAAAAATGGATTAATGGTAGGGATTTCACCTGCTGCTATCCCCATGACAGCTGGTACCTCTTGGTCGAATCCAAATTGCCTTCTCACTCTATGAGCACTATAGGGAGTAAACTGAAGTCTGCTAGAAGACAACACTGGCAACCAGCCAGCATTTGTGGCGAAAGATAAGTCAGAGATCTCACATCTCCAGCAATGAGAGTGTAGTCTTGGGCTTCTACATTACGGAACCCAGACATACCGATTCATATGAAAATCCATGATGGGTCATTCCATACGGTCTCCAACAAACTTTGCTCTCACTATCCAAGGAGGGTATCAAGCTATGATCGTAAAATTTACTACCTACCCAACAATACACAGAAGGTACGTCCCCCTAAAAGTCACCAACATGAGCAGCAACTTCTTCCGGCATCGATGCAAATTTGTTCCGGGCCTCATAGGGTTTCCTACCCTTAGTGATGTATTCCAAGGCATGTTCCCAAAGGAATGTATGCACAATGGATGAATTGAAGGCCGTAGCAACAATGTGACAAGATGCTCCGATTAACTTTTCAGCGTGCAGCAAATCCAGTTGAGTATAAAGTTGACCCAACAACAGAGGAGTAAGAGGAAAACAAGCACCTGCAGCAATTTTGACAGCAAGAGGGAAATATAGAGGTTTAATCGAGTAAGCGGGATGCTCACCAAAGATGCATTTGCTGAGCCAATATGCTACAAAAGCAGCTCTTTGAATCGAAGGATCTTCCTCTCGGTTGAAATGATCCATCCAGGGAGAAAATCTCGCAACTTGAGTCCCTAGGGAAGTATTCTTTCTCCCTATATAATCTGCCAGAGCAGCTTCTATCCTCAACTCTTCAGGGGAAAGCTCGACCTCTGTTGGGTCTTGATCACCCAATATTGGCAATAGCCAGTGGTTCTCTATATCCTCTAATGTCACGGTCATCTCACCATGAGTAAAGAAAAATGTATGAATGGATGGGCATCACCTTCGAAGCAATTGCCGTAGTGCCTCAGTGTCACGGAACATATTGGAAGATCTTGAGATAAGGATGGAGCGGAGTACACCAGCTTGCTCCAAACGGTCACAAAACTCCCTATTAGCAAGTTCCGAATCTATCCAAGCTTCCCAACCAGTAGCTCTTGAACATTGAAAATCGAACACAAGAGGCACGACAAGCATTTCATTCCTCTGTATTTGCAGGTCTTGAATCTCTTGGAAGATTGGAGTCCAGGCCACATCTGCTGTGGCGTCTTCTCTGATAACCAACCACTCCTAGTCCGCCAATGGTGGTTGGAGGCTTGTCGGGACAGAGGGGAATCTCTCACCACTTCTATACCATGGGTCAATAGTGGGTCGACCCAATATATCCCCAAGAAGCTCCGGTGACCCTGAACCAGAGCCAGAGCTGTCACTATTGTCCTCTGAGCCTCTCAGCGCCGCTGCCTCACCAGCAACGGAAGGACCTCCCTTGCCGGAAAAAGTCCTCCCACGTCCCTTCGCCGATCTCCTTGAAGAAGAAGCCATTAACGGTGAACAAGGAAAAGAAGAAGAAGAAAAAATGAAGGAGAAGGAAGAAGAAGAGTTGGGATGTGTGTGTGTGCCGAATGTACTTTCTGCCCTTGAGAAAAACGAGTAACGGCTCAGTAATGAGGAAGTCAACCGGGTAGTTGAGCTATCAAAATGGGGGATAATGACCATTAATTCAGGCTGCCCCTTGAAAATAGGAGTTGCTACCAGATATGGCCTTCCCACTCCTCCATTATTTCCACTGAGAAATGAGCCACCATTTTTTTTTGAAAATACCTGCCAATACAAAGAAAGAAACTGAACAGTTACTTTGACTCGCACGTGACTCACCATGGGTAAGTCACGGGCTCGGGGGGCTAAATGTACATGCCCATTTTTTAACCAACACTTGGATGGGCCTCCAATAAAATATTTGGGCTCAATTAAATATTTAATAAATTAGCCCAATAAGCCCAACCAACTAAAATACCCAATACAACACCCAATAAACCATTTGGGCCTATTATGAGAGAGTCTCGGCACTATTCACAAGTCCAAAGGAAACTCACATAAAACCCATAGCCCGAAATATGCTTATAATATAATTATTGGGTCTAAATACTATTGGGTTGATTGAGGAAAACAGCTGGAGCCCAAATACTAATCAGCCCAGCACTTGAATAGCTGAAGACAGCCTGTCCGTGGGTCCCATGAAGTCAGAAACTAAAGCTGACAAGGAATGGGCTGTATATCTACTGCTGGTGGAGCCCACATCATGTCTGATTTTACTAAAAAAGAGAGGAACAGCAGCATACCATCCTCTCAAACGTGACAAGAGCAGCTGGTTCACCATTTTCAAATTGCTCCAACATTCCCAGTTCATCTCAGCTCTCCATTCCACCAGAAACCATGAGTTCTGGTACTGTTCACGCGGCAGACTTCTGCATAACAGCTCAAAGACTATTGGAAGCTGCCAAGATGCATGGGAAGTGGGGAAATGTGATAGAAAACCCATGACCATGCCCATTCTGGTCCCAAAAGGACTCAGGGAGTAGCCCCATGGCCCAGACCCATGAGGATGCTACTCTCTTTATGTTGTTTTAACTTGAGGAGTGTGGTTTGGTGGAGGGGAGTGAGTCCCGAGATTTAGGCAACCATTGAACTGTTATCATTAGGTCTGCTGGGAGGCACAATGATTAGTTTGTGGAAGCCAAGGTCATTAGAGACATGCAAAGACCTGACTTGTCATAGAAAACCAACCAAATAAGCATAAAAGGACTCTGAAAAAGCCATTTCAGAGGAGAAGAAGTCCTTACCCTGACATTAGGGAAAGACCATAATCATTTTTACATATGAAACACTCTCTTTGACAAAACATGTTATGGAGGGGGTCAATTTTAAAAGCCAATGGGGCTTAAGGGAAATCATAATCTCGGTTTTCACATGAGTTTAAGTCACCTTAATCACTCCTATAAATAGGACTGATTACATTCTTAATGCAACAACAACACAGACCAACAAAAAAACCAGAACAAGAACAACCCACAAAACACCATCAGTTTAAGAGAAAAGACTTTCTCATTTCTAGGATTCTCCAAGAGGGGACCTCGAGAAGTAGGTGTTTTGAGGTCATTTTCAACTTAGAAACATCAATCCAAGCCCAGAAATACAATCCCATCTGAAAAGATTATGATTCATCACTTAACCCTTTTATTCCCTAGAAAGCTCTCCTGGCAGATGTCCGGGTCAAAATCCTAAAGTGATTTGTTAGGATTACAATGTCTTTTTACCATTGATCTAACTCCATAAAAGGCCTAAACACGTCTTTCCCTCACCCTTATGCATGTCTCATCGGGGCTGACTCTCTCCCACCAAGTCAACTCTCTTTTCAGTTTCAACAAGTTTATTACTATTTACTGGTCTTGTGGCAGATGTCGGCAGAAGCATGGGAAACATGAGTTCTGGTAATTTTTCATTAAAGTTATTATGTTTCAAGTTCAGATCCAGTTAAGGAACAGTGAGTGGCCTGGCCCAATAACTGTTCTTTAAGCTTCTTGTTGGCCATAGCACCTTGACAAGTCTTCTTGGCCCCTGTTCTCATTTTATTTGAGCCTTATGATCTTGGCTCTCAAATATCTTTGGAAGATGTCCCACTAGCCCTTGGGTCAAACTTTGGGCCCTTGGTTGAATTTTGGGTTCGACTCCCTCCTCTTAAGACCCAAGTCCACGTCGTGATCGCCCTTGGCACGCCACGTGGCACCATCACAAAAACACCCCTCACAATCTTTATCTGGATGCTCTGTTTCTGGGTCTTTATCTAAATGCTCTCTTTTAGGGAACTGAATAAGTGAACATTCAGAAAGAGAACTCAGAGAACCATCGTTTGAATGACAGAATGACTATAGTACATATTATAGTCTTCCGCAGCTCAAATTTTTAAAATTTATAGGAGAAGTAATATCAAGAGTGTGATTGCATTTAAACAGGGTCTGCATGGGTGAAGCAATTACATAAGAGATATGTGGAACACTGACAAATCGCATTTGTGGCTTCTCAAGTTATCTGAAAGACTGGAAGTAGAGGATCCTTGATACATGTGAACTGTGAGGTCCTAGTGGAAGAGATATTTATAACTTTATATGCTTTTTTACTCCCCCACAGACCACAGTTGGATCGTTGGAGGTGTTTTGTCACACGTTACTGGCAATAAACCGCAATATGGGTGTGTGCTATTGGTGAATCGAAAGCCAATGATACCGAATTTTCCACATAGAAAGGACGAACAATTTGGGGGATTTCTATATTCTTCTTCAGCTGAGTGAAGCAGCAGGAGGTGAGAGAGAACAAAGAAAACAAACAGAGAGATAGAAGGCCTCCCAAAATTCCTGATTCACCAAAAATTACAACCAAGAATCTATTAATCTAAATTAACGACTTGGTTGTATAGCTTCTTTTCTTCCTTCTTCACTATATAATATGTGGTTTGTCTGTTTATCACGGTAGTTGACTTGGAAATTGGATATGGAAGACGTTAAGAACAGGCTGAAATTAGAGCAAGGTGGGGGTACCCATCTGAAACATGCTTTGTGCCTCGGGAAATCCCTTCATACCGAGGCCAGATACTCTCCACTGAGGGGAGTTTCCTACTCATCTTCCCCATTGACGCGCAGTAGAAAGATTTAGGCATGTCTGCTTTTGCTTTTGGAAGGGTTAAAAATGCAGGTTAAAAGCCATTTTTAGCTAAAATTGCAAACGTTTGCCAATTTCCCTAAGTTAATACCGCATTTGCTTGGAGTGGAGAGAGAAGATGAAAAAAGTTTTAAAGAAAAGCGAGGGGATGAAAAAAAAAATGGAGAGAATATTATGATTTTCCAATGTTTGGTTGAAAAGAAAAGGGATACGAAAGAAAATGGTGGGTATTAGATTGAATACTGCAAAAAGTGGAAGAAAACAAAAACATATTTTATTTTTAATTGATAGTTAGGGTGGGTTTGGGTTAGCTGTTTGAAAAAGTGCGTTTTTTAAAAAGTGCGATTTTGAAAACACGATTTTGAAAATCACAACTAAGCGTTTGGCAAAACTAATGAAAAAGTGTTGTTTCTATCAATTGATCGTTTGGTTAATTTTAATCTAAAACTGCTGTTTTGGGTACAAATGACCAAAAAAGACTTGACTATACTGTTAAGTTATAGTGCAATCTTTCAAATGCTTACAAATTATAACAATAATAACAATTTCGGGGTTGTAACAATAATAACAATAGTCAGTACAAATGACTATACTTTTAATATAATAAATAAATAAAAAAACCAAAAGAGTAAGATAATAAATAAATAAATAAACCATAAGAGTAAAATTCATTTAGTCATATCGTACACATCACATTGACAAACTGCTGTTACATGTAATGGTGGTGTAAGTGTAGTTAAAATCTTGAATAAAAACTAAATAAAAAATTGTTTATAACTTGGGAAGACAAAAGGCAGAACTTGGGAAGATAAAAACTAGAAGTGATGGGTGAAGAAACCGAAAAAATAAAGAAAGAAGAAGAAGTGATTAGCAGGTGTAGAGAAGAAGACAATTCAGAAAGAAGAAAAAAAATGGGGCAAAAGGTATAGAGAAAAGGAAAGGAAAAAAAGCAAAGAAAAAAAAAGGTACAGAGAGTTAGACAGAGAGCTTCAGAGGAAAATACAAAAAAAGAAGAAGGAGCGGGGAAGGAGAGAAGAAGAAGAAGAAGACAAAGGGGAGAAGGTTTTGGCTGATATTTTGGTTATAAAGAATAAAAGTTGAGGATAATTTAGGTATTTTGTACAGAAAAAACTGCGGTGCGTATACATGATTTTGGAAGATTTTGGGTGCAAATCGCGCGTAATGGAAAAAGCAGCAGGTATGCTCCAGTTTCTAAACGCGATATTTGCGTGATTTCAAAAACATGATTTTACTAAAGAATTGTGGTTTCTATTAATAACTAGCGTTTACCCCTGGAAATCGCGGGGCCAAACGGGCTCTTAGGAGAATGGAGATTTGAATTTGGATGCATCTTTTGGAGAACTCCATTGGATCCCAATTAGTTGAATTATAAGGTTCTTGTTTGCTTTTTTTATTTTTTTATTTTTTTTCTTTCTTAATTTGATAGGTGGGGGTGGTGGATTTGAATCTGAATTCTGCTCATAAATGAGACTTAAGCAAAAATGTTTGCTAAGTTAAAACGGTGATAGTGAGAGACATATCTATGAAGGTTTACAACAAATACAAGTTAAAACATTAATTTTTAGAATATTGAGGACATGGCCAGCATTGTATTTTTAACCATTAAATTTCTTAGAACTCTATGATCTAAAAAGTGTATAAAAGTGTATAACTCTTATGAAATTCCACTATGTGTAATTTTAAATCATATATATAATTATGTATACACACAAAAGCTTGTTCGATTGGAAAAGAAATTAGAGAGAAAAAACCCAAAGATGTGATCTCATAGGTAACAGCTTTCCCCAAGTTACCAAATTTTATGGTAAAATGCACTAAGACCCCTGAATTTTATATATGTTGTTGTAGTAAAATCTCTTTTAACTTTTTTTGTTTCCCATCAATCTAGTACATAAACTTTGAGATTGTAGGAATTAGAATCGGATAGACCTCTTTTGTCCATTCTTTGTCTATTTTTACCTCTCTCTTTTTTGCACCAAATCATTATAAAAAAATATATATGAAAATGATGGGGTCTTACTACAATATCATAAAAGTTTGAGAAGTCTTAATGCATTTCTTTTTAACAATTTGATGCCAAAAAATAAAATAAAAAATAGACAGAAAATTGACAGAAATGGTCCATTTGGTATAATACCAAAATTTAATTACTAAATTGATTGGAACCAAAAAAAAAACAACAAAAAAACAATGTTAAGGTGGTCTTACTCCAACAACATAAAAGTTAAGGATGTCTTAATAAATTTTACCCTAAATTTTAATACACCTCAAAGGGTAAGAATCTATTTATTACCATCAGCTTTTCCTTTTAGTTTTTTAGTTTATTACTTATTCGTTTATTCATAATTTTTGAAAACTTCACTTTTTCAAGTAATAACTATACTTTAACTAATGTTCAGCAAATAAACAATCAGTCAATAGCAGCAAATCAACAACAAGCTATCAGCTAAAAGCTGCATCTAAATTCACACTAGGTTAGAACTTAGAAGTCTTTTTTTAAGTCAAATTGAATTTTTTTTTTTTTTTTTTTGCAGCTTTAAATTGTTTTTCCTTCAGTTATTGTATTTCATCCCTGCCTCCTTCCATTTGGGAAGCCTGGAAAGTCAAATTGAAATTAAAAAATAAGTGTCCATATTACATTGATTTCCTATCACAGTATAAATTGAGTCAAGGTTCTGTGGTGGGTAATCGAACTATTTTAAAGTGAGCGGAACAGTCAAGGCCCATCAACATATTACCAAGTTGTCTCCAATTATTTGACCCGAAGTTTACCCATCAGTAATGGACCTAAAAGTATCCAATTTACCTGTGGTTCGGCTAATTGGCTACATTGCATACTTGGGCCAAACCAATTGCTATGCATGCATGCTATAGTACTCAAATACATGCATATCCAAACTTGTGAGAATGAGATCAAGAAAAGAGATGTGTACCTTTTGACGGGCACAAGCAATCAAACTTCTCTGTTGTCCTGTTATATACAATCATCTTTGTATATCAAGTCAAAACCCTTCTTTGAAGCAGCTTTTAATCCATCTCGATTCCGCTCTTCATAAACAGACCTTGGAGCTGGAATTTCAATTCTGCTTCCGCATGATCGAATTTGATCAATTTTTTGGGGGTCTTCATTGTCGCGCTGATCAAGGTAGAAACCCTTTGGGCATGCAGAGCCGCTGGCCACCCAAGGTGGAACCTCATTGGTGCAATTGTATACAAAAGTAAGGTTTTCACTAGTAGCAGGACTATAATCGAAGAGAGTACTATTAAGGGTGGCGTTAACTAATTTGTCAGGACAACCATCATGATCAACAATATCCCTTCGGACAACTGTCAGAATTTTGTCCAGATTTAACTGCAAAACAAGGTATTGTTGTGACATAATCTCTAGGACAGAGTTATCGTCCGCGCACCTGAGCTCGAAGCCTCGACCACTACAACTTAGATTTTGACCATCTTTCAAAAAGGATACGTGATGCTTGTGTCTTCATCTCTGTACATGCCCATTTTTTAACTAATAATTTAAATTGGCCCCCAAAATAAAATGATTGGGCCTAATTAATCCTTTAATAGGCCCGGCCCAATAAAATGCCCTAAACAATTCCTAACAAAATACTTGGGCTTAATTAACCATCTAAATAAAATAGCCCAATAAGCCCAGCCTATTTAAACATGCCCAATAATATCTATAGAATCCTTGGGCTTAATTGATTATTTAACCCAATGAGCCCAGCCCAATAAAGCATCCTAAATAACCTTTAATAAATTATTTGGGCTCATCATTGAGGTGTCTTAACACCATTCTACAAGCCCACAACCCGAAACATATGAGCCAGCCTAAAACAGCACCTAAAGAGCCATTTAGGCCTATTTTTTAAGTGCCCCGGCACTATTCACAAGCCCAAAGGAAATCCACAAGAAGCCCATGGTCCAAGATGTGCTTATAATGCAAATATGGGGTCCAAACACTATTGAATTGGTGGAGGGAAGCAGATGGAGCCCAAGCATTAATCAGCCCAACACCCAAAATAGTTGAAGACAGCCAACCCATGAGTCCCACGAGGTCTAAACTCAGGCTGACAAAGGAAGAGTTGCATGTCTGCTGCTGGCAGAACCTGTATTATGTCCTATTATTACTAAAAAAGAGGGAGGCAGCAGCAAGCCATCTTCTCCAACGTGACAAGAGCTGCCAACCCACCATTTTTCAAATTACACAAGCTTCTACAGCTCACTCCAACTCTCCACTCCACCGGAAACCATGATTTCTAGTACTGTTCACGCAGCAGACTTCTGCATAACAGCTCCAAGATCACTGGCAGCAACCAAAAATGCATGGGAAATGAAGAAATATTATAGAGAACCCACAACCATATCTATTCCGGTCCCAAAGGGACTCAGGGAGTAGCTCCCACGGCCCAGACCCGTGAGGAAGCTACTCTCCTTATGTTGACCCGACTTGAGGAGTGTGGTTTGGTGGAGGGGAGTCAGTTCCGAGACTTAGGTGGCCATGGATTGCTGTCATTAAGTCTGCTGGGAGGCTCAATGATGGGTTCATGGGTGCCAAGACACATGAGACATGCATGGACATAACCATACACAAAAACCCACCAACAAGAGGCAATGAGTGCCTCTGACAAGCCATTTCAGGGAGGGAGAAAACCTTACCCTGACATCAGAAAAAGGCCCTAATCATTTTACCTATGCTATACTCCTTTTGACAAAACATGTCATGAAGGACTAACACTAAAAAACTAATGGACTTAAGAGAACCAAAAATTTCGGTTTTCCCCAGGGGGATTAAGCCATGTTAATCATTCTATATATAGAGGACTGACTGCACCCTCAAAGGGGGGGATCAGACCTAAGAGACTCATCAGGACCAGACCAAGAAGAACCCTTCTAAGAACTCAAGAAATTACCACAATTAAAACCCAAGAGAAAGGATTTTTCTCTGAGGTTCACTAAGAAATAGCTTCTGCAAATAGATGTTCTGGGATCCCTCACAACTTAGAAACACCCATCTCAACCCAGAAAGGTAATCCTGCCTGAAAAGATTAGGATTTACAACTCAACCCATTTTTCCCCAGAAAAGCTCTCCTGGCAGATGTCTGGGCAGAATTTCCTGAAATGCCTTACGAGAACCATAATGGCTCTCTACCATTAGTTTAGCTCCACAAAAGGCCCAAACACACTCTTCCCTAACCCTTATGCATGTCTCATCGGAGGTGACTCTCTCCTAACAAGTCAACCCTCTTTTAGTTTCAACAAAACTTATTACTGTTGGAAGCTCTCCTGGCAGATGTCACCAGCAGCACAGAAAGTCCGTGTTTAAGTTGTGATGATCAAAGTTACGTTGTTTCAAGTTCGATTCAACTGAGGAACAGTGAGAGGCTCGGCCCAAGACTGTTCTTTGGATTTCTTATCGGTAACGATGTTTTGGTTAAACTTCCTTTGATCTTTGTTCATGTTATCTTTTGGGCTTTAGTGATTTTAGCTTTTAAATATTCTTGAGAAGTGTCCCACTAGCCCGTGGGCCAAACCTTGGGCTCTCGGTTGAGTTTTGGGTTCGGCTACCCCCTTTCTCTATATCAAAGTCCATGTCGTGATCGCCCTCGGCACGCCACGTGGCATTGTTACAAAAACACCCCCCACAATCTCCAACGACAAATCCAATGATCATGAAAAGTAAGAGAGAAGATGAATGGAGTAGTGGATACATTGGGAGAGTTTCAGAGCGGGCTGTATAGTAGATTGAATGATTAAGGTCTTGGATTAAGGTTTGTAAATAGGCAGGTAACAAGGAATAAGCTTCACCGATCAAGGCGGCGGCTGAGTGGATTTTTCCAACAGATATTGACAAAAGGAGATACTCAGAAATTTCTCTATTCACTTCTTTAACTCGTACAAGCCTTGGAATATTCAATGGGGAAGTTTCACTACACTCTGCTTCTTCCAAACAGGATATAGATATGTTATGTCTCATAGACTCATAGTCATCTCACTTTTTTTTTTCCTGGGATGAATCATGTGTAGGAAATTATTGGAGAATAAGGTGCCTTTACAGCTAGGTGATCTGATTTAAAAGACTTACCTAACAAAATAATTAAAGTTGGTGCCTTTAAAAAGGCATGTTAGAAAGCATTTTTATTTTATTTTATTATACCACCAAATAGGAGAGGGAGATTCAATTATTCAAATCTATTTTTTAATAAAAAAAATTAAATAATATTACTACATCACAAAACTCTTGGATAAAACAAATTCTTATTGGAGGCAAATTATTTGACATAAAAAGAGGATAACTGAGCTATGATTATTGCAATCAATAAAACCACAAATAATTGAGGACTAAGAAAGAGAGACAACCATTCCTTTCTCGGAAAGTGAAAGTGTGAAATTGACTAGCAGATATAATGCTGTTGTATAAATTGTAATTGTGAGGAGAACAAGGTTCCCCTGCGGGAAGAGGAAGATTCCCTCCACTTGTTCACAACCAATGAAAATCATGCACAACATTCACAATGATATTCAACCAAGCACTGGCGGAGGGGAGAGGGGAGGGGCTTTATAAATTCATCCTATTATTATTAAAAATATAAAATGGATGCTAATTTACTTAATAGCACCATAAACCAATTGATGTCATGACCTAATAATAAAATACAATCATCATAGAGCAGACGCCATAGGTTCAAATCCTATCGTATCTAAAAAAAATGCCTCCACTTTTGAAGAATATAATTATTTTTTGTAAAAATAATCTTTCTTTCATTTTGTTATGAAATCTAGTTTTGACAACATTCTTTATTAGAAAAGACAAATATTCCACTGTTTTTCTAACTAAAAAACTAATTAGTATTTTCAAGAATATTTTTGGACAAAATACATTGTTGCTCCTCAAACTTTAGTTTTTAAGCGCTTTTAATTAATCCCTAAATTTAAAGTAATCACTTTTATTCCCGATTAAACTTAAAGTGATTGCTTTTAGTCCTTAAAAAACAAAAAGTGATGAATTTTAGTTCTTAACAAATTTAAAGTGATCACTTTTAGTCCATAACAAACTTAAAGTTATCACTTTTAGTTCCTATGAAGTAATGACATGTTAGTTTTTAGTTTGACATCATTTAAATGTCTTAAAGTGATCGTTTTAAACTTCAATCATTAAATCGTGTTCAAGGGTTAAAATTCAGACACCAATAATGTATTTAAGTCTTTTTTTCTATATATAAAAAATTCAAACACAAAAAATAATAATAATAAAATTGAAACTACTTAATCTCAGTTGTTCAACATTATGTTGTACAATATATCCAAATACAAATACAACTACTTAGTTGCTCAACATTATATTCTAAAATACATCCAATATTCTTCTAAAGTGTTGCCAAGTGTGAATACCACACTTCCAGCCTTAATTTTAAAAACTGATTACATGTGTACACTTATTTACATACATTACTTAAGACATTACAAGTAATTAAGGAAATGACCTCCATTTGAAACCAATAATAACACTCGAAATTCACAATTCCAAAAGAATAAAAGAGTTCATTTTCAATTCGAAGAATAAAATTAGAAATTTAGGTTGCACCCCAAAATTTGAGTCCTCTAGGGTATAAGCACAGTCTAACAAGTTTAAAAATCCATTATATCCATTGAGTATCAAAACATCAAAGATTCGTAACATGTTTCAGGTATTAGTGTTCTAACAATTACTTATAAGTTAAAACTGTGAGGGGTGTTTTTGTGATATTGCCACGTGGCGTGCCGAGGGCGATCACTACGTGGGCTTAAATATTAAGAGAGGGGTAGCCGAACCCAAAATTCAACCAAGGGCCTAGAATCTGGCCCAAGGGCTAGTGGGATACTTTCCAAAGATGTTTTTTGAGAGCCAAGATCACAAAAGCCCAAAATAAATGCGGACAAAGACCGAGAAAATCTTACTAAAGTAATGTTGCTAATAAGAAATCCAAAGAACAGTTTTGGGCCGAGCCTCTCACTGTTCCTCAGTTGGATTAAACTTGAAACGACACAACTTTAATTAATCATGATCCAAACACGTGTTTTCTGCACTGCTGAAGACATCTGCCACAAGGCCTGTGAACAGTAACAAGTTTGCTGAAACTAAAAGAGGGTTGACTTGTTGGGAGAGAGTCAGCCCCGATGAGACATGCATAAGGGCAAGGGAGAGATGTGTTTAGGCCTTTTATGGTGCTAAATTAATAGTAGAGAACCATTGTGGTCTTTATAAAGCAGTTCAGGATTTCTGTCCCGACATCTACCAGGAGAGCTTTTCTGGGGAGAAAGAGGTTAAGTTGTGAATCCTAATCTTTTCAGATGGGATTGCATTTCTGGGTTTAGATTGGTGTTTCTAAGTTGGAAGGGATCTTAGAACACCTATTTCAGAGGTTCTCTCTTGGAGAATTGTTAAGAGAAAGTCTTTTCTCTTTGGTTTTAATTGTGATAATTTCTTGAGTTGTTGGGAGGGTTTTTCTTATTTTTGGTTCTGATGAATCTGTTGGATCTGATGCATTAAGAATGCAATCAGTCCTCTTTATAGAAGTGATTAAGGTTGCCTTAACCGAGATTATGGCTTCCCCTTAACCTTGTTTATTTTCAAAATTAACCCTCTATGACATGTTTTGTCAAAGAGAGTGTTTGATCAGTAAAAAATAATCATGGTCTTTCCCTAATGTCAGGGTAAGGCTTTCTTTCCCTCTGAAATGGTTTTGTCAGAGGTACTCATTGCTTGGTTAATGGGTTTTTTGTGTAAGGTCAGGTTTATGCATGTCTCTTGTGACTTGGTTTTCATAAACTCATCATTGTGCCTCCCAGTAGACCTAATGACAGCAGTTCATGGTTACCTAAATCTCGGAACTGACTCCCCTCCACCA